>OX383967.1:27754034-28954034 GCA_947532105.1 Athrips mouffetella
GCTACAATACCTATTTCGTTAAAATTTAAATTACATTATACAAAACATTAATAGATACAAAACTATAGATATAAAAGAATAATATAATATATATAAAAATGTATAGAAAACACATAGTATTTTAAAATTTAGATAAGTATGATTCATGTTTTCGTGTAACCTATTTAATAATGGTAAGAAGGGCTTCAGTGGAGTCGTAGTCTAGCTCGGATAACCAGTTAACTATCTTGAATCTGGCTTCTCTGACTGTGCTATCTCGAATGTTGCAGTGTTTTAGGACAATTCGGTAAATGAATGGGAAAGTGAACCGTTTAAATCGACGTGCAAAAGATGTTTTAATTTCAGCTGTTGGTAAAACTACACGACGTCGCGATGAATGCAGTGTAAACTCAACTGAGTTCATGTATATTCTGTGTTGGGAAAGGGACACTTGCAAAATATAGAGTTGGCGTACTGATAGGACTTTAGTTATGCGGTGTAATTCACGTGTTGGGAACCTAAAAGGTTTCTTCAGCATAACTTTGAGAACAGATCTTTGAGCTCTCTCTAAAGATATGATCCTGGTTTTTGCAGCGCTTCCCCATGCAGTAATACAATATAAGAGAAGGGATTGACATATGGCTTTGAAAACCAGGGTCAAGGTTTTTAGATCGGCTCCTTGTCGTAGAAGTTTCATTATATGGATAAATTTTCGCAATCTATTAGAAAGAGCTGAAATATGTTGTGCGAATGTTAGCTTTTCATCTAATGTTACTCCTAAATATTTGACTGAATCAGCTCTTTCCACATTTTTACAAGAACATTGGGCACTGGGATTTGGCGGTATAAGACTACAAGTATGAATTTTAATCGGTTGTGCATCTAAATTTACTAAAGGTCTGGAGACAGCAGTTTTATGAAAGCATAGGTATTTGGTTTTGCTTACATTCAGTGTTAAAAGATTATTGTTTAACCATAATGCCACTTCAGCCATACCTGTCTCTGCCTTTTCCAAAGCTGAATTCCATGACTGACCACGAAATAGTATAGCGGTATCATCAGCGTAGCACACAGTCTCGACGTCATTGCGGTGTTTGAATAGGCTAGTGATATCGTTTATATACGTGATAAAGAGCGTAGGACCCAGGATACTTCCCTGTGGGACGCCAAATTTCAGTAAAGCACGTGCACTCAAGTGGTTTCCTACTTTTACGAGCTGGCATCTATCCGTTAGATAACTAGTGAACCAGTCCAACGCTACCCCCCGTATACCGATACACTCCAGCTTTTTAAGCAAGATCAGAGGAGACACGGTGTCGAACGCCTTGGATAAATCCAAGAACATTCCTACACACGCATCACCATCATCGAGAGCCCCAGCAACTTTATCTAATAAAAGGTTAACTGCATCTTCAGTAGACTTCTTTTGTCGAAAACCAAATTGACAATGAGATAGAATTTGATTAGATTCCAAGTATTGGATCAGGCGTACGTTGACAATTTTTTCTAGAATCTTGGAGAATGTGCTCAATAGCGAGATGGGTCTGTAGTTAGATGGATCTTTCGTGCAGCCGCTTTTATGAATAGGAACAACTGCAGCAGTTTTCCAACAGTCAGGAAATTTACCTGTTGAGAGGCTCAGGTTTAGTATGTGAGTAAGTGGTGTAAGTATTAGCCTATATATCCTTTTTAAGAGACGGTTGTTTAATCCGTCTATTCCCGGAGCACTCTCATCTTTAAGACCACATATAGTGCTTTTCACCTCAGACTCATCAGTTGGAGACATAAAGAATGAATGAGGGTAACTAGTAGTTGACTTGATCTCATTTGCCAATTCTATCTCGGTAGTATTTAAGTTCGTTAAAATATTGTGCGCTAGTTTTTCTCCGATGGTAGCAAAAAAGTTATTACAATCAGTTAACGATTCAGTCGGAGTTTCCTTAAGTGTAAGAAGATCAGAATTACGCTCAGTCTTGGTGTTGATATCGCATATATCTTTTATTACTTTCCAAAACTGTTTGGGTTCCTTCTTATTTTGATCTAATTGTGAACTATTGTGCTGTGATCTAAGGTTGGATATTAACTCGTTATAAAAATTGCGATAACGTTTGTAGGATAATGAAAGAAGAGAGTTGTTTGGGTCACCTTTTACTTTTGAATGTAAATAATCCCGGTGGCGTGCACATCTCAGAAGACCGGGAGTCATCCAGTCCTTTAGCACAAACTTAGAGCGACTTACTTTTTTACGCACCGTATTCCGGTGTACAATATTTTCCAAAACAAGCATGAAACCAGAAGCCGCTTCCGATGCATCCGTCATTGTTAAAATGGCTGTCCAGTCCGTCTCCTTCAACTCCTTCTCTACGGCGTCATAATCAATTTTATTAACAATCCTGTTGCTATGCGGTTTGTTCATTTCAGTCCTTATGCCTGCCATTGTAAGATCGTGGTCCGTCAAATCGCATCGGCAGACAATACCAACCGCACTAAGATTTGATTTAACAAATATGTGGTCGAGGCAATTAGCATTTCTAGTGGCAATATTTATTGCAGGCTTTAGACCAAGTACTGATGTCAGACAGAGATAATTATCCACGTCTTCATTGCTGTTCAGGATATTAAGGTTAATATCCCCGGCAATGAGTGTAACCTGCTTTCTTTCGGATGAGTTGATAAATGAATCTAAAGAGTTAATAAAATTATCACATTTGTGAAATGCAGGAGAGCGGTAGATTGCAAGTAAACTTATCGATTGAGCTATAGTGATGTAGAGACCATCACAATCCATTAAGTTTGGTTCAGATACGTTCACATTTAAATTTGATTTAATATATACAACTACACCACCCGCCTGATTCGTGATATCATTTGTAGCAAAATGAGAGAAGCCATCAATGTTTCTAATAAAAGAACATGTTCCTAAATGACATTCAGTGAGGACTATGACATCAAAGTCAATCTTGAGTCGAGCTAAAAGAACTAAAAACGCGTCGAAATTTCTCTGAAGGCTTCTTATGTTATAATTTAGGATCCTAAAATTAAATAAGGTGTCAATAGTGCATTCTTCAGGATAATTGTGAGCGTGACATGGAACTGTATATGCTTTGTCAAGATCATCGTGTAAATTTAGGTTGGCCATTTGTGTGGTTGTGAGAAGGAGACTGAAAGTAATGCCAATGAAGCTTCACTTACGCTTTCACTCGTTACTTCATACCATGCTACATACAGAAAAGGGCTCAGGTCACAGTTACTTTGCAAACACAAATATTGAGATTTATATATACTCGTATTATAAGAATAACAATACATAAATAATTTAAATAAGTAATAAAAAATTACATAATATATCATAAATGCACCTTCTAAGACTTTTAATAACATTAAAGAGAAACACATAAACAATTTAACGAATAAAGATAAGTCCATCTTATAAGTTTTTCGGGAAGAAGTCCAGGTCCTAAGAGGGGGGTGCCTTTGGTCTGACTTTTTCATTAAGTTCTTCTTTAGATCGAATACGGATTGCCTGGCAACCCTCCCTTTTTCGAACGAATATGAGTCCATTCTGTGTCCAACAGTATTTGTAGTCGGCTTCGCTCGCCCGGCTTCTAGCCTCTCGAAATAACAGCCGATTCTCTCGTGTCAGACGCTCGTTAATATATATTTTCTGAGATTTGGTTCCTGGCAAGATATCGGAAGTGGTTATATTTTTCCTCGATTTACCAGCTTTAATTAATTCATCGCGCTTCATTTTCCGCACTAGACGAACAACAATTGGTCTTGTTGGCTTTTCTGTTTCCGAAGAAATTTTGGGACCGGCTCTTAATGTGTAGTCGATGTCATTTTCTTGAAGAGTTATTCCAGCCTTGGCTGCGGTAAGAATGGCAATGTGCGTGAGACTTTCGTTGTTCGCTTCTGGTATCCCTGCTATTTCAACCTCATTACAAATAGCTGCTTGCGCTCGGTAGTTAAGCTGTTCCTGGAGCTCTGTGACCTGAGAGCGGAGTGAAAAAAATTCAAGTTCGCGGCCTTCGAGTACTTTTAATCTTTCATCAGACGCAGTGAGGTGAGCATTTACTGCGTCCAGTCGACCATTAAAGTTCGTCTCTAAATTCCCTATCTTGGTATTCAGCTCGGTTATTTTTGTGTTGACCGAAGCAGTTAGCGCACACAATTGGTTACAGAAGTCTGTTCGTAAGACTTCCATTTTATCACTCAAGCTTTTAAAGTTATCATCAAAGTGATCCATCAGTTTTTTTATGTCTATATTCATGATAGAAAGCGGCTGATTGGTGCCTTCCTGCTGCGGTACTGATGCCAAGGGTGATGCTTTGTTGGTACCTACTTTGCAAGAGCTACACTTCCATTTTGCCTTGTTCATAGGAAGAATTTTTTTAAATTCTTGCTCAGAATAGTTAGCACAAGAAAAATGCAATATTTGCCGGCAAGTTGCGCACTTTAAAACTTCCTCAGTTTTTACCATAACATTACATTTTGCACAATCCATTTTTATGCTATTGTATAAGAAGGTAGTCAGATGTATAAATGATAAACAGTGCAAACTGCGTCGCTCACGCGTAGGTAGTCAACGCGAAACAATGTAACAACCGGTGGTATTCACTTGTTTTACCGATTCTAAGTGTTTAATACAAATATTTAAGACACTACTGTTAAATTTGTGAAGTGGACATTAAACACTGAACAACGATGACAACTTTAATCACTAAACTGCCGACGTTCACGATAAAAAAGATTTATTTATAGGAGCACAGATCTACGCGTGCTTGTAGCGGTGACGGTATTGATGATGATGAATTTGAATGATGATGATAAATTTAAAAATATGTATCAATGCATAGTTATGTTTTTTATTCATTACATATACGTATCCGACCAGTTTGAATTGTCTCCACAGTAGCTTTAATTATCACTAAACTCTTTTTTATTACAAATGCGTTTTTGGTTACGACTGTACGTACGTACATCTAAGTACACCGTACATCGACTCTGTACTTAGTGATTTCCCTGGGGATTCCCAGTGATCATGGAAAGTGAATCGCATCTTCGATATAAAAAAAAACTCTAGGGAGGAGGCAAGTAGGCGGGCCGAACGTCTTAAGTACGTAGAGACTTTGATGTGTGACACGGAGTTATAAATTTATATGATCTGCTCAAAAATCTCCTAAATAATCTACATTGAATAAAATATCTGAATCTGAAACTCTGGTTGACCGTATTCTTGACAAAACCGAAAGTTTCACGTCGATACATCTATGTATATGCCCCGTGTGATGCCGGCAAACAATAGTACCTGCTCATCTCTACCCGTTGGTGTCGTAAGAAGCGACTAAGAGTTAATTAACCAGATGATGGGCAGCAGCGTCCTTCTGTGTATCGTATCATCTTACAATCTGCGATCACCAACAACCGCGGTCCATGGTGCCAGCCATACCGCTCACAAGCGTGGTGACTATGGTACTTCCCTCCACATTCTTTCAGCAAAAGTTCCCTATCCTGTAGTATGACGTTTCATGGGATGTCATGATGATGATGATGACGTCGTAAAAGAATTTAAAAATTATAACACACTTTCGGAACATGTAGTTGTGTTTTATTTCAGTCATATCAGTCAGTATACGTCGTGTTAACCCGTTTGTATGAATGTATGGAATTGTATAAGTCGTGTGTTGTTGAGAAATAAAGTAACAGACAGCAATTTATTTAAAGGAGCGTCAAATCAAAAACGTTAATTTTTAACTGTCTTAGTGATTTCCTACAGAGAAAAGTAAAACACTCCAAGAAACAAATTTAAATTAAATAATTCCCAAATTAAAATGAAATAGCTTCGCCCCTACGAATATAATTCATCTACGAGTATTTACGATAAATGCCAAATCATTAAACTATTACAAATAACAAACAAGAGTTCGACAAGTAGTAGAATGAATCCCACATAGAAATTTCAAAAACAATTTTTCATAGGTCGATCTCATGCAAAAATATCTAACACCCTTTTTATTTAAGTTTTTACCTACCAAGTTCGCATCCAATTTTTTTATCATCCACTTGCGTACCCGTTAGGGCTCTTTGTTAAATTGCCCGGTTTCGTGTGTTTGATGTCGGGCTTAGAGGGTAGGAGAAAAATTCCTTTCCTAATGTTTTGGGGTAAAGGTGATACCAGACGTAATAACGTGTTGGAGTGTGAAAAGTTTATCGATTTAAAAAAAATACAGCTGCTTGTCTATCAAAAATTTAAATTTCTATGGAAAACATACTCTAAAATAGATTGTACCAAAACTATTTAACAACCTGCCAAATTAATTGAAGATTATTATTAACGAAAATAACATAAAAAATAAACTATTACAATTTTTTATAGACGAAAATCAAGTAAAGTAACACTTCAAGAAGACACCCTGTGTGTGCGCGCTGCTCCCTACTCCTAACAACTGGTTTTGTAATCCGTCTCACTCAGTGCGCTTCAAGTTGTAATATCGGCTTGATTCGGCATACATTGCTCGTTGAAGTAAGGATATTGCAATTAACATAACCAAGCCTCCCAGCAATGTGTGCCAAATTGATCATTTTAGATTTGTTCGTGGCTTTACCCTCATAGTATTCATTTGAAAATAATATTGTACTAAGTTGCGTGCGGTCGCAGAGTGCCGTCGAATCTGTAGGTGTACGGACAAACCTAATTAGGTTTCTGTTACATCTTACATAAATTGTAAATTAGTATTAAGATTAGTATGTAATTCTTTTAAATAAAAAATTATAGACTGTTGATTATAGTCTTATCTATGACTGAAAAGGTCAGATATATACCAAGGAATTTGGAATTTGTTGTTGAATATATACAGAGAATTATCTACTGGCAGTTGCATGACGGTGACAGGAGGGCGCTATTGTCATATACAGCGTGAATTTTCATTGGTTTTGCTCCCGAAACCCAGTGATTCTACTAATAAAAGCAAGCAACTTTCACGAAGAAAAATGTTTTTTAATAAAAAAAAACTTTTAATAAAAAAAACTTTTGTTTTAGAGTACGTACAATGTTATGTGGTGGTTATGTATTCGATCCACTGATTTGAAATGTACAATACTAAACGTACAATACTCCTTATAGTAAACTGGCGTTTATCAAAATACAGTCGTACCTATTTGATCGAAAATGGAACATGGAGACTCCTCAAGAACACCGAAGTCGAAGACCTCCTGGCTGACTCCAACATCATAGGCGAATTTAAGGCGCACATACTGCGCTGGCTTGGCCACCTTATTAGGATGGATGACTATCGTGGTGTCAAAAGAGCCTATCTAGGATGTCTAACAGGCAAAAGACCGGTTGGGCGCGCCCGGTATCGCTGGCAAGATGCGGTGGAAGCAGACCTACGCGAGCTCCAAGCTAGCGACTGGCAAGAAACCGCACGAGACCGGGAGAAGTGGCGACATCTCGTATTGGAGGCCAAGACTCACTTTGGGTCGCTGAGCCAGCGTAGTAAGTAAGTAAGTATTTGATCGACGCCATTTTGGCACTGTAAGTCATAAATGTATCGAAATAGCGTCCATGGAATAGCGTCCATAAATTAATTAATATTGCCATCTGTGAAAGTATCTGTGTATCTGAGATCTGTGATCCGATCGAAGCTTTTTCTAGATTTTATAATCATATCGTTTAACAAAGAATAGGTTCAATAAAATGAAAATTTTGTCATCCCTCGCAAAACACTCTATTGAAGAAGCAACGTTAAAAAGGGAAAGCCAAACGCTCATCTCATCTGTTCATTAGTAATAATAAATAAAATTGCAGCGATAAAAAACATGAAGGCAATAGGCATGATCAATAAAAATAACAAAATGTCGTTTGCAAAGTATGGTAACACCTTAAAGATGCATTATCGTGTAGAAAGGTCAATTAATTACATTTTTAGTCCTTTTTTGTATCTTTTGTGTCTTTGCTCTTTATTGTGTGTTAGCGTGAGAGTCGAAGGGGAGTGGTCTGATAAATTAACTCAAGCTTAGGAAGCTTTGCGGGACGAATTGCAATCCTAACGATCATTTTTTATCTATGCCCGCCTTACACTCTCATGCGATCGGGATTTCACAGAGTGAATTAGAAAACAAGAAAAGGTATACTTTTTAACCGACTTCAAAAAAAGGAGGTTATTTTTTATTATCTCTTGGTGATATCACCATGCATAACATACCATAAAAATCAACTGCTGGTAGGGATCTCCCGCAGGTTTCCACAGAAAACAAAGTTTGTTGTTATTCTGTAGCTTACACACTAACATACCAATTTAATAAAAACATACCAATTTTTACGCCTCCAAATGTTCCCGTTTTTACGATAGTGCTAAAACAAAAAATCGAGCAAATGTCGCCTAAAAAACAAGTATTTAGTAAGGAGGCCTTACTTTTTTTACTTAATTTTTTTTTATATTATTTATGAAAAATTAAACGGTCTTCCTATAGCTGTTCATGGGATACAGTCCGCTGACAGACATACAGACAGACATCGGAGGCATACTATATTATAGGGTCCCGTTTTTTCATCCTTTAAGTACGGAACCCTAATAACCAGAACAAGCTAAACCAGTGCAACAAGCTAGAACTAGCTCACTTAAGCTTATTTCACCAAGCAGATTAGCATATTCAGGATATGAACTCGGTAATACAGATTTACATTTCGTCATTAGATTAAAATCGCCACTACAGAGCAGTAGATAATTTCCTCATGGACAGGAATCTCTTGAGAATTTCACAGCAAAATCCACCACATATTTCAGAAGTAATGTACCGTATTTCTAACATTGTTAGCGTTTCGACTGGCGCCATTGAACGTGGTTGTTGGTAGACGAAGTATATGAGATGGTACGATTTGCTGCAAGACGCTGATGCCTAGCCCCCAGAACTCCGGTAAGATAATTTGACAGTATATTAGGGACAGTCTGTGTGGTGCCGGCAAAGAATAGTACCAACCCATATCTACCCATGGGTGTCGTAAGAAGCGACTTAGGGCTTATGAACTGGAGGATGGGCAGCAGAATCTTTCTGTGTATCGTACCATCTTACATACTGCGGTCACCAAGAACAGCTGTCGCCAGCCGCAACTCTTACAAGGGTGGTGACTATATGTTAAATCCCTTCCACAGAGTACCACGCGTTTTTGCCGGAACTCTGGAGGGAGTTCCTTGTCCTGCAGTGGACGTTTCATAAGATGTTATGATGAAAGGTACAGTACTGGGCAAACAAGTTTTTTTCTCTTTAATCTTAACAGACTGCGCTGTAGGGCTCTGTATCGCGCTGTAGTTTTTCAAAAAACAATGAGAAATCACTGAGGAAAACAAATTTTCCTAGACGTGAGACCTAAAACGATTTTTTGCTCTCAGAAACTTCTATAATATAAATTTCATCGACATGGTTAGAGCCGTTTTCGTGATCATACGTGATTACAAATATATTTTTCATAGCATAAAATAAACTGTTAACAGAATCGTCCGGATCATAAAACGCGTCTAACCCGTACAAGACCATACAACCGTGACAAAAAGCTGACTTTGACACCAAAAAATGCCTATTCGGACACAGATTAAAGCTATATCAATTCTAGCGGCACGGGCAAGTGAAACCAATCGAAAACGCTTCTAAATAGGCCGGGCCTCCGCAAATCGGACGGATAGGCCTGTATGAGCGTCGAACGCTGGCACCCGGCCAAAATGTATTACCCAGTGCCTACGTGCGCATCTGAATAGAATAGACATGCATCTAATCTATCTGCCATCACGTCTATTGCATGCTGAGTGGCATCTTAAGTGCTTTTATTGGTAAGACCACGGTTACACGTTCAAATAGGCTGATGGCAGTGGTTTTCAAAATTCGAAAAGACTGATGCCAAACTGACTGTCAAAGCCACTGACTGACAAACTGATGGCTAACTAATGAATTTATGAATATTTGTTATTTTTCGTAATTCTTTTGTCAGTGGTTTTCAAAATTCAAAAAGACTGATGCCAAACTGACTGTCAAAGTCAATGACTGACGGACTGATAGCTAACTAATGCGATTTTGAATATTTGTTAATTTTGGTCAGCCTTTCGTTTGTGGTTTTCAAAATTTAAAAAGACTGATGCCAAACTGACTGTTAAAGCCACTGATTGATGACTATAACTTATCATTTTCTGAATATTTGTTATTTTTCGACAGTCTTTCGTCAGGGATTTTCCAAATTCAAAAAGACTGATGCCAAACTACTGTCAAAGCCACTGACTGACGGACCGATGGCTTAGAGCTTAGACTGATGTTTGGATGCTACATACTTAAAGTTTGCGAATCCCCATCGTGTTTTCACTTCAATACATGATATTGGCGGAATTGTGAAGACACGAAAAATTCCACTAAATATTTTTTTTTATTTTTTGACACTTTCGCCAGTAGTTTTCAAAATTAAGTGACTAACATTCGATTAATCGTCATACAAACTTGATTTGTTGCTTTACAAGCCACCCTCTATCCTGCTAATACGCTTAGACGGTTTTTGATTTTAGCCATTGACACAAGCAACTCTTTTTGTCTATCTTTTACGCTTTTACGGGCCTTATTAAGAGGAAATTGTATAAGTAACAAGCTCTTTTATATAGATTGTTTAAAACAGAATAACGATATGGCCACTCCGCTTGTGCAGAGCTGTTGCGCGTGGACTTCAAAGCTCTGTGGATTTAAATTATATTTTTAGGTTGAATTTTGAATCTCAGTAAGGGCACAAATACCTTTATAGATTTCCGTGAATCTGTATTGTAAAATTAAACCGTGACCGACTGATCTATCAACCCATCGCTTGAACCATTAAACGGATTAGACTGTTTGGCACACATAATACTTTAATATAACAAAATCTCACGGAAATCCACGCGGATAAAATCAACCCTAATGTGATATAATTGTCCGGCAGCAGCTATAACAGACGGAAAAGATAGTTATTTGACATTGGGCACAGTCTTTTCGCTTGAAAGAAAGGGATAAAGTGATTACAACCGCAACGCATTAGATTGCGACGGATATACTGTAAAACTTAATGACGTAAGCGCCCGATATAAAATATCGACTTTTTGTAAAAACTTAGTTATAAAATAAAATTTTAGGTTGGGCATATGATAGCAACTACGAATACCTTTCTGTATACTTAATTTCACTACATAAAACACCTCAGATTCCACAAAAAGAGAAAAAAATGAAAAGAGGCAACTTTGGATTTTTATTTTGTCGAGTCGATTTTTACTAATCATGTTTTGTTCTTGGTAATATTATCACTTGAATGGTCAAGAAACACATACCTGAAAATCACGGCAAGATACTGAGTAAATAAGAAGATATGTGTCTTCAAAATACCCAAAAACGTACAATACGATTTTATTGATCTATCTATCTAAAAAAAAAAATACATATCGTCTTAAGAATACAGTGTGTTATCGCTTTCCGCCGCTAGTAGCCAAGCCCCGTACACAATCAGGTCAATTAAATTTATAAAGTCAAATGCACAATGACTAACTGAAGGCAAACTTCCGAAAGAACAGTTGTTTCCTTTGTGAGTTACCTAAAAAACGAAAAAAATAGTATTTTTTTGCATTTTAACTCCATAATGAATACACCTTTACCCTGAATTTGCATTCATGACTTACTGCATGTCTTAACGCGGACGAACGGGCGGACGGACGTATTATATAACTGTTGAAAATAGTCGTAGGTATATATTTATAGTCGGTACCTACAGTTTCCTTCCACCTGAGCAGGAATGCGGAACACAAAGGCACGGAAACCGTCTGACGCGCCAGGCCAGTTCCACTCCAGTTACTACTAGATATAGAGCAATAGTTTAAATAGCTCGCTATACCTCGCTCACTGGACCGAGCTACGAGACTACCTTCATTTCTTTCTTTCATGCACCACTGCCTCTGTGTTCTAGTGGCAATTAAGAGCATTTGGCTCTCGATTCGAAGGTTCTAGGCTCGATACCCGGCGGAGACACGAGATGGGAGACTCGAATAGTATGACTGATTGTTTGTTACCTAAACTGGGAAGGCTCAGAAAATTTGAATCATTCCACATTTGGCTTCTGAAATTTTTTTTTTTTTTGTAACGTGAGCTAGCGAGCTTATGGGCCACCTTATGGTAAGTGGTCACAACAGCCCATAGCGCCTACTGTCTTATTAGTAGCAAAATTTAAACTTATAAGACAGCAAAGCGCGTTACTCACCATGAGAACTAAGATGGTGGGCCTCATGTGCCAGTAATTTCACTGGCTCCCTTGCCCTTCAAACCGAAACAGGGCAGTGACACTGTTGCTTTACGGCAGAAAAAAACAACTGGGGGTGGTACTTCCCCAGACGGACTTTGTACAAAAGCCCTAACACCTTCAAAACAACAACTCTTTCTACAAGTCTTTTTACGATTCATTATATAAACATGTCGTTTAAAAAATTAAAAAGTTTAAAAATAAGTAACAACTTACATAAATAAGCTATTCAATAAAAATGCTAAACCCTCCGTCAAAATTTCCAGAAATTAATCTGACACGTAAACATAAAGGATATGTTAAACTTCACAGCGCGCGACGCGTAAATTTTAATACGCACTTAAAACCGCGATTCAAAAATCAAAATTTCATATTATCATAAAATATTTAACCTCACAGTTACGGCGGCCGTATTTTGGAAATCATCAAATTTATCTCGACCCACCCTAATTTACCATACTTTTACGATACTCCTTTATTTTACATGAGTTTTATGACAAATTAACGTGAAGTTCCATAAAATAGGGTCCAAATGGAACAATATACAATTACGGCTGCTTTTATTTCGAAGTAGAGTTGTGCTTTTCCTTTGAAAATATCGAAATGTTTTATTTATACTGTAATTTTCTGATAAAATAAATACATCTGTGTCAAATATTGCGTGATAAAAACATAAAATATGCCTTGTCATAATCATCATACGCCCTGTGTGGTGCCGGCAAAGAATAGTACCAACCCTTACAGACCCGTGGGTGTCGTAAGAGGCGACTAAGGGTTATAAATTGGAAGATGGGCAGCAGCATCCTCCTTTGAATCTAACATCTTACTTACTGCGGTCACCTACAACCGCGGTCCATGGTGCCAGCCGTAACGCTAACAAGCGAGGTGACTATGGTACTTCCCCTCTACATTTTTCCAGCAAAAGCTAGAATTCTGAAGGGAGCTCCCAGTCCTGTAGTGGACGTTTCATGGGATGTTATGATGATATTACGTACTAAGTAAATTGCGCAAAACCTCTCGGGTGGAAGCTGACATGTAACTGAACAACTTTTGTTCTAAGACTTTTGGAAACTCGCAAAAAAGTTTTGCTACTTTAAACAAATCGAGCTAACCGAGTCAATTTTTATGAAAAAGCAATTCTTTTTTGCGAATTTCAAAAGTGGTAGAACAAAAACTCAGTTTCATATTTAGAGCTACCACCCGAGTGGCTTTGACCAATCAAATAAAATATAGTTTATTCATTGTTGGATATTAAAATCTCTTAATGACGTCAGCTAAACGACATCGCTTCACAAACAAGGTTGCGCCATGATGGGGAAAAAAAGAATCGACAGTAAAAACCCACGCGCTTTTTAAATATGTTTAAATGTATAGGGCCTAGAGCCAAGCGGCTTTCTACAATCGCAAATGCTAGTACGAAAGAATGTAAATGTATGGGGTTGACAGTAGCTAACGAAATGTTGCGTGATAGCTAATGTCAATCCCATACATTTTTATTCTATTCTATAGCGTTTGCGATAAAAGAAAGTCACTTGTCTCAGGGCCCTGGGTTGATACAATAAATATAAATCAATTTGAATTTTGAATTCCTTATTCAGATTCAGATTCAGATTCAGATTATTTTATTCAATGTAGATTCTTTACAGAATACTTATTGAATGTCATGCAGAATACAATTCAAATAGAGCGAGTCTACGCCGTTTCGGATCGTGCTGTGGCAGCGTAAAAGAAACGGCAAGAAACCACTGCAGCACGGCCTACTTTAAGAGTCGGCTTTTTACAATGTGTTTCTTGTGTTTCGCTGGAATATCAGAGCACCATACCTCTTTGTCATTCATATAGTCATCTAATCTATAGTAAGCTTTTTTATATAACGTTTGCTTTACACATTCTTTAAACTTTCTCTCAGGTAATTGCACTATATTGTCAGGTATTTTGTTGTAGTATCGTACACACAGACCAACGAAAGATGTATTGACTTTAGTTAATCTAGTATATGGTTGATCAATTTTGTGCTTATTTCTAGTATTAAAATTATGCCTGTCACAAATTTTAGGTAATTGATGAATGTTCTTTCTAGCATACATAATATTTTCATAGATATACTGGCATGGCACTGTCATTATGTTGATTTCCTTGAACAGTTCTCTCAGGGAATCACGAGTCTTCAGGCAATAAATTGCTCTTATAGCTCTCTTTTGTAAAACGAATATTGAATGTACATCAGCTGCTCGGCCCCAAAGCAGTAAGCCATAAGACATAATGCTATGGAAGTAGCTAAAGTAAACCAGCCTTGCGGTAGCTACATCAGTAAGTTGTCTGATTTTTCTGACAGCATATGCAGCCGAGCTCAATTGACCAGAAAGAGCCGTTATATGAGGGCCCCATTGAAGTTTAGAGTCTAGTATTAACCCTAAGAAAACTGTTCTATTTACAAAATCTAATGGTTCATTATTCAATACTATGTTATGTGAAGTAGACCTTACAAATTGCAAAAGTGCAAATTTAATACATTTAGTTTTTTTGGCGTTTAGGACTAAATTGTTAACAGTAAACCATGCATGAATCTGTCCAAGTGCATCATTGACTTCGTTATAATTTTGTGATTTTCTACTTACATTGAATATTAATGAAGTATCATCAGCAAATAACACAATCTTTGACAGATTCTTCACTACAGTAGGGAGGTCATTAATATAAATAAGGAATAAAAATGGCCCCAATATGGACCCTTGAGGTACGCCAATTTTGACAACAGATCCCAGTGATTTCGTTTTGTTTACTTGTACCTTTTGAATCCTGTTTTCCAAATATGACTTAAGTAGTTTAAGTGAATTATTCTTAACACCGTAATGTTCAAGTTTTAACAACAATGTGCTATGATCTACGCAATCAAATGCTTTGGATAGATCACAGAAGATACCAATAGCATCTTCAGATTTTTCCCACGCGCTAAAAATGTATTTTAAAAGTGCAGTTCCGGCATCCGTTGTACTGCGCCCTTTCGTAAAACCAAATTGATGGTCATGTAGTAAGAATTCACAGAAAATATTTCTGACAGCACATCAAAGGACAATCGCAAGTCACAATACTTTTCTTAGATCACTTATCATTGCAGATAAGAATTTGTCGTAGAAATGTAGGGAGCTCCACAACATTCCTTATAAACTTGCGAAGCTACTCAAAACAAACAAAATAAACATAATTCCAGTCAGTACCTGGCACGGTATTTCAACTGGCTCCATAAACGTCCTTGATGATATCTCTATTCCAAATTCAAAATAAAATTATAATTTCATTTGACCGTGTCGCGCGTCGCGGCTGTAATTGGCGTACTCCGTAAACGCGCCCCATTTTATCTGTGGTCGATCTTTAACAGTTTTATCGAGGGTATAATTTCGATTCGAATTCAGAATTAAGTCGTTAACTGTTTGTGGTTTATTTAAAAAATGGAAAGTCAAAATACAAATTGTGGACTTATGACTTTTTGGTAATTGTTTGTCATTAAATAAAAAACTTCTGTTGAAAAAAGTATAAGGGCACAGATAGACGTGTTAGTAAATGAGCATGATTACTAGCAATCTAGAAACGAGCATGCTCTTTAACTGTCTACACTTGCTTGCAAAAAGCATGCTTATTACTAGCATGCTACTAAATAAGCATGCTCAAATCAAATACTCTTGACACACATGCCATTCAGTAGCATGCTAATATAACCTATAAGACATTAGTGAAAATGGAAAATCAAGTGCCCCTTCGAATTGAACTTAATAAAATAGTTTTTTCGTCGCCCCAGCGAGACATTTTCATCACAGAACGTTATTACTTGTATTTTGATGAGATACACACCTGTGACAGCTTTCAACTGATTGACACTAGCATGCTCATAAGCAAACCTGTTCACACGTGCTCAAAACACACCCCCTTTCACCCGCGCCGCAGGTAGCATGCTTGAAAATTTAACGACGGTAAATTTTTGACAAGGACATAAGCATGCTACAAATGACCATGCTTATGTCAAGCAAAGCGTGTACACACATGCTACTAGCATGTCTATCTGTGCCCTAATGGTTAAGAAAAACGTCCATTTTCGGATCAATTGAAAATCCGATGGCTTGTACTTACAAAATATAAGAAATTCAGTTATAGCACTTCCTAATAAAAGCATAATTGAACAACATTCAATTTTATAGCTTTTTAAACACAAAAAAATTGCACAAACATTCAATTTTATAGCTTTTTTAGTAAAAGCATTTATTGAAAACAAAATGGGTTATTACCTTAGAGCAACACGTCAAACCGCGCCAGCGAAAATCGTGTTACCCTAAGCTTAAAAAAAGTCACGATCAAAGTTGCCCTCTCTTAAGAAATTAAATCTACCAGAATAAGGGTGAACGTAAATTGTGTTATCTGTGACAGAAAGTTATCATTTGAAATTGTAGGTTGTTATAAATACAGGTTTTGTGGTTTGTCTGAGTTTAAAGTGAAATTAAAATAGCTATGATATATTTTTTTATGATAAAATTCTAAGTTCTTTTCGATCAGAGTGGGAAGTGTGTATGGAAAGGGCAAATAATTTTACAACTTTCCCAAAAATGTTTTTTGGGAAAGTTGTTCAGTTTTGTTGACTAAGTTCGCCTTTTCAGTTTTCACTTTTCGGTACACCCTTCATAATAATTTTAGCGAGACTATACTTTGGTATTTATTTGACACAAGTTTACTTACAAAATTTTAATTAAGTCGGAGTAATGTAGCTTCATAATTCCTTAATCGCCTCTTACGAAACCCACGGTTAGAGATAGGTTAATACTATTAACATAAAATAAACTGGAAGATGAGCAGCAGCATCTTTCTGTGTATCGCACCACCTAACCATACTGCGTTCATCAACAACAGCGGTCGCCAGCCGCAATGCTTACAAGCGTTGTGACTATGGTTGATCCCCTTAAAAGTACCACGCATTTTGCTCCAAGTCTGCAGAGAGTTTCTTGTCCTGCGGTGGACGTTTCATGGGATGCGATGATGAATGTAGCTTGATCAGAATTTCGGCAGGACAGAGTAATACCACAGTAAATAATAGGTCTTTACCTATTAAATTGCCCAAATTTTCTTACAGATTAATGAGATCATAATTCCTATAATTCTAATTCAATTTTTTTTATTTGTCTTATAATTGAAAGTTGACTTCAAGGTTATCAATTTACGCATAAAATAAAGTTTTTATTTTTAGTTTGATATACGAGTATAAAATTAAAGGTTCGAAAATGGTTCGTCTTAAATGTCATCCGATTTCATCATTAGATTTGTTATATATTTTTACAGATAATATTTTTCGAAAATTAAATTTAAGCTTCTGTTAGCTTAATGTCTTCCCAATAATGCTTAAAAAAATTGGATTTATAATTCCTAAGAAAAATGCAAAAATCTTAGTACTGAAAATTGAGTTTACCTAAAATTCGCCATACAAAACGGCAATTTCATAGTAAAGACCTATTAGATGGGCTTATCAGCAGTATGGAAACTTCATACAAACGTCCAAAATGGTGCACTCACACAGACGCACGTCACTTACAGGCTGCTAAGCAAAGTTCGCCCTGAATTCTGTCGCGGTGTAATACGTAAGAACAGGACGGAACGATACCTATCTCTGTTGCTCTTATTTCTCACCCATCGTTCCGTCCTGCTTTCACACAGCTGTTATTCTTATTCCAAGCAAGCTAAGGTCTCTTATTGTATGTATCTTACTAAAATTCTACTAAGAAAGGTGATAAGTTTAATGTTTAAATAAAAATAACTTTAAAGGAGACCATATCTATTTTATATAAAATCAAATAATTTATTTGCATGAATACAGTATAGGTACCTTTGTATACTGTATTCATGCAAATAAATTAATAATATTATTAGGTACTTAGGGTCGAATTGATAAATCCCGCTTAAGTGTGAGATTGTCCTTAAGGGGCATCTTGAGGTGTTGCATTAATTAATAAACAGAAATTGAGTAGCTGTGATCGGAGCAATTGTCACTTGAGTGTTAAAAACACGCTCACTAATTTATAAACGAAACTTAACTCAAAATTGTTGATGCTGTCAAATAGTGACGAGTATGATTTTTAACTGCAGTCTCCATTATTTATTAAAAAAGAAGAACTTTAAAATTAACATTAACAGCAATTAGAAGCAAAAACAAAACGCAGATATAAATTCTTTTTGCTCTTTTGACGTTTGACTCAAAGACGGACACTTGAGATTGGATATAAGTTTATTAATTAGCAAGATCTTGAGATGCTAATTGCATCTTGATAATTAAGTCAGCTGACATGGTCTTGGGGAAGATACGGGCCTTAGTGGTATTCGGCCTGCATAACAGGCGTGCAAAATAATAATATGTCAAACTATTAAATAACTATGTCAAACTTAAAATTAATTATATTTTTCGTTTATTCCAATGCTTATTATTGAAGGTGGTAGGGCTTTTGTGCAAAGTCCGTCTGGGGAAGTACCACCCCTTGCCTTTTTCTGCCGTAAAGCAGCAGTGTTTGCATAGCTGTGTTTCAGTTTGGAGGTTGAGGGAGTCAGTGAAATTACCGGCACATGAGACATACTGTCTTAGTTCTCAGGTTGGGTAACGCGGTTTGCTGCCTTATTAATGTAAAATTATTTCACAAATAAGAAAGTGGGTGTCCTGGGCGGTGGTAACCACTTACCATCAGGTGGCCCACCTGCTCGTTTGCCCACTTGTAACAAAAAAAAACTTTTTTGACTAGGTCTCCATACATTGTTACTATAATTCTTTTAATTTCATGAAAAACTAACATTTCATTTCTTTATTTCAGGTAAGTCGACTTTACAACTGAAAATCGAGGTAACAGTTAAAGTTATTTTCCACAACCCTAATATCATCAAGAAACCTAGCCGCAAGACAAACCGCCACTGAATACTGAAGACGCCGCAAATAGAAAACACAGCAAGTATACAAAAATACAACGGAGAATACAAAAATTCAAGATAAAGACAAGAAATGCAGTCTTTTTGTTTTAGAATTCCTACGCTTTACCGTTGCCAAGTTGTTGGGCAAAGCGTTTGGATTCTAAAACTAAATAACTTGCAATACTACGGAGGCTACAGCTACGAGACTGCTACGACACGGCTACGGCTACGAAACTGCTACGAAAGTGCTACACGGGACAGGTGCATTCGTTTTAGGTTGTAAATAGGTGTTGTACATTAAGGTGTTCTAGCTGGGTAGGCGGTTAGTATCCCGTTTATTTAATGTAAGTGAGCGTTGCTACTAATTTGTTTAATGTCGTACTTACGGGCATGATGAGAAACTACTTGGTTAATGGCTAATTTTGTGTAGAACTTAGTGGCCTTGTGAATAATTAGGCATGTCTGTCTGTACCACTCAGCCTAAACAATTACTCTTTTTTTTGATCTGGCTTAATCAACTGGATGGGTGAATGCTAGTTATTAGAGAATTTTCCATGCTTTAAAAGGTATGTTTCGCTGATGGTTTTGAAAATTTGTAAATAAAAATAGTAATTGAGGGGCTATTTCGCAGATTTTTTTTTATTACAACTAAGCAAAGGAGCAGGTGTCTAGCGTCAGGTCAACGTCTACTCACTCCCGTTCCCCTTAACCCCTTCCTCTCACAACCCCCTCGACCCCTTTCCATCACACTCTTTCTCTCACCATCTGACTCATTCAAAGCTCGATATAGTATCAATTATTGCGGCCAGTGGGGCTATAACCAGTTTACACGAATTGACCCCCCCAAACAACAGTATCCATTTCAAAAAGAAACAATATAACGTATAGTACTTATCTAGTCCCTGACAATTATTATTGTACGTATAGTTCTTATCTAGTCCCTGATAATATATGACAACAGCGCCCTCTGCTATTTTCGGCATTTATGTATTAATAAGTCATTATCGCTTCATCAGAGTCCATGAAATCTGGATAACACATAACACTAGGAATACATCTTCGGAACACATCTACAGAGTGTAAGTAACGGTGTACCGAAAACTGAAAGGGCGTGCTCAGTCAACTAAACTGAACAACTTTTCCATAAAATCAATTTTTGGAAAAGTAAAAAATAACTGACTTTTACAAACAAATCGCTTACTCTGATCAAACAGTTTGTATGGAGAGGTCCAATTTTTTTTTTCATTTCCCATAAATGTTTCTTTGGGTAAGTTGTGCAGTTTCATTGACTCATCACGGCCTTTCAGTTTTCGGTACACCGCCCCTTACACCCTGTATATTCAGGTCTTTAAATAATTAAAATATAATCAATAATATCATATCATGTGAGATTTAAGATCAATGACCGACCCCACAAACTCTGGTTTCAGAATTGTTGAGCCATCTAATGCCTCTTTTATGGCTAGGGTGTAAAGCTTTCATTCAAAAACACAGCACTTAAACCCGAACCTGAAAAGAATTTCGCATTTACAGTTTCAACTAGAAATAGAGTCACTTCGGTTACAAAACCAAAGCAATTTATATTGAAAACCGAGACATTTAAATGCATTAAGGTGGCGTTCGATTATCCGAAGGCATTGCCACCGTTTTACAGCCATTGCGGTAGGTTGTTGACACGTTAAGGTGACTTTGTTCATAGCTCAGAAAATAGGGGTTATAGAAGTGGGATTAACGAAATAATGAGCCGGTTTCGCAGCTACGCGTCAACTGAGTATTCAAAGGTGTCGATAGATGGCTCTGAAGACAGTTGCTAAAGAACTTAAAATAAATCTGTCATAGATGAAGCATGAAGTAAATAAACCTCCTTAGGCAACATTTACAACAGATAGAAAAAATAAGATGACAGTTAAATTTTCCTACAACAACGCTATTTATCAAGAAAATTAAAACAAGTTTTTCTTTTTTAAAAACCGGCTCTTAGTGAAACTCCATATTCAATTTTGTATTGAAACCATTTACTTATTGAAACACTTGTACACTGATACACAAATTATTTAATAATGTACAAGTCTTTCAATACAAAACTAAATAATTCTTTAAAAAAAGTGTGTTGTAAAGTCACTGCAATCTTTGTAAATGCAATAAAAATGTCGTTCTGTTAATTTGGTATGGTTATTTTGAATATTTCATAATCATCGATGATTTATGAGACATGGCATTACATATAGTAAAGGAGATGTGTTATGCTGGCAGATATAATCCCAAAATAAATAAATTTGCACGGTACCTATTCCGAGCGAAGCAAGGAGGTCCGAAATCTTTGGCTCATAGAGTAACAAAGCCTGTTTGAATATTGAAACATTTATACCTATTTAAAAACTATTATATCGTGAAAAAGAAAGCATTATTTTAATCTGCTATTTAGATCATAAACTTATGGGTATATGGATATAAAACCCATATTATGTATTTACAAAGTTTATTTACAACAGGTATTACAGTGCGCACATATATACAAATACGTATTTACATTTAGATAGCATGTTCAATATATTTATTGAATTTCTGCAGATAATTTTTACAACAACGTTGTGAAATCTGTCGTGTCATGACTGACAGCATAGAAAAACAAAACAGCGCGCGACAGAGTTTGAACCAAGGAGTTCAGTCACGCGCCACATCACCCCCCCACGAAGAAAGAAAACCGATAATGAAACAAAAGCAATATATATTTCAAGGAAATGGGTGGGGAGGAAAGAAAAACAGGTCAGTCAGTCTGTCAGTCAAATAACGCATGGATATCTAAAACGGACCCTACGACCAGAACGGGTTGTGTACTGGGATGCAGGGTCAGAAGGAGGAACAGAAGAAGAGGAAGATGGAGTATCATCAACTGATGGAGAAGGTGTAGAAGGGCCAGAAACAGGTGGAGCAGCATCTGTAAGAACTGGCGGAGAAAGGCCAGTTGGAGATGCTGGGTGAGATGGAATCCGCACCCGTGGCACAGGCAAGGCAGAGTCACCATCCACAAAAGCTGGCTTTACCCTATCCAAGCTGACTCGGACATCCTTCGCTCCCATGGTAATAACGATATTTTTATCGTTACGAGATACGACCCTGTAAGGCCCAGAATAAGGCGGCTTCAACGATGGTCGTACTGTGTCGTCTCGTAAAAACACATGCGTTGCAGAAAACAATGACTTTGAAACAAACGTCTTCTGAAGACCATGATGCGATGCAGGAGCTGGACGAAGATCGGCCATAAAATGGCTCAACTGCGACGCAAAACTCGAGACGTCCTCGGACCTAATAGGAGTTGTATCAGGAACGATAAACTCGCCAGGCAGACACAAAGGCTCACCGTACACCAACTCAGCCGGAGAACATTGAAGGTCCTCCTTGAGTGCAGCACGCATGCCAAGAAGCACAACAGGCAATACCTTGTGCCAAGAATCTTGATGGCACATCAAGGCAGCCTTCAGCTGGCGATGCATGCGCTCAACTAGGCCGTTGGCGCAAGGGTGATAGCTTGTGGTCCGAACACGTTTGATTGAACACAGATCAAGGAGAGTTCGGAAGAGTGCCGATTCAAACTGGCGTCCTTGATCTGTAGTCACTAGAGAAGGTACCCCGAAACGGGATATCCATTCTCGATGGAAAGTTTCCGCGACCTCTTCCGCCGTGATACCTACAATAGGCCATGCTTCGGGCCAACGGGTAAACCGGTCAACAGCAGTAAGGCAATACCGAAAACCGTTACTATGGGGAAGTGGTCCAATAATGTCCAAATGAACATGACGGAAACGTTTGGAAGGGGCGGGAAAAACGCCAAAGGGAGTAGCGGTATGCCGAGTGACCTTACTCCGTTGGCACGCGATGCAATTCCGGGCCCATATCCGGCAATCTTTTTGAATGCCAGGCCAAACAAAGCGCTCAGCCACCATGCGCGCAGAGGCCTGCGCACCAGGGTGACTGAGGTTGTGCAGCTTTTCGAAAAATGGTCGACGAAAAGAAGGCGTCAGATAAGGTCTGGCCTTTCCAGTAGATACGTCACAAAATAGTGACACATCAGTGCCAGGAACTGAAACCACTCTGAGCTTGAGAGATGAGTGCATGCACATCTTAATCAATTCCTTGTCTTTGGCTTGATCGGCAGCGAGAGCTGCATAATTCTCTTCTAGGCGAATAGTCTCGACACGCGACAAAGTATCAGCAACGACATTTTCAGCACCCTTGACATGTTTGATGTCAGTAGAGAACTGGCTGATGAATGCCAACTGGTTTAGCTGAACTGGCGGAAGTTTCTCACGCTTTTGACTAAAAGCATAAACCAGTGGCTTATGGTCAGTGAATATTGTCACGTGTTCAACCTCAAGAATGTGCCGAAAATGTTGCACACTCTCATAGATCGCCAAGAGCTCACGATAGTACGCAGGCCAACCAGATTGCTTGCTATTCAGCTTTTTGCTGAAGAACGCTAACGGTTGCCACTCATTGTTAACCATCTGTTGGAGGCACGCACCGACATGCGTTGAGGACGCGTCAGTGAAAAGTCCAAGAGGCGCCTCAACAACAGGGTGCACCAAAAGAGTAGCGCTAGCAAGATGCTGTTTGCACTTCTGGAAGGCGAGCTCGAGCTCTGGCGTCCAAGGAACAGGTTTGGCACCCTTTGCTTGAGCCAAAGTTAGGGCGTCAATCAATGGCGCCTGTAACTCGGCTGCATGGGGAAGAAAACGGCGGTAAAAGTTTACCATGCCCAGAAAACGACGAAGTCCCTCGATGGTCTTGGGCAAGGGAAAATCCTGCAGGGCCTCGATTCGTTCAGGAGGTGGGCGCGTACCATCTTTGGAAATCCTGTACCCCAAGAAAGTTACTTCGTCAGTACAAAAAACGCACTTTGAAGTGTTGATGACGACACCAAAGTCAGAGAGTCGCTGAAAAACGGCACGAAGATGAACAGCGTGCTCTTGAGCGTCACGTGAATAAATTAGGATATCGTCAACGTAGGGATAGCAGAAATCTAAACCACGCACCACCTCGTCAATAAACCGTTGGAACGTCTGGCCCGCATTCCTCAACCCGAAGGTCATGAACGGGAATTCGAAAAGACCAAACGGAGTTGTGATTGCCGTTTTCGGAATGTCAGACTCATGGACCGGAATCTGATGGTACGCCTTGACCAAATCGACCTTGCTAAAGACAGTACAACCAGCAAGGTTGTTCGCAAAATCCGCAATGTGGCGTACAGGATAGCGGTCAGGAACAGTTCTAGCGTTTAGAGCTCTATAGTCTCCACAAGGACGCCAGCCATTCTCTCCTTTCCGAGCCATATGCAATGGAGACGACCACGGACTGTCAGAAGGTCTTGCTATCCCACTCCTCACCATATCCTCAAACTCCTTCTTAGCCGCCAGCAATTTCTGCGGAGCGAGGCGACGAGGACGACAAGAAACAGGAGGACCGTCAGTCGTAACGATATGATGAACAGTGGAATGCTTGACAGTTCTAGGGAGTCCGGGTGGTCGTGTAATATCCGAGAAATCTTGCAACAACATGGAAATAGGTGAGTCTGAGGCAATGGTTCTCACACTGAGCTGGTTGGTGTGAGCGACATGAACGGGAATAGACAGTTTAGTAGACCCATCAACTAAACGCTGGTCACGACAATCTGGTAATAAATGGTAGTGAGCCAAGAAGTCGGAGCCAATGATCGGTGTACTAACGTCTGCTATTACAAAATCCCAATGAAAATCCCTGCGTAAACCTAAATCGAGCCTGAGAGGTAATGAGCCATAGGTATTAATAGTGCTGCCGTTAGCTGCGCGCACATCAAATGTAGTGGCACTGTAATGACCTCTCACCAGACGGCGCGGGAAACAACATATATCCGAACCGGTGTCAATTAAAAATCGACGACCTGAGACGGAATCTGTCACAAACAAACGACGGCCGGGATTTGAGCAATCAGCTGCCGCCGTTACTGGTTGCTGCTTGCGTTTCCCTGGTTTGGACACTTCCAGTTACAGGGAACGATACATTTAACTGCCTTAGTACCAAAGCGGCGATGATACCAACATAAGATGCTGGAACGAGATTTCGATCGAGAACGCGAGTTAGTCCTAGAGCGCGAGTTTGATCGCGAGCGGCTGCTACTCATCGCATCTACCCTCTTAGTCAACTGCTCGATGCACTTAACAAGAGAGGCTATTTCCGGCAAAACACTTGTCGACGGCACACTACTCGTACTATGAACTGCCGAAGACGATGACGGTAAAAACGGAGTATCAACTATCGCGTCTGCGATCTCCGCGACTTTACCGAGAGCCAAATCCTTCTGTGCCATGAGAATTCGTTGCACCTCGTGGGGCAAACGGCGCATCCACAGCTCGCGGAGGATGCCCTCGTCAGCTTTAGAACCTGCGAGTGAGCGCAAGTGGCGAAGGAAAACAGATGGCTTCCGATCGCCTAGTTGCTCCTCACTCAACAGCTGTCGGATTCTCTGCTCCTTCGAAGCAGAAAGGCGCAAAGTCAGCTGATCTTTAAGTAAATCATATTTACCCGCAGTAGGTGGACTTGTGATGATGTCCTCCACCATGCCAGCAACACGGGTATCGAGCATAGAGAGAACGTAACCAAACTTCGTCGCATCTTGAGTAATACCACCAACTTCAAACTGTGCCTCCGCCTGCGCAAACCAAAGGGCTGGTTTATCAACCCAAAATGCCGGTAATTTCGCGGATACAGCACTTACTATAGGAGGAGGGGTAGGACGCAACGCTTCCATTTGTTCCTGTAAGACTCTTATTTGAGCTTCTAGCTGTTCCATCTTGAAATAATAAATAAATAATAATAACGCCTAATATGCCTAGGTCCAAACTCTGCCGAAACGCTATAAAAATAAAATTTACACTTAATAAAAAATATTTACAAAACACCCTAAATATACAAAATACACATATCACCCTGTATATACAAAAAAAAAAATCACAGCACTATATACAAAACAAAAGTATGCGGGCGAGCGTTCTTTGCGGCGAGTAGACGCAGGCGGCGGTGAGCACGGAGCTGGGACGTACGCGGACGGTCACCGTCCTTGTCACTTTCCCAAGAAGACGTAGTCGTGACGTAGGCGTAGGGAAAAAAAAAAAAAAAAAAAAAAAAAAAAAAAAAAAAAAAAAAAAAAAAAAAAAATGCAGTAAAATACCTCGGCGGCGTCGGCCTCACACTCGAGGCAGGGACGAAAATGGTCGCGACGAAGTTGGGGTACCTCTCAGCGCGCGGCAACAAGCAGCACGCGTCACCAGACAGCACGGAGCAGTGTTGGCGATGATTAGCAGATCAGGCTGCTGCAGCTTCAGAGAACTCCCCTTGTCGCGCGTACACGCCGAGGACACGAAGAAAAATACGCCGATCCACACACGGGCACACGGCGTCTTTGCACGTCGTAAATTTTAGGTCACCAATTATGGGTATATGGATATAAAACCCATATTATGTATTTACAAAGTTTATTTACAACAGGTATTACAGTGCGCACATATATACAAATACGTATTTACATTTAGATAGCATGTTCAATATATTTATTGAATTTCTGCAGATAATTTTTACAACAACGTTGTGAAATCTGTCGTGTCATGACTGACAGCATAGAAAAACAAAACAGCGCGCGACAGAGTTTGAACCAAGGAGTTCAGTCACGCGCCACATCACCCCCCCAAACTGAACAACTTTCCCTAAGGGACATAGTTCGACGTACGAACATTTTTTTTTAAATTTCATAAAAAATACGTAATCAGCTGGTGTAGTTTTTATGGAAAGTTTGTTTTACGACCTATGTTCCTAAGAGAAAGTAGTTCAGTTTCACGGTCTAAGTAAAAGGCTAAAATAAACCTTACTAATTTCTTTACACCTGATATAAATTTGAAATGTCACAGTGAAAGATCCAAAACTGTCGAGACACTTTTCGGTCAAGTTAAATTTTAAGACCACGTTGTTTTTCAAAAGTTCCGAACTCTCAAGTTCCAAAACTGTCATAACTAAGAATCAATTAATTTTCATTTGGCTGGGCTGTAAAAACTTCATGTTACTGCCAATGATGAAGCGAAAATTATGGGCAGAGTTTAATGTCTAGACTAAAGTTTGTTACTAGTTAGTGATAAAGTTTTTGTACCTAAAAATAGGTAGCCAGGGAATTTTTTTGCATTTTTCTCCCTTTTTAGGGTTTCTTAGTCAACAAGGAACCCTTATAGATTCATTATGTCTGTCTGTCTGTCCGCGGCTTAGCTCAGAGACCCTTCGTACAAGAAAGCTGAAATTTAGTATGGATATATATTTCATTCACGCCGAGAAAGTGGTAAAATAAAATATAAGTAAGCTTCACAGGTTAATGAGCCATAGCTCAAAAACTGGAAATACTCGTAATTTAAATAGCAGTAGCAATCAGGCATTACGACCTCGCATAGTACTAGGATGTAAACATTTTATGTTATGAAATACTTAGTCAACACCTGCTTTGCGATAAAAATCGTAAAAAACTACGGAACCCTATATTGCGCATGGCCCGACACGCACTTGGCTGGTTTTTTATCATATATAATAGTTAGCTGTTTTCACGACGTAGTTTGCGTGGATATTTTAGGGGCTTTTCCGCTTGAAACTTTGTACTCGCATAACTATTTATTGAACGGATTTAAATTAAAGAAAACCCTGATATGTTGCACAGAAGTAAGTCAAATAGATTAATTAAATTTTCGGTAAAATCGGTTTAGTGGTTTGTGAGTTATTGGTGCACAGACAAAAAGACAACAATAATAAAAATAATCTAATCAAATTATTTGAACATCATCATGATCCCATGAAACGTCAACTGCAGGTCAGCGAGTTCCCTCCAGAACTCCAGCAGAAACACGTGGTTCTTTTGAGGGGAATTACCATAGTCACCACACCATGCTTGCAAGCGTGTGGGCTGGTAGCCGCTGTTGTTGCTGACTGCAGTATGTAAGATGGTATGATACTCAGAAAGATGGTGTGCGAGCGTCTAGACGGGGGGCCATCGCTCGTCATCGCTCACGGCGGCAACTAGTTCTGGTTCTTTC
Source organism: Athrips mouffetella (assembly GCA_947532105.1). Classification (NCBI taxonomy): domain Eukaryota; kingdom Metazoa; phylum Arthropoda; class Insecta; order Lepidoptera; family Gelechiidae; genus Athrips; species Athrips mouffetella. Next base: position 27,782,331 of record OX383967.1, read on the forward strand.
CTTCCCACTCCCCTACCTCCCCGCGCATACCTAAGACGCGGTACAGCGGTAGTGGTCAGACTACAATAGAAACCATCGTATCTAATAGGTGTTTCTTCTGAATTTTTAAATTAAATTTAATATACAACGTGTAACGGAAAGGTAAGTTAATACTGAAGGGTGTAAATCTGCCCATGAAATTGAACAACTTTTCCCAAGGAACATAGGTCGAAATACGAAAAACCAATTTACCTCCCATTGAAAATGCGTTATCAGCTGATACAGTTTCTATGGGGAGTCAAAAAAGATTTCGTTCTCTGACCTATTTTTCTTGGGAAAAGTTGTTCAGTTTCATGGGCTGATTCCCTTTAGTATTTACACTCCTTTCCGTTACACTCTGTAATTTCTTTTTATTGTCAATGAGCTTACTCTTGAACTCGATGTTGTCTTGAGGACAGGGTGTCTACTCTCAAAGTCCGATATATCGAAACGATACTATTCGAAACATGCAAATGCAAAACTTCGCCTCTTGATAATACAGTAGAATATTGGTTGGATGAATTTTCAAACTGCCAGTAGTTAGCATCCAACCAATATTCTACTCTATTGTCAAGGGACGAAGTTTTGAATTTGCATGTTTCGAATAGTATCGTTTCGATATATTGGACTTTGAGAGTAGACACCCAGAGATAAGGTCGACGATGGAACGAGCTTGCCCAGAAGAAGTCTATTCACTCGCGACTTGAAACAGACGCAGGCAGAAAATTCCACTCTTCGCCCGTGCGCATTTTAAAAGATGTTTTAGCGCTATTTTCGTAAATAAATCATGTTTTTTCCTTTCTTAGTAGAGCAACTTGACATGCTTTAATGTTCTCAACCACATTTTTCAATTACTTTTGTTAGAACTCATAACTCATTTAAGGCCCTGTCGACTTAATTCGTTAAAGTGCGAATTCAAAGAGAAGGCGAAAAGTTTCAGTTCTTTCCTTAAATGTGTAAGATGTGTATAGGGATGGGTAGATAGATTATTTTTATAGGTTTATTTATATCAAAAAAACGTAATGAAAATAGTGTTTAGACTTTTAATCTAATATTAAAACGACACGATGAGACAAAGTGAGTAGGGACAGATCTAAACAAATGCTGTGAGTATGGAAAACTCGAACCAAAATCGGTAATGCAAATTGTTTTTTTTAATATTGCAAGCATAAAACAAACATATTTAATCTTTACGATCACGTAAAATATTAATGTAAAAGAGTAAGTAATTAGTTTTTAGTACTAAAAGTATGTTATTTTTTTTAAATATTACGGTTTTTTTAAAACAAGTGTTTTATACGGATTTTACACGAAATAAAACGGGCAAATTTTTTATAAATATCATTCTTATTGAAAGTTTTTTATCGATGTCTGAAATCTGTAACAACATTATCTAGCACATCACTAGTCTTGCAAATCTTGTTGGAATGCAGAATTTCTTTATTCGCGCGACATGGAAGTCCCGCTGTGAATCGCAAATGGACTATTTAAACTACAACTCCAACGTTATTTATTATTCGAGACAGTTTAGTAGTTAGCGCCTACTTTGAGTGTAAGAATTATTTTATCGTTTTACTTAAAATATCTGAACCGAAGAACCGATGGCCGATGGGGCGTAAGGGTTCTAGAGTGGCGACCACGTACCGGAAGACGAAGCGTTGGCAGGCCCCTCACAAGGTGGACCGACGATCTGGTGGCGGTCGCGGGAAGCCTCTGGATGCGAGCAGCGCAGGACCGGTCGTCATGGAGATCTTTAGGGGAGGCCTATGTCCAGCAGTGGACGTCTTTCGGCTGTTATGATGATGATGACTTAAAATATCATTCACACTCTCAGTCAATCTTTCGTGTGCCATATTTCAAAATTCATTGTGATTTTCAATGTAGTGTTAACATCCCATGAACCGTTCACTTCAGGACAGGGAGCTTACTTCAGAATTCCAGCAAGAACGCGTGGTCACGTGACGTGATGGTCACGTGACGTGATGGTCACGTGACGTGGTAAGTCACCACGCGTAGTAAGTCACCATGGACCGCGGTTGTTGGTGTCTGCAGTAATAAAGATGGTACGTTAACAGGAGGACGCTGCTGATTATCTTCTAGTTCTTAAAAGTTCGGCCTCCGAGCCTCCTCGTAGAGTCTTCTACGCCGAGATGCTTTTACGGAGTCCTCCCTACAAGCACTCTTCTCTCTGGGACCTCTTCTACGGAGTCTTCCTTCCGAGCACTCTTCCCTCCAGACCTCTTCTACGCACTCTTCTCTCAGAGTCCCTCTTTCCTCTAAGGTCTTTCTACGGAGTCTTCCCTCCGAGCACTCTTCTTACTAGGATCAGTAACTAGTTTTTCAATAATAGTTTAATAATCGAGTGAGGTCACTTATCGTTTCCATCCTGTATATTTATTTCTACGGGCGAAGTAGTTCTATGATTTGTTCAGGCAAGGCAGAGATAATCTTCATTCATGAAGTGTCCTTAAAAAACTGTAAGTAAAAAAAAGCTTTATATTTTGAACGAAGACGATGAATGACGTTTGATTAAAAAAAAACGCCTTATTATAAACCATCTAATTCACTTCAGATGAACTAATTCTTTATTAAAACTTCTCAATGAAAATAAAAACCAGAATAAAACAATCTGAATCTACGATTTGCTTTGAAAGCACGTCTCGTTTCAAAAGCGTAGTAATTAAAACGTTTGCACATTTCGAGTTTTCTTCTTTAGGGTTCTGTTAGAAAAGGGTTTGTAGAAAATTTACAAAATACTTAGTCATTACGATGCCACTTCCTAGTATCCTAAACATCACATTAAAATAGTACCTTTGACATAATTGCTGCAGTAAAAATATTGTTTACTGTGTTACAAAAACACTTTCTGTCCTGGGCCCTAAGACAAGTGGCTTTCTATTTTCGCAATCGCTTTATAAAATTACGTTATAATTTAGACTCACTAAAAATGAAAAATGTTCTAGTAATGTGAGAGCGAGAGTGTGCGCAGGAGCACAGGTCCTGGCAGAATAACAGCATCGTAGTCCCACTGCGGTCAATGCTGAGCCAGGAAACCTTTTCGCTACCACAGTACACCACAAAAAAAAAACTAGAGACTAATGTAATATTTTGTTATTATACCTGGTAATTGTAGTACCTAGTTTTAGAATTGATAACTTGTAATTAATATGTAATGTACTGTGTAAGTGAATAAATGATTTTTATTTATTATTATTATATTAGAATAGAATAACAATATATGGGATTGACATTAGCTGTCACGCAACATTTCGTTTGCTAATGTCAATCCTGTATATTTTTATTTTACTCTACTAGCGTTTGCGATAGTAGAAAGCCGCTTTTCTCTAGCCCCACGTATTCACTTATTCATTCCGGTATTTCTTCAATAGTAAATAATATTTTTAGTATGACATATTTTATTACCTAAAAGACTTTTACAATTCTAAATTCGTCTACTGGTGTTCGTCTGGCTCGACTGACTGGCCCTTCCCTCACCTCCATTTTTCTCTACTCCTACCCTATATTTCTGTAACTTAATTTTGGTCAAAAGCCAGCCAATAAGTAAAGGGCAAAAGACTGTGTATAATAAATTACTTTTAAATCTTCTTGTAAAATTAATAAATCAATAGTAAATTCAGCGCAGCCTAACAACTGTGATCGAATTTTGTGGTAACTTGCCCAGGTTTTGCTAAAACCTCTAGTTGTTACATTTATCTATCATAAAAAATAATTTCAGTCATTATAGTAGCTCAATTTTTTTCACGGAGTCAAATTGTTTCTTTTAAGTTTTAAAATTTTGGAAATCTAGTAATTTACTTTCGTTACCTTTCCGGGTAGCCCATTCATAAAGGCTACGGAACCCTTATTGTCTTAAAAAAACACTGGTATTTTCCAGTATTTCCTCTTATTCCCGACTTTCCTTATGAACCGGTGGAAATGAACACGTTTTATTGCTCCTGCCTCTTTCCATCGGAATGTTTATCTGCGATTTATTAAAAAGCTATTTTTAATTATTGAGAAACTACGGTTTGTATTTCAATGAAATTGTTTTTAAGAAACGAGAGCTCTGGAGCAATAAAAGCATTGAGAATTTTGCCGGCGAATGTATTACGCATATTTAAAAACTTTAATCACGGAAAATTTATGTGAAATCTGACGAATAGTCGTCTTTTTTCTTCTAAGTGGTGTACTGACTTTCCTGGATATTATAGACAGGTCTGATCTTCAAGATATTTGTTGACAAGGTCTGCCTAATCAGATTCGTATTTTTATGGATTTGGATAAGATATTGACGAATACTTTGAGCCCATCAATGTATGACATTGTATTATGGCGGAAAACTACCGACCCGTTATCTTGCTCTTGTTGCATTTGGTATTGTTGCGTGAAATAAAAAAGTAATCGCCTGTACACAAGCGGTTTGAGTGATTTCAGAATGGACAACATCTATGAACTCTACGGTCCAGCATATAATCCTTCCTGATTGAGGGATCAGCTTAAGCCATTGTAACAGCATTCGACAGTTCCAATTCCAGGGATATTATTTGTTGAAACAAGTACTGGACTACTGTTTTCAAACATCGGACTTATGTGTGGGTTTATTTTGCGTATTTTTAGTGAGTATTTTATATAGCGAGCAAGATTTTTTGGCAGACAAATAAAATCGAAACTAAGTCAGCTGCTCTTGGATAAACACTTTACCATAGATTACGAGCACCGTACCGTATCATACGTCACTCTTATCAACGTCCTTTACAAAGATTAGATCCTTGTCGTTCTAAGATCACATGCCGAGTATGTTATATGCGTTTTTGTCTTCATTGGTTGAAATATGTTTGCTGTGAATCGATTAGAGTTCATATACAGTGTGTTAATGGAATAAGCGAAATCCTCATACACCCCGACTGATTTTTGTTAAAATGAATCCATTCTTCGAGATATTGTTATTTTAAAGTTTCATCGTGTCGTTCTAGTAAATTCTTAAGCTATCATGGCGCGTTCGCCTCGCGTCTGCGCATGCCACGCCCACTCCACTCCTCACTAGCTCCTCCAAGACAGTAATATTTAGAAGCGGCAAAAATTTTAATGATAAAAATAAATAAAATAACCCCTATCAAAAACCTTTGAAATTGATTCTACTCTCAAATCTGAACAAACTGTTTTCTAAAATACAAACCAAATTCAATTCTCTTAATCAAATAATTCAAACATAACAACAACTCTGAAATAACAAAAAAACGTACATTCAAACCTCTTGAACGGAGCTTATAGGTAATAAAACCGCCAAGATACATCCTTCTCTTTCTATCACCATAAAATCTAAAAGAGATATCAAAGCTATACTAAAGTTTATTGGTGCTTTACTTTATGTCAAAGAGACTGCCTTCCTCAATGGTTGCTAACTTTAGTTGTAAGTTTTTTCCAGGATTAGCTCTAGAGAAGGGGAAGTAACTTTTGTCATAAATGTTTTTTTTATTGTCTTCATGTGATGTCTAAGATGTCCGTGATTACTTTCTAAGAAAACAGGATAATTTTTTTATAGTATCGTTTTTCATAATACAGGAATATTTAATAGTAAAACAATTTAATTCACATTTTGAATTTCAAAAACCTGTCATGTGCGAGTCGGAGACGTGCGCTAAGGGTTCCGATAGACTTATAGTCTGTTTAGAACCAAGAAAGTCAAGTTTTAAGATCACAAAACTAAATTTGTTTCTGAAGGTTTTTTTGCAGATTTTTTAAATAGTGTGCGTTTCAGAAATATTGTTTTAGTTTTCCTGAAATACTTACATAAACTTCTATCGACTGTAATAAATTCATATTTTTCCTTTCTCAAACTTCGGAGATAAGGAATGGTACTTTTTTGACATTTTACATCATAACTTAGAAACTAAGGGTCGTAAAAATTTTTTTTGGAATGTCTCTACTCGACCTTGTTTGACAATTAAAATCCCCCCCCCCCCCCCCCCTATTCAAGCCCCCTTTACAATAACAGTAATATTTTTTAAATTCTTTCGTTTGCAATAAAGTTAGCTATTTTTTTTTTCAAAACGATTCCAAATTTCAAGTCGATAACATGAGTGGTTGCTGAGATAAACAGATGTGACAGAGAGACAGAGAGACGAAGTGGCACCATAAGGGTTACGTTTTTACCATTATGGTTCAGAACCCTAAAAATGGTACAACTAATTATATACAGGTTAGCTTAGTGTTTCCAAAAGAAAATAATTTGCTTTATAATTGCTATACAGGGTGTTAGGGACAGGTTTCCGAAAACTGAAAGGGCATGATCAGTCAACGTAACTGAACAACTTACAGGAAATGGTAAAACAATCGGCTGCTCCATACAAATTGTCCGATCAAGTTCGCAATTTTTAAAAAGTTAGAGGTCATTTATTTTTTGGTTTTATTCAATGTAAGTTGTAAAGCTACGTCGACTGCCACTTACACCCTTTACATAGACCTTAAAAAGCGATAAGCTTAAAAAATAAAGCTGCTGGAGTATGATTATCAAAGCTCTATAAGCTACAATTTCCCAAATCACGAGGTACATTTTCATATTATTTTCCTTGACGACGCTCTTGAATTTGATACTTATAAAATCTTTGATTTAAGTCACAAAATATACGTACAACGTACGTAATATTCTCTATAAATAACTCAGTCGCAAAAATATACGAAGGTTTCATTATTATTTCATATCTGCTGAAACAAGATACATCAAAGACAACATAAATAATGTAGATGGAAGTAGTAGGTAGGCAGAGTCATAAATACTACTTCTTGGGTAAATCCGCTAACACAAATTCCTCAGAAACGAATTCAGCATACATTGCTCGTTGAAGTAAAGATATTTGAACTTACAAACCCAAGCCTCCCAGCAATGTATGTCGAATTAGTCTTTGAATTTAGAAGGGTGTGATTGCGGCTTACGAGTGAACCTCATTCATTATACGATAGTTTTCTTCATCAATATTATATAAAAAAAAGGAAATTATGGTTTCTTTAAAAGTAATTAAGATAATTCTGTCTGTTATGTTGCTATGTTCATAAAGGGGGTGAAATAACATTTTTCGAAATTGAAATTGTGAAATTATACCGTGAAAATAAACACCTTTCCCCAAAGATTATTACAAACAGAAAAAAATCTTTTTGACTTCCCATCGAAACTGAATCACGTGATCATGCATTTTATATGAAAAGTTCTTTTTTTTTTTTTTTATATACCTTTGTTTCTTGGGGAAAGTTGTTCAGTTTCATGGCCTGAATGCACGGTTTAAGCTCTCGGTAGATGTTTAACCTGAATTCAACCTTGTCGTGGGAAATAGAAAGAAGCTGTTTTAAGTTTATATTTAACTCGCGAGTGAATAAGCTTCTTTTGGGCAAGCTCGATCAATCGCCAGTCTCATCTCTATTCTAAGGTCAAGATTAAGTCAAATGAAAACAAAATAAAAAAGTTATTTATACGACAATAGATAAGGAAGGTATGGAATATTCCCAGTATAATATTTTTTTGGCAAATCACCATAAAATATTTTTGCTTACATATTTGAAGGCCATTAGACTAGAACGAAGAACTTAAAGGGGCTTGTTGCAACGGTCATACGGATCATTCCAACTAAACGAAGGCTGACTTCAAAGCAAACCTATGCACTCACGATAGAACCTGTCGCATACTCGCTAAGGTCGTCCGCACGACTGTTGCAACGTGTATGGCCCCTCTTATCCAAGTTGTTACACTTGGCTCTAGAATTTAGTAATACCCTTTATTTTAAAAGAAAACAGCTGATCCAATCATTGGAACCCTCTTTATGGCTAACTCCATATATAAATCTTGTAGGTGGTGTGAAATAAATAAAAACGCAGGCAGATACGACTGATATATAGTGAAACCTTTGTTTTGATCCGGAGATATATTTATGAGATGTACCAGGACTGAAGCGATGGAAGGAGATTGAATTTGTGATGGATATACATTGAACTATTTTATTTTAATTTACAAGTATAGACAAAAAAAAGATAATTATATGGCACTTGCAAGACAACAAATAAATAGGTAAATATAAAAGTGTAAATAAAAGAGCGCTCTTTTTCATCTCGTGTCAACGTAGGTACTACAAATTTCTGTATGATGGTTTTCACTTTTGAATATTTTGTTAGGGAAAATCTCATGATTTCTATTTAACAGATTCGGTACTAACCCAATTTTATTACAATTATATAACCTACTAACCTCAGGAAAACGAGACCTAATCTTCTTTACTAGGTTACAAGGCATTATTTTTTATTTGGCAATCGTCAACCCATATTTAGGTACATTTCTGCCAGTGTCGTGTTCTAGAACATTCTTCAGTTTTTTGAATTTCTTCAGTTTTTAGAAGTTAAAAATATGGCGAACCGCTAGTGTCGAGTGGGGAAATTGTTCATTGCTCCCCCCGTAAAGCGATAGTAGACTTTACGAAGGAAAATGTCCAGGAAAGTATTTAACTGAATTACTTGACAGTGCAATGACGAGTTCAACCATATACAAAAAATTTAATATTCTAACTTCTTTTGTTTACTTTATCGTTTAATATAACTTTAAAATCAAAAGCTCCAATTTCCAACTCCAGTTTTACTTTAAACAAAACTAAAATCCAGACAAAACACTTGAGTCAATAGTTTATTAAGGAGCGTTCACACTGCACTTTAGCCGACAAACGGTTGCATCTAAAATAATAGCCGGCTCTTGGCACCGTCTAGTTTTTACAACGCTCTTGCCGTTCACGAGTTGCGTTTATGGGTTTGTTATTCCTCAGTGAAGGAAAGATCATGAGTTGGGTGTAGTTTTATTTATTGCGTGCTTTTCTTTGTTAACAAGATTGTTTACACTATTGCTATGCAAAAAAAAAAGAATTTGTAGTTAAACATAAATAATCTAAAAATATATGGTAATATATATAGCTTGAGGCTTGTATAGAATAGGTACTATCTTTTTCTGAAAATGTGCGTAAACAACAAAAATCGGAATTATTTTTCACTTTTACATAAGAATATTCGTGGAATTTGACCAAATGAACTACCGGAACATCAAAAAGTTATTTGAAGAAACTAGCTATGCCCGCGGCTTCGCCCGTGTGATATTCAGACTATGAGCAGTCTCTCCCTCTCCCTCTCCCCCTCCCTCACCCTCTCCCACTCCCTCTCTCTCTCTCCCCATCCCCCTACCTCTCCTTCTCCCTCTCCCTATCCCTGCGCCTAACCCTACCCCTATCCCTTTCCTTAACGCCATCTAAACCGCTATCCCTATCCTTATATAAAAAAAAACCGGCCAAGTGCGAGTCGGACTCGCGCACTGAGGGTTCCATACCACCACATAAACATAATTGTATTAGTTGAAATTTCAGTTAGTTAATGTGCTAGATTTTTTGAGTCCGACACGCGCTTGACCAAATTTTATTATTTGTTGTTATTTTATAGCTTATGCACTATAAACATACCAATTTTGAAGTTTGTAAGTGTTCCCGTTTTTAAATAGAACTAAAACAAAAATCGCCTCAGCGACCATCCAACTTGACCCCTCTCTTATATGAATGTTCTTGAAACGGGAGCTCACCACAATTGGTTACCATTAGTTGTTAGAAAAGTTGTAATATTTAATGATTTCAGACTTTTCGCATTATTTGTACTGTGAGACCTAGCTTTTTGCCAAATTTCATAATTTTAGGTCAACGGGAAGTAAGTACCCTGTAGGTTTTGCATTTTTGAATAAATGTATGGAGATGATTACATAAAATACCATATCTTTTGATTGCGTCGTTGAAAAAAATTGAAATTTTCAGATCTTGTGTGGTTCATAGATCCTAATATATAGTATTAATTTCAACCTGATACCTTTACCCGTTCGTGAGATAAAGGGTCTTGACAGACAGACAGACGGACAACAAAGTGATCCTATAAGGGTTCCGTGTTTTCTTTTGAGGTACGGAACCCTAAAAACAGAGAAAGAACACCCATATTGATTTTTAGGCATTGTAACCCATTGCACCCCAACCGCAAGCCCAGGGGATGATAGTATTTCACGTCCATCACCTTGGATTTCAAAATTGTTGTAGTTTTCGTAATCAGCGATCCGATTAACCATACAAACGACACCCATATTGATTTTTAGACATATCAATCCTATCGCACCCCATCCCCAGGGTATGACGGTATTTCACGTCCACCACGTTGGATTTCCAAATTGTTTTCGTAATCAGTGACCCGATCAACCATACAAACGATAGCCATATTAGTTTTTAGACTTTTTCACCCCACATCCCTCTTTTAGGGGTTGAATTTGGGGTGGAATTTCAATGACAGTGATGTACGTTCCACAGAATTACAACCCTTATGCCTAAATAATAAATTTAGTGGATATTACATTGAAATGAAGGAGTTTCAAATTCATCCCCCTTTTCACCCCTTAGGGTGTAGAATTTACAAAAACCCTGAAACACGTAAAACTCAATTTTTAGTCGTTAGTCTAAATACAAATTTTGAAGAATTTAACTTCAAAACTGACGCACTGTAATACAACATTTCATCCCTAATTTCACCCCCTTAGGGGATGAATTTGGATAAATTCTAAAACAAGTACTTTTTTATTTTACACAAAAGCTCAAAAAGAAATTTCCATAATTCGACCTTCAAAAATGAAAGACTTATAGACCAACTTACGGAGAAAATATCATCCCCTTTTTCACCCCTTTAAGGGTGATTTTTAGGAAATGCGTGTTGCTTTATTTTTTACCAAAAGCTCAAAGTTAAATTTATGTGAATCTAACTCAGGAAACAAAGGACTTTCATACAAATTTTATCCCTTATTTCACCCCCTATGGGGATGAGTTTTGAAAAATTATAAAACACGTACTTTTTTTAATTTTACCAAGAGCTTAAAACCAATTTTTTATAATTCTACCTTTATAAATGAAAGACTTATAGACCAACATAAGGAAAAAAAACATCCCCTTTTTCACCCCCAATGAAGGGTGATTTAAAAAAAATGCTTACGAGTAAACACCTGTTTCTTTATTTTTTACCAAAAGCTTGATTCAAATTTGTGTGAATCTAGCTCAAGAAACAAAGGACTTTCATACAAACTTTCATCCCTTATTTCACCCCCTTGGGAGACGAATTTTCCAAAATCCTTTCTTAGTAGGTGGTTTTGAAGTGCAAAAAACCTGTGTACAAAATTTCAGATCTGTAGCTGTAGCGGTTACAGCTCGGCGTTGATGAATCAGTCAGTCAGGACAAGCAATTTTATATATTTAGATTTTATATATTTAGATAATAGATAATTAAGTTTTGGACTAAAACGAAAAACTAATATTTTACATCATTTTTTGCACGTCACGTACATTTTAAATGAGTCACAATTTAAGTAACAGACGCATCTACCTTTTACTTTTGACAAATCTTTCAAATTCTCAACACCTGTTTATCACCATCTTGAATGCCGCTGTACTCTGCTGTTCGGCAAAACTATTCTCTAACTATTCACTCGAATCTCTAACAGTCTTCGTATGAACGTTCCTTTCCTGTTTACTGGCGCTGGTGTGAACGGTCCTTAAAATAGATTGTAGCATATTTTTCATACAAAAGTCATATCTGTTCATACTTTTGACCTTGAAATTAATTTATGCAACGTGAATTTTCATTTGTTTTGCTCCCGAAGCCGAGTGTTTCACGCGATCGACTCATTTTGTATATTTTTTATTTTTTTATTAATTATTACGTAGATGATATACTTTGTGTTGTTATTACTTGATGGATCTCCAATGTATTTATATAATTAAACACTATTTTCACACACGTTCCACAAGTGCCTGTGGTACGATGTTAAGTCGAAAACGGTCGCACTCTGTATACATTTTACTATATAAATTGTAGAACTAGTGTGATTATGGTGTTTAATTATATTAGTAGATATTTACAATGTAGTATCAAAAGTTAGGCACTGTAACTCTGACGGGGTTTGAAAAATGTATGGGAAGCCGAAAAAGTATTGTCCTTACTATTACCGATTCTTGATTATGCGGATGTCTGCCTCATTGATCTCAATGAGGATCTGCTAAGTAAGCTCCAACGCCTGCAAAATCTTTGCATAAGATTTATATTTGGGCTGCGTAAGTTTGACCATGTGTCTGAATACAGGAGCAAGTTAAAATGGCTTCCTATCAGGTTGCGCCGAGATGAGCATGTCCTTGTACTTCTCTACAACGTACTGCATGACCCTCGTACTCCCTCATACCTTAAAGAACGTTTCCGATACCTTGGTGTTGACCGCTCTCGTGATTTGCGATCCAAGACTGATAATGTGTTGGAAATACCCTTTACTCGGTCAGGCTACTATAAGGAATCTTTCACTTTAAAAGCTATCAGTCTCTAGAATGATCTGCCATCTGAGATTCGTCACTCCAAGTCACTACCTATTTTTAAATCTAAACTGCATAACTTCTTACTTAATAAAATTGTACCTTAGTTTGCAACTGAGTTTGTATATATTTATATGTTATCTATTTGTCTATATATTTTATATATATTTTTATATGTATTTTTTATTGATTTATTTGTGTATATTTTGTTTTAATTGTAGTTGTAATTACATTAAATATTATCTATATATTGGCATTGGCACACTACTACAGTTACTATTTACATTTTCCTACAAGCAACTAAGGTTGTCTGGAAGAGATCGCTTTAAGCGATAAGACCTCCTTTGTCCACCCTAGTTTTAAGAGTCTCCTGTGTATTGTTTTGTTTTTGTGTGACAATAAAGAATTTATCTATCTATCTATCTATTTTTCAGTAAAAAGGTGGAAAAAGTAAACGTACGATGCTTGGAAAAATTTGTTCAGCTTCATGGACAGACCACCTCTTAAAATATCCGATATAATTACAAAAGTAAGGGTGTATTGTATGTAGCATGAAATTTTTATGAAACATACACTTTTTGTATGAAAAATGGCCAGAAAACTTTCTAACGTTGTCGTGATTGTGAAAATTTCTTCGTAACATTTTCTGAGCAGAAATATTGCTGTTGAGTTTTAAAATAACTTAAAGCTATTTGCTTTGCAGTGTAAGTAAAGTTTTGTTGTTGTGAGATTTTTCACCTTTTATGAGAGGTGTTGATAGTTGTAGTTTTGTTTGTATTTGTTTGGTTTATATTTCAGGATGTTTTGATGGCAGTTTTCTGTTTATGATGTGTTTTTCTATTTGGTTCTTCCATGTTTATATCATTTCATTGTCAGCTGTGTTGTCATTTGTGTCATTTGCTTTGAGATAGTGTTCCTCGTAGTGTTAATAATGTCACAATTAGGTGTGACATTTAAGCGTAGTGTATTATTATTCTAAGTGTGACATGAACGAAGTATGTCAAGATCGTAGCAGGTGGAGGGCTGTGGTCTCTGCCTACGTTGACGGCAAAAAGGCGAGATTTTACGTATGTGTTGGTAGAATACGCAAAAGGACGGTGCTGTTTATCTTTTGGTTCCAGATCTTTAGTTACCTTTTATGACACCCACGGAAAGATACGACTTGATTCTTTTCCACCACACAGACTCGCGTGAAAATACCAAAACTGTAAGTTTTACGAGCTTTTGAATGCACGGTGATGTGGTACTGAACGGAAATATGATGATTAAGTTTTATAAAACCCTTAAACCATGATCTGTTACACTTGTGTGTGGATACTCAAGTACTTTTAACCGACTTCGAAAAATAGTGTAGGCAACGTAGCAGTTGACCCCAACATAATTCTCTCAGGCAGATTTTATTTGACAGGATGATATAGTATCATGAATTAAATGTAAATTCAAAAAATCCAAAAAAAAATAACAAAAAATATTTTTTGTACGGAAAAATAAAAAGTACCGATTTTTTTTTGAAAGAAGGTTTGTCTCATATAGTGTAAAAGCCCAGCAAAGTTTCACCAACTGAGGATTTAATGCGGGGGTCTTCATACAACGATCCGCTTCGTTGCCTAGACTAAAAAGGAGGTATCATATTTTTACTGTTACAAGGTTCCATCCCAATTTACTATTATCTAATCTGAATCCATGCCATAATCTTTATGTAACGTGACTGTTTTTATATTTGAGTGAAAGGGCTAAGAACGGTCTCATTTAAACAAAAAGTACTTGGGCGACCAAGCTTTGCTCTGTTTAATAGTTACCAAAGCCCACTATCAGTTGGCGCTGTAGGGTTTCTGAAACGTGCTATTTTTAAGAATTGCTAAATTTTTGCCCCCATAAAACATCGTATATTTCATCAAAATCGTTAGAGCCGTATTTAAGAAACCGATTATAAATATTGCTCGTATAGAATCATTTCACTTGCAATTAATACGACCAGTTTCAGTACACTGATCTGTGCCTGATACAATTCCGTACGAAAATACATAGAGAAGTACCAAAACAAAATTTAACATACCCACATATTTGTTTATTTTATTAGTCGTGCTGTTCGTGCCTCATGTATATGACGTCATACAATGACGCGCAACTTAAGGGAGCAATCATGGAGTCCATTTTTCAAGCCACAAATTTCCATAAAGCTTCCTTTGGCTCCAATCCAACACATTCTGTCAGTATGATAATGATACTTATATGTTATTGATCCGATGTTTCTATTAGCTGTGTGTATTTTTATTTGGGATAAGGTTTTCCTTGGATACAGGGTCTTGACTCTCTTTTTACCAGGCGACATTTATTTTTTCATCATGTTTTTTTATGATCTATGTGTTTACTCTATACCTCCGTCTTACCGTTCTCTGGAACGAGTTATTGTTAGGGTTCCGTATCTCAAAATAAAAAAACGGAACCCTTAAAGGATCACTTTGTTGTCCGTCTGTCTGTCTGTCTGTCTGTCAAGACCCTTTTTCTCACGAACGAGAAGAGGTATCAGGTTGTAATTGATAATGAATATTAAGGTCCACAAACCACACAAGATCTGAAAATTTCAATTTTTTACAACGACGCAATCTAAACATATGGCTTTTTATGTCCTCATCTCCATACATTTATGCAAAAAAGCAAAACCTACAGGGTACTTCCCGTTGACCTAAAATATGATATTTGGCAAGAAGCTAGGTCTCATAGTACAAATATAGGGAAAAGTCTAAAATCATTAAATATTTCAATTTGTCTCACAACTAATAGTAACCAATTAAGGTGAGCTCCGGTTTCAAGAACTTTTCTATAAAAGAGGGGTCAAGTTGGATGGTGGTGGAGTTTTTAAAATCAAAGAGCAAAAGCTTTTAGTATATCATAAGATAGGTAGGTACGGAACCTTTAGGGCGCGAGTCAGACTCGCACTTGGCCGGTTTTTTTTTATCGTGAATGGGCTTACCTTGTTCTAGTTTTGAGGACAGAGATGAGGTCGACGATGGAATGAGCTTTTTTTATGTTACAACTGAGCAAACGACAAACGGCATACACCTGACGTCCATAACACCCACTTTTTATTAGTGACATACTTTGACGCTAATAAGACAGCAAAGCGCGTTGCCCACCCTGAGAACTAAGATGTTATGTCTCATGTGTCTCATTACCTCTCAGCTTGCCCCGAAGAAGCTATTTCTCTCGCGACTTGAATAGATTCAGGTAATATGAACTCGGGAACATAGACGCAGGCGGAGAATTCCACTCCTTAGCAGTGCGCATTATAAAAGATGTAGCGAAGCGCTTTGTTCGAATATGTGGAATATCAACCAAGTGTGGGTGATATCCTGCAGTATGTCTGGATTCCCAATGGTAGAAGGAAGATGGCGGAATAAGTACATGGACACACTCTCCAAAGTACAATCTGTAAAATTATTGAAAGGTACAATTAACTAAACTCCTAACTTTTTATTGAAGACGGAGTTGTAACGTGCGTTCTCAAGCTTGGAATACGATCCTGCAGATGTCGCGTCTTTGCCTATTTTTCAGGATTTAAGGTCTATTACAATAAAAAAATACTTTTTGTTACAAAAAAAAGATAAGTTCAAAAGAATATTTTCAAGAACATTCAATAAAATAAATACAAAAGTTCTCTAACAATGGCTGCAGTCAAAGAATTCTTTGTCGCATCTCTTTCTGAACACACAACACTTAATTTTTGTCTCTTTCTATGTAAGGTTTATAGGATTGCAACTAGCGGGGATTGGAAATCTACTCTCCGTTCTTTATTGGACGTTCCTTTGTGAGTTTGTAGAAAACTAAAAGAATTTTCATTCGGTTTGATACTCGTAATAACAACAAATATTGTGATTGATGACAACAATAAAATATGAACTCTTCTATTCTCGAAATCATATTTCACGGATTATTTTTGAAAGCAAGTTGGTTTGAAGTATAGCCCCTGACATAGCCGTGAAAAAAAATGGAACCAATAAGTAAAAAAACATGAAAGTATACTAGATAGCAAGAAAAACAAAAAAGAGAAAAAAAATTACTCATATATTTTTTTGTAATTACGTTTTTAAATAAACACCAATTAAAAACGTAGTAAACACAAATTGAGTAAATAAGCAGTTGGGACACCTGATAATAGTAGCCTGTACCGTCTTATGTTTGGTATACTTTGATGCTAAGGCAGTAAAGCGTGTTGCCTACCCTGACAACTAAGAGGGAATGTCTACTCTGCCAGTAATTTCACTGGCTCCCTTACCCTTCAAAACGCGACACACTAGGGGTAGTACGTTACTACTCAAAGGGTAATACGCGCGGCAGCAAGCACAAAGAAACAATACAACAACAATACGTATAGGAAAAATTCTGTTATGACTAGATTACCAGAAAATTACAACAAATACTTTAGTAATGTTGACCTTTTTATTATTAGCCAAAAAATATTTCTAGAAAAAATAAAATGTACTATATAAAACCCAGAAGATCAATAAAAGTGAGTAAGTGTGGCGGCTCGGTAGTGGAACATATTTTGTTCTTTATATTTATTAATTTATTAAAGGATTAAACACATGATTACAATTTGAACATAAAATATAGTCATACAGATAAAAATCTTTAGTCTAGTACCCCGTCCCTGTTCGCACCTGGGGGGTGATCGTGGTAATTTCAACGACATTGCCAAAACAAAAACGTTTGCCTCAAAAGTCATGTTAAGTCTTAACTAAGTGTTTTAGGCAAACGTTTTTGTTTTGGTAATATCGTTGAAATTACCACGATCACCCCCCTGGTCCAAACGTACCCATGACGCTGGCCGCGTTACCGCGTTGAATGGCCAGCGACAACTGTTGGACCAGGAACGAGCCGGCACGGGGGTTCATTACCGCGCTCCCTCAAGCGCGTTTTGTACTTATTTGCATCCTGTGTATCATATTCGAATGTTGTAATGTTGTAGGGTGTGTCTGTCTCGGTTATGGACTAAACAAATCTTTTTAATTATGAATATCACTATTTGTCTGCATATTTATTTATTTATCTATTATACTATTATAATATCATATATTATATGTATTCATCATATAGCATCTTATGTTAACTTAACGGTGCTCCCCTCTTTGCCTTTAATATAATTTAAATACTGGCTAAGCCAAAATCGCTAAAAATTGTAAAACGTGGACAGTTTTTATTGGCTTACAAAATATGTATCTCGTATTTTTTTAGAAATTTTGTCCCAAACAAAATAAAATAAAACAAATCCAGTATAAGCTGACCCAGCGTTACTCTACAAACGCCTGAAGCCAGAGACCCGCTCAAGGTCAAAGTCAACGAGCGAACGCGTGCACGTTCTTCGATGGACTTTACATATTAGTGCTATGACTGTGCTACGACCATTAATAGCTATAGGTAAAGCTATTTGGTCTCCCGTAAAAAATTGTCAGTAGAGGTGGACGATTTGCGTGTTAAGTCGACGACATGATTTTATAAAAAATCCATCTCCCTGATTTTGACCCAGATATTCTCGTGTGTCAGAAGGCATCAACGTCAATAGATATCCTCGAGGAGCGCGCAAGAATCAAATATATTCCACACGAGTACACTTTGGCACACGACGGTATGTAATTTCATTTGATGTCAGGTACTCTAAAGCGCTCGTGGCCGAGAGGTAGTCTATCTTCCTTTCCGATAACGAAACCGTACCTAGATAGTACAATAACTTGAACGTTTCTGTGCTTCAAAAGGTACGTTAATCCGTTGATACTGACAGTATTCGTTAACTCAATTTAGAGGAAATTTTGATAGAGCTACTAAGCTAGCAAAAATCTACTTATTTGTCTGGTTTGTGCTCTGGGTTCAGGGGTCAGATAGTTGTCGCTCTGTGTAAAAACTAGTGCTCTTATATCAGATCTTCTAGGTCAGGTTACCTTAAAACGTAATAAGACTAGGGCAAATATGATGATCGGGTATTTTGACGTAATTTTAAATGAAGATTAACAGAACTTGAAAACTTGAAGGACTTTAGGGCAATATCTTTTAGTCACTTAAGACTTCATCGTTAAACAGATTTTGATGAAATTCATGTTTAAATACAAAACCAAGAAGGACATAACTCGCCTTTTATTTGGAATTCAACAACACTTTAACAACATCATAATTTTTCACATTTATAAAATTATGCTGAAAATTGTTACATCGGTTGGTAGTTAAATGGCATTCCATTAGATGTTTATTGTTGACTTTTCTCTAACACAATGTATAAAATCACGTGGCAAAAGTCCAGTAACTTATTCTCTCTTATGACTAAGTATAAGCGATTATAACACTGTCACAAATCATATCTCACTAGTAACATATAATATATCACTGTATATCACAGACACAAATAGACTCTTCTGTAAGAGAAAATGAAGGAAAACAGACTATTTTCTTATCCGTCGGAGACAATACACCTCGTGCTTTTGACAAGCTTGGACATGTTCTATCTATGGGCACATTCATTCATAGGACGATATTATGTAAGAAAACGTGTCTTTATTTATCGTAATGATGAAAATGTTTTGTATACATATATAGTTACAATGTGACATTTTCTCGACTTCGTCCATAATGAAATTATGATTGAGTTATTGTGAAAAAGATTTCATGAAAGAATTTAACGTTATATAAGCAAAATATGTTCATACATGTCCGCTGTGTGCCTGTTAAGAATAGTGACACCACATCTTTACCTGTGTTGGGCGTAATAAGAGGCGACTAAAGCTTTTTCTCAACTCGCAACTACACATATTTTTTTTTACTTCCCGTAAAAATGCGCGATCACATGATGCAGTTTTTATGGGAAGTCACAAATTCATTTCAGTACTTTCAGGCAACTTTTTGAGAAAAGAGGAAAGTCTTTTTGTTTGTTAATATAAAACCACGGTTTAAGCTTCCAGAAAATGTATTTACACCCTGTGTTGCCAAATCCATAACCCAAAACCTGTTCGCAGAAAACCAAAATTGAACGGCTCCAGTCTCTATTTCAACCTCAACATACAGGGATTCACATATGCGACGGCCATAGGACTGGAAATACCCAATTTAGTTCCAGAATATTCCAGCACAATCTCACGCATGGCCGACGCACAAAGGGGAACTGAATCGTTGAACGGAGTAGTATCTTGCATTCTATAATGAATCATACTGTGTTTTGTTTGATAATGTTTGTAGCTGTGCTTTGTCAACAACGTTGTCTTTGTCTCATGAAGGCTTATTTAAAGAAATATTCTGTGCAATAAAACAAACAAACAGAATGTGGTATTTATGTATAACTGGCGATTTTGATTAAATTTAAAACCGAGGTTAAACGTGGGTGAATATTCAATCTGTATATGTCTTGTGTCTATTGTCAATGGGCTTACTCTTGACCTCGATCTAGTCTTGAAGACAGAGATGAGTTCGACGATGAAACGAGCTTTTCCAGAAGAAGCCTATTCACTCGCGACTTGAATATATAGAGATGTCTGGGAAAATTTGTTCTTCCCGTGTTTTATATTTGAAAAAAAATATGATTTGGTAAACCCAACAGCGCAATCTACTGAGTTTTTTTTGTATTACGTTAATCAGTCACCATGAAACGTTTTTTGGTTGCTTTGAAAAAATAAAGTCAAAAACAATATCACAAAATTTGGTCTATCTCTTTCCAAGTCATGTAACGTGATTCTCCATATTTTTTCAAAACTGAAACAATAAATTGATAAAACTGAGCATTTTTGGCTTGATGCCAATGATAAACTGCGCTTTTATCACTTTTGCTAGCCGAGTGAACAGTTTTAAATGATTCTAGGGAGTAGTTAGTGGTGGCAACGGTACAGAGCAGTGAGAGGAGAAGCCTCTAACAAATTTTTGTACTAAACCACAGAATATAGCAATAGTAGATAGATAGATAGATAGATAGATAGATAGATAGATAGATAAAACCTTTATTCAATAAACATAACACATAAAACAGATCACAGGAGTTTACAAATATTAACATACACAACTCAAAATAAATAGATAGATTAGGTAGTTTCACATTTTAGTCGCGCGTAACATCAAGAAGACAAAGTCTATTCTACAGGCAGCCGACCTTTTGCATGCTGTATGTGGTATGCCTATTGTATAGGCGCTGGCTCAGCATAATGCATACAGCACCGGCAACGGCACTGCAGCGCTGATGTTCTGCCAGAACCGTAAACTTCTCTCTCGTCACAGAGCAAACAGGCTAAATTTTAAAAATAAATTCAAAAATAAAATAAGAAAAAGTACTATCGTACAGAACGGAAACCCCCCCCCCCCTTGCAACCCACCCCGTTCTCTTTCCGATTCTCGTGGTCCTTCTGAGGGTCTTTTTTGCTGAATATGCGAGCCCACGCGAGACCTTCCAATATCAAATTCGCGCTCGATGCATGTTGTGTCTGGGATGTGACGAAACAAAGCGTGATGCCGCGGGGGGTTGAAGTTCGAGTCAGTGGGACAAGACATGTTGCTAGAGTTCAAAAGTTTTTAAAGGAAATTATATAAACCTCGCCCCCTTTCGTGACGTCATGGCCCGATTCACATCAACCTTCTCTCTGCTGCTATGTCCAAAGTGGTGAAAATTTGTCTACAATTTCCTTTTAATAAGTGCTGGCTAAAAAGTTTGCAATGCCAAATATTCTGGGTTCAAAATGATGAATATCTCAACATTATAATATCTGTTAGTAGTGAATGCTAGATAACAAAGAAAACAAATAAGTAGTCTTCCAAAACAAAGCTCGTCACGTCTTGTAATGATAACATTTGTAAATAGCAAAGTTTTGTTAGTATAACGATACTAAAAACTGTGCTATTTAGCAATCAAGCTTATTAAGACATTTGCTTTGAAATCAACAATAATATAAATTTATTTTTAATCCGGTTGCACTAAGACCTGAAGAATTATTTAACATCACCGGGTGATAAAATACGAGTATCACCCAAAAATTAAAAATCGCAGGATTTCTTTTTAAATGGAGAAGATTGTTAATTTGATCATTTTTGGTCTTTATTTATGTCTCAAAATTAATTACTCGATAATCAATTGAGGCTATCCAAGAATTGGACTCTTAAAATTAACATAGCCGCATTTTTATGTGACCATGCTAGAAAAACTATTACGAGAAAATACCCTTTTGTAATATTCTAAAAGTAACGTTACTACACTTTTTCACATATTATTATAGAGTATATATGATTCAGCTTTGTAAATAAAATAAAAGATAAGTTTATAACCAGCCAATAAAACACAAGAATGAGTTGTTCAATTTCTGTCAAGTGTAACACTAGTAGGCTGTACTGGCCCCATGCCAGCTAAGAGAAAATCTTTTGTGAGCCATTGTGCGCTGAGCAAGCAACTTTCAATAGCCACTGTGGTTCAGAAGCTAGCTCAGTATTACTGATATCAAGGTCAAATGGTTGCGTTCATATTTTGTATCGTTTTTCGCACCGTATCTCTTTTAGGGCAATATGAATGATATTACCAAAAAAAAAAACCGGTCAAGTGCGAGTCGGACTCGCGCGCCGAGGGTTCCGATATACCTATAGTATTTTTGGAAGCAATAAAGTCCATTTTGAGGACCGCAAAACTAAATTTGTTTGTAAAAGTTTTTTGCAGATTTCTGAAAAACTGTGCTACTTAGAAAGATCGTTTTATTTTTGCTGTAAAGTTTACATAAACCTCTGTCAACTGTAATTAATTCAGATTTTCCCTTACTCAACCTTCGGAGATAAGGGGGGGGGGAATGGTATTTTTTTTGACATTTTTCATCATAACTTGAAAACTAAGAAACTTAAAAAAATACAAAAATATATTTAAAAATGTACAAGTAAAGCCCTTTCATATGATACCCCACTCGACCTAGTAGCGACAATTCGAAATTTGGCCCCCCCTATTTTGGCCCCCTTTACATTAATAATCATACTTTTTTCAAAAAATTTTCATGTGCAATTAAGTTGGGCAACTATATTCTAAAACTATTCCCAATTTCAGCTCGATAGCGTAAGTGGTTGCTGAGATATAGAGGTGTGACAGACAGACGGACAGACAGACAGACAGACAGACAGAGCGGCACCATAAGGGTTCCTTTTTTTTACCATTTTGGTATCGGAACCCTAAAAACGTTTACGTAAAACGCTTAGTTAAAGGTAAACGCAACGTTATAGGCAAACGTTTTTATTAATATCGTTCAAATTACCATGATCACCCCCTAGGTACGTATCATAAAAGTGTCAGTAAATTGTTGTCTGTCTGTATGTGTGTCTAATCATACAAGGACTGTATCCTTTGGACCGTAGTAGGTAGTAGTCTGTTGAAAATTTGTCTCAAACACTAGAATTATGTAGTTTTGTCATCGTTTCCTCGGGCTAATGCGTGCAACGACCAAAATAGCACACTTGCATCTCAATGTCCTATTTCGTATAGACAACAAGTTCATCACAGTTGAAGGTGGCAACCAGTGGCAACAATAAGTTGAAATTATTGTCGAAGCAAGGCAGGCAGGAATTTGTTCTGTATCTTTTGTAGTGATTTTATTGTATCCAAAAGCTCTCTGTACACAACTTATTTAGGACTCCCATACGCGATGCGATCACCCGGGGGTCCTAATATGTAAATTATGTGCGTTTGTTACGACAACGGAACTTCCACGTTTATTTTTCTTTGTTTTACTTAGTGGAATATTGTTTTAATTATTTATTTTCTTATATAAAAAAATATTAGTTTTTTTAAATATTTAACCTAATTTATAAAAATAAGGTGGTTAGATTAAGATGTTTGGCGAGGCAGAAAGTTGTGTTAATAGTGGTGAGTAGGGCTTCAATTAAACGAAAAATACGTACATTTCAAACACTCAAATATTTCACCAAAGCCATCGAAACATCATGCCTAAATAAATAGTCACTTTAGGTCAATAATATAAGTAAAGAAAATATCAAAAATTCTTCCACAAAAAACTGTCTTTTGCAATATTACTTAATTTTTTTTATAACAATACACTTAAATAAATGCTAAACTTTGATTCTGTGTTTGCTGTAAATGTCTACTTTCACCATTTAAAAATGTTAACGGATACTTGTTTTATGTTCAGGGTATACAAAAAAATCTCTCTTTTACTTAAAACATTCCTTTAGTGAAAATCACGTCTCTGGCGTACCCTGGTATCCCTGGCATTTATCCAGACTCGCATTTTAAACTAGTATTTACTGAGACTGATGATAAATTTGTTTAGTGTTAACTAGTATGCTTTTGCTTTTATTTGGCAAGACTGCTGGTTTCTATTTAAGTGAAGTTATTAAGTGAGTTAGTATGTTGCCAAGGATATGTCCTAATCTAAACTAATGTTTGCATTTCAAAATTAAATTTTAACTGAGAGTGTGTACTCTTCCTAGGATCCTAACAGGTAGAGCGTTTTCGCGCTTCGGAAGGCACGTTAAGCCGTTGTTTTAACCAACATTGAAAAATTAATGTTAGATAAATTCAAAACTGTTGTCAAGCAAAAATTGTATGAGAAAGGTTGTAATAAAATATCAGATACCTAGAAGAGAAAAATCTACTAAAATGAGATTAGGCTACGGTTCTAACAAGCCATGTCAAAATTCATATTACCTATGTTTATTGTATCAACCCTGTACTTATGTTTTTATTGTCGCTTATTTTTTTTCACCATGACTACACTTTATTTGTGAAGGGATGTAGTTTAAGACGTCATTAAGAGATTTTAATATCCAACAATGATCAAATGAGTTTAAGATTGAGTTCCTAGCTACTCAGAGGCTTGACGACTTAAAAAGCTCTGACAACCAGGTAAGACACTAAAGCCACGATCACACTTAGCTGAATTCCAAGACTAAATTCGGCATACACTGCTCGTTGAAGTAAGGATATTGCAATTAACATTACCAAGCCTCCCAGCAATGTATGCTGAATTAGTCTTTGAATTCAGTTAGTAGTGATCATGGCTTAACCTGGCAAAGCCTTATCTAGAACTAGGTATGCCTTCTGGTTAGCGGAGTTAGGATGGTATTCGCTCTAAGCAAAACCCAGTGCCCTCGTCAAATCTAAGGTTTGTTAAACGACTCCGTTAAAAACTATTTTTTTTTTTTTTACTATGTATGGGCTTACTCTTGACCTCGATCTAGCCTTGAGGACAGAGATGAGGTCGACGATGGAACGAGCTTGCCCAGAAGAAGCCTATTCACTCGCGACTTAAATAGATTCGGGTTATAAGAGCTCGGGAACACAGACGCAGGCAGAGAATTCCACTCCTTAGCTGTGCGCATTATAAAGGATGTTTGAAAGCGCTTTGTGCGAATGTGTGGAATATCAACCAGATATGGGTGATATCCTGCGGTGCGTCTGGATTCCCGATGGTAGAAGGGGGATGGCGGAATAAGCTCATGGAGCTCTTGGGCACACTCTCCGAAGTACAATCTGTAAAAGACCGACAGACATGCAATTTTGCGCCGGTGGGCTAGGCTGTGAAACTTGGTTTTCACTAGCATCTCATCACCAACGAGCTTCTTGGCTCTGCGATCGATCAAGTCTAGAGCGGCTAGTTGGTATTTGGCTGAGCCATCCCAAAGGTGGCAGCAATTCTCCATGCAAGATCGGACTTGTGCTTTGTATAAAACTAGCAACTGTCCAGGAGAGAAATACCGCTTAACCTTATTGAGGATACCCAACTTTTTGGCCGCAGTTTGAGCTTCTGACTCAATGTTGGCGCCGAAGTTCAGGTTTGCACACAGCTTCATGCCAAGAAGCTCGAGGCTGTCGGTGACCGGTACAGATGTACCCCGAAAAGTAGGAGCCAGATTGAATGGACTCCTTTTGGCAGTGAATAGACACGCTTGTGTTTTGGTGGCGTTGAAACTCACCAGATTTTTGTCACCCCAGTCGGAGACAAGACTTAAGGTTGAGTTTATACGCTCTACCGTGGCCTCTCTCAAAGAACGTATTTCGTCACTGCTGGCTTTTGCGCTTGACATATATCTCTCGACGACAGTACTGTCATCTGCGTACCCAACAATATTAGGACCAAGTAGGTCGTTGATGTGCAGCAGGAAAAGAGTCGCAGAGAGAACAGACCCCTGAGGAACCCCGGCGTCAATAGCCATGAGGTCAGAGGAGCAGCCATCAAGGACTACTCGGATCGACCGTTCACTCAGGAAGTCAGAAATCCAAGAGCAAAAGTCAGCGGGAATGCCGTATGCAGGAAGTTTGCTCAGCAGACTTGCGTGCCATACCCTGTCAAAGGCCTTCGAGATGTCCAGTGATACGGCAAGGGCTTCGCCGTGTTTCTCGATGGCCTCGCCCCAGCAATGCGTAACATACACTAGAAGATCCCCAGTTGATCGTCCCCGGCGGAAGCCATACTGACGATCACTGAGTAGGTCGTTAGTTTCTAGGTAAGTCAGCAATTTTCGATTTAGTACCCTTTCCATAACTTTGCAGAGTATGGAGGTGATGGCGATCGGACGATAGTTGGTGGGGTCGGCACGACTACCCTTCTTGGGTACCGGCTGTACATTGGCAACCTTCCAAGGTTTAGGCACCGTTCTTGTTTTAAGAGAGAGGCGGTACAAACGCGTCAGCACAGGAGACAACTCAGGCGCACAGTTCCTCAAGACTCTTGCTGGTATTCCATCAGGACCGCTAGCTTTGTTCACGTCTAGACTTCGAAGTACTCTACGAACCTCTTTTGAGTGTATTGTGATCTCCGACATCGAAGAATCACAGCGAGGAATCGTCGGTGGCTGACTAGAGTCTGCATCTAGGCGAGAATTGCTCGCAAATAGAGATGCAAATAAATTTGCTTTCTCTGTTGCGGAGTGGGCTAGTGTCTCGTCTGGTTTCAGCAGGGGAGGTAATGTAGGACGGCAGAAGTTGTTTTCGACTGACTTGGAAAGGGACCAAAATTGTTTACTACCAGAGGGGTAGGATGCAAGTTTGGTCCCTATGCGACTGACGTGGTCGTAACGGGCCTTCCGGATCACCCGCTTGCAGGACTTTGCAGCAGCATTAAATGCTCTTTTCTTCGCGCGAACCCGCCGAGCTCGAACTTTGCGGTCACGGGCTTGAACCCAGGCTTGGTATGCAGACTGCATTCGAGCCTCAGCGCGAGCGCAGTCCGCATTGAACCAAGGTCGGGCTTTGTGACCGAGCGGTATATCGGAGAATGGAATATAGTATTCCATTCCCTGCCGTATCACATCAGCAACCGCTTCAGCTGACCAGGTGGGGTCGCCCGAAGAAAAACACACTGGCTGCCATGGGTAGGACGCAAAGAAGTGCCGCATCTCATCCCAGTCTGCTGACTCGTATCGCCAAACTCGCCTCGTGCCTCTTGGGCTATCATCCGGAGGAGAGATGATCGACACGGACTTCACCAGACAGTGGTCGGATGTTTCCAGCGGGGCTGATACCGAGACGGAGTGCCTGTCCGGATCTGTGGTCAGCAGCAAGTCCAAGCAATTGGGCGTGTGTCCGTCAACGTCTGGCACCCGCGTAGCAACATTCACCAGCTGGGTGAGATCTAGCGACAGTGCTAGTTTGCGCGCCTCTCTCCCGGCATGGTTAGTTTTCTGGTATGGGAACAACCACTCGCTGTGGTGGGCATTAAAGTCCCCCAGAAAATGAAGCTGCGCTGTTGGGTACCGTTGTTGGGCACAATCCGCCTTCTCCATTAGCTGTTCAAAGAGCCTGGATGTCTCCTCGTCACTGCTGTGCGACCGATAGACACCGGCGTAGAGAGATTTCTCGACCCCGGTGTCCACCAGTAGCCAGATTGTAGAAAACCCGGAATCCTCAAAGCAACGGAGACGCCGATAGCAAATGTCATCGCGAACGTACACACAGACCCCAGCTCGTTTTTTGAACTTGTGTTCCAACGAGTATCCTGGGTAGTTGAGGTACGCCGCGTCCGACGGTGTTCCTATTTGCGTCTCCGTTAAAAAGAATAAGTGCGGCTTCTCGGTCTCGAGATGATGGTGGACCGGGTCGTTATTTGAATAAAGCTAGGGCAGTGACGAATGTTCATCAGACTTTTTTTTTGTTAGCCAGTTCTGTCCCACTGCTGGGCAAAGGCCTCCCCCCTACGTTTCCACTCTTCCCTATCGATCGCCATCGTCGGCCACTCCTCTTTGAAAGCAACCAGGTCATCCCTCCATCGCTTTTTTGACCTTCCTCTGCCCCGGCGTCCGTTGTGTGGCACCATAAGACCTTAACAGGACCAATTTGACCGAAGTAACTAATAGCTCAGACGTCAGCAGAATAACCTTAAGCGGTATATTTCAATTACCAACTGTTCCGAAGAAAAATATTTTTATATTTATTTTTTAATGCGAATTTTTTTTTTCTTCGGAAAAATTGCTTGTTGTCATAAGTAGAATAAATTCATTCGTATTGTATTTGTTGAATCTACTACCAATGAAAATTTGCGCTGTAGATAGGTAAATTGTTGATTGCCGAAATAAGAGAATACTGGACTCGGGTTTTTTTTTATTTTTTCATTTATTTTCCAAAAAAGTTTTTTTACACACAAATTATCTAAAACTAGCCTAACTACTAAACAAAACCCTATATCGGGTTTATGTGTTTTATGTGTATTATTTTTAATGGTTATAAGAAAACCTTGAACAAATTGGTAGCTCGCGCATAATATTAAGAATCCTTGGAAGTGCATATATATCAATTTCAACACAAAATTCCATTTGAACGCAAGCTTACCAGATCGATCATGGCAGCCATAAAATTGTTTTCCTTCTACGCCTCTTACATTTCTTGCTGAAATAACTCGTAAAAAACGTAAAAAAACACTGAGGATTGTTGTTGTGACTTTACGACCGTATTGTTGAAGGTAAAAGTATTATTAGGAGGTAGAAATAAAACTAAAGGGGAAGTAAAAGCACAATATAAAAGAGTTCAGAAGGCTCACTTCCGCAAGTTTTTGAGAAACACAGGGTTGAGCATTCTTGATAAAGATGTCTTATGGTGCAATTGGCCCTCTAGACACCAGATTGTTTTATCGTTTCGTTAATGAAAAAACAGGCCACGTGCCAGTCGGAATCGCACACCAAAGGTACCGTACCTGTCCACCACATGATATAATAATATGTAATTATTATACCTCCCTACTTTAAGCTTTTGTCCTTTGATTGTGACCACACAAGCCTGACGTCTCTTTACCATGAATGAACTAAAGATGGGAGCTCACCTAAAAAAAAATTGTTTAAAACTGTTTATTTCAATTAAAAGTTTATGAAAAATTACATGCACCAAGCGCTTAATCTTATTATTAATGAAAGATTAAGTGCGCTGGAGGAGTTTAAAACCTTTATTGGTAAACCTAAAGTAGAACCAGTTTCTGATTGTTTCTTAACACTTTAATTAGGAACCTTAAATATCTAAGTGTGTTCATCGCGTGCCTTTTTAAATTTTTTCATTTATCTTTGCAATGTGTGCGGAGTTGTAGTCACCCGCATAACACTTTACATTACGTAACACTCAATACTAAGTTTTAACTCACTTTTTCCTTGTTTTAAGCTAAGTATGTTTCTTACTTTAGCCTTCGATAAGCCTATTTGTTATTTCTCTGCGAAAAATGTTTATAGACGTAGTGTTAAGTCTTTTTTTACATTACCACTAGCATAATATCTCATGTACATTACTGTTCTGTTTTTTCTCCAAATAAATAAAAAATAAAATAAAAACCTAAACCTTTTATTGGTTAGTGAGAGAAATTGCAGTACTGGTACTTAA
Organism: Athrips mouffetella; assembly: GCA_947532105.1. Lineage (NCBI taxonomy): Eukaryota > Metazoa > Arthropoda > Insecta > Lepidoptera > Gelechiidae > Athrips > Athrips mouffetella. The sequence goes on from OX383967.1 coordinate 27,811,551, forward strand.
TGATTTCTAACTTTTCCCGTTACTTGTGCTGTGAAATCTAGCTTCTTGCCTAACATGATTCTTGGTCAACACAAGATGGGAATATATAGCCTTTTCTTTTGATAGTGTTGACTTAGAATCTTGAAATTTTCTCACCGTTAAGAATTTATAGACCTTAGTCATCATCATATCAGCCGGAAGACGTCCACTGCTGGACATAGGCCTCCCCTAAAGGTCTTCATGACGACCTTAGTATTTGATATTAATTTTAACTTGAAATTTTTAACTTTGATACACAGACAGAAGGACAGATGGACTAAACAGTGATTCTGTAAGGGTTCCTCAATTTTCCTACTGAGGTACGGATCCCTGAACATTGAATAAGAAAAAATATATTGCCTACTCAAAGGGCCTATCTACTTGAATCTCTACAAGTACAAAAAACATTTTGTTATTCAAATGATTACTTTATGCTTTCGGTTAAAATTATATCGCTACCATCCCTAGGGTCTATTTATGGGTGCAATGAGTTGTGATAAGTACTAATTTTCTATTCACGACACTCATTCATTAGTCGCGTTTGTATGGGTGTAGACGTACTGTACCAATTTAAGTATATTGTGGTAAAACGAACCCTTGTTATGATCGTTAAAGTTCGCAAAGCGGATGATTGTAAGTGCCCGCTTTGTGATAGTTATGACTTTTAAATTTATTTTCTGAAGGTAATGATTTTCTGTATTTTGGTCTCATATTTTCAAATTAATTTATTTAATGTAGATTCTTAACATAATATGCAATAACAGCGTAAAGGAAAGGCAAGTAACCACTTCAGCACGGCCTACTTTGAGTTGAATTTGTACAATTTGTTTCTGGTGTTTTGCTGGAGTATCAGAGCATCATCCCTCTTTCTTATGTTCTTTAAACTTACTCTTAGGCAATTGCACTATATAAGGTGTTTTGACTCTTCCTTATCTAGGTAAAATGTGGTAGATCAAGTATATACTTAGGTATTTCTCGTAATAAGGTTATGTCTGTCACAATTCTTACTAGCATACATAATATTTTCATAGATATATTGGGATGGCGTTGTATAATGTTGATTTCTTCAAAGTCTATCAGGGAATCACGAATCTTAAGACAGTAAATTTCACTTGACTTTTAAGAAAAAAATCCATTAATTCAATTAAACTTCAATTTCGTTTAGTGAGGCCTAATTGTTCAATTTTTAACGTTATTTAGATAGGAAAGGACGGGGTGGGACAATTTTTACCTTACACATGGGCTTACATATTTATTTATTTAACATTCTATCAAAGCTTGCCAACTACTACCGGTCGTCTTTTAAAATGTAAAACGAGAAAACAAACAAATATTTCAATATTATCCTAGTTTTACGTGTGGCGGGGAAAATTTCAATCTATGTTGACAAAAGCATCTGGCTGGTGGCCAAGAGAGAGCTGAGAACTGAAGAGTGAGGGTTTATTGAGATGAGCCAGTTAATGGCATACTAGTTGCTCGTCAACTAGGTTATTGACTTTATAAAATTTTATGTCAATTCAGTTTTTACTTTATTCAAGATAACTTAAATACTCATGAAAGATTTTAATAGTGACCGTGCTTCTAAAAACCATTTTTAACCACAACCTTATTTTTCATAATTTTGAATTCGGCGAGTGCTCTCAAAACAATTTTACGAGTAAACTTTGTTAACAACGTATCTAATTAGTAGAGAGTAAACAATTGAGTCAACGACAGATCAAGCTTGACACTCGCACTGCAACTTTAACCCATACGTCTATAGAAATAATAGCGGTACAAAGTCCAAGGCGTCATGATTGATGTGCTCTTGACTGAACGTGTAGAGCCATATGAGAATAATATGACGCTATCTTTTGCCCCGGTCAATCGTAAAAAAACTGATAATAATTTCTTTTTCACCTCCAAAGCTCGGAAACATTTGTTTTGTCGGTTAAATTCTGCGGCCAAAAGCGATTTTTGGCCCCTAGCGGGCAAAAGGTTTTTCTGCGGCCAAAAGCGATTTTTGGCCGCTAGCGGGCAAAAGGTTTTTGAAATTCGAACGTGATGCAGTATGGCAGACCTCCACGCTGCGGTACTGGCTGCTTCCTCGCTTTAGTGAGGTGAAAAATTTTGTGTTTCGCTCGGCAGCAAAGTTATTTTGCGTTTCGTGCCTTGAAACCTTCGCTACGCTCAGGATTCTTCTTTTGAACAACTCGCTTCGCTCGTGGTTCAATTCTAGAAACCTTCGCTTGCTCAGGTTTCAATACAAGGCACTCACGCCAAATAACGCTTTTGCTGCCTTGCATAACAAATAACTATTATTTGATGACTACGAAGAGGTAAAAGCTGTGATTATTTCAGCAAAACACAAGAGACACCTAGCACAAAGGCAACTCTTAAAGTAGGCTGCTTTGCTGTGGTTATACGATCATCATAATTTTTTACTTTCGAGCGGAGCGAGAAAGGTATTGTATTCGTGAAAAAAAAAGTTTTTCTAATTTTCTCTAAAATGTGTTCTATATCACTTATACATCATAAAAAACAAGTCTCCCAAAAATATCCGTCCGTCGGTCGGTCGGTCTGTCGGTCGGTCTGTCCGTCACGCTTTGACCTAGCGGCTAAACGAATGGTCCGATTGACACCATATTTTGAATTTAGGAGTTTCATGCAAATCCATCGAAGGGTTCTGAGTGTTTTCCTTCTGGCTCTCATTTTGAGGGTAGCTGTCATACAACGAAAATGAAAAATTGAAATTATCCAAAAACGACTCATAGAATCTTGATGAAACTTTGCATGACCAAGCATCTCCATGTAAAATATCATGCAACAGTATCAATTGATCTGTGTAATTTCATATAAGGGGTGTTCCTGTACCACCAAAACGTAAATATGTGATTTACCCAAAATTGGTTCCATTGAGTTTATTAAAATTCTCTATAATATTAATCCTGGATTGGTTGTCTACCTGACTGGATATTATTTATGATTTTTTTCAATAAAATTTAGTACACAGGGTGTACCAAAAACTGAAAGGGCTTGCTCAGTAGACCAAACTGAACAATTATCCATAAGGAACATGTGTAGGGAAATTTAAAAAATGTGCATGCAAGTATCCTACGGTAGTATCCATTGATCTGTGAAAATTCGTATAAAGGGTGTTCCAGTACTACCAAAAGTTAAACATGTGATTTACTCGAAATCGTTTGAAGTTTGTTTGTTTTAATGTTTGACAATTTGAATTCTGAATTGATCTGTATATAAGGTGACCTTTAATTAGTTCTTGATAGAAAAAGGTATGAATGTACTCATGATACTGAACAACTTTCCCCAAGGAACATAGGTCGAAATACGAAAATCAAGTTTTGACCTCCCATAGAAACTGCATCAGCTGATAGCGCATTTTGTATGGGAGGTCAAATTTGGTTTTTCGTATTTCGACCTATGTTCCTTGGGAAAAGTTGTTCAGCATCATGAGTACACACAAATCTTTTGCTATCAAGAACTAATTAAAAGTCACCCTATATTTCATTCGAACATTTTTTTGGAAAAACGTAAATAAACGTTTGTATTTCCATACTATGTGTATGGCATTACAAATTTAAGTTTGCGGTTGATAGTTTTTCTTGAGTATTGCGAGAAAGTAAGTGCAGTGCTGCTGTACCATTTATTTTTAAAGGAGGGAGACAGATGAACAGAAGGGTCACCTGATGGTAGGTAAGTGTTCTCCGTCGTCCATAGACACCCGCAACTCCAGGGTGATCACAGGTGCGCTGCCGGCCAATTCATTATACCATCCATGGAACGTTCACTGTTTCTCCAATCAAGATCTTTACTATACTGTTGGTTGGTTGGTAGTTCAATAGCATCTTTCCAGTAATTGTCTCATCCAATCGAGGCATCAGAACTAAGAGCTGAGTTCTTTGTGTGCTCCAATCAGCTGACGGACTCGGTTAAATGCGAGAACACAAAGAAACTAAAGCTGAAAGAAAAATCTTCAGTATCTGTGATAGTTATTGTATAAGTTAGTTATCTGGTACACCCAATAGCACGTAAGTAGACGTACATTGGACTTTATGGCATGGTAATAGAGTTGTAATTGTTTTCACTGACGTGCAGTTGACCGTACGCACCGTGAAATATTGTAATCAAGAGCTTTCTTTCCCATAATCACTTACTTATCATTATCATCATCAGAACATACCATTTAACTGTCTGCAGCTGGACAAAGAGCTCCCTACAGAAGTGCACAGCAAAAATTTGTGGTATATTTTCGAGGTGAAGTTCCAATTCACCACGCCACGTAATAGGGTCCCGTTGGTAACCTTTGGGTACGGAACCCTATAAACTTAATGATCTTCTTCCTTACAAAATGTACAAAACATATACTCATAACTTACTTCATTAGGAAACTCTATAACAAGTAGAATAGCCCAGTTGGTTTGTATGCAAAATCTGCAAGAATGCAGGGAACTTCATGAAAAATTCATGAAAATACGCGCGCGGGGAGAAAGCGAAAAATATCCTGAAAAATATTATTACAAAAAGAATTTGCAAATGTTAAATTTGCATTCATTCCTCTCGTGATTTGGTTTTCTTTAAGAAGTTCTTTGACGGAAAGCAGTTTCGAACTGCTTTAATAATGGTGGAATATTAAAATAAGAAAAGATGGTGGATATTTCAGTACGCAGTAGTTATTTGTCGGCATCGTTTGGCCAGTGGCATATCCCGGACATATTAAGTCTAGCGCGAATTTGAATTAGGTAGGACTCGCATATTCAATACAAAAGTGTCTCAGAAGGACCACGAGAATCTTGCTGGCGGGTGCCGAGTAGTAAGGGTGATGAAGGATAAATTTCTATATGATTTGCTCATGTCTGCGTCTTTGACTGATGATAAGGAGCATCTTCTAAAAGATACAAAAAATATTGGCGGACATCCACACCCCTGCGTTTTTGAGGAATAAAGTTTTGACTATTTTGAAATTTGACAATGTAACGTACACCTGGCAGACTATGACTATCTGATTAAATACAATGTATAAGACCCCTGAAAAATGGTCTGCCACCATAATAGCTCTGCGTCGTAAAGTTACAGCGCTTCAAAATGCAAAAATTCACTACTTCTTCCCGTGATAATGCAGAGCCCTGCATGTCTGCCTCTTCGATTTTCTACATCTTCAGAAGTATTTTAAACAGTAGCCACAAAGGCAAACAAAAAAAAACATTATTTAGTATCTTTTTTTATTTTCTTTTGCTTTAACTCAAAAACGCAGCCACGCACAGAAATTTAGGAACAAATCGATTCGTATTGAGCTGATCTATCATCCCTATTAATATGAATCATGAGCAAATCATATACCCAAATTGCAGCCAGCACCCTAACTAGAGGGGGTGCAGGGTGGATTTTAAGGAGAGTGTCCGTTCTGTATGATAGTATACTATTACTTATTCTGTGCTTTCGTGTTAGTTGTTAAATAGTGGCGTTGTTAGCTCTCCAATTGTCTGCCTGAACAGATAAGTCAGTGGATCTGTAACGGTTTTACAGGCGTGCGGTCAGCGCTAAGCTAGTATAGGTTTCGTGCATTATTGACTTTGGCGGGTTGTGAAAGCTTGTAGGCCACGCAAAACCTTAGAAAACTCTGCAGTGTTATTTTATTTATTTTAAGGCAAATATCTGGTATTTTGTTCAACCTACACTAGAATTCCCTTAGATATATTACGTGTGGATCTTTCTGTCGCAGAGATTTCCGTTCACCTTTTTTCACACATCTAGCAGAACTTCCGCTGGTGTCATACTCGTAAATGACAGATTTTTCGGTCGCGGAACTTTCTGCGTCGGAGTTCCTGCTGGTGTGTCGCTGGAATAACTGTAAGGCAAAGGCTGCCCTACCATCCTTCCATACATCACTGTTTGCTTGCCATTATCAAGAGTGTACATCCAGCTAATTCTGTTCGGATGGTGGTAGGGCTTTTGTGCAAAGTCCGTCTGGGGAAATACCACCCTCTTGCCCTTTTCTGCCGTAAAGCAGCAGTGTGTGCATTGCTGTGTTTCGGTTGAGTTTGGGTAGGGTAGCCAGTAAAATTATCGGCATAAGTGACATACTATCTTAGTTTTCAGGGTGGGTAACGCGCTTAGCTGTCTTATTAGTGCTAATTATTTCACTAATAAGACAGTTAGTGTCATGGGCGGTGGTAACCACTTACCACCAGGTGGCCCACCAGCTCCTTTGCCCACTTGTGACATAAAAAAAATCTAGTCTCGCCACCTCTTCCGAGGTCGACCATTTCATATCCTTACTATTGGCATGAGTCATGTCAAGAAGTCAGCCTTCAAAATGAAAGTACACCATTCAGCTGAAAAATAAAATTCATACTCTGTAGGGTAGTTAAAAATTACACCCAAGAGCCACATTCAAAAAACATCGGCCATCCACGAAAACTTCTTGAAAATCACGTAGGCAATGTAACTTTTTATAACGATGGGCACAAAGTTGGCTAAAAGTTACAAAAACGCCGGCAGTTTGAGACGCTCGGCACATTCTTTTTTTACTTAATGAAGAGCGGTTTTACGTGAGTTTCTCAAACTTTAAATCAAATGTGCGTGGACTGTCAAATTAAATAAGTTCAGTGAATAAAGGTGTAACGCTATCTAAGGGTGTGGTTGGGAAGTTTAAAGTTTCGTAGGAATCATAAAGAATTCACATGTTTTTTAATCATCTTTGTATACAGGGTGTTAATTTGATTGCGTGCCATAGCTTAAGGAGTGGTTCCGTAACGATAAAGGAAATAAAAAAAAAATATAAAAAAAATCCTACTTAAAAAAAATTAAAACTCCTTTGAATCTAAACTAACGCGGAGGGCAATGACCCGGAGCACCGAGCTATCAAAAGCGCGCGAAAGAGTTTCAGTTATGTAGGATGTGCCTACCTTATCCACTGATAATCGCACGCTATCTCGGTGATAGCGCGGTACTCCGTGTTAGTTAAGTTTCAATGGAGTTTGGGGTTTTTAGGGTTCCGTACCTCAAAAGAAAAAAACGGAACCCTTATAGGATCACTTTGTTGTCCGTCTGTCTGTCTGTCTGTCTGTCTGTCTGTCTGTCTGTCTGTCTGTCTGTCTGTCTGTCTGTCTGTCTGTCTGTCTGTCTGTCAAGACCCTTTATCTCACGAACGGGTAAAGGTATCAGGTTGAAATTAATACCATATATTAGGATCCATGAACCACACAAGATCTGAAAATTTAAATTTTTTACAACGACGCAATCAAAAGATATGGCATTTTATGTCCTCATCTCCATACATTTATTCAAAAATGAAAAACCTACAGGGTACTTCCCGTTGACCTAAAATTATGAAATTTGGCAAGAAGCTAGGTCTCACAGTACAAATAATGGGAAAAGTCTGAAATCCTTAAATATTACAACTTTTCTCACAACTAATGGTAACCAATTGTGGTGAGCTCCCGTTTCAAGAATATTCATATAAGAGAGGGGTCAAGTTGGATGGTTGCTGAGGCGATTTTTGTTTTAGTTCTATTTAAAAACGGGAACACTTACAAACTTGAAAATTGGTATGTTTATAGGGCATAGGCTATAAAATAACAACAAATAATAAAATTTGGTCAAGCGCGTGTCGAACTCAAAAAATCTAGCACATTAACTTACTGAAATTTCAACTAATGCAATTATGTTTATGTGGTGGTACGGAACCCTCAGTGCGCGAGTCCGACTCGCACTTGGCCGGTTTTTTTTTCAGTAGGATTCTTTTAAATATTTTTTTGTGTTCCTTTATCGTAACTGAAACACCCCTTAAGCTATGGCACGCAATCAAATTAACACCCTGTATTTAAAACGAAGTCGGGTTAGTTACAACATTTATAACTCCAGAACGGGTGGACTGATTTTAATGATCTTTTTTAGTTTTGAGGACAGAGATGAGGTCGACGATGGAACGAACTTGCCCGGAAGAAGCTTATTCAATCGCGACTCTAATAGATTCGGGTTATATGAACTTGGGAACACAGATGCAGGCCGAGAATTCCACTCATTGGCCGTGCGCATTATAAAAGATGTTTCGAAGCGCTTTGTGCGAATGTGTGGAATATCAACCAAGTGTGGGTGATATACTGCGGTGCGTCTGGACTTCCGATGGTAGAAGGGGGATGGATAAACTCGTAGAGTTCTTGAGCACATTCTCCGAAGTACAATCTGTAAAAGACCGACAGACATGCAAGATTGCGACGGTGGGAAGGATTGTGAAACTTAGTTTTCACCAGCATCTCATCACCTACGATCTTCTTGGATCTGCGATTTGTAGGATTCGTCTTCACCTAGCATAGCAGAATACGTATTATAATATCAGAAAATTTCACGTAAAAAATTAACTGTTAGGCGGTACGAAGTTCGCCCGATCAGCTAGTTGATATTAAATTAATAAAATATTATTATAATTTAATATTTAATTAAAAAATTAAATAATAATGAACCACTTTGACTCCCTAGGAAATACTGGGTGTTTTTTATATCTTCAAACCTCTCGTGTGCTTTGCTCTACCGATGAAACTGAACAACTTCCCTCAGGAACATAGGTCAAAATATGAAAACGAAATTTTGACTTCCCATACAAAATACGCTATCAGCTGTTGTAGTTTCTATGGGACGTAGGTATTTTTATTTTTCGTAATTTGACCTATGTTCCTTTGGGAAAGTTGTTCAGTTTCATGGCTATAGCAAATACCTGAGAGGTTAAAAACACTCTACATATAATCAGAAAAAAAACCTCCCTATCTTCTAACAAAATCATATACTTAAACCGGCGGATATTCTTTTTATTGAAAATTATTTTTATTTTAACACTTCCGGTGTTCGAATAAATCTACAAAGTAGAAAATCACAAAATTTCACAACCACAGGCAGGATTCGAACCTGCGTTTTCTGCGTAAGTACCGCAGACGATTTACCAACTAGGCTACAACTGTGGTCCTGCCTGATATTGTGAAATTTAGCGACCTCTATACGCATTTCAACGCTGCGCATAGTGCCCATAGTAAGCATTTGCTGTACTAGCTCAACTAGTCCATCATTGCAGACAGATTTTGAGTTGAAAATTGGTAACACTACGTATTCGGATAATTATTTCTGGTGATATGGTTCTTGCCAAAATTTGATCAGTTGTGTAACTGAATTAATTGCAGATTTTGCCAAATTAACTTAGTCATAATGTTTAACATTTTCTCTCTTTCGAACGTTATTTGGCGAGCGCTTCAAATATTTCTCAACTAAACAAATTATCAAACCCACACCGTGTCACAATCTAAACCCGTAAAAGCACAAAATACAGCCGAATGTACCAAAAGTTATCCGAAACTAATACAAAAACCGTTATCATGGCTCACACTCGTATACGATCTGCGTTTGACACTCGATATTTGCATGTTTTTCACCAAAAATGGCCGCCGGTGTCGGCCTACGCTTCAATACGACAGGCGGACATCTTTTTGCGTTAGAAATGTTAGAATTCGAATTTCAAACCGAAAATAGAATTGGAACGTTTTAGAATTCTATATAACAGGAATGGAAAAAGTGGAAAGATGGGAGAGAGGCCTTTGCCCTGCAGTGGGACAGAAAAGGCTCCTAAAAATAATAATATAACAGGGTCCAGGTAATGAATAATAATAAAAATAATATGAACGGAAACTCACGGTAAGGTATAGGACCGACAGGTTTCGATCTATTTTTTAGATCTTCTTCAGGGAGGTAGGTCCTCCAGAACTCTCCGCCCGAGTTCAACGCGACCCGTGCCTCTGGGAAAAACTTACCCCGAAAAGGGAGAAAAAGAGAAGAAACAAATAATAATAATAATGAATGTTTTATGCATCGTTGCATTGGGTTGACCTGTAAGGGCGATGCACTTGTGTGTTATTAGATTTAAATATATGAAATTAAATGAAATTTCGCCATTTTTAGGAAGTTTTTTCAAGTAAAACCTTCATAAGAAAAAAATTATCAGTCGATGATACTTAACAACTTTTAGTGAATGAATCTTTCAGGAAATGAAAAAGAAATTGACCTCTCCATACAAAATGACCAATCAAATTTACAGTCTTGGATGGAGATGCCGATTTTTTTTTTCATTTCCTGAAAGTTTCATTCACTAAAACTTGTTCAGTTTTCAGAAAGCTGTCCCTTTAACCCTGTATAGTAGTTACTACGCCTGTGACTCCATACAAAATCATGGCAAATCATTTCTATCTTTTACTATTTTCCCTGGATTTATTTTATGAAGGGCAAGACCCTCAGCGATTATAAGGTTGCTATTAATAACTAAGACAGTTTTCCGTCAAATGCCAAATTAACTAAATTCATAACAAAATTTTGGGTTTCGATGTCAATTACATGATGAGATTACTAGCATACATAATATAATACTAGCATGTAACGAGGAGATTAATGAGTATGAATGTCAATTCAATTCAATTTTTGATGATTGGCTTTTGTGTGTTCACAATTCCGCCAATGTCACGTAGTGAAGTGAATACACGATGGAGATTCGCAAAAAAAGGAATTAGAATCCATTGAATAATCCTTTAGAGTACAAAACATCACAATATGTACTCGTATAAAAAATTACAGACATTTGACAGTAACAATCAAACTGACTTAATCATTTTCATACTGAGTGATCGTTTAGTATCAGTGTTTCAATTTTCCTAACGATGATAAGCAGCGCCATCTAGATGAACTTGCAAAAATTGCTGGAAAACGTCCTTATTTTTTGACGTTTGATCATAGCATTTGACAGTTTTAAAAACTAGCCCTATGAACTAATAATATATATTCTTTATTGCACACACATTTAAAATAAAATTACGATATTAAAGGACATAATACAAGGGTGGGCTTATCTCTAAAATAGTTTTCTTATAAAAACTAGACTGATTTTCTAATTTCATAATGTTTGTTTGTAGCAATGTTTGTAGTTATACGTTTTGTCGTTATTGTGTCAAACGATATCAAATGCCAAAACGTGAAAGTTCCTGGAGCGTTTGATTTCAGGGTTGGTAGTCAAAGGAATTCCCAACCTTTTGTGTTGTAACTGAAAATTTACAATTCCATACTAAAAGCTGGATTGGCAGTCCAACTTTTTGAGCTTAGTTGATTGGTTTGTCGGATTGGATTCTAAACCTAATGCTTTTACACATAAGTTGTCGGTCAGAAAAAAATAATCACTTCTTTTTCAGAGTACATACATACACGCATCAAGATTAAAATGTCATAATATTAAGGTAATTATAACCGTAATAAAGTGATTATGAATATTAGGTCTTTACCTATGAAGTTGCCGTTTTGTATGGCGAATTTTAGGTAAACTCAATTTTCAGTACTAACATTTTTGCATTTTTCTTAGGAATTATAAATCCAATTTTTTTTTTAAGCATTATTGGGAAGACATTAAGCTAGCAGAAGCTTAAATTTAATTTTCGAAACATATTATCTGTAAAAAAATATAACAAATCTAATGATGAAATCGGACGACATTTAAGACGAATAATTTTCGAACCTTTGATTTTATAATATATCAAACTAAAAATAAAAAATTTATTTTATACTTAAATTGATAACCTTGAAGTCAACTTTCAAATATAAGACAAATGAAAAAAAATAACATTAGAATTATAGGAGTTATTATCTCATTAATCTGTAAGAAAATTTCGGCAATTTCATAGGTAAAGACCTATTATAATATCCTTATAAATGCCCATCACTATAGGGTGACTTTTCATTAGTTCTTAATAGCAAAAGATATGAATGTACTCATGATACTGAACAACTTTTCCCAAGGAACGTAGATCGAAATACGAATAACCAAATTTGGCCTCCTATACAAAATGCGCTATCAGCTGATGCAGTTTCTATGGGAAGTCACATGTTCCATACGGGAAAGTTGTTCAGTATCATGAATACATTCATACCTTTTTCTATCAAGAACGAATTAAAAGTCACCCTATATATTTTTATCTTTATCTGATGTAGTTTTTATGGCAATAAAAAGAATTTTCGTGTTTTGGTATATGTTCTGATTGTTCAGTTTTTCAGCTTTCGGAATTTTTTTTTCGTGAATGGATGAAAGGGAAACTAAATTCAATATTAGACAAATATTTAACCGCAAAACCATAATTACAATCACTTCCATAAATACCATCCTAGATTGTCCGCCCAATTAAAAATTAAAAACTCCACAACGGCCATCGAAATAAAATATTCTTGCATGCAAAATTAAACTTAAAAAATGTCCTCATTAAGCGGCGACCTCAAAGAAGAGTTCCGGTCATTTCACGCGAGTTTTTAATTCACCAGGATTACCGGATAACCGGACCGGACAACTTTATCCGGGCGGGTAATGCGGCCTTGTCATTTTCCAACGGTAATTTTGTTAACTGGCCATATTAAGTACGAGTCATTTTGTCGGGTATTGATTTACTGATTAAAAGTAACGTATTTTTCACTATTTGTTGTGAATATTGAGGCATGTACGTGCTCAGAACGTATTTTTCAAAATTTCATTTCCACTCCACTCCACTGAAACGTCCACTGCAGGACAGAGAGTTCCCTTCAGAACTCCAGCAAAAACGCGTGTTACTTAGGAGGGGATTTACTATAGTCACCACGCTTGTAAGCGTTGCGGCTGGCGACCGCTGGTATTGCAGACCGCAGTATGTAAGATGGTACGATACACAGAAAGATGCTGCAGCCTATTCTCTGGTTCATAAGCCCTTAATCGCCTCTTACGACACCCACGGGTAGAGATGGGTTGGTACTATTCTTTGCCGGAACCTCATGGGCGGGCGTATACTTAGCGAGTATTTATTGGATTCTAGGATGTTTGTTGATCACTTGTTTTGATTTAATGCTTTCGAATTTGTCCATCGCATTCGAGACGACAAACCAGGCGCCGTATTTTTATTTCGCTCCTGCGAGTGATAATCGTTCATACGAGTGATTCAGATTCAGATAATTTTATTCAATGTAGATTCTTTACAGAATGCTTATTGAATGTCATGCAGAATACAATGCAAATAGAGCGAGTCTACGCCGTTTCGGATCGTGCTATCTATACGATCCTCGTCCAGGGCCTAGAGACAAGCTACAATCGCAAATGTTAGTAAAATATAATATATAGGACTGACATCAGCTAACGAAAAGTTGCCAGTTCTGTCAACTTCATAAATTTTTATTCTATTCTATAGCGTTTGCGATAATAGAAACTCACTTATCTCAGGGCCCAGGGCAAACATTTGCGTCATGAACATAAGTGTTTGTTCTGTGTCTGGGTATTATTTATCTATTTATGTATAACATCATGCGACCATGGAAGCGAATACGCCCGGGCTGGCGTACACGCCAACAGATATCCCTCGCACCAGCAATTCAAAAATGAACTCCTGACCGATGATCAGACCATATTAACAAACCTTAATATTCAAGGCGCCAAATAGCTCCTAACTGAAGACTATGAGAGACAGCAGCGGAGTTTAACGGCATACCGTGCCTTCCGCAGCACGAAAAGCTCTCGAATTACCACTATTGGTCATCAATTCAGATTATGACCACGATAAAGGTGATAGGAAAGAAAGACCAACTACCAATTGGCACCGAATTGTCGGTTGAGATGTAGCGTATCTTGCGCCGCGTAATATAGACAGATACAGCCAACCTGGAGAAGTCTAAATAGGCTGAAGACCCTGGTTGGCCGAAGCAAGGATAACCTGTGCTGGTGGGGGTTCCTAAGTAGCGCAGACGCCAGCTGTGAATGTGGCAAACCTCACTAATAGTCCCACGTGCTCGACCATCTGCTCGCGTGAGGGCTTACTTGACAGTAACTAGAGGGCTACCACGGTAACCGCTTTCTGGGCAAGTAAGATTTAGTCCGTGTTCTTGCCTACACGAAAGAAGAAGAATATAGTAAAGGTAAAGAAAAAATATACAATATTACAGTTTTTAGCAGTGTATTAGCTCAGTCAAAGTACAAGACAGGACAGACAGACAGACATCTATCAAAACGAATATAGCTATTTAAAATTAATTAGTGGCCAGGGTGTTTCATTAAATAAAATAAACCATGAAGGTTTTACAAAGAAGAAGGCGCAAGTTACAATCATTGGCATACTCGCGTCCGATGACGCGTAACGGCGCGTAACGCAGCGTTCTAGCGTATCTACGTTGTGTCGAAATTGTATGCTTATAGTCCGACCTTTAAAAAAATACTAATAGTTATATAAGTAAATAAAAAACCAAGTCAATACAAAATTATTGCTAGTAATGTTACCGTAAATCAAAACAACAACAATTCTTTGTTTAGTAAAACAATGCTCAAATGTTTTCGTCCCACAACATTATTAATGAAAATACACAAGCAGGTTATTTATGTTACGGCTTTTTCAAGGGTTAGTTTTAATATTATTTTGAGGGTTCTTTAAGAACAAGATCGTACCATCTTACATACTGCGGTCACCAACAACATCGGTCGCCAGCCGCAACGCTCACAAGCGCGATGACCCTCCAAGGTACCACGCGTTTTTGCTGGAGTGCTGGAGGGAGCTCTCTGTCCTGCAGTGGACGTTGTATGGGATGTTATGACAAGTATGTCCTTCTTTCCTTTTGATCCACATCTACATTTGCATCGCCTGACTGCAACTCCAGTCTTTCTGACGAACCAATTAAAATCCCTGGCGTGACATTCCACCTCACTCTCACTTACGTCTTCTGACGATCGAAACTGCTTACTTAATGAATACGTGCCAAAAATGAAGGGCTTCTTATTTTCTGCGGATAGATCTATTTACTGAAAGGTTGTTTTCTCTTTTATCATTATAACCTTATCTTAAAATCCCTTATTGTGATAGAGGTAAAAGTGGTAGGGCTTTTGTGCAAAGCCTGTCTGGGGAAGTACCAGTTTTTGCACTGCTGGGGTTTGGTTCGAAGAGTAAGGAAGTCAGTGAAATTATTGGCACAGGAGACATAAATACAGACATTCCTCGAGTCTTTCACAGGTACCATCTTAGTTCTCAGGGTGGCCAACGCGCTTCGCTCTCTTATTAGTGTTAAATTATGGCACTAATAAAACATTGGGTGCTATAGGCGGTGGTGACCACTTACCATCAGGTGGCCCGCCTGTCCGTTTGCACACTAGTGACATAAAAAAAACTAATTGTGCATAAAAATCTTTACAAATCAAACTACAACGGAACTCCAAAAACGAACGATATCAGAACATACAAATCACGAGGTGGAGCCATAAAATTCGCAGTTACCGTTGCGTGCACCGCTTCATTCATTCATTCGTTCGTTCACTCGAAATGGGTACACATTTCATCGTAATGCCCGATTTGGGCTTTAGGTGGGGCCACAAAACGAGCGATGAAATGCTGTTTAGGATTATTAGAGCTATAATTTGTTAATGGTAGAAGGCGATAAGATAGTTGGTGGGTCGTGGTGAGTAATATTTTAGTAGAATATTGTTTTTATGGGATTTGTAAAGCTGTAGCTACACGAGGCCAGTTTTTTAGCTATACAGGGACCCTATTATTGAATACCTATACCGAGTGATTATAGACATTTTGAAAATTAAATAAACCCTTGAGTAACTCTTAAAAAGTAAATCATCAATCGTTTTTAGGGTTCCGTACCTCAAAATATAAAAAAAACGGAACCCTTATAGGATTACTTTTTTGTCCGTCTGTCTGTCAAGAACCTTTTTCTCGAGGTATCAGGTTGAAATTGATAACGAATATTAGGGTCCTGCATTCGATTTTGGTTGTTCTCGGGCCCAGGTATGTTTGCGTGTTTGACACCCCATGCCCAGAATTTTTTGAGTTAGAGCTGAGAGTGTAATCGTTATAAGAAAACTAAGCTAAGTCGTGCTAGTTTGCTAGCAAGGCTTTCTAACTACGTGTGACTTACTTCACTATGTTGTTTGTAAACTAGTTAAAAAGCTTTTAAGTTAACAATATTATGCTTGAATAGTTTACTGCAAAGGAGTTAGCTTAATTGCCTTGGTAAAGTAAAGAGCTAGTAAAGGTACAAACTTTTAAAGGAATTAAAAACCCTTACGGTAATTGAAATAACAACGGTGAATCCTATAATATTTAACGAGCAATATTTTATATTTATATATATTTGAAATCGGTTTTTCGAAAACGGCTCTAACGATTTAATGAAATTTTGTATACAGGGGTTTTTCGGGGCAAAAAATAGCTGGGTCTCATGTCTGGGAAAATTCGTTTTTAACGTCTTTTTTAATATTTCTTAGCGCGTTTTAGTTCGTTCAAGAAATTTACAGCGCCATCTGTTGTTGAGTAGCATAGCTAGCTCACCCGATGATATTTTAATTATACAGAGCATAGCTCGGTCGCCCAGGTACTAGTTCATTACATCCCATGAATCCATCTCTACTGGACTGTAGAATTCCGTGTTGTTACTGGGGAGGACTCGTAGGGGAGGACATATCATATTGGCTTATTAGAAAAATGATGGCGGTAGTTGGTAAAGGCAGAACGGTGATACAATATACTCGTAACAATTATGACATTTTATTTAAAGTAAAACTATGATTGTCTTGTTGTTAAGTACAATATTTTACAGCCCAAAATGCAATGCTAATAGATCTGACGACGCAGAAGGACGTTGCTGCCTATCCTCTACCCCTAGATTACTTAGTCGCCTTTTACGTCACCCACAGGAAAATAAGATGTGATCTAATTCCAGCAGGTACCATACGGAGTTCTAGCTGGCTTGACACGTAAAAACTTAAGAATATGAAATTCAAATTACCATTAAGGTGATCTGTGACGGTCAGCTTTGACCCGAATGCAACTAGATGGAGCCACTGCTGCAAATATAAGGTTTTATTTTCTTTATGCAATAAGTACCAACTATATACGTGTAAAAAGTTGATCAGCGTAAATTTCCTGGTGCAACTTCAACGCCTAACAACAATTTCGATAAAAAAAATATCTCTATATGTCCAGTAAAGTCAATTACTCTCGTCAGTCCGTGATTTACATGATTAGGATCACTCACACATGCACACAAAGCACAACCGTACAGTTTTGACCGCACGCCCATAATCGTAATATTGAACTAAAAATTGCTGACAAAAACTAGTACTTTCAGTACATTAGCTGTATATTTGTATTAATCAGGGCAAAATTTAACTAAAAATAGCAGTATTCGTTCGTTTTTCAACAAAATTTTATGTCCCGCATAAGAATGCATGTAATTTGAATTATTGTATGGAAAACGGATCACCTTAAGGCAAGCTTGTAAGCAAATAAGCAATTTGATAGGCAAACATGTATTTTCCGCCATTTCCCTATCTCTAAGAAGTGTCAAACATCGCGTGCCGAAGTCTTGTTACTTGTAATAAGTATCAAATTGCACGCGATCGCGTGTCGCAGTATTTGATTAGGTGGAACGGAACGCATTCTTGACGCCGGCACCATCGTTTTGTCTGTCCATAGCTTTATCGCACGAAATTATTTTGTCTCGTGATTTTTTTATTATTTAATAACGGCCCAAAGAAGAATGGAACCGATCGAAGTGCTTAAATAAATTGGGATAATTATGCTGAGTATTAAATGTCATCATCATCATCAAAACATCCCATGAAATGTCTACAACAAGACAGGGAGCTCCTTCCAGAATTCTAGCTTGTCTCTTCGCTTGTCAGCGTTACGGCTGGCACCATGGACCGCGGTTGTAGGTGACTTCAGTAAGTAAGATGGTATGATACACAGTTGGATGCTGCTGCCCATCTTCCAGTTTATAACCCTTAGTCGCCTCTTACGACACCCACGGAGATGTAAAGTAAGTAAATAAGTATCTACAATTCTTTGCCGGCACCACACGAGACGATCTTAAATAAATTGTGTTAAATACGCTGAGGATAAAATGTATCATGCTGTAACTGTCATAATAGTGACTCACTGCTGGGCAAAGGCCTCTGTCGACTATTTTCATGACTCCCTATTTCATGTTTTTGCCGGTCAGTTTTTAAAGAACACGCTAGTCTAGCCATCTCCACCCAAGTCTGCAGCGTCAACTTCTTTGGATGTAGCATTGGCATCCACTAAGGTACTAACTCAAAGTTATCTGGGATACGGCAAGCATGACTGACCACATTTTATTTCAATTTTATGGGTGACATCGACTATTTGCGTTTTCAGTTTCAGGCCTTTCCTCTCTCATAATATAACATACCATGAAACGTCCGCGGCAGGACAGGAAGCTCCTTACAGGATTCCAGCAAAAAAATGTGGTAAAATGTGAAGCGGAAGTACCATAGTTAGTCACCACGCTGGTTAGCGTTGCAGGTGGCATCATGGACCGCAGTGATTGGTTACCGAAATATGATATTCTGTGGCAATACGTAAGATGGTGCCACACTGTTCTGTGGATGGTACGATACACAGAGAATGCCTCCCGTCTTTCGGTTCAGAATCCCTAAGTTGCCTCTAACAACATCCACGTCACACCCCAGACACTACACACATCGAGCGCGAATTTGAAATTGGAAGGTCGTGTAGGCCCGCATATTCACTATAAAAGACCCTCAGAAGGACCACCAGAATCTCGTGTGCGGGTGCGCGCGGGGGTGCGGGGTACATAGCAAGGAGGGCGGAGAGTGTCCGTTCTGTATGATAGTACTTTATTCTGTGTTTTATTCTGTGTCAACGGGTAACAATAGGTTGGTACCACACTGGCCTTGCTAATAACCAACAATTGCCAATATGTAATACTTTTCCTTCTTGTCATCATAACATCCCAAGAAACGTCCACTACAGGACAGGGAGCTCCCTCCAGAATTCTATTTTTTGCTGGAAAAATGTGGAGAGGAAGTACCATAGTCACCTCGTTTGTTAGCGTTACGGCTGGCACCATGGACCGTTAACCCTTAGTCGCCTCTTACGACACCCACGGGTATGTATGGGTTGGTACTATTCTTTGCCGGCATCACACGGGACCTCTTTCCCCTTTCCTCATTCTTTCTTGTAATGAGTAACCATTCCGCTTATTTATAAACAAGTGTGCAGCTTTAGAAAGAACCTCGACGGGGCCCCAAAATATCCCTTAATCTGGACATTATTAAAAAAACATTTTCCATTAACACAAGTCGTCCCTTACTTAATGAACGAATCGTTTTTCCGTGCCTAATCTGATTAGGGCTAATTAGTTGAAGGAAATGAAGGAGAAGCACCCAAATACACCCAAACTCCGTTGTAGGGCTAGCCAGGTTATCCAGGTTATCATGGTTTCTACACACTTTCTTTCTTAATTTTGGTTTTTGCTACACCAGTTTCTGATTGTTTCTTAACACTTTTATTAGGAACCTTAAATATCTAAGTGTGTTTATCGCATGCCTTTTTTCATTTATCTTTGCAATGTGTGCGGAGTTGTAGTCACCCGCATAACACTTTACATTACGTAACACTCAATACTAAGTTTTAACTCACTTTTTCCTTGTTTTAAGCTAAGTATGTTTCTCACTTTAGCCTTCGATAAGCCTATTTGTTATTTCTCTACGAGAAATGTTTATAGACGTAGTGTTAAGTCTTTTTTTACATTACCATTAGCATAATATCTCATGTACATTACTGTTCTGTTTTTTCTCCAAATAAATAAAATAAAATAAATACAAAAATATGTCCACGTGTATTGTATTTAAGGCAGTAATATATCTTTATATTGGATAAAATAGCCATTTCGTAAAAAATTGAGGGCTTTCCTGCAGTCAACTAGCACCGCCATCAGTTAAAAAAATATTAATCGCTAAATATAAAACTTATCGAAAATCTGTTTTTCCAGATTAAAGTAAAGGTACCCTAGTTTATTTAAAACCTACCAATCCTGAAAATATAGTTCTACGAGTATATATACAGAAACTGCTAAAAGTGGCCGTTTTTAGCACTTTTTGTGTCTGTGTCGATTAGGTGTCGTATGAGTCGACTAAGGGTTAACTGGAGGATGGGCAGCAGCATCCTCCTTTGTATCTTACATCTTACTTACTGCGGTCACCTACAACCGCGGTCCATGGTGCCAGCCGTAACGCTAACAAGCGAGGACTATGGTACTTCCTCTCCACATTTTTCCAGCAAAAGCTAGAATTCTGGAGGGAGCTCCCTGTCCTGTAGTGGACGCTTCATGGGATGTTATAGCTTTCGGATCTGTTTATATGTCATCGGAAGATAACACGGAATCGTAAGTTGATCAATTTCCTAGTAAGTTGATAAACTTTCGAAAAATAATAAACTGTACTAAATTCGCTCCTGGAGCTCGAATTTTCTACGATTTTTGACTGTTTATCAACAGAGGCCGTCATTGATCAACTTCGATGCTTATTATTTGGCGGTACAGATGTTGCAGGCAAATTGTATAATACGTCGTTTCACAGTTTGCCTTGGCATTCTACAAAAAGCCGAAATTTTTTTAATTCGGCATATTACATAATGCCGCGGCATTTTACAAAACGGCGCGTAATTCGTTTCTGGCAAGGTAACCACGTTGTGGTCGCGAGTAAACCTAACCCATCGGTAACGAACCTAAAATGCACCAGTGATCTAAACCCGTTTACAATCTGCCGTTTACAGTTTGCCCACAGTTTGTAAACGGCGAATTATACGGTATGCCTGCGACAAATATACAGGGTGTAACGGAAGGGTGTGATAATACTGAAGGGTGTGAATCTGTCAATGGAACTGAACAACTTTCCCCAAGGAACGTAGGTCAAAATCAAAGCAATGCGTTGCGGGCGAAATTGATTTTGTCCTATGACCTTTGGTCCTTGGGAAAGTTGTTCAGTTTCAGTTTCAGATTTACATCCTTTAGTATTATCACACCTTTCAATTACACGCTGTATTCTTACATCATCACCATCGTATCAACAATTAAGTTTGAATTCTTTAGTCGCATTGTAAGACCTGATCGATGATCCTTTTTCAACCAGAAACAAGCTTCAAGACCTGTTATAAAGTATTTACTTATATACGAATTGCTAGTATTATCTTGAGGATTTATATGTTATTGGATTTCCGCCAAAATGGAGACGTGGGTCCGAAGAGGCTTGAAGACGTTGTATATATTTTTAATACGGTTTCCGTCTGCTTTGTAAACGGATGATCGTCAATCTAATCCGCTGAATTTGTCGTCGAAAAGGGTTTTCAAAATTGAATGTCCTTTATCATTTGATTTTCCAAACAAAGATACCAAATGAATCGGCTCAATTTTAGAAGCGAAACACGTGTAGGCTGGGGATATAGGTACCGCTTTTGTATATTATGGATATGAAATTGCTATTTTTATGTGAGAGAGTGGGATTTTATATGTATATTGTATGTTTTAAAGGTTTTTGATAAAATCAGATTTTTATTAAGTCTGTGTGGTCTGTTGAAATTTTTTTTATGTATTTTCTCCTGTATCTTCTAACATTGAGGTCAGAGATACGAGTATAGTCAGTAATACACGGCCCAGATTCGTCATCATCATATCAGCCGAAAGAGACCCACTACTGAATATAGGCTTCCCTTAAAGATATCTATGACTCCCATTCCTGCGGTGCTTGCATCCACCGGCTTTGCGCGACCTTGACTAAATTGTGGGTTCACTTGGCATGGCTCTTATTAGGGCTCCGATACCAAAATGGTAAAAAAAAGGGAACCCTTATGGTGCCGCTCTGTCTGTCTGTCTGTCTATCCGTCTGTCTGTCACACCTCTATATCTCAGCAACCACTTATGTTATCGACCTGAAATTTGGAATAACTTTAGAATATAGTTGCCCAACTTAATTGCACATGAAAAAGTTTTGAAAAAGTATGATTATTAATATAAAGGGGGGCAAAATAGGGGGGGCCAAATTTCAAATTGTCGCTACTAGGTCAAATGGGGTATCATATGAAAGAGCTTTACTTGTACATTTTAAAATATATTTTTGTATTTTTTAAGTTTCTTAGTTTTCAAGTTATGATGAAAAATTACAAAAAAAATACCATTCCCCCCCCCTTATCTCCGAAGTTTGAGGAAGGAAAAATCTGAATTAATTACAGTTAACAGAAATTTATGTAAACTTTGCAGAAAAAATAAAACGATCTTTCTAAGTTGCACATTTTTTCAGAAATCTGCAAAAAAACCTTTACAAACAAATTTAGTTTTGCGGTCCTGAAAATGGACTTTATTGCTTCCAAAAATACTAAAGGTATATCGGAACCCTCGGCGCGAGAGTCCGACTCGCACTTGACCGGTTTTTTTTTTACTTACATGAACTTTTTTGTCCAAATTTCCCCTTTTAATATTTTCAACTAATTATGAAGCACCTTATACAGTGACTTTTCATTTGTTTCGCTCCCGAAGCCCAGAAATTCTACTCATGAAAACAAGCATCTTCCTTGACGAGAAAAATTTTCACTCGAAAGTTTTTTTTGACTCTCCATACTAAAGTGACTGACTCATTTTTTATGGGAAGTAGATTTTTTTTTACATTGTATTATGCACTTGTCAAAGTTTTCAACCGATTGATAAGTATCGATTTTAGAAACTCAGACACTTCTTATTTAAAAGACGCTCAACAGAAGGGAAATGGGCGGTTCGACGTACCGCCGTTTTGTATATGGCAAGATAAATTCAAAGCCATTAGTTAAGAACCGTTTCGTTTTATGGGTAAAGGTGGTAAAATAAATTTTGAAAGTCAAAAGCAAAAGGAACATTATGTATATAATATAAAACAAGTATAAAGTGCAGGATATATCCCATTTATTCATAGAGCTCTTCATTTACTAAAACTAACACACTATCCACACCCACACTACTAGCAGCGTCATTTGAGTGCGATAAACATAGTGCCATTATTGCGAAAGAGTAAGATGCAAAAAAACCAGTGACAGCGTCTCTATGGCAATGAATGTGTTTATGATGTGTATTCAAAATAAGCGCTTACATAAATTGGATAGTATACCTCGTCAATAAGGAACAAAATTTTTTTACTATATTCGCTTCTATGGGGGGGTGCTCGCGCAGGCGGAGTGGCCCTATAGTTGTTCTGGACATTCATTGAGTTACACTCTACTAATACAGGACGTCCCAAGGCTATGCAACATTTAGAGAAAATAGTTTAAATACAGAAGATAGCAAATTTTTTCAAAGATAATATTATTTTGTTTTTAAACAGAAATAAAACTGCACTCAAAGATTTTTGAAATTACGTTTTCCACACCCAAGAAACGAACCGGTACTAATAAATAAAATATCATCATCTACTTTAATAAAACTAGTCTATAGGACCCATCATAAGGACCGTTTTTGCGGTAATTGTTATAAAGACCACTGTATCATTTGTACTGCTGCTTTACTCCACAGCTTTACTGCTACTTCTATTCTACGGTGTCCATTATGTATCACCATCTTCTTTCCGTTCTTCTCTGGATATGTCCTGCCCATTTCCACTTCAATTTTCGTATTTTCTTAACTGCATGTTTAAGATTTATTCTGTGCTTTTATTAGGCTTTTTATTTTAGTGTTATTTATTTCGTCTTTAATTTTGAAGCCCATTAAACGAGTCGGTATTCAAACTTAGGCCAAATTCACACTGTTTTTAGTTTCATCGATGCAGTAGCGACACAGTCACGATGCGAACGTGATGCAGCATCGATACAGTCGCGATTCAATCGCGATGCTGCCCCTATATAGTGTCGGCAGTAAGACGAGTCGAGTCGTTATCCGCATCCTCAACCTCTATCTCATTATCATCATGAACCTCATCATCATCATCAACCTCATCATCACCATCAACCTCATCTTTATCATCAACCTCATCATCATCATCAACCTTATCTTCCTCATCAACCTCATCATCATTATCAACCTCATCATCATCATCAACCTCATCATCATCATGAACCTCATCATCATCAACTCGACTTACAAAAGTAACGTACTGGCAACGTTGCATCAACACAGCATCGCGTTTGCATCACGACTGTAGCGATGTAAAAAGTCGTAGTGTAAATAGGGCCTTAATCTATGTCTCAAATCGATCCCACTTCATAGTGACCCACAAAATACTGTCCAGCGGACGGATGTCGTTTTTCTCAAGTCAATTAGTGGTCCTAGCTTCCGAGGGTCTCTCATTACATGAAGGGTCTCTAAGCCGAAGTTTTGGACCAAATCTATCAATATTACAGGATCGGGGCTGGACAGATAATCCTTGATCACTTGAGAAACCTTTTTGACAAAAAATATTGGGTTGTTTTCTTTTTAAAGAATAAATAGCCAATTTTTTTTTATTGCAGCGGCCATTTCTACCACAAGTTTAATATGTTTAAATATGACAGGTGATCCGTTTTCCATACTAAATTCAAATGACATGCATTCTTATGCGGGACATATAATGCTGTTGAAAAACGAGTGCATACTGCTATTTTCAGTTAAATTTTTCGCTGATTAATTCAAAAATACAGCTAATGCATCGAAAGTACTACAGTATAGATTGCACATCCACAATGGTAATATTGAACCAAAAATTTCTAACAAAAACTAGTACTTTCGGTGCATTAGCTGTATCTTTGTATTAATCAGAAAAAAAAACTAAAAATAGCAGTAGGTATATTGGGATGTTTTTTTTTAAAGAATTTTTTTTTTATTTATTTAAGAAACATACAGTCATATACAAAGAATAGGCAAAGACGAAATTATAACTAAAAGACCTAGAGTTCCATGAAGGAGGTAAATACTAATAAGCGAGATCGAGATCTAATAATAGTACATAAGTAATACCTGGGCGGTCCCAGAAATATTCGACCTTACTTACTTACTGGCAGTTTTTATTTGATTAAATACTCTTTTTAGGAAGCGTGAACATTAAGAAATTTAAATTTAGAATTCGAACGCGCTAGGTCATTTGGCATTTGTTCTGAAGCATACTTAGTGAATGTTGTCATCGAATTTTTCGATAATGGATAAAATTGGTGTTCGTTACGTAATTCAATACTTTTATTTCAAAGGTCTCAGCCCAACTAATATCAAAGTGGAGCTTGATTCTACTTCGGAAGAGTCTGCTCCTTCATTTGCAACAATAAACTATTGGGTGGCAGAGTTCAAGCGCGGCCGCTCGAGCTGCCAAGATGAACATCGCAGTGGACGACCAAATGAGGTGACTAATCCAGAAATAGTAAAAAAAATCCACAAAATTGTACTGGATGACCGTCGACTGAAAGTACGCGAGCTAGCAGATATGGTAGGCATTTCAAAAAGTGCAGTCCATCGTATTTTAACAGAAAACTTGGACATGAGAAAGCTATGCGCAAGATGGGTGCCGCGATTACTCACAGTAGAACAAAAACAGCACCGTGAGGATGTGTCAGTCGAATGTTTAGCAAAATTTCGCAGCAACAAAGCCGAGTTTTTGCGTCGATTTATCACCATGGATGAAACATGGGTTCATCACTTTACACCTGACACTAAGGAACAGTCAAAACAATGGACTGAAAGAGGAGAATCAGCTCCAAAGAAGGCAAAAACAGTTCCATCGGCAGGAAAAGTCATGGCTTCAGTTTTCTGGGACGCGCGTGGCATAATTTTTATAGGTTATCTTCCAAAAGGAAAAACCATTAATGGCAAGTATTATGCCAACTTATTGCAGCGTTTGAGTGAAGAAATAAAGAAAAAAAACCGGCCAAGTGCGAGTCGGACTCGCGCACTGAGGGTTCCGTACTACCACATAAACATAATTGTATTAGTTGACATTTCAGTAAGTTAATGTGCTAGATTTTTTGAGTCCGACACGCGCTTGTCCAAATTTTATTATTTGTTGTTATTTTATAGCCTATGCCCTATAAACATACCAATTTTCAAGTTTGTAAGTGTTCCCGTTTTTAAATAGAACTAAAACAAAAATCGCCTCAGCAACCATCCAACTTGACCCCTCTCCTATATGAATGTTCTTGAAACGGGAGCTCACCACAATTGGTTACCATTAGTTGTGAGAAAAGTTGTAATATTTAATGATTTCAGACTTTTCCCATTATTTGTACTGTGAGACCTAGCTTCTTGCCAAATTTCATAATTTTAGGTCAACGGGAAGTACCCTGTAGGTTTTTCATTTTTGAATAAATGTATGGAGATGAGGACATAAAATGCCATATCTTTTGATTGCGTCGTTGTAAAAAATTGAATTTTTCAGATCTTGTGTGGTTCATAGATCCTAATAAATGGTACTAATTTCAACCTGATACCTTTACCCGTTCGTGAGATAAAGGGTCTTGACAGACAGACAGACAGACAGACAGACGGACAACAAAGTGATCCTATAAGGGTTCCGTTTTTTTCTTATGAGGTGCGGAACCCTAAAAACGGCCTCACTTGTCAAAGAAAAAAGTTTTGTTTCATCAAGACAACGCTCCAGTCCACACATCTGGCATTGCAATGGCTAAAATCGAAGAATTAAAATTTGAATTGCTTTCCCATGCACCTTATTCACCAGATTTGGCCCCGTCAGATTATTTTCTGTTCCCAAACCTAAAAAAATGGCTCGGCGGGAAAAGATTTTCGAGCAACATAGAGGTTGAGTCGTTGGTTAATGGCTATTTTGAAGAGTTTGACAATTCCTACTATAGACGTGGCATTGAAGCTATAGAGCACCACTGGGAAAAGTGTATCGAGCTACAAGGAAGCTATGTAGAGAAATAAATATAGTTTGTCCCATTTATTTTGATTTTTCTTGGTTAGGTCGGCTACTTCTGGGACCACCCTCGTACGTATCGCAAGCATAATAAATACAAAGTTAAATTATTCTAAAAAATTGCCAATTTTTTTTTTATTGCAGCGGCCATTGTTCTACCACAAGTTTAATATGTTTAAATATGAAAGGTGATCCGTTTTCCATACTAAATTCAAATGACATGCATTCTTATGCGGGACATAAAATGCTGTGAAAAACGAGTGCATACTGCTATTTTCAGTTAAATTTTTCGCTGATTAATACAAAAATACAGCTAATGCATCGAAAGTACTACAGTATAGATTGCACATCCACAATGGTAATATTGAACCAAAAATTTGTAACAAAAACTAGTACTTTCGGTGCATTAGCTGTATTAATCAGAAAAAAAACTACAAATAGCAGTTCATTTTTCAACAGAATTTTATGTCCCGTATAAGAATGCGAGTCATTTGAATTTAGTATGGAAATCGGATCGCCTTTAGAAAGATGTTCAAAATTGTTACTACTTTAAAAAAAAACGAGAATGGTAAAAATGTAAGGCTGAGATTTCATAGGATGCTTTGTGCCTAATCGTACCAAGCTTCAACCCAGCAGGTCTTTCACTTCACTGGATCTCATGATGTCTTCGAAATGTCAATTATCTCCAGCGAAAACTGAAAGGGCAATCAGTGAATAAAAACCTCCAAGAAATTAAAAAATCGGCCTCTTCATTCAAACTATCCGATCGAGTTTACAATTTTGTATGAAAATGATGATTTTTCTTTTCCATTTCCTGAAGGTTTTATTCACTGAAGTTAAGTTTCATTGAGAGATCAATATTTTCAACTTCAAAAATAGTACGATGCGATACATTTTGATGCTATTACGAGATACTTTTTGTTGACTGATGACTTTACGGTCGTAGTTTTTATATATGGGTGTCCCATAATTAGGCCGTCACGCTAACACCGGAGGTAGATGGACTTATTAAGGCGCATCAAATAAGCTAAATGTGCCCATAGAAAAGTGTAATGAGTCTTGAGTATTACCAGTTTCATTTATTTTAAAAAAATCTAAATTTTAAATATTAAATTTAAATTTTTGAAAAAACTTTTAAAGGTTTTTTAAAAAAAAATTAAAGTAAAGAAAATATATTTTTGTTTTTTTTTATTTATTTGATGCGCCTTAAGTCCATCTATCTCCGGTGTCAGCGTAACGGCCTAATTATGGGACACCCTGTATATTTTTAATAGAGTGTTTTAAACACCTTTTGAAATGTCCACTGAATGGCGCTGCAAATCAGCACAGTGCTACCATGTAATAGAATCGGATTAAAAAAAATTCAAACATATAAAAAAAGAAATTACCAACATTGATTAGCGTACCACCCATTTACACTTTAAAAAACGTAGTAAAAACGTCAATGAAATGTCCTTAATGATTAAGTATTTGTGGTAAAAACTGAAATGTATGTATGTATATTTATTTAATGGCATCACATCTCATTACAAAACGTATTTCGCCAATGTCAAAAAATTACTTTATAATTTCCCGCCAATAAGTCCATCCATCAAGCGCGTTCGAAATTTAAAAGCTGACGTGTCGTCCAAAATTAAATTACGATTTGCTAGCACGCGCCGCTTTCCCGAGGACCACCAAAGGGCCACGTTCAAAATAAAATTATTAATTAAACACATTCGCGACGGCTGCTTACGAGGTTACAAACCACAGGGTCAGAAGGGACTGACTACTCCTATTTGTTTGTTGAGCCAAAATAAACAAGAATTTATGTTCGGATGCGTAAATTTGCAGAACTGAGTGTATTGGAACGGGGTTGAGTACTTTGAGTGTTCTATTTTCAAATAATAATATGTCTGTCGAAGCCATATCGTATACCACGCCGTTTTACAAACGCCCGGCCCACTATATACGATTGGAAAATTGTAAAACTGTGTCGGCTAATTGTAAATGGGTTTTGATCACTGGTGCATTTTAGGTTCGTTAGCTAAGGTAAACCCAACCTAGGGATCGGTAAGGTTGTGTAAGGTTATCTTACGACCACAACGAATTACGCGCTGTTTCGTAAAATGCCGCGGCATTATGCAAAACGACGAATTAATAATGTCTCGGCATTTTGTAAAATGGCGACATGTCCATTTTAAATAATAGTCCGTTTGAAAGGATCGATAAAATGTTTCGGCACCCCTGTCGTACATACGCATTGAAAGCCTAATTAACAAAGGAGTTAACCTGACAATAATCTTCAAGTATCTGTTTTTTAGGCTGTTGAAAAGATAAAATTTTATGTCAAATCCCTAACTGTGGTGTCAACAAGTTATTGTTACACGCGGACAAGATACGGGCGACACAAAAACACAGATTAAATAATAGTAAACGAACGTTTACAGATCCGACACTACCAGGCGGGGTGCCGACAAATGTCAACCTTACGGTCTAAGCATAAAGTCTATACTTGCAGTGCAGCGCTTAGGACATGTTTTTAAATCGCGGGTGATCGCGGTCTGGTGTGCTAAGGCGATGATTTTGTCACTTTATGAGATACTTAATAATAATAAAATATTATGGAAAAACATTAAAAGTATCAATTATACTAGCAAAGCCCATTCAAATAATTCAGAACTATTAAATATAAAATCCTCTCATGGGAAGTCAGTAGAGTACATAAATAGCTATTTTGCTACTATCGGTCAACACCTTGCTCAAAAAATTCAGCCTTACTCAGACAGTGAACTTAATTCCTATCTGCAGCATATTCCATCACAGGCAAACTCGTTCGTGTTGATGGCTACCGATTGCGATGAAATAAACAGTATAATTATGAATTTGAGGTCTGACATTGCGCCTGGTTGGGATAAAATATCTATAACCTTTCTGAAATTTATAAAAAACCAATTTACCGATCTTGACTCATCTCTTTAACCTTTGCTTTACAAAGGGTGTTTTTCCTACACTTCTCAAGCAATCAGTAATAACTCCTGTATATAAGAGTGGAGAAAAAGACAATGTGAGCAACTACAGACCAATTTCGGTTTTACCTGTCATCTCCAAAATTTTAGAAAAACTAATCAACCACAGAGTTATTAACTATTTCAATAAATTTAACATAATTTCCAAATCACAGTACGGATTTAGGCAAGGCATATCAACAGAGGACGCAGTGATTGACTTAACTTCACTAGTAGCTAAACAACTAGATAGTAATAAAAAATGTATCTCGGTCTTCTTAGATTTGAAGAAAGCCTTCGATACTGTTTCTCTACATAACATCACGCCTCTTTCCCGTTGGGGTAGGCAGAGACCACAGTCCTCCACCTGCTACGATCTTGACATACTTCCCTTGCTTCCTGTACTTTCATCAATCCTTTCATACATGCTCGTCGGTTTAGGGTACTTTTAACCTGGCCTTTATTCAGAACGTCCTGAATTTGGTCCTGGTACGTTCGCCTAGGCCTTCCCCTTCCAACGTTTCCATTCACTCTCGCCTGGTAGATCTCTTTCGTCAATCTTCGTTCATTCATCCTCTCTACATGACCAAACCATCTCAGCATCCCTTTCTCGATTTTGGTCACTACGTCTTCTTTTACGCCACACCGTTCTCTTATCACACTATTTCTTATCCTGTCACTCAATTTAACACCAATCATACTCCTTAGCGCTCTCATTTCCACTGCATTAATTCTACTTTCATGCTTCTTCTGCCATACCCAGCTTTCACTGCCATACATCAGTGTTGGTACCAAAACTCCCCCATGAACAGCCAAACGAGCCTTGTGAGACACCTTCTGACTCTTCATAAAGGCGTGCAGGGCACCATTCACCATGTTTCCAGCATTCACTCTTCTTTCAATATCACTTTCACACTTTCCATCTCTCGTAAACTTTGAGCCCAGATACACAAACTCCTTCACTTGTTCGACTTGTTCACCATCTATTAATATAGTACACTCTGTCATACATTCTTCTCTTTCAAGTACCATTACTTTAGTCTTGCTTACATTTACTTTCATTCCTTTCTTGTCCAAAGCCACATTCATCATTGTTACCATCTCCTGCAACTCGTCAGCAGATGACGCAAGTACAACTTGGTCATCAGCGTAGAGAAGACATTTGATGAGTAACTCATTAATTCTCAGTCCACACATACTCTCTTTCAGATCAATCAAACAATTATCCATGAACAGGTTAAACAGCCAAGGTGACGCTACACATCCCTGCCTAACACCTTTTTCGATGCTAAACCATTCAGTGTACGCCCCGTTTATTCTGACACAAGCACTGGAATCCTCATAGAGAGATTTCAGTGCTTGAATCAGATGACCGTTTACCCCATACATAGACAATGCTGACCACAATTCATTCCTCACCACTCGGTCATAGGCCTTTTCCAAATCCACGAACGCGCAGTAGACTTTTTGGTTTTTAGCCAAAAACTTTTCACCTATGCACCGCAAGGAAAAGACCTGATCTGTACATCCCATTCCATTTCTAAATCCCGCTTGTACATCCCATATTTTATCGTCAGTATCTTTCATCACTCTTTCAATCAAAACCTTTGCATACAGTTTGCCGACGACACTGAGAAGGCTTATCCCGCGATAATTTTTGCAGTCCTGTTGTGACCCTTTTCCCTTGTACAGCGGCACAATCACAGCCTTGCACCAGTCACCTGGTACTTGGCCGTTCGTCCAACACAAGTTGAAAAGGCGGTACAACTGACTAGCCACAATGCCTCGCCCAGCCTTCAACATCTCGACCGACACTCTATCATACCCAGCTGCTTTACCTGATTTCATACTTTTCATCGCTTTCATAATCTCATCCATACTTATCTCACTTACACAATTCTCCTCTTCATTCTCATTCATTTCCACAGAAGACCTAGGTTCGCTGGCCTCTGCTTTTTCTCTCTCAAACAGACTTTCAAAATATTCCTTCCACCTCCTCAGAACACATTCTTCACCTTTTATAATACTTCCATCCTGGCTTCTGATTTTACTCAGCTCCGATGTTCCAAACTTTCCTCGGGCTGTCCGTATGGATTTCCAGAAAAACTTTTGGTTGGACTGGAAATCTTCAGTAAGCCTTCTGTCAAACTCATCCTTACACTCCTCTTTCTTTCTCTCAACAACCCACTCTTATACGAAAACTTGAAAGACTAGGAGTTAGAGGTGTTGCACTGGGTCTACTCAGTGACTATTTGAATCACAGAGTACAGATGGTCAAAGTTGAAGAGTCCCTTAGCAGTGGCGCAGATGTGTCGTTCGGAGTACCTCAAGGCAGCGTGTTAGGTCCTAGTCTATTCTTGGCTCACATAAATGACCTATGTGAGCTGACCATACAGAATGCAAAAATTTTCTCATACGCGGACGACACCGCTATTGTTTTTTATGGTACTACTTGGGATGAGGTTAGACTTAATGTAGAAAAAGGCTTAGCTCGAATAGACAGATGGCTAAAACTTAATCTGCTGACCTTAAACACCTCCAAAACTAATTATATTTGTTATGGCATTGACATACGTTCTCAACGTGATACAGATTTCTCAATTAAAATACACACTTGTAACTCTGAAGACAATACACTCACATGTAGTTGCCCTGTCATTGAGAAAGTCACACAGACAAAATATCTAGGTGTGTTCGTAGACCAAAGACTATCTTGGTACCCTCACCTAGATCATGTCATGAATAGAGTTAGGAAACTGTCATGGATTTTTAAAACATTACGGCATGTAGTACCTAAGAGGTCAGATGAATCTCATGACACTTCTATAAATCTTCTTAATTATATATATATTTTGCTCGTTAAATCGATCCTTATTTATTGCATCCCGGTATGGGGGGGCGCTGCAAAAACGAGATTTCTTGATCTGGAGCGAGCGCAGCGAGCCTTGATCAAAATCATGAATTTTAAAAAGAGAAGATTCCGGACAGATAAATTATATAAAGAAAGTGATCTACTCACAGTCAAACAGCTGTACATTTTACATTGTGTCATGAAAACACACAAAACACTTAAATTTGATCCTAAAATTTATGCGCGGAGAAGGAACGATATTGCTGCATATGTATCAGTTGCTAAAACTAACTTTGCCAGCATGCAATTTTATATAAGATCACCGTAACTTTACAATAAAATTAATAAATAAGTTTTATATATGATAAAATAACTTACGAGTGCAAGTCACTAGTCACTAAGTGGCTAAAGACTAGAAATTATGATCAGACTGAAGAGTTTTTGAAATGTATAACATAATACACACACACACACACACACACCTACATACATACACCCATGGACACACCCGCACGCACACATACACATAAACACACATAGATTAGTACTAACCCTAAAATTTAAATTTTTAAGATTTATATTCATTAAACTTAATCGGTGCCAATGGAAGAGAGATGTCTCCTAGCACTGGCATTGTTTGCTTAAAAGGAGGCATCATGTTGCTTAATTTTTGGAAAATAATTAATGAATAAAGATTATTCTATTCTATTCTAAGCGAGATGCAAGTAGGTATGTAATATTGTTCAATAAAACATGCAAATACTTACCTATTTTGCCGCCATAAGCTTAAGATGACATAAAAGTTAAATCGACTGCGTCACCCAGTCGACTTCTAGCGCTGCGTTGCATACCTAGAGTGCGGAGTGTCACAGGCCTGACAGTAATCAAATATTTTTATACAGCATGTAACGGAAAGGTGTGATAATAATAAAAGTTGTAAATCTGTATTTCATTGGAAACTGAACAAGTTTTCCCAAGGAACATAGGTAAGGAACAAAATAAATTTTTGACCTCCCATAGAAACTACGTCAGCTGATATTGCATTTTGTATGGGAGGTCAAATTTGGTTTTTCGTATTTAGACCTATGTTTCTTGGGAAAAGTTGTTCAGTTTATCATTATCACACCTTTTTTGTTACATGTTGTGTAATATTTTTTGTAAGAATGCTCGGTTGGTTGCTGAGCAGACACAAGTGACTCTGCCTTTGCGACCTAGGTCGCGGGTTCGACAAACATTTCATGATTTCTGTAATGTACGCTTAAGTCCAATAATTATCTATGTACATCTCTGCTGCTAATAAGGGTTTTGCTTAATTTGAGATCAGATGACCTTGTAAAATGTTCCTAATTTTTTTATTGTGTATCTAAAAATATATTTTCAGACACTATACAACTCACTGTGACATACGACACGAGAGTTTCGTAAGTACTAACATAGAGGAAAGAAATAAGTACTAAGCAACAGAATATAAATTAATAAATAAACAAACAGATTGTTATAAGTGCGCGCCAAAGCCGAGGAAGTGTTTTAGTAACAATAAACAAACACAAAAAAAAATATTTAAAAATCCTACTTAAAAAAAAATAATGAAAACTCCAAAACTAACCCTACTCGGAGGACAATGACCCGGGGCACCGAGCAACTGATACTCGCGCGTTGGTTCGGCTATATCGTGGCGCTCCGGGTCATTGCCTTCCGCGTGAGTTTAGTTTTGGAGCGTTCATATAATTTTTTTGCATGTTTTTTTTGTGCCAGTTTATCGTTATTAATTTAACACTCTGTATAGACGTTCGTCCGTGACTAAGATATTGTACTGTCAGGATTCAAACCCGGCACATTCTAACAGGCAGATTCACTATCAGCCACACCCTCCCGGTCCTATTTCCTATCAAATGACTTTTAATGAATAAATGATTGTATTGTATACGTCATCATCATCATGTATTTATTCATAAAACAGTACTACTGTGTGCGAATATTACAAGTATTTATAAATAAAA
Source organism: Athrips mouffetella (assembly GCA_947532105.1). Taxonomy (NCBI): domain Eukaryota; kingdom Metazoa; phylum Arthropoda; class Insecta; order Lepidoptera; family Gelechiidae; genus Athrips; species Athrips mouffetella. Next base: position 27,846,105 of record OX383967.1, read on the forward strand.
CTATTAACTAAACTCTAAATAAAAATCGGCCAAGTGCGACTCGGACTCGCGCACTGAGGGTTCCGTATAAACCTGTACATATAAAAGTAAAAGTTATGGTATTTTTATTGCTAAAAAACTTTATAAACTAAAAAACTAAGTAACTAAAATTTATATTTGAGTTGATAGAATGAAAGGTAAATTGCGGTTTACGATTTATGACGTATTAAAAAAACTACTTATTAGATCTCGTTCAAACTAATTTTCGTTGGAAGTTTGCATGGTAATCATTCTCTTATTTTAGAAGTTACAGGGGGGTTACACACATTTTACCACTTTGGAAGTGTCTCTCGCGCAAAATATTCAGGTTAGAAAAAAAAATATTAGCAACCTCAATATCATTTTTGAAGACCTATCGACAGATACCCCACACGTATGGGTTTGGTGAAAAAAAAAATTGAGTTTCAGTTCGAAGTATGGGGAACTCTAAAATTTATTGTTGGTTTCTACTTTTTTTTTTGAAAATCTTAATGCGGTTCACAGAATACATCTACTTACCAAGTTTCAACAGTCTTATAGTTTCGGAGAAAAATGGCTGTGACATACGGCCGGACAAACAGACAGTCAGACAGACATGACGAATCTATAAGGGTTCCGTTTTTTGCCATTTGGCTACGGAACCCTAAAATCATTATCAAGTTAAATTAAAACAGATACATCATATGTCAAATGTTACATTAAAGAGTCAAATAAAAAAATAAAATATATACTGCTTTCAAAATATCAAACATCAAATGTCAAATAAAAATTGATTTCATTTACGTTCTCACTCTTACTTGGTACATCCTACCACGGACACACTGATTATAAAAAGGAAACAGGTCCTGCATTCCTCCCTGTTTCGTCCCTGCTTTCTTCCCTGCCTTCGTCCCCACGTGCAGAATTACGCGTGCGAGAGACCCGTGACACCTTTCGGATGGCGGATGAAAGGAAATGGAGGGTAGTCGCAAAGGTAATTAGGGAATTAATTTGTGCGTATCAGGGATTTCTTGTTTTGCCAAGAAATGAGACATAAATAATAAGGTACCCTGCTGACTTTACTTATTTATTGGAAAATGGAAAAGTGAATCGTCTATAATCGAATATTTCTTTTTGACATTAGAAATGTGTTTTCGTTCGCAGCAGTGTAGGCTACGATTTATATTATATATATATTATATTTATATTATTATATTTATATTTATTTATATCTCAGAGAGTTGTGAAGATATGATATTAAAAATGACTCAAAGAGCTGTAATTGTACAAGAGCTGTAAGGTGCAAATAGATTTAGATTTAAAGTCAAAAATGAAAAAAGTTATGGCCGAACTAGTGATATAATTTTTTTTCCGAATTTTTAATTTTGGCACTCGATATTTTGGAAACGAAGAACGATGACAATTTAGTCAACTACAATTTGAGCCTAAAACAAAGACGATCGGGTTATATTAAGGATTTCTAAAAAAGTCAGAATGACATTTTTATTCCATAGATTAAATAGTGTGAGGCACGAAATCTGTGAATTTTTTCTTTTCGTTAATTATTATTTCTTAATATGAAATCTCAGAAAAAAACTGTGGTTCAGTGTGCCTTCTGTAGGCCTTTTTGTTTATAAATAAATTATTTTCTAAATAATAAATAAATTCATTTATTTATAACAGACCACAGTCCATATAAAAATTACAATAAAATTTAAGGACACAATAAGCAGTAGGTTAATTAATTATTTTAAAATTCAGTTTTGTTAATTTTAAAATAACAACAATTGGTCAATTTGAATTAACCTATTAGAACCGCAGTTTATTACCAAATAATCAGTTGATCTGATCAGTTAGAGTTGGAAGTCAATCGGTCCCACATCAAAAGTTGCATAATAATTTTATTGACACTTAGTGTAGCGACACACCCACGGATATTCCGATGTGGAAAGATCCGCTAATAACGCTCTCAATGCTTTTTAGGTTACCTACGTCACATCTGACGGAATTTCCGTTGGTGTCATACTTGAGGATTTTTTCGATCACGGAACTTTCCGTGTCGGAATTTTCGCAGGTATCGCTACACTTAGGCCGGTATTTCACTGGGGCACTGGTAGAGCGACTGGTAGCGCGACTGGTTGCGCCACTGGTGTCCGTAACTAGACACCAGTAAAGACACCAACCAATTTGGCGGCGCAACCAGTCCGGCTGCTGGTCGCGCTACCACTCCCAGTGAAATATAGCCCTTAATACTGTGGCCGCAGGGTGTAGCGACTCTGGTGAAATAAAATAAAATTTTGACCTCTCGATACAAACTGTTCGATCAGAGTCAGCAATTTGTATGGAGAGGTATTTTTTTTTTTTCATTTTCCAAAAATGTTTCTAAGTTGTTCAGTTTCGTTGACTGAGCACGCCCGTTCAGTTTTTGGTACACCGTCCCTTACACTGTGTATACGAGTACAACTCAGAATTTAGACGTAAGCAAACCAAATTTTGGCTGCACGGAATTTGCTAAGCCCAGCAGAGATCATTCACTGAATTTAAAACCTCAACACAATTCAGCAATAGCTAGGGTTGCTTCTTTCTATTATATATTAAAAAAAAATATTTTTTTATATTTTCATTATGTTACTCCAAACTATAAATGTTAGTAACTACATAGGTATAAGTATAGGAACTTATGTATCAAAAAGAAACACTCGATAATTTTCCATACAAATTACTAGAAAAGAAATAATTATATCAATTTGGTAGCTTTAGTATCTACCTAGTTTTAGTTAATACCTAGTATTAATCTTAGTTGCCTAAAAATCATTTTTCTTTCTTTCAAGCAAAGAATGTTGCTGACCTATAAACATTTTACCAAATAAATCTCTGCGTGCATTTAGCACTATCAATAAAGAAAAAAATTATGCAAAATCTCATTTTAAACTTACCAATCACGTTTTCGTTTTGTTTGGTCACCACAAGCTTTTACCTGCAACAAACTTAACATAGGTACCTAATTTCCTCGCTACTCTCATCTACTTTATCATACATTTTTGTCCGTTTCCACTTTTAACCTGTCTTTTATTCAGAATATCTGCATTTGATCCTGGAACTATCTTTTAGTTAATCCAAACATACGCTGCGTTGATATACTCGGATTATTTTTAGACTAAGAGAGTGGACAACCCTATACCGCCTAAAACCAGTAATTACGTCAGCTTGGACCCGGGTGGGGTGAAGGGTACGGCCCGGGGGGAGGGGAAGCCGGATATGAAATGACAAAAGGCGTATCGAGTGACGTGTCTCTATAGGCTCTCTTGCTCTCTTCTTCTTGGATTACAGGGAATATTTTTATTGAAGAATACGTTTAAGTGCAATAGCAGCAATTTTAATTTATTTTGTTGGCTTGTAATTTATTGATAAAGCTTATCAAAGGCTAGAAAATGTATGGAATTGATGGATCCATACAAATCGTTCGATCAGAGTGAGCAATTTGTATGGAGAGGTTATTTTTAGGGTTCCGTACCTCAAAATAAATAAATGGTACAGCAGCACTGCACTTACTTTCTCGCAATACTCAAGGAAAAACTATTAACCGCAAACTTAAATTTGTAATGCCATACACATAGTATGGATATACAAACATTTATTTACGTTTTAACAAAAAAAAATTTAATGAAATATACAGATCAATTCAGAATTAAAATTGTCAAACATTAAAACAAACAAACCTCAAACGATTTCGAGTAAATCACATGTTTAACTTTTGATAGTACTGGAACACCCTTTATATGAATTTTCACAGACCAATGGATACTACCGTAGGATACTTGCATGGAGGTTTTTTTTAATTTCCCAACACATGTTCCTTATGGATAATTGTTCGTTCAGTTTAGTCTACTGAGCAAGCCCTTTCAGTTTTTGGTACATCCTGTGTACTAAAATTTATTAAAAATAATCATAAATAAAATCCAGAAAGGTAGACAACCAATCCAGGATTAATATTATAGAAAATTTTAATAAACTCAATGGAACCAATTTTGGGTAAATCACATATTTACAATTTGGTGGTACAGGAACACCCCTTATATGAAATTACACAGATCAATTGATACTGGCGCAAGATATCTTACATGGAGATGCTTGGTCATGCAAAGTTTCATCAAGATTCTATGAGCCGTTTTTGAGAAAATTTAAATTTTTTATTTTCGTTGTATGACAGCTACCCTCAAAATGAGAGCCAGCAAGAAACCACTTAGAACCCTTCGATGGATTTGCATAAAACTCCTAAATTCAAAATCTGGTGTCAATCGGACCATTCGTTTAGCCGCTAGGCCAAAGCGTGACGGACAGACCGACCGACGGACCGACCGACCGACGGACCGACTGACCGACCGACCGACCGACCGACCGACGGACGGACATTTTTGGGAGACTTGTTTTTTATGATGTATAAGTGATATAGAACACATTTTTGAGGAAATTAGAAAAACGTTTTTTTTTCACGAATACAATACCTTTCTCGCTCCGCTGGAAAGTAAAAAAAACCGGCCAAGTGCGAGTCGGACTCGCGTACTGAGGGTTCCGTACCACCATATAAACATAATTGTATTAGTTGGAATTTCAGTAAGTTAATGTGCTAGATTTTTTGAGTCCGACACGCGCTTGACCAAATTTTATTATTTGTTGTTATTTTATAGCTTATGCACTATAAACATACCAATTTTCAAGTTTGTAAGTGTACCCGTTTTTAAAATAGAACTAAAACAAAAATCGCCTCAGCGACCATCCAACTTGACCCCTCTCTTATATGAAAGTTCTTGAAACGGGAGCTCACCACAATTGGTTACCATTAGTTGGGAGAAAAATTGAAATATTTAATGATTTCAGACTTTTCCCATTATTTGTACTGTGAGACCTAGCTTCTTGCCAAATTTCATAATTTTAGGTCAACGGGAAGTACCCTGTAGGTTTTGCATTTTTGAATAAATGTATGGAGATGAGGACATAAAATGCCATATCTTTTGGTTGCGTCGTTGTAAAAAAATTAAATTTTTAGATCTTGTGTGGTTCATGGATCCTAATATATGGTATTAGTTTCAACCTGATACATTTACCCGTTCGTGAGATAAAGGGTCTTGATAGACAGACAGACAGACAGACAGACAGACGGACAACAAAGTGATCCTATAAGGGTTCCGTTTTTTTCTTTTGAGGTACGGAACCCTAAAAATGGAACCCTTATAGGAACACTTTGTTGTCCGTCTGTCTGTCTGTCAAGACCCTTTTTCTCACGAACGAGAAGTGGTATCAGCTTGAAATTGATAACGAATATTAAGGTCTATAAACCACACAAGATCTGAAAATTTCAATTTTTTACAACGACACAATCAAAAGATATAGCTCTTTATGTCCTCATCTCCATACATTTATGCAAAAAAGCAAAACCTACAGGGTACTTCCCGTTGACCTAAAATTATGAAATTTGGCATGAAGCTAGTTCTCACAGTACAAATAAAGGGAAAAGTCTAAAATCATTAAATATTTCAATTTTTCTCACAACTAATAACAACCAATTAAGGTGAGCTCCCGTTTCAAGAACTTTTCTATAAAAGAGGGGTCAAGTTGGATGGTCGCGGAGTTTTTGAAATCAAAGAGCAAAATCTTTTAGTATATCATATGATACGAGTAGATAGGTACGGAACCTAAGGGCGCGAGTCCGACTCGCACTTGACCGGTTTTTTTCCCCTTTCCTGTTCTGTTTTCGGTTCACCGTCCCTTGCACCCTCTATAATAATGCCTCGCGTAACGCTTACAAGCGTGGTGACTATGCTACACCCCTTACCCCCTGTACATAAGTGAAATGGGCTATAGCTGTATCAAAAACACGCTAAAAAAAATAATTGTGCAATGCCGAAGTGCCCCGTGTGGTGCCGGCAAAGAATAGTACCAACCCATACATACCCGTGGGTGTCGTAAGAGGCGACTAAGGGTTAACTGGAGGATGGGCAGCAGCATCCTCCTTTATATCTTACATCTTACTTACTGCGGTCACCTACAACCGCGGTCCATGGTGCCAGCCGTAAAGCTAACAAGCGAAGTGACTATGGTACTTCCCCTCCACAGTTTTCCAGCAAAAGCTAGAATTCTGGAGGGAGCTCCCTGTCCTGTAGTGGACGTTTTATGGGATGTTATGATGATGATGATGAATGCCTAAGTCATTGACGAATTTCTCCGACCAAACTTCACAAATCTTAAAACCAACAATATTTTATTCTTTAAAACCAAAAAGAACTAAGAATCCATGCCAGCCATTACTTGAATTGTTATTTCTGTGTGATGTTGTTTGCATTGTGCAAATGTAAAATATGAACTACATTTTATACATTAAAAGCGGGACGGGACGGGAAAAAACGGGACACTTTCTGCGGGACAAAACAAACTTGGGAACAAATTGAAATGCACGATGTCCGGGATTGTCGCTTGTATTACTACGGGATTAAATTAGAAAATATAAGATTTTTTCTGGTATTCATTCACATTTGTTGTTTGAAACTTCTTGATGATCTGTATGGCCCACGAATAATTTTTATTTTTTATTTATTTAGCTTGAGGATTGGCGATAACATCCGTATTGCCTTAAAATCGGGTATTGCTCCTGGTCCACCTGACTCATAACGTACGGATTGTTGTCTATCTCAGCTATGCAAGCTAGCTAATCTGTGAGTTGGATAATTTAAACCAATAAGATTGCTTCATTTGACAGCGCAATTGACAAGCTAGAAAAATGGAGCCATACATTGGTTAGAAGTTTTTCAGCTCACTGCTTAGCTCATTCGCACAGCACTGGTAGAAAACCACCCCACACAATCTATAATTTTTTGGACTTGGCTGATAGCGTGTTCGTTTGTGACACAATAAACAGTTTCATAACATATTGTTTCGTTCTAATACGCTAATATTAAAGTGTTATTACTATCGTCAAAATTGTATTTTCAAAATGAAAACTTGTTTGCATAACACGCGTAACATCCAAACAACATGACAACTCAAATACCATTACAAATGCTCATCAATTTTTACTACAAACCGCGTATTTCAAACACACGTCAACGCTGACCATCCCGAAATGTAGCATGACTGAGATAAATTATTAAACAAACTAGAACAGATTAGCATTTCATAACGCAACCACGTTTTGCATATTCGCCTCACGTACAGACACGTCATGGCCTGACACCAAATTACGCGGGCATTAGCTATTGTAATTGCAACACAATGCAAAACCTCATCAGTATTCAGTGGACTGCTTGAAATGGGGTTTTCACTCGCGCCTCCATTTTTTATAAGAGGGTTAAGTAGTGTGACGGTGAGAATTTCAGTGGCAGATTCTTGAAGGCGATTTATTTCATTTTAACCAAGCATGAGTCAATTTGGTATGAAAAAAAGTTACATATCGTATTATTCATCATCATCATATCATCCTATGCACACGGCCATTGAAGGACAGGGGACTCCCTCCAGAACTTCAGCAAAAATGCGTGACTTAGGAGGGGGTTTACCATAGTCACCACCCTTGTAAGCGTTGCGGCTGGCGACGACTGTTATTGGTGACCGCAGTATGTAAGATACACAGAAAGTTCATAAGCCCTTAGTCACGTCTTACGACACCCACGGGTAGGAATGGGTTGGTACTATTCTTTGCCGGCACATCGTATGATTAATGGAAACAAATCACAAATCCTATACTATTAAACGAGCAATATTTGTATATATATAAATACTAGCTGTTACCCACGGCTTCGCTCGCGTGGATTTCGTATTTATTATATAATATACAGACGTTACTCATAAGTTACTCAGAACAGAGGAACTTAGCAGCAGTATCCTAACAAATGTGAAGAGAGAGATGAGAGACACCTTTATGTAATATTTCAAAACAGAGCCAATTCACAGAAGAAATTGAGAAAAACTAAAACCCTCTCCCTCTCTCTCCCCCCTTCCTCTCCCCCTCCCCCTCCCTCTGTCTCTCCCTCTCCCCCTCCTCCCTCTCCCCCTGCCCCTCCCTCTCCCCCTCCCCTACCTCTCTTCCTCACTCTCCCCCTTCTCCCTCTCCCTCTACTTTACCTGTACCTCTACCTCTCTAACTCTCTACCTCCTCTCTACCTCTCTAGCTCTCTACCTCTCTACCTCTACCTCTACCTCTCCCTATCCCTACCCCTAACGTCAATTTAACCGCTATCCCTAACATAGAAACGAAACCCATATTTATTTATAGATATTTCAAACCTATCGCACCCCAACCCCATCCCCAGGGGATGATGGTATTTCACGTCCACCACGTTGGATTTCAAAGTTGTTGTAGCTTTCGTAATCAGCGACCCGATAAACCATACAAACGACACCCATATTGATTTTTAGACATTTCAAACCTATCGCACCCCAACTCCATCCCCAAGGGGATGATGGTATTTCACGTCCACAACGTTGGATTTCAAAATTGTTGTAATTGTAGTAATAAGCGACCCGATAAACCATACAAACGACACCCATATTGGTTTTTAGACTTTTTCACCCCATTTCCCTTTTTTAGGGGTTGAATTTGGGGTGGAATTTCAATAACAGTGATGAACGTTGCATAGAATTACATCATTAATGCCTAAATAATAAATTATGTGGATTTTACTTTAAAAATAAAGAATTTTCAACTTCATCCCCCTTTTCACCCTTGAGGGTGTCGAATTTTCAAAAACCCTGAGACACGTAAATATAAATTTTTTGTCGTCAGCCTAAATACAAATTTTAAAGATCCTAACTTCAAACCTGACGGACTTTGATACAAACTTTCATCCCCTATTTTACCCCCTTAGGGGTGGAATTTTGTAAAACCCTTTCTTAGTGCACCCCTAGGCCTCATAAGGAACCTACACGCCAAATTTGGAATCTCTAGACCCAGCGGTTTGGGCTGTGCGTTGATATGTCAGTCACATTATTCTTTTATATATATAGATATATATTTGTAATCGGTTTCTCGAAAACGGCTGTAACGATTTCGATGAAATTTAGTAAACAGGGGTTTTTGGGGGCAAAGAATCGATCTAGCTAGGTCTCATGTCTGGGAAAATTCGTTTTCATCGTCTTTTTAAATATTTCTTAGCGCGTTTTAGTGCGTTCAAGAAACTTACAGCGCCATATGTTGTTGAGTATCATAGCTTGCTAACCCGATGATATTTTAATCATACGGAGCATGAGCTCGGTCGCCCAGGTACTCCAACTATTACTAAAACTTTGAATTTAGAGTTGAAAACGGTACCTTCAATTTTCACATGGTTTGTTAACGGAAGTGTGTGAACTTACAGCAAGTTTAAATCAAACTTTACGCAACCTTGACGTTTCTTGTAAGACAACCCTAGGGTCAACAAAAATCATGCAAACTATGAGCTACTACTGCAAATTTTAAATCTTTACAAATCCTGACATCAATTTAGAGGCACCCTAACAAATTTGCTGCAATATTGTTGATGACAACTTGCTGTATCAAATTTGAAAAGGCAATTTAAAATCAAAGAAAAAACAAGTTTACAGCAAATAAGATGGTAGGGCTTTTGTGGAAAGTCCGTCTGGGGAAGTACCACCCCCTTGCTTTTTTCTGCCGTGAAGCAGCAGTGTTTGCACTGCTTTGTTTCGGTTTGAAGGGCAAGGGAGCCAGTGAAATTACCGGCACATGAGACATACCATCTTAGTTCTCAAAGTGAGCAACGCGCTGTGCTGTCTTATTAGTGTCAAAATATGCCACTAATAAGACAGTGGTTGCTATGGGCGGTGGTGACCACTTACCATCAGGTGGCCCACCTGCTCGTTTGCTCACTTTAATAAAAAAAAAAAATATATGCAATCTGGGATGGGACGCGTGCGACACCTCCAGACAAAGCGTGAAATTCTACAATTTTACATAGGAACATTCCACAAAGGTCTGATTTCAATATTAAGTGTAACGTTAAATGAAAATGAAAAGTTTATCTTACTAACTACTTAAGCAACTATTTACAGCCCCACAATTGACGAAATCTGTATTTTTACATATTAGAGAAATACTAAATGTGTTGGTCACCTACGCTACTTTGTATGGGAAGTTGATTTTTTTATGTGCGTTGTTAGCAAAGTCATAGAACAAAAGTTGTTGCTTTTGATCTCACTAACAAGGTAGGAATACTCATATCAGGTCCAAAAAATAACCTTGTAGTTTTGTAATCGTTTTCTCGAAAACGGCTCTAACGATTTCGATGAAATTGACTATATGGGGGTATTCGGGGGCGAAAAATCGATCTAGTTAGGTCTCATGTCTCGGAAAATTCGTTTTCCCGTGTTTTAAAGAATTTTTTAAAATACCGTGTTTTAGACAGAAACCCACAGCGCCATCTGTTGGCGGGTAGCATAGCTTGCTCACCAAGCTCGGTTGCCCAGGTACTATTTATACATACATAACATACCAGGACCAAATTTAAGACGTTCTGAATAAAGGCCAGGTTAAAAGTACCCTAAACCGACGAGCATGTATGAAAGGATTGATGAAGCAAGGGAAGTATGTCAAGATCGTAGCAGGTGGAGAACTGTGGTCTCTGCCTACCCCAACGGGAACAAGGCGTGATGTTATGTATGTACTATTTATTATGCCTTTTTACCAAAGGGGTAAGCAGATACCTCATCCTTCTTACCAAATATGGGCGTATCATACATATAAAGTTTCGTAACATCTTATTTTACCAAGTATACTGCAAATACAGATATTTGATTCGATTTCTTTCCTTCATTGGCTGCCTCAAACTTAATCTAATCGTTCAAACTACTACAAGTCTACAACTAGTCATTAGTTAAGTAACTAGCCACTCGAGATGATATCTACTAACTGGACTCAATTAATATGGGACTTCCCCGGGTAACCGGACGTGCCGCCATTTCTGCGCGTCACCGGAAGTGATTTAGAACGTTGTCGCCCAACCTGGGGCAGGGCAGGAGGGTGTTATTGAAAATTGATTTGAAATTTGAATTCAGATTTTGTGCAACATTTGAATCTTCAAAATACATTTTTAGCACTATTTATACCGCAGGATTATTTCCCGTACTAACAAATAATAAATGTAAAATGCAACACTGTGCCTAAAAGATCTAAAAGAGTTCAAAGTTTCAGGCCTACGAACCTTGTATGAGAAAATGGTATTAATAAATGAAAATAGGAGGTTCTTCTTTTAGATAATAACGTTCGAAATTTGTACTAAATTCTATTGAATCACTTTCAGCCTACCTATCTAAAAAGTAAAGCGGACAGATGCCAGAGTCATCCCAATTTTAAAAAGCCCAGTTTTTATCGATTTTCGTAAATTTTAAATAATATACAATCAACCGCAAGTCATCGATAGCAAACTTTCACCTCTATTTCAGAGCAGTAGCGCTGATGTAACGCAGAGTATTTTCCTTTAGGTGTGGTTGCCTGTATGTACCTGTATGTGCCTGTATGTACCAAAACAAGAATAACACGTGATAAAAAAAAATATTTGAAAAAGTTTTGCCATTTATTATTTAACATCAGTCGGTTTAAAATACTCTACCAACACACTTTCCTTTGTATGCCACTGTTGTTCCGTTGCATCCAGCTCTGAAAAAAAAAAAAACTAAATAAAGTTTACTTACGTTGAATATCAGGTTGTAATCTCTAAATAATATTACGAAAAAGTTACGAAATCGATTTTACGTTTATATGTCAAATATGGGAGACCCTGGATGATAAGACCCTGCTGAAGAATTACAGACCCATCTCACTTCTGAGCCATGTCTATAAGCTGTTCTCGAGAGTCATTACGAACCATCTCGCGCGCAGGCTCGACGACTTCCAGCCTCCCGAACAAGCCGGTTTTCGTAGAGGCTTCAGTACCATAGATCACATACATACGCTACGGCAAGTTATACAGAAGACCGAAGAGTATAACCAGCCACTTTGCCTAGCGTTTGTGGACTATGAGAAGGCCTTCGATTCGATCGAGACGTGGGCCGTGCTACGATCTCTCCAGAGGTGCCAAGTCGACTGTCGGTACATTGAAGTGTTGAAGGATCTGTACAAAAACGCCACTATGTCAGTTCGTCTTCAGGACCAGGACTCGAAACTTATCCAATTGCAGCGAGGAGTGAGACAGCGAGACGTCATATCTCCTAAACTGTTCACCGCTGCATTGGAAGACTGGAAAGGACTTGGCGTCAACATCAATGGCGAGTACATGACCCACCTTCGATTTGCTGACGATATTGTCGTAATGGCTGAGACCCTGGAAGATCTCGGCACGATGCTCAATAACCTCAGTAGAGTTTCACAACAAGTGGGTCTTAAAATGAACATGGATAAGACGAAAATTATGTCTAACGCCCTTGTTGTACCCACTCCACTCAAAGTTGGAGAATCTACGCTCGAAGTTGTTGATGAGTACGTATACCTGGGACAAACAGTCCAGCTGGGTAAATCCAACTTAGAGAAATAGGTTACTCGTCGAAACCGACTCGGATGGGCAGCGTTCGGGAAGCTCCGCAATATCTTCACGTCCAAAATACCGCAGTGTCTCAAGACGAAAGTCTTTGACCAGTGTGTGTTGCCAGTGATGACATATGGCACCGAGACGTGGCCGCTTACGATGGGCCTTATCAGAAAGCTCAAAGTCACCCAAAGGGCTATGGAAAGGGCTATGCTCGGAGTCTCTCTGCGCGATCGAATCAGAAATGGGGAGATCCGCAGAAGAACTAAAGTAACTGACATAGCCCTGAGAATCGCTAAACTGAAGTGGTAGTGGGCAGGGCACATCGCAAGAAGAACCGATGGCCGATGGGGCGTGAGGGTTGTAGAGTGGCGACCACGTACCGGAAGACGAAGCGTTGGCAGGCTCCCCACAAGGTAGAATTCGTTAGAAGTTCTACAAAGTAGAATATTTCACAAACACAGATTGCAACCTGCGTCTACTCCGTCAGTACTGGAATAATAAACATTTTCAATTGTACGTAGTGTTACCAATTTTCGACTTGAAATATATCTGAAATAATGAACTAGTTGAGCTAGTGCAGCAAGTGCTTACTAGGTGGAAGCTCAAACGCAACGTTGAAGTGCAAATAGAGGTCGCAATATTCACAGCATCAGGCAGGTCCACGTAGCTTAGTTGGTAAGCTTCTCCGGTACTGACGGATAAGACGCAGGTTCAAATCCTCCTGTGGTTGTGGAATTTTGCAATTTTCTACTTTTTATATACGTCACATTATTTAAATAAAATATTGTGATTCGCAAAAACTTCGAAGTTACACTGTTATAATATTTTTGTTTCATCTGGTTTAGCTTTTTTTTTTCACGGTAAATTGTAGTAACTCATTCATTCTTCTATTTTTTTTTTTATATTGGGGGGTGACATTTCACACAAGGTCATTTGATCCCATACTAGGCAAAGCCTGTACTATGGGTGTCAGAGACTTACATAAATAGATAAATAACACCCAGACACAGAACAAACACTTGGGTTCATCACACAAATGTTTGCCCCGGGCGGGGATCGAACCCGCGGCCCACGGCGTGAAAGGCAGACTCACTATCAACCACACCAACTGGACTGAATATAACATGTGACATGCACGCTTCTCTAAGTATAGGGTTCTAGCTTTCAATATCTGCGTACATTGACTATTAAAAGTTAATAAACTTGTGAACAAGGCTAACAACAGAAACGGTTTAAAAGAGCACATAGAATTTTATATTTCTTGACGCACCTTTTTTTTTTATTTTTAAAGCCATTTTATAAAGTGATGGAAAAGTATCCTAATAAAATTTTGTTTTTCTATTTATGTTATATTAGATTAGACTAGGATGAAATTCTGAATTTGGCTCTCCTTCTTAGGGTCAGAATTAAACTGGACTGTCTTTTTTGAACTAGGAGGATTTCGGCTTGACAACATTGACTCAATAAAACCTTTGTTGTCAAAAATCGTCCCGTTTTAGTTCTGAGAAAATTTAATTATCACTTATCTCCTACTCTATATAGCATAATCTTTGTTTATGTCAGAATATCACTGTATACTTACACACATGCATTGCTATATGTTATTCCATCCACCCCGCATACTGGATTGTACTCTTTAGTGCAATTACAATTCGCGGCGGTGACCCCGGTTAGGATCGAACCGAGAATCAGTATCAGGGAGAGCACTAAGATAAGAAAATGAAATGTGTAAAAAAAAAAAAGAGAATTAAATGTACATGTAACATCCCACGAAACGTCCACCGCAGGACAGGGAGCTCCCTCCAGCACTCCACTCCAACAAAAATCGCGTGGTACTAGGAGGGGATTTACCATAGTCACCACGCTTGTAAGCGTTGCGGCTGTCGACCGCTGTTGTTAATGACCGCAATATGTAAGATGGACATTCAATAAGTATTCTGTAAATAATATACATTGAATAAAATAATCTAAATCGCCAAGTTGGAACATAAGGAAACAAATTGAGCTTTAAGTGTGTAGTGAATGTCATAATTCACTGTAGTTATAGATAAAAAATCTGCAAAAAATGGCCGTTTTTCAATCTTTTTGCATCTGTATCTACAGTGAACTATATTTTTCAGGATTGATAGGTTCTAAATAAACTAGGGTACCTTTACTTTTATTTTTAAAGACAGATTTTCGATAAGTTTTTTATTTAGTGAGTAATATTTTTTTAACTGATAGGGTCGCAAGTTGGCTGGGGAAAAGCTCTTAACTTACTTACCAAACAAGAATTTCATGTTGCCTGTTCAGTTCCAAACTAGTAACAATGCTTAAGGGAAAATTAACGTCTTTATATACCAAAGATTGTTTCAAAAATATTTGTGTTTGTCAAATAAAGTGGTGTGTAAAATACACAATGTTCATGTGGCGTTCATAACTTTTAACCACCTATGCAAATATCCACAAGGCTGAATTAAATTTTCAGAAATCGTAATCACATTATAACATTAAATGAAAGAACCTAATTCTTTTCTTATTTTTGGGATATAATTATAAAAAAAATCCTTCTTTTTTTTTTCGAAATTTTGGGATCAAACACAATTACGCCAGTAACCGTAAACCCTAGAGTTGCGCTATTTAGGTAGTTTTCGATTTTTTCTTAAACTTCTTCCGTCCTAACGACCAGATAAAATTTAAAGGTAAAAGTTTTTTTCTGGTATTCACGTACATTATTGTTTGAAACTTTTTGATGACCTGTATAGCCTATCAATAATTTTTATTTTATTTTTTATTTATTTAACTTCATGCACATGTACGTAGGCGCACTTATCGTCTAAAGGCATTATCTAACAGTCTACCTTAGGGTTATACAGAGACAAGTTGGTAGGTGCATAAATAATTTAAAAATAAATTAAATTAAATACAATATCTATGTTTGATTAAAAACATTTAAAAAAATAGATAAATATATAAAAAATACATGCAAATACAGGGTGTTAAGTAAAGTACGAATCAGAAATGAGGAGATCCGCAGAAGAACTAAAGTAACTGACATAGCACTGAGAATTGCTAAACTAAAGTGGCAGTGGGCAGGGCACATCGCAAGAAGAACCGATGGCCGATGGGGCGTAAGGGTTCTAGAGTGGCGATCACGTACCGGAAGACGAAGCGTTGGCAAGCCCCCCACAAGGTGGACTGACGATCTGGTCAAGGTCGCGGGAAGCCGCTAGATGCGAGCAGCGCAGGTCCGGTCGTCATGGAGATCTTTAGGGGAGGCCTATGTCCACATTTTTCCAACAAAAGCTAGAATTCTGGAGGAAGCTTTCTGTCCTGTAGTGGACGTTTCAGGGGGAGTTTATGATGATGATTATTATGTATATGTCGGTAAAATGTCTGCGTTTTGAATTTTCGCGCGGTATTTTGAACGACCAACGTTCGCCGAACATCGATGCAGTGGTCCAAGCACGACGAATGTCAATTTAGTACTAAACTTCTGTACCTGTGTAGATTCTCGATGATGAACGATGAAATTGGCAATGATGGCTTTATTTAGTTCGTGAAGTTGGTACTACTATTACGAATGGCGCGTAAAGGGGCGTGGCGTGTTTCAGTTTAGCCAACACGATGCAACGTGAAGACGAGGCTGCTATTTTCAACAGCTCATTCATGTTCGAGATTTTACCACGTCAAGTTCAAAAGTCGATAGTGGCCGCGAAATGAAGCCTGCAGCCGCTGGCGGATGAGCCGTGGCAATTCTGCGACGATGGAAGCTAAAGCTAAGTGATTAAGGTCTTTTCTGCCCAAAACTGTGAGATTTTAGGTTGTGATACGCGAATACCTTTTGTCATAGTAAAACAAGGTACACTGTAAGTTTGCTGTAGTTGAACATGTAGATAGAATCCACAATGAGAGCCTCCACCGTTTGGGGTTGACAGAATTGTGGCACTTAGTTAATCTAAAAATAAAACAACAGGTGGGACAACGACACCTGCACACCGCTGTGGTTACCGACGACGTGATAAAAGAGAATACCGTATG
Organism: Athrips mouffetella; assembly: GCA_947532105.1. Taxonomy (NCBI): domain Eukaryota; kingdom Metazoa; phylum Arthropoda; class Insecta; order Lepidoptera; family Gelechiidae; genus Athrips; species Athrips mouffetella. Next base: position 27,862,631 of record OX383967.1, read on the forward strand.
AGAGGTCAATGGCAAGTGAGGATGAATGATCGTCATGCAAGTAAGTCACTGTCGATTGAATTAGGCGATTGACAAAGATGTTATCGATGTCGACTACTAATAGTTCTCTGCTCTCCTTTTTTTTATTTTTCTTTACCTACGACATATGTAACATTTCTATGCAGCAAATCACTTAAATTTCAAATCCACGACAACAATATAATTTAAAAGCAAAAGTTGCATATTGTTACTATCATACACGCGTCATATCATAACCGCATCATTGCATATTTATGCCATGATTTTGTACTAAACGATTCTGTGAACACAACAATACTCTACATCTACGAATAAACTCTACATGGTAGAATGAATATTGATAACTGGAACATTGGTCTGCTCTTAATAATTTAATTGTTGAAACACGATGAATTTCTATTTCCGGTTGAATTTATATTTTTATTTCCACACCAAGGATTTTTTGTCACGTTAAATTTTCTTAGTTAACAAAAGTATTTATTATATCTTTTTACTAAATTGGTAAGCAGATACCTCATCCTCCTTGCTGCTAGCCTGCTATAATTTTGTCTTACTTTCCTTCCATTTTTGATGTTAGAAAGTTATGATAAATTATTTATGATGCAAGATAAATTATGTATAATTTGAGTAGTCATAAGATTTTTGCATGCTAAATGTTGTACTTTTAAAAATTTTATAACATTTTATTTTACCATGTATGCTGCACATAAAGACATTTGATTTGATTTGATTTCTTTCCTTAGTTGGCTGCCTCAATCTTAATCTAATCGTTCAAACTACTACTAGTCTACAAGTTAAGTAACAAGCCACTCGATATGATATCTTACCAACTGGACTCAATTAATATGGGACTTCCCCGGGCAACCGGACGTGCCGCCATTTCTGCGCGTTACCGGAAGTGATTTAGAACGTTGGGGCCCAACCTGGAGCAGGGCAAGAGGGTGTTATTGAAAATTGATTTTAAATTCAGATGTAGTGCATTACATGAATTAATCTTCAAAATACATTTTCATCACTACTTATACCGCATGATAATTTTCCATACTAACAAATAATAAACACTGTGCTTAAAAGAGTTCAAAGTTTCAGGCCTTTGTATGAGAAAATGGCATTAATAAATGAATTTTGGAGGTTCTTCTTTTAGAAACAGATTTATAATTTAGATAATTTATATAATATTCGACATTTGTACCATACTCTATTGAATCTTTTTCGGCCTATCTAAAAAATGTAGCAGACAGACGTCAGAGTCATCCCGATTTTAAAAAGCACAGTTTTTATCGAATTTCGTAAATTTAAAATAATATAGGTACAATCAACCGCACGTCGTCGATGGCAAACTTTCACCTCTATTTCGTAGCAGTAGCGCTGATATAACGTAGAGTATTTTCCTTTTAGGTGTGGTTGCCTGTATGTACCAAAACAAGAACTCAGTGCATCTTAATTAAAGCAGCAATTTATGTCTAAGAGTTTGGCAATTCTTGTTCCCGGCTAAAATTAACTTCTAAACGCTGTAGCAATTAATTTTAATAAGAAACTCTTGGGGAGAAAGAAAAAAGAGAGTAATTAACAGAATTGTTCGCTAAAATGAGGTTGTACCCACTTTGTAACGTTGAGTGAAGTGAGGTCATAGGCCGACCCTAAACTGCCTATATCACACCTACACACTGTTTTTTTTTAATTGTCAATGGGCTTACTCTTGACCTTGATCTTCTCTTGAGGACAGAGATGAGGTCAACGATGGAACGAGCTTGTCCATCAGAAGCCTTTTTACTCGCGACATGAATAGATTCGGGTTATATGAACTCGGAAACACAGACGCAGGTAGAGAATTCCACTCTTTAGCCGTGCGCATAATAAAAGAATTTAATTAAAATTGCATTGACAGTCTTTATGTGGAATTTGGTCCAAGTGCTGTCCAGGATTGAAAGAAAGATCTTATGACTAAGGTAATGCCAAAAAATTAAGAAACAATTGTCCGTAGCTCCATTATTGGGCAACACTTGGCCCAAACTCTGGCATGTCCTTTGATCGTTATACTTTTTTTACGTGGATACGACTGTGCTATCGTTTGGGGGGGGGGGGTATTTTCTGCAAAATAGATATAGTCAGATATTTGGTGGGCAATAAATAGTACTACATCGATCTTTGGATGAGTCAGAGGGAGTAGTGACCCACTCCGACCCAATGGGATCTTATGCGCTTCCCCTGCCTGTGATCCTCCGCTGTCTTCCTCACACGAGGGGCGGTGGATAAAGGGAGGGGATAGGAGTAAGGGGAGGGTCGGAGGTGGAGACGTTTGGTTGTTTAGTGTTTTTCTAACACGCGCCAAAAAAATGCAAATACTTTTATTAACTTTCATAGAAGATAATTGATATCGAAAAAGTAGATAGATATTTTTTCCTGTGTAAATATTGTTGTACGCTAACTTAACAACATTCCCTAAGACGAAGGTCAAAAAATACGTGGGGCTTAGTTCCTTAGAGGACCTCAGAGCACTTCGACCCTATGGGATCTTTAGAGCTTCCTCTGCCTTACTGCTCCTTTGATCTTCAGCTATCTTTAATTTTGCTCGTTTTGAGCTTCGATATATAGAGATGCGTCAAACAATTAAAATATTTACCACGCAATTTTTTTTCTCGTTTTTTGATCCAAGTTTCCTAAGAAAAGATTTTCAGTTATCATGTTTTCAGAAAAACACTGTACATTTGCAGAGACAAAAACAGTAAGCTCATATTATCATTTTCTTTACATAAGAAACATAAAAATTCACCACTAATAAGAGCACTTGTTAGTCCAAAAATTATATTTTATGTAAAAAATAATTTATCCTCATTCAATCCTCAAAATTTCCATGCGAAGAAAAAGAATATCAAATTAGGACGTTGTAAAACATAATTGTGCCTCTGTACATAATTAGTGAAACATTTGAGACTGCAGGAATGGTAATGACCTTATTATTCTGATAAACGTAACAAGATAACCAAATTGTGAACATTTCGTGTTACGTTTTGGAAGGAAATTTGTGTGTCCTGTTTTTGGGATTGTTTCTTGTACAGTCAGGGGCACACCAAGACTTTGTACCGTTCCTATTTCAAACGCTCTACGTGCTAGAGTCGCGCTACGACTGTTAAGATTGATGTGCTCTTGATTGTACAATATGCAGAAGTAGGTACAAATATAAGATACGAAAATACAAGAAACCTTCATATGTTTGTCTTGTTCGTCTGTCTGTCTGTCCGTTGACGGCTTAATTCAGAGACTCTATACGGAGTAAGTGAAACTTTGGTAAAGATAAACTTAATAACGCTGAAAAAGTGGAGGATTAAGCCTAAAATCCTCCAAGTAGGGATGTCTTTTGTTATTTTAAGAACATTGTGGGTATGTGAAGACCATTTCTCGATTCAGGGATCCGTTTGACGAAATATTAAGCTTAAAAGTGCAAATTATTTAAAAAAAAACTGAAATATAGCAGCAGTCCGGTGCTGGTCCTCGTTGAGCGTTAGGAGGAAAAAAGTTTAGGAATAAATCAAAACATGCCGAACAATAATAATTCCTATAGCAACTAAGAAATCCTACACTGCGCGAGTCCCGGCACGTATTGGGCCGGTCTTCCATTAAAAAAACCTCCTTATTTTCTAACTTGGCAGGAGAGAGTATAAAAATACTTAAATTGAATGAAAGGAAGATAAAATGAACAATATTTTTTCAGAAACATCATATAAAAATAACAAAAGGAAGAATATCTTGTCTTTATTCGAATAAATACAATTCCTCTCCAAAAATACGCACAAAAATGGTACAAAAGGTTATTTCGTTATTTTGTTTGACAGAATAGGAAGCCATTTAAAAAATTAACTGGCAAGGGTGACGTAGTACTGTCTATATTATCTGTGGTTGTAATTTAAAAAAAGGTTTCTCTTCACATAAGACTTTTTGGCGGGAACTCAGCTTATGCGTTTGCCTGCTGGTTGAATTTTTATTTTTTTTGTATTTAGTGATTAAATGAGTAATGAAGATACTGTATTGTGTTTTAAATTGACTACGGCGTGCGCAACTAATAAAATTACAAAGATGTAAAGATTTTGTATGTGTTGATTAAAAAAATCACCAAAATTTTCCGTCGTAACGAAGGGAGCATTGTGTAATTTTCTCACTCGACACTGGTGGTTCACAATATTTTCAACTTCCAGTTACTGTTTATACAGCGTAATTATGTAATGTCTGACTATACTTGAGGATGGTACTTAGGACATGAAACTGAACAACTTTCCATAGGTTAAAAAATGAGAAAAAATTTTGGCTTCCCCATACAAACCTTGCGCCGCCGTTAATACTGAAATTTGTATGGGAAGACCAAAAAAAAACACATTTTTCGACCTATGTTTCATAGGGAAAGTTGTTCAGTTTCATGTCCTAAGCACCATACTCAAGTATAGTCAGACATTACATAATCACGCTGTATTCTAAAAACCGAAGCATAGTCTAGAACACGACACTGGCAGAAATACGAGCTTGAGGATTGCCAATTTATAAAAAACTAACTGTGTAACTATGGAACTTAAAGCTTATTGAAGGATCGGAGCGTGCGAAGACCTATCAATAATCTAAGCTATACAGTTTACTTAATTTTATTGGTCATATCACCCTTTGGCTCACTTATTAGTGAGGTTGCAACAATCAAAGTTCTCCAACTTTTTCTACAACAACGCACAAAAAATTGCCTTCCCAAAAAGTTCTAGTTTGCTCCTCATTAAAAAAAAAAACATAGATTTGCCAGTTCGTAAATAACCATAGAATGCTCTCATAACCACAGTGATTCCTACGAAAATAATGACACCTCAGCAATGCACTATACACACAATAATAGCTAAACGGAGCAGATTCTTACTGCGCCATAAAAACTAATAGCAGCGTTTTGGGCATCATATTATTTAAGGGCCTACTATTACGTGTAACTGGCCTTAAGGGAAACGAGGGTAATTCTGAGATGTTGGTTTGATTAACTATAGAAAAATATACTTACGAAGTCAGTTTCTGAACAATAGTTAGCTTGTTACACAAGTTTTGTAAACAGGTTATTGCTAACCAGTTTTCAGTACGGGAATCGTTTTTTATGTCACATTTTAGAAAACAGTTGGATAGGTTACTTTTTCTTCTTTGCGTGGCAATGATAATGATCAAATCAAATAGATTTCTTATCCTAAAATTCGGCCACATGGACTGTGGACGCCAGACATGATGTAAGGTGAGCCAATGTTTGCATGAAATTGCACGTTTCAGCAATTGACCACTTGTTAACCTACATGTATATACCAGGCCACTCAGAAAGTATTGCGAAAAATAGTTTTTATATATGGGAGACTGGCCGGTCAGAATCTTTTTCGAAAATATGATTACTTGTAAGTAAAAATATGTGTGTTCCATTTTCAAAATTTCCCTCCACATTTTTTGCGAGCCAATTCAAAGTATCGTGTCTTACTGAAAAATGGATCTGCGCCGGGAACATTTTAGAGCTATGATTTTTTACGATTTCAAGTGTCGCCTGAAACCGGATGACTCGTTCGATAGACTTCAAATGGCATTTATGGATGAAGGCCCCTCCAAGGCAACCGTGTATCGTTGGTATAACGAATTTAGGCGCGGTCGACCAACCTTGGGGGATGAAGAAAGAAGCGGTCGCCCTTTGACGGCTATTACGGAAGAAAACGTGCTAGCAGTGAAAAATTTAATCCAAGATAATAGGCGAATTACATATCAGGAGATTCAGCACATATTAAAGATTGGATCGGGAAGCGTTCACGAGATTCTACACGGGCATCTTCGCGTGAGGAGGATAGTATCGCGCTGGGTGCCGCACTACCTCACCGACGCTCAGAAGCAGGCCCGGGTGGAATGGTGCCGTGATATGCTGAACAAATTTGAAGCAGGCTCGTCTCGGCGTGTTTACGACATCGTAACAGGTGATGAGTCCTGGATTTATCAATACGATCCAGAAACCAAGCGCCAGTCGACAGTTTGGGTGTTTCAAAATGAACCAACGCCTACCAAAGTGAAGCGATCTCGAAGCGGGGGGAAGATTTTGATCGCCAGCTTTTTTAATTTTACTGGCCACTTGGCCTCAATTCCCTTACGAGATCAAAGAAGCATCAACGCCGAATGGTATACTACCAAATGTTTACCAGAAGTTTTTTCTGTTGTGAGCAACAAGCGACCAAACACAGGGCTCCGCGGACTACTGCTCCACCACGACAATGCGCCTGCACACACCGCGCTCAAAACGAGGGACTTCCTGGACAGCACACCAGTCAAACTCCTGGGTCACCCTCCTTACAGCCCTGATCTAGCACCGTGTGACTTCTTTTTATTTCCAAAAATAAAAAATCAGCTCAAGGGGATACAATTTTCGTCGCCGGAAGATGCGCTGGCTGCGTTCGAGCAGGCTGTAAACGAGGTGTCTACGGCGGACTGGAAAAAGTGTTTTGAAAACTGGTTCAGACGCATGAATCTTTGTATAGAGGCTGGTGGAGAGTACTTTGAAAAGATTTAATAAAAATATATGTACCTGTAGAACAATTTTTTTTAGTGTCGCAAATATTTCTGAGTGTCCCACGTACATCACGCCTTTTCCTCGTCTGGGTATGCAGATTACAATTTTTAAAAATCGAACTTACCCTTCGTAAAAAAAGACTAAGAAATTTCACTACCATAGACAAATTGTTAAGCAAATTCTACATTATTTAAAAGATCTAAATATATTTTATCAGTTTTCTGTGATCCATAATATAATTTTATTTAAGTAGGAAAAACCACAATCAAAAATATCAAATTACAAAGCAGTCGAAATTAATGAGACCGCCTCCGTCGTCACTAACGACATTATTTTTACCTTTGAAAGAAGGTAAGCAAAAACCTTCAGAATTAGAACCTCAATGCTGCCAACTCATTAATCATTGTGGGAAAATAATAAAAGACACTAAAATAAATTTTACGATGAGAAATAAGGTAAAGTTGTTTTTTGTAACAGTCAGTAAAGAAAACGTTTAGATATCTATTTCATGTTTTATGAAAAAGATCTATTGTAGCCATAGATTTATATAGTCAAGATAGGGTCATGGGAACAAGCGGTTCAAAATTTCCCCATTCAAGAAAAAATAGCGCCATCTGTGAGAAATCGCGTGAACTACGTTGTAGTACTTCGGTCGGTACTAAATACACGAAACGGAAATAATATGGCGGGAAAAAACAAAACAAACTTTTTACCGTTTATATGTGATTTAGGCCTGGTTTTTCAGTTTCATTTATTGGATTATAGTCAAAAACAATAGTAAGAAATAACGATAATAATAATAAGAGTATATTGTTTCTCCAAATAAAAACATCCATTTTGTTGGTAAGTTTATTAGATTCAGATTCAGATAATTTTATTCAATGTAGATTCTTTACAGAATACTTATTGAATGTCATGCAGAATACAATGCAAATAGAGCGAGTCTACGCCGTTTCGGATCGTGCTATGGCAGCGTAAAAGAAACGGCAAGAAACCACTGCAGCACGGCCTACTTTAAGAGTCGGCTTTTTACAATGTGTTTCTTGTGTTTCGCTGGAATATCAGAGCACCATACCTCTTTGTCATTCATATAGTCATCCAATCTATAGTAAGCTTTTTTACATAACGTTTGCTTTACACATTCTTTAAACTTTCTCTCAGGTAATTGCACTATATTGTCAGGTATTTTGTTGTAGTATCGTATACACAGACCAACGAAAGATGTGTTGACTTTAGTTAATCTAGTATATGGTTGATCAATTTTATGCTTATTTCTAGTATTAAAATTATGCCTGTCACAAATTTTATGTAATTGATGAATGTTCTTTCTAGCATACATTATATTTTCATAGATATACTGGCATGGCACTGTCATAATGTTGATTTCCTTGAACAGTTCTCTCAGGGAATCACGAGTCTTCAGGCAATAAATTGCTCTTATAGCCCTCTTTTGTAAAACGAATATTGAATGTATATCAGCTGCTCGGCCCCAAAGCAGTATGCCATAAGACATAATGCTATGGAAGTAGCTAAAGTAAACCAGCCTTGCAGTAGCTACATCAGTAAGTTGTCTGATTTTTCTAACAGCATATGCAGCCGAGCTCAATCGACCAGAAAGAGCCGTTATATGAGGGCCCCATTGAAGTTTAGAGTCTAGTGTTAACCCTAAGAAAACTGTACTATTTACAAAATCTAATGGTTCATTATTCAATACTATGTTATGTGAAGTAGACCTTACATTTGGTAGTGCAAATTTAATACATTTAGTTTTTTTGGCGTTTAGGACTAGATTGTTAACAGTAAACAGTAAACAGTATTTGCATCCAATGTTGACAATATGACTGACAACGACTGACATTTGTTGGTCCTAAACGTCAGATTTCGGACCAACGAATTGGGGACAGTGTAACGTGCCGATGGGCTAGTACTTACTAAGAAAATCTTACTTTTTACTACAGGGTGTTAGGGCAAACACTGTGATACTTGAAACTGTACATTCAGACCATGAAGCTGAACAATTTTCCGTAAGGAACATAAACCAAAGTACAATAAAAAATTTTGACTTCCCATAGAAACTGCACCAGCTGATTGTTTTTGTTTCGAACCAAGTTCTATAGCGAAAGTTGTCCAGTACCATAAAATAAATGTACAGTTTCAAGAATCTCAGTGTTTATCCTAGCAACCATAATAAGAAAGGCAAAAAAAATATTCGTCTATAAGCTGTTAGTGGGATGTTGTATGTAAAATGTATAATCGTCTTCATTATAAGCTTCATATTTTTTGCACAAAAAGTATATTTGTTTTATATTTGGGAAATAATCAATAGTTAAGTATTTATAGAGAGGTACATACCGACAGCGAACGGCCAAAATTTAGATATAAGATAATTTCCGGTAATAATCAATTAATTAACACCATTGTTACCTATTGCTATGACATATTTGAATTCTGGTCTAATTTGTTAAAAACTTAATGTCTATATGTATACCCACCTATGGACTTTATCGACTGAAATAAAAGCATTTTTCAACACATTTGCTCATAAAACAGCTCTATTTGCACTGTATTTAGGTCCATAATCCAGCTTATTAAAAACGCGTGCTTTTCTCATTATATATTACAGCACTAGTTATTTAATTTTTTTTTATATTAACAAAGAGCAAGGAGTTCTAATGTCTAAAATATTTATGACATTTTCATTAATATATACCTAATGTTGATGAAAATATAATACGTGGGACACTCAGAAATATTTGCGACACTAAAAAAAATTGTTCTACAGGTACATATATTTTTATTAAATCTTTTCAAAGTACTCTCCACCAGCCTCTATACAAAGATTCATGCGTCTGAACCAGTTTTCAAAACACTTTTTCCAGTCCGCCGTAGACACCTCGTTTACAGCCTGCTCGAACGCAGCCAGCGCATCTTCCGGCGACGAAAATTGTATCCCCTTGAGCTGATTTTTTATTTTTGGAAATAAAAAGAAGTCACACGGTGCTAGATCAGGGCTGTAAGGAGGGTGACCCAGGAGTTTGACTGGTGTGCTGTCCAGGAAGTCCCTCGTTTTGAGCGCGGTGTGTGCAGGCGCATTGTCGTGGTGGAGCAGTAGTCCGCGGAGCCCTGTGTTTGGTCGCTTGTTGCTCACAACAGAAAAAACTTCTGGTAAACATTTGGTAGTATACCATTCGGCGTTGATGCTTCTTTGATCTCGTAAGGGAATTGAGGCCAAGTGGCCAGTCAAATTAAAAAAGCTGGCGATCAAAATCTTCCCCCCGCTTCGAGATCGCTTCACTTTGGTAGGCGTTGGTTCATTTTGAAACACCCAAACTGTCGACTGGCGCTTGGTTTCTGGATCGTATTGATAAATCCAGGACTCATCACCTGTTACGATGTCGTAAACACGCCGAGACGAGCCTGCTTCAAATTTGTTCAGCATATCACGGCACCATTCCACCCGGGCCTGCTTCTGAGCGTCGGTGAGGTAGTGCGGCACCCAGCGCGATACTATCCTCCTCACGCGAAGATGCCCGTGTAGAATCTCGTGAACGCTTCCCGATCCAATCTTTAATATGTGCTGAATCTCCTGATATGTAATTCGCCTATTATCTTGGATTAAATTTTTCACTGCTAGCACGTTTTCTTCCGTAATAGCCGTCAAAGGGCGACCGCTTCTTTCTTCATCCCCCAAGGTTGGTCGACCGCGCCTAAATTCGTTATACCAACGATACACGGTTGCCTTGGAGGGGCCTTCATCCATAAATGCCATTTGAAGTCTATCGAACGATTCATCCGGTTTCAGGCGACACTTGAAATCGTAAAAAATCATAGCTCTAAAATGTTCCCGGCGCAGATCCATTTTTCAGTAAGACACGATACTTTGAATTAGCTCGCAAAAAATGTGGAGGGAAATTTTGAAAATGGAACACACATATTTTTACTTACAAGTAATCATATTTTCGAAAAAGATTCTGACCGGCCAGTCTCCCATATATAAAAACTATTTTTCGCAATACTTTCTGAGTGGCCTGGTATATAAACAGTTTGTTTTAATTGATTTTGTAAGCAATAAACTTAAAGTTTTTGTATTTTTTCAATGACTACGCCGTTTGGGAGTATTGCCACTGCTTCTTCACAGCGCAAGAATTCCACGCGCCATTTTTCAGAAGTATTTTCATTTGCTTTGATTTTTGTGACTAACTTACAATGTCGTCGCAAGCAATGAAGAAGAACTTAATATACTCGTAACCCCACAGGAAATAATTACTGGGGCACAAAATGAAAGTGAGAGTCTCATTCCAGCAAAATCAAAGGAAAAAGACATTCTTGCCTACGAAAAGTTCATTGAATGGAAGAACAGCAAAAATGCCAATTCGTTATCAGAGAATGTCTTTTTAGCTTATTTCAATGATCTGGCAAATAAGTATAAACCTAGCTTTTTTGGTGTATTTATTCCATGTTGAAAACTAAGGCTAAGGAATTGCAGCCCGAACCGCAAAAAGGTAAGCGAATTTGATTCGCTTTTATTCGCAAATGTGTTGAAAAACGTCGTAAGAAGCTTGTGCGCTTTGGTGATTACACCCTCGGCTCCATTACGCCCTCGCCTGCGGCTCGGGCTGCAATTCTGCGCCTCTGCCGTAATATCCAAAACAGCGCACGTGCATCTTAATTTACTATTATTAATTTGTATTCATAGTGCAACAGTCTCTAACTTAAGACGCGATTGATTGTAGCAGTCATTGTGTTTACTTAAGCAAAGATTTTTTATGAAAACATCAAGGATAACATTTTGTATTATTATTGACTTAGTTTTTATATTTTTCCCGATCATTGGTTGAATTAAATGGGACAATAGATCGTTTAGATACGATGTGAGACGGAAAGAAATGTGGTTTCATTTATCGGAGATGATACGGCTCTTGTTGAAGTATAACTTTTTTCAATACATTTGCTCGAAAAACGTACTTACAAGGACGTAAACATTGCTCGTAACTAGTTACTTACCGAACTAGTGCGGTAAGTAAAATAAGTATAATACCAAGGAGTTTCTACACTCTGATCATAAAATTATTATTTAAAAATACTACAGTGGTGACTTTTTACTTGGGTGACGACTGCCTACCTATATTTAAAATAAAATGGAGAGTACCAGGAGAACATAAACCGACAAGAGGCTGACAGTGCCTACCCATGGTTGGTTCCTTTACCATGTGTATTACTTATACCTGTTTTCTCACAAATGTATTGAAAAACGTCGAAAGATACACGTCCGTAAGGGTTATGACAAACTCGTGCCGATGGTAAACCCTCGACTTCGTCTCGGGCTTACAAAACGTCAACTCGTTTGTAATAACCCTACTTACGGAACTTGTGTCTTAAACTACTATTAGTTCACATTTTTTGTAACAAAATAGTACATAGGCCAGCTAGCCAAGAATAAGCCGGTAGGTGCTGGTGTCCTATAGCTCACCACTGGACGATGTTACTTATAAAATAGTTTTTAACTCTGTGCGACACTGTGTTTTAATTTATTTACTATACTATATGACATTTTAAAAATTATTTGTGATTCTTATCTTCTTCTTATCTTATTTAGCCGTTGCTGTCCCACTGCTGGGCAAAGGCCTCCCTCTTTTTTCTCCATTCGTCCCTATTAAGAGCCTGCTCTTGCCAGTTTGTACAAAAGACGTCAAGTTCATCGCGCCATCGGCGCCTTGGTCGGCCTCGACGCCTCCTGTCGCTCTGCGGCTGCCAGGTGGTGGTGATTTTGGCCCATAGATCATGCGGCATGCGGGAAACGTGACCTGCCCAATCCCATTTAAGCTTGGCGGCTGTGTAGGCTGCGTCAGCTATTTGTGTTTTTGAGCGCAGTATGGTATTTCTGACCCGATCTGTCAGTTTCAGACCCAACATACTGCGCTCCATTGCTCGCTGGCAAACCGTGAGCCTGGATCTTTGATGTTGTGTCAAAGACCAAGCCTGTGCACCATACGTGAGAATCGGGAGAATGCAGCTGTCCATGAGTTTGCGCTTTAATGTGATCGGAAGATCGCTCTTCATGTAGCTTTTCATGGACCAATAGCTCCTCCAGGCATTATCAGTGCGTCTGGCAACTTCTTTATCTTGTCGTGCCTGGAAGGAGGCTATTTGGCCCAAATATAAGTACTCCTCGACATACTGCATTCTCTCGCCATCTACAGTCACGCTGTATTTGATACTATTTGTCATCAGCTTGGTTTTTGACATGTTCATCATCAATCCAGACTCAAAGCTTGCCGAACATAACTCTTGGAGCATTTCCTGTAGTTCTGTAGCTGTAGAGGAAAACAGGACTATGTCGTCAGCGAACCGAAGGTTTGTGATCCTTTGACCGCCGACGTCAATCCCTCGCTCTTTCCATGCATCCGCCAGCTTTCTAAAAATTTCTTCGAGAGCACTTGTAAATAACTTAGGGGACAAAGGGTCACCCTGTTTTACTCCTTTTTCAATTCTGAATAGTGGACCAGTTGACTCTAACTTGATAGAAGCAGTACTGTTTATGTAAATAAGTTTTAGGAGATCTATATATGTTTGATTTATATTCTGATTGTGCAAAGCATTGAATAAGGCTGTGTGATGGAGGCTGTCAAAGGCTTTTGCGTAGTCTACGAATGCTATATACAGGGGAAAATTAAATTCATTACTTTTTTCTATAATTTGATTTAGGCTATGTAAGTGGTCGGTAGTTGACAGTCCTGGTCGGAATCCCGCCTGTTCGGGGGGTTGATGTTGATCAAGATCTCTGGATATGCGGCGCTCGATAATTTTGCTAAAAGTTTTATATAAATGAGACACTAAACTAATGGGTCTGTAATTGCTTATTTCGGATTTGTCCCCCTTTTTATGTAACAGTATTATATTAGCGTGACAAAAATTATTAGGAAATTTTCCGGTTGTTAAATTTTATTAAATAGCTTCGTCAAGAAGGGTAGTAGTGTAGGTTCGCCGTTTTTTAAGGCATCTGCTTTGATATTATCTGCGCCAGGACTCTTATTATACTTAAGGCAACACAAAGCGCGTTGGACTTCTAAGTCTGATATGGGTGGTATGGTATCATCATATTGGTAGTATAGGTCTTGTAAGGGTGAGTTGGGGTCTGAGTACAAAGACTTGTAGTATTCTGTGCTTATTTGCATGACTTTTTCTCTGCTTCCCTGTTTAACTCCTTGACCATCTTTATTAATTTTATAAGTTGGAAATTATATATAGATTATTAATTTTATAAGTGGAAAAATTAGTACTGAATTAAACTATTCATTCATTTATTCAAAAGAAAATTATATATGTAATTTAAGGGTGCCAAAATTTCTTTTCACAGTAGTTAGATAGGTTTATAAGGATTTCAAAAAACCAAGAGTGCTGTCTCTAAGTGGTAGCTGACCAAAATGGTAGCCAATAATTGCTACCCATATCAGGCCTATCGCACTCAATGTACAGTAAAGAGCACATCAAGCTTCACACATTGGACTATGTTCCTTTCTTATTTCAATAGACGTACGGGCTAGAGTCGCACTGCGAGTGTCAAGCTGGACCTGTCGTAGATTGTACTTGCACGTGTTTGTTACCGATATCTTTGATTGACTGACATTGCATCAAGCTGGCACTTTGAGATGGCAATCATGGCTTTTCATCATCTTTATACACCTATCTAACTTCATGATTTATAAGTAACATCTAAACTTTTAGATTAGATACTATTTTTGTCAGCTACCACTTTAAGAAATCTATAGCCACGTCCCCATTAGGCTCACAGTGAGCCGCTCACTGTCTGCCTACTCCAGTAAGTCTTTAAACGGGGAGTGTAAATTGAGCTTGCGCTTGCGGATCGCTTGCGGATCCATTCAGAGAGCGGCTGAGTCGCCGCGAACTATGATTCCGTTCGGCGGCTCAGTCAGCTCATTACGCCGACGGAACAAATTGAGTAAGCGACCGATACGCTGCTCATAGCTCATAGTCAGTCGGCTCATTGTGAGCCTAATCGGGACGTGGCCTAACTGTGGTAAAAAGGGAAATTGGTACGGTCAACCGCACGTCAGTAGAAACTTTTTCAACTCTATCACCACTTCATAAGGTCCAAAACTGTTTCTAATGATGTGCTGTTGAGTGTACCTCCAAATTATACTGATATCTTGGCTTACCCATGGACTGTATCAAGAAAATGATAATGGATAATTACTTTTTCTTTATTTATATAAGGCTATCAAGTGGCAGAAGGAATCCAGGTAGTACTTCGATAAATACCCTCTGGTCTGGTGCGATCGGTCCATATTCCCGATCGGTCTACTTTCCCGTTCGGTCCACTTTCCCAAACAGTCAAGTTGTTTTTTCTTATCCGTCAATTTCTTAATAAGTCCGCTTTCATGCCAGAAAGAAAGATTTTGCTCAGAAGAGAGTTGACGTATTAATAGTTTTAAAACCTGCCCAAAAGAATCATGCCCGATTTCCACGCAGACAAAGTCGCGGGCACTAGCTAGGCCTAGCAGTAAATTTAATATAACACGAGTTCTTTTTTAATAAACAGGTAGTTTGATTCTCACAAAATAAAAATATTGTATACTTGAAGAAAAAATATTTAATTTAAAAAAGTTTTTAAGCCATATTTATTATTTAACATTAGTTGGTTTACCACACTCTCCATTGTACGCCACTTGTATTCCGGCGCATCCAGCTCTGAAAATAAAAATGCCGATATACCTATCGATCGATAAAGTTTATTTTCGTAGAATATCAAGTAGAAATCACATAAGGACTAAAGCGGCGAGGTTCTAATCTATTTTTAATAATATAACGAAAAAGTAACAAAATCAATTTTTCGTTTATATGTCACATTGAAAACTATTTTATTTGAACTCTTTTTGTGTTCTAATAAAACAATCTACAAAGTAGAAAATTTCACAACCACAGAAGTTTTTTTTTTAGAAAATTTTGCAACCTGCGTTGGCTCTGTCATTACCGGAATAATAATAATTTTCAATTATACGTAGTGTTACCAATTGGTAACGTAGTGTTACCAATTTTCGACTTGAAATCTATCTGCAATAATGGACAAGTTGAGCTAGTACAGCAAATGCTTACTAAGTGGAAGCTTATGAAGTGCGTATAGAGGTCGCAATATTCTATCTAGGCTTAGTTGGTAAACTTCGCCGGCAATGTCGGAGAAGAAGCAGGTTCGAATCCTGCCTGTGGTTGTGAAATTTTGCGATTTTATACTTGGTAGATATCTCACACTATTGTAATAAAATACTGTGATTTGCAAAAAAATGTGTAGTTTTACTGTTATAATATAACATGTGACTGTAAATAAGTATATGCACGCTTTTATAAGTATTAAGGTTTTAGCTTTCACTATCTGCGTACATTGACAATTAAAAGTTACTATACCTAAAATTTTTTTGCGTGGCAAAAGCTTACCATCGCATTTTGCAGCTATATCAAGGCTATTGTGCTACATGGTTAATAGTAATCAGCTAAATCTGTCAGAAAAAACAAGTTTGTAAAACAATGTTATTTTTTCGGTCAAATATACTCTGGTTCGTCTGGTTCGTGGTAGTTTGTCTGGTTCTATAGCTGCAAAATGTGTTGGTAAGCGTTTGCCATGCTAAAAATTTTTAGGTAAAATCTAGTGAACATGGCTAACAGCAGACAATGTTTAAAAGAGCACATAGGTTCTAATTTTCCTTGACGCACCTTTTTTTCTTGCTTTATTTTCGAAACAAGTCTAAAAAGTGATGAAAAAATATCCTAATAAAATTTCGTTTATCAATTCAATTCAATTTGTTTATTCGTGAACAATAATACATATCGTATCTTATCTATTTAATTTATGTCAGAATATCACTGTATACTTACGCGCATGCATTGCCATATGTTTTACCATCCACCCCGCATACTGGTATGTACTCTAGAGTGCAACTACAACCCGCGGCGGTGACCCCGGTCAAGATCGAACCGAGAATCAGTATCAAGGAGAGCACTAAGAAAAGAAAATGAAATGTGTAAAATAAAATAATAAAACTGAGAATTAAATGTACTTGTAATATCCCATAAAACGTTCACCGCAGGACAGAGAGCTTCCTCCAGCGCTCGAACAAATATTGCGTGGTACTAGGAGGGGATTTACCATAGTCACCACGCTTGTAAGCGTTGCGGCTGGCGACCGCTGTTATTGGTGACCGCAGTTTGTAGGATGGACATATTCTGTATTGTATAAATATTCTGTAAATAATATAGATTGAATAAAAATATCTAAATCTCCTAGTTGGAATATAAGGCAACAAATTGAGTTTTGAGAGTGTAGTGCTTACTTACCAAACAAGAATTTCATGTTGCCTTTTCAGTTTCAGACTAGTAACTATGCTTACGAGAAAATTTGCGTCTTTATATACCAAAGATTGTCTCAAAAATATTTGTGTTTGTCAAATAAAGAGGTGCGTAAAATACACAATGTACATACAGTTCATGTGCAGTTCATAACTTATAACCACCTATGCAAATATCCACAAAGCTGAATTAAAATTTGAGAAATTGTAATCACACTATAACATTAAATGAAAGAACCTAATTATTTTCTTATTTTTGGGATAATATATAAAAAATCCTTCTTTTTTTCGAACTTTGTGTATCAAACATAATTACGCCAGTAACCGTAAACTTTACAGTTGCGCTAGGTCTATTAAGAAAGATTTCGAATACATTCATAATCTTTTTGAACTTATAGTCGAACTCCACGCGGACGAAGTGTAATACGAGTTTCTTTATTTATTGTACAAAAAAGAACCTATAACTAAATCTGAGGCTCAGTCACTTTAGCTTCTGTAGCTACTGATAAAAGAGCGGTACAAAGGTCAATATGTCAGGTTTCACATGCTTTTAACTGTACATGTACCTCCATAGGAAACAGTAGAAATTTACTTCTTTTAGAAAATCGTTTCTTTTTACTATGTATGGGCTTACACTTGAGCTCGATCTAGCCTTGAGGACAGAGATGAGGTCGACGGTGGAACGAGCTTGCCAAGAAGAAGCCTATTCACTTGCGACTTAAATAGGAAATAGTTGGATAGGTTACTTTTTCTTCTTTGCGTGGCAATGACAATCATCAAATCAAATCGTTTTCTCATCCTTAAATTCGGCTACGAGTACATGGTCTGTGGACGCAAGACATGATATAAGGTGGGCCAATGTTTGCATCAAATCGCACATTTTGGCAATTGGCCACTTGTTAACCTACATACATATATACCTTTAGTACCTGGGGTACGGAGCTATGCTCTGTATAAGCTATGCTATTTAATAATAGATGGCGCTGTAAGTTTCTAAAACTCACTAAAACACGCAAAGAAATAATTTAAAAAATCCTAGCTAGATCAATTTTTATCCCCTGAAAACCCCTGTATAGTAAATTTCATCGTTAGAGCCGTTTTCGAGAAACCGATCTAAGTATATAAAATTGCTTGTCCTGACTGACTGACTGATTCATCAACGCCGCCGAGCCGTAACCGCTATAGATACAGATCTGAAATTTTGTACACAGGTTCTTTGCACGTCAAAACCACCCACTAAGAAAGGATTTTGGAAAATTCATCTTCCAAGGGGGTGAAATAAGGGATAAAAGTTTGTATGAAAGTCCTTTGTTTCTTGAGCTAGATTCACATAACATTGAATTCAAGCTTTAAAAAACCGGCCAATTGCGAGTCGGACTCGCGCACTGAGGGTTCCGTACTACCACATAAACATAATTGTATTAGTTGAAATTTCAGTAAGTTAATGTGCTTGATTTTTTGAGTCCGACACGCGCTTGACCAAATTTTATTATTTGTTGTTATTTTATAGCTTACGCACTATAAACATACCAATTTTCAAGTTTGTAAGTGTTCCTGTTTTTAAATAGCACTAAAACAAATATCGCCTCAGCGACCATCCAACTTGACCCCTCTTATATGAATGTTCTTGAAACGGGAGCTCACCACAATTGGTTACCATTAGTTGTGAGAAAAGTTGTAATATTTAATGATTTCAGACTTTTCCCATTATTTGTACTGTGAGACCTAGCTTCTTGCCAAATTTCATAATTTTAGGTCAACGGGAAGTACCCTGTAGGTTTTGCATTTTTGAATAAATGTATGGAGATGAGGACATAAAATGCCATATCTTTTGATTGCGTCGTTGTAAAAAATTGAAATTTTCAGATCTCGTGTGGTTCATGGATCCTAATATATGTTATTAATTTCAACCTGATACAACAATAGAAGTAGGAGAGGAAAAAGGTACAGCTAAGATACGACAAGGAGTTAGACAAGGGTGTCCACTCTCACCACTAATATTCAATATTTTTATAGAATGCGCAATAAAGCAAATAAATGATTCTGAAAAAGGGGGCATCAAAATTAACGGGAAAAATATACAATTTATAAGATTTGCTGATGACATTGCTGCAGTAGCTGAGAACACATTACAATTGGAAGAATTAGTTACAGAAATGGACGTGATATTTAAAGAATTTGGGCTTAAAATAAACAGTAAGAAAACAAAAAAGTTAACAGTTTCGAAAAAACCAGCAACAAACGACACAATAATTCATCTTAATAATGTCCCAATAGAATCGGTGAAACAATTCAGATATTTAGGCAGTTTAATTACTAATGACTCCAGATGCACTCCTGAAGTTGTTTCTAGAATTGCAATGGCCAAAGCAGCTTTTAACAACAAAAAACACCTTTTAAAAGCTAAAATCTCTAGAAGTGTTCGGAAACGACTGATAAAAGTGTACATCTGGAGCATTGCATTATATGGTTGTGAGACGTGGACTCTAACACAAAGAGATAGAGAGAGGTTAGAAGCGTTTGAGATGTGGTGTTGGAGGAGAATGGAAGGGATCAGTTGGACAGAGAAAAAGACAAACGAGGAAGTTCTAGATTTGGTTAAAGAGAAGAGAAATTTGCTGAGAACCATCGAAAATAGAAGAGGGACGATGGTCGGACACCTGATAAGACATGACACTTTCATAAAGAATATTATTGAAGGAAAAGTAGAGGGCAGAAGAGGAAGAGGAAGACCAAGACGCACTTATTTTGACCAGATAAAAGAGAGGGTAAACGTTGAGTCTTATCAGGATGTCAAATCATTGGCAGAGGACAGAGAGAAATGGAGATTGCTCCACCGACAAGAGCGCGGCTCTTAAATATGAGAAGACCTTTACCCGTTCGTGAGATAAAGGGTCTTGACAGACAGACAGACAGACGGACAACAAAGTGATCCTATAAGGGTTCCGTTTTTTTCTTTTGAGGTACGGAACCCTAAAAATGAAGAAACACGTATTTTAGCATTTCTTAAAAATCACCCTAAAGGGGGTGAAAAAGGGAATTATTTTTTTCCATATGTTGGTCTATACTTCCATTTTTAAAGGTAGAATTATAGAAATTTGTTTTTGAGCTTTTGATAAAAAATTAAAAAGTACGTGTTTTAAAAATTTTCAAAATTCATCCCCTAAGGGTGTGAATTAAGAGATGAAAGTTTGTATGAAAGTCCGTCAGTTTTGAAGTTAGGATCTTCAAAATTTGTATTTCGACTAAGGAATAAAAACTAAGTTTTATGTGTCTCAGGGTTTTTGGAAATTCAACACCCTAAGGGGTGAAAAGAAGAAGGAAGTTGAAAATTACCTTCATTTTCAAATTAAAATCCACTAAATTTATAATTTAGGAATCAAGGTTGTAATTCTGTGGAACGTACATCACTTTTATTGAAATTCAACCCCTAAAAGAGGGAAATGGGGTGAAAAAGTCTAAAAACCAACCAAAAGTGTTTTTGATGACGTTCTGTTGAGAGTAACTCCAAATTATAGTGATATCTTGGCTTACCCATGGACTATATCGAGAAAATGGTAATGGATGTTTACTTTTTCTTTATTTATATAAGGCTATCAAGTGGAAAAGGGAATCAGGTGATACGTAGATAAATACCCAATGGTGCAATCGGTCAATTTCCCGATCGGTCTGTTTTCCCGTTCGGTCCACTTTCCCAAACGGTCAAGTTGTTTTTCCTTATTCGTAAATTTCTTAATAAGTCCACTTTCATGCCAGAAAGACAGTTGTTGCTCAGAAGAGAGTTGACGTAAAACCTGCCCAAAAGAATCATGCCCGATTTCCACGCAGACAAAGTCGCGGGCACTAGCTAGTTCTAGAAGTAAATTGAATATAAATTGAGTTCTTTTTTAATAAACAGGTAGTTGGATTCTTACAAAATAAAAAATATTGTATACTTGATGAAAAAATATTTAATTTAAAAAAGTGTTTAAGCCATATTTATTATTCAGCATTAGTCGGTTAACAAACTCCTGTGTACTTCACTGCTACTCCGGCGCATCGAGCTCTGAAAAAAAAATCCTGATATACCTATAGATCGATAAAGTTTATTTTCGTTGAATATCAAGTAGTGATCAGATAAAGCCTAAAGCGGCGAGGTACTAATATCTTTGAATAATACAACGAAAAAGTTATAAAATCAATTTTACGTTTACATGTCACATTGAAAATTATTTTTATTTTAACTCTTTCAATCTACAAAGTAGAAAATTTCACAACCACAGCCAGGATTGCAACCTGCGTCTACTCCGTCAGTACCGGAATAATAATCATTTTCAATTATACGTAGTGTTACCAGATTTCGACTTGAAATCTATCTGCAATAATGGACTAGTTGAGCTAGTACAGAAAATGCTTACTAGGTGGCAGCACAAACGCTACGTTGAAGTGCGTATAGAGGTCGCAATCAACATCAGGCAGGTCCACGTAGCTTAGTTGCTAAGCTTCTCCGGAACTGACGGAGAAGACGCAGGTTTGAATCCTGGCTGCGGTTGTGAAATTTTGCGTCTTTGTACTTTGTAGATATCTCATATTGGTGTCGATTCTGGCAGACCCAAACTAAAACTAAACTAAATTTGTCAGGTCTAAAAGTGTTTCTGTCTTTTTTATACCCTAGCATCATTTTTAGACCTGTCAAATTTAGTTTAGTTTTAGTTTGGGTCTGCCAGAATCGACACCATTATTGTGATAAAATATTCTGATTCGCTAAAACTTCGTAATTAAACTGTTATAATATAACATGTGACGGTAAATATGTATATGCACGTTTCTGTAAGTATTAGAGTTATTTAAAGTGGCGTCTCTTAGCACTCAGAGACGTCACTTAAAGTTAATCGTTCATTAAGTCTCGTGTTGTCACTTTGTTTGTCAATGAAATTGAAAAGAAGAGCATGAGACTTAAAGGACGATTAACTTTAAGTGATGTCTCTGAGTTCGGCAGTTAGCTTTCAATATCTGCGTACATTGACTATTAAAAGTTACTAATCTTGTGAACACGGCTAATATCAGACAATGTTTAGAAGAGCATATAAGCTTTTCTGTTTCTTGACGTACCATTTTATTTCTTGCTTTCATTTCGAAGAATTTTATAAAGTGATGATAAACATACTTGATATTTAAATATAAAGAAAAATATTTGAATACAAAGAAATTTTTTAGTTTTTCTTTTAAGTTATCCAGAATAATCTTTGTTCATGTAGGAATATCAACGTTCTGTGTACTTACCTGCATGCATTGCTATATGTTACTCCATCCACCCCGCATACTGGTGTGTAATCTGTAGTGCAAATACAATCCTTGGCGGTGACCCCCCCGGTCAAGATCGAACCGAGAATCAGGATCAGGGAGAGCACTAAGAAAATAAAATGAAATGTGTAAAATCGGCTTGATCCTGTTACATAACTATATTAGATAAACAGTATTCTAAAAGGAAAAAATATTCCTGTTAAATAACCTGATCCTATTCTATCCTACTAATATTATAAACGCGAAAGTTTGTAAGTATGGATAGATGTTTGTTACTCTTTCACGACTAAACTACTGAATGAATTTTAATGAAACTTTACAACAATATAGCTTATACATCAGAATAACACATAAAGATATTGTGTGGAATCCTGCGCAGACGAAGTCGCGGGCACCAGCTAGTAAAATAATAAAACTGAGAATTAAATGTACTTGTAAGATCCCATGAAACGTCCACCGCAGGACAGGGAGCTCCCTCCAGCATTCCAACAAAATCGCGTGGTACCCACTAGGAGGGGATTTACCATAGTCACCACGCTTGAAAGCGTTGCGGCTGGCGACCGCTGTTGTTGGTGACTTCAGTATGTAAGATGGTACAATAGACAAAAAAATTCTGCTGCCCATCCTCTGGTTAACCCTTAGTCGCCTCTTACGACACCTACGGGCAGAGATGCGTTGGTACTATTCTTTGCCGGCACCACACGGACATGCTGGCACCTCACGGACAATTAAATGTCTATTCAATATTCGTTTTACAAAAGAGGGCTATAAGAGCAATTTACTCGTATTTACTGAAGACTCGTGATTCCCTGAGATAACTGTTTAAGAAGATCAACATTATGACAGGGCCATGCCAATATATCTATGAAAATATTATTTTAAATGCTAGAAAGAACATTTATCAATTACCTAAAAATTGTGACAGACATAATTTTAATACTAAAAAAGTACAAACTTGATCAACCATACATAAGATTGGAAAAAGTCAATACATCTTTCGTTGATCTGTGTGTACGATACTACAACAAAATGCCTAATAATGTAGTGCAATAAGAATAGAATAGAGTGTGTAAAGAAAACTTTATGTAAAAAATCTTATTGCTTAAAGATTATAGCTTTTTGATGAAGATGTATGGTGCTAAACACTGACACCGACTCTTAAAGTAGGCCGTTCTGCAGTAGTTTTTTACAATTTCTTTTGCGCTGCCATAGGACGATCCGAAACGGTGTAGACTCACTTTATACGCATTGTATTCTGCGTAACATTCAATAAGTATTTGTAAAGAATATCCCACCAAAAACATAACTGTTAAAAAGGGGGCCAAGTTCCTATCGGCTAATTGTTTGCCTAAAAAAGGGTTGAAATCCGATCCAATGCCAAGTTTAGATGCACTTTAATATCGATCATAATCGTCTTCATCAGCAGCCTGATCCACTAGTAAACATTTGCCATTCCCAAGACTCGCCACCAAATTAACCTGCCAAGTTCAAATTCAAAAGTATTTCATTTTAGATATTATTTTCAACGTACCTGCGTATTTTCACAGCTAAACCATATTTTAAGTTGGGTGTCTGGTAAAGTGAATTTCGGCCAAATGAACCGTTGACGTGAATAAGGTGGCGGATAGAGGCTGGATGCGGAAGGCGGAGGACTGGATGTGGTGGCGAGTCTTGGGAATGGCAAATGTTTACTAGTGGATCAGGCTGCTGATGACGATTTGAATATATAAAGTTTCAACAAAAATTCATATCAGCATTTTTTTTCGTCAAAATTAAGATTAGCTGGTCTATAAAATAATTCATTCGTAATCCATCCAAATTTACGACCGCATGATTTAAAAAATAATAATAAAGGTACTATAAATTCCACAAAGGGCAAAAATGCTACAAATATTATTTACTTTACATTTAATTACCTATATTTTTATCTTTTTTTTAAGTTAGGTGCATTCGGGTGATTACGAAACGTTTTTAGATAAATTGACAGCGTGACAATTTATAACTGACTAATAAAAATGTGGTTGAGTTTTTAGTATCAAACTCAAAATAAATGGGTTCTTGAATATGTATACTGAACCACAACTTGAAGATAGTTTCCAAAAATTTACCCAGTAAGTAGATAAAATGTTTTAAAATTTGGTTTTCATTTCATTGCACGAGTTCAATTCCGAATGAATCGCGGAAAATTCCGAATGACACTCAAATGTCGTTTTTATTATATTGTGGTATAATGAACACATTGCTTTTTCATTCATATTTAGACTCCCAAAAATATAAAATCGTAACTAGTCATTAAACAGCTTAAACGTATTTTTATGATATTTATAATTCGGATTTACCCGACATGAAATCTGTGGGGAAAATCTATTGTTGTTTTTTTAATTGTCGCTTCTTTTTTTCCTACTATGGCGCCAATTTGTTTGTGAAGCGATGTAGTTTAGCTGACGTCATTAAGAGATTTTGATATCCAACAGTAAATAAACAATTTTAACCTGACTTTGACTTTGATTCGGAATTACCACAACTATTCCCTACACGACAACAGGTTAGCAACAGACAACTAAGGAAACATGTTGGTATTCAAAAACAAAATCAACCATGCAGATTGGCATCTTTACAAAGAAATAGTTTCTTCATGGCAATTAAAATATTTAATAATTTACCTAGTGATATAAGGATGCTGCCTCTTGTCAAATTCAAAGAAAAGCTACATTTTTGGCTGTTAGACAAATGTTTTTACGCGGTCCGGGAATTCGTACAGTAATTCTGATGTTCGTTCGTACTTCAGCTGATCATTATTCATTTAATACTATCCTAATATAATTATTGTTATAATTGAATTTGTATGCTTGTGTGTGTATTAAGTCTTTAGTAATAGTGTTGTAAACTTGTAATTGATTTAAATTAATGTTGACTTTAAAATTTGCATGCTGTTGAAGGTAGATTTTCGCAGTACTTAAAATAAATCTTATCGTAACCTCTAATTATACCGACCGGAAATCAGTGCAAATAAATTATTTGATTTGATTTGATTTAATCTCTTCAGATAAATCTGAAAATAACTAAATATCTTTGGCTAGACCGGTCTAAACGCATTTACCAATGCAATAAAACGAAAATTTAGCAAATGTAAAGACAATCAATTTAAAAACTTGCCAGAGATAGAAATTATGTACGTCCGGGTTATTCCGAAAATGCACAAAATGCGGGAAAATTTCGGTCGAGGACTAAATGGCTCGTCGTGAATGAACCGGAGTCAAGTAAAGCGGGGGAGCGGGTTAAGATGGCCGCTAGGTAAGGGAAGCCAGAACAAAAGATAATGGCGCATTTTATAGACATTATTGGAATTACCCAATTTTCCGAATTACCCGAATGCACCTTATATAATTCTCCTATATTTGTAAAAGAAACACAATTAAATCTCAAAAACAAATTTACGTAAATCTCAAAGTTTCATTAGACCTATGATAAAAATGCTATCAGATCAGTTCTTCAATGCTTTTGTTTTATTAACGTCCCTTATCATATAGTGTTCTAAAACCAACAAAAAAAAATATGGAAATTGAAACCTCCAGAAATTGAAATTGTACCTTCCAGTTTCAAATTTGGGTGGATTCAAAAATATTGTCTCTTAAAATTGCATTTAAAAGCCGTTTACAAAAATTTGGCCTGATATGAATTTTTTCTCCGAAATATAGGATAGCTCTTAGGGTAATAAGGAAACAAATTGAGCTTTAAGTGTGTAGTGAATGTCAAATACTTAACTTACCAAACAAGAATTTCATGTTGCCTTTTCAGTTTCAAACTAGTAACTATGCTTCAAGGAAAATTTACGTCTTTATATACCAAAGATTGTCTCAAAAATATTTGTGTTTGTCAAATAAAATCATTGTGTAAAATACACAATGTATTACACTTTATGTACATTTCATAACTTTTAACCACCTATGCAAATATCCACAAGGCTGAATTAAAATAAAAAATAAAAAACATTAATTGAGAAAACCTATTTCTTTTCATATTTTTGGGATATAATACGAAAAAATCCTTCTTTTGTTTTCGAAATTTGTGGATAACCGTAAGCCCTAGAGTTGCGCTAGGTCTATATTTAGGTCGTGACCCACCCATAATGCGAGAGCGGCACACGGTGGAGTTTTTAGCGTTTCCCCGAACGTTGCGGCATGCGTAGGCATTGTCTCAATCTCTAAATAAAAAAACCGGCCAAGTGCGAGTCGGACTCGCACCCTAAGGGTTCCGTACCCATGATGAAAAGTTTTTATGATATACTAAAAGCTTTTGCTCTTTGATTTTAAAAACTCCGCGACCATTCAACTTAACCCCTCTTTTATGGAAAAGTTCTTGAAACGGGAGCTCACCTTAATTGGTTACTATTAGTGGTGAGAATTTTTTTTATATTTAATGATTTTAGACTTCCCTTTATTTGTACTGTGAGACCTAGCTTCTTGCCGAATTTCATAATTTTAGGTCAACGGGAATACCCTGTAGGTTTTGCTTTTTTGCATAAATGTATGGAGAAGAGGTCATAAAAAGCCATCTTTTGATTGCGTCGTTGTAAAAAATTGAATTTTTCAGATATTGTGTGGTTTATGGACCTTAATGTTCTTTATCAATTTCAACCTGCTTCCTTTCTCGTTCGTGAGAAACAGGGTCTTGACAGACAGACAGACAGACGGACAGCAAAGTGATCCTATAAGGGAACCGTTTTTACTTTCGAGCGGAGCGAGAAAGGTATTGTATTCGTGAAAAAAAAAAAGTTTTTCTAATTTTCTCAAAAATGTGTTCTATATCACTTATACATCATAAAAAACAAGTCTCCCAAAAATGTCCGTCCGTCGGTCGGTCGGTCGGTCCGTCGGTCGGTCTGTCCGTTCCGCTTTGGCCTAGCGGCTAAAGGAATGATCCGATTGACACCATATTTTGAAATTAGGAGTTTTACGCAAATCCATCGAAGGGTTCTAAGTGGTTTCTTGCTGGCTCTCATTTTGAGGGTAGCTAAAAAATTTAAATTTTCTCTAAAACGGCTTATAGAATCTTAATGAAACTTTGCACGACCAAGCATCTCCATGTAAGCTATATTGCGCCACTATCAATTGATCTGTGTAATTTTATATAAGGGGTGTTCCTGTACCACCAAATCGTAAATATGTGATTTACCCAAAATTGGTTCCATTGAGTTTATTAAAATTTTCTATAATATTAATCCTGGATTGGTTGTCTACCTGACTGGATATTCTTTATGATTTTTTTGAATAAAATTTAGTACACAGGCTGTACCAAAAACTGAAAGGGCTTGCTCAGTAGACTAAACTGAACAATTATCCATAAGGAACATGTGTTGGGAAATTAAATAATCTCCATGCAAGTATCCTACAGTAGTATCCATTGATCTGTGAAAATTCATATAAAGAGTGTTCCAGTACTACTAACAGTTAAACATGTGATTTACTAGAAATCGTTTGAGGTTTGTTTGTTTTAATGTTTGACAATTTGAATTCTGAATTGATCTGTATATTTCATTCGAATGTTTTTTTGGAAAAACGTAAACAAAAGTTTGTATTCCCATACTATGTGTATGGCATTACAAATTTAAGTTTGCGGTTGATAGTTTTTCCTTGAGTACTGCGAGAAAGTAAGTGCAGTGCTGCTGTACCATGTATTTATTTTGAGGTACGGAACCCTTAAAAAGGTCTATTTATGTAGATTTCGAATTTATTCATGAACTATTTTCGTCCTAATGACCAGCGAAGCCCAGCGCATGATTGCCATCGCTTCATCTATTACACACAAAGAGCATAGGAAAGAATATATTTAATAAAAAAGTGGCTAAAATATTGCTTTTATCTTACAACAAGATAGTCACGCATAGAGACGGAAAGATCGCGACCGCACAGCTAAAAGTAGGAAAATTACAATACAATCAAGAGTATTGTATTGTAATTTTCCTACTGAAAAATGAAAAAATAAAATGAAATCAATCAATCAATGATCTCTTAAATTGAATGCAATCACGCTCCACATGTTGCAATTTGGGTATAGTTTGTTTGACAGATTGTAGATTTCTAAGATTGGATTGTAAAATTTGACAATTAATTGCAAGTTGCAATCTGATGGCAATCTGCAGATTGCCACAACTGATTATGATTGAGATCTTGGCGTGAGGAGACACTTTAAAGTGTCGTTTATATTGAAATTGGATATATTAATTAAGATAGTCTCCCGTGTGGTGCCAGCAAAGAATAGTACCAACCCATACATACTCCTGGGTGTCGTAAGAGGCGGCTAAGGCTTAACTGGAGGATGGGCAGCAGCATCCTCCTTTTTATCTTACATCTTACTTACTGCGGTCACCTACAACCGCGGTCCATGGTGCCAGCCGTAACGCTAACAAGCGAGGTGACTATGGTACTTCCCCTCCACATTTTTCCAGCAAAAGCTAGAATTCTGGAGGGAGCTCTCTGTCCTGTAGTGGACGTTTCATGGGATGTTATGATGAATTAAGATAGTAACTGGCACTTACACAAATCTTCTTTAAAGTTAAAGCTCTGTTAATTCTATTTTATTTACTTATACATTTTTTCTGTTACTTCCTGTTTTGATGATAGAGAAAGTTATATTAAAGGAGCTTCAGCTTTAAAGACCCTTTATACCCAGAAACAAAACGAAATAAGGGTAGGGTAATGATGGTAAATTGATGGTAAATGAATACAAAAGATAATTAACATTCTCTTTCCTTTGTTTCAGAAGCCGATTACACACTGGATGACTCATTTTGGAATGAAGAAAGCCCAGTCGGTGAGTACTAGCTTTAAGTTAGAAAAAATTAGATTAGGGCAGAACGCGTCTCACAAAGAAAACTGATACATAGAAATATTATTCTATGCTCCCCTGTACCGTCTGCGTCTAAGCGTACGCTCATATTTAGAAGCGAAAAGTAAATCCCCAAAACATCTAAGCGCAAAATATAAAAAGCGATAGACTTTATAAGCATAAAACGTTAAAACCGCAAAATGTCAAACTGTCCTCTTCATGAAACAACTAAGTATTCCTTGGATGAAAACGTTAGGTTCATGTCTTTTTAACCAACGAAAAAAAAACGGAGGGGGTTCTCAAGTCGACGCGTATATATATTATTTTTATGTATGACCACGCATAACTTTTTACAGAGTAGTCCGATTTTGATAATTCTTTTTTTATTAGAAAGGGTATACCCCGAAGTTGGTCCCATATAAATTTGAAAAAAAAAAAATTCTAACCCTGAGGGTAGGAAAACAGGGGATGGAAGATTGTTCACTGACTGATTGTAATGTATGACCACGCATAACTTTTTACAGAGTAGTCCAATTTACCCTAAGGGTGGGAAAATAAAATTGATAGTCACCAAAAATTGTAAAATAAAAACTTTTTAACAAAAAAAATAAACCGCCGAAAAGACTGAAAAGCAAGGAATAATAAAACTTTTTTATTTAACCTTAATAACAAAGTTCTTAAACTAATGTAAGTATACCCGAGTAAATTTGAGTCGGCGCCAAACAGGCAAATTAATCAATTACGATGCACGGCGGCGTTCTTCTAGCCACATTTTGGGCTAAGTTACTAATAGTACATTAAATACATCAAAGCTCAAATCGTAAACAAACCGCTGCTCAAAAAGTTACCATTTCCTAGTTAAAACCTGTGTTTTTCGTACCTACGGATCGACGAAAACGAAGAGGAATCATCAGTGAGTGCTCCGAGATAATTATCTTCTCTGGGCCACAGTTTTTCTCCTTAATTTCACCGAGGTACGAGCATTTTTATCCGTTACACTTTGGAATTTAAAACGGGATTTATCGTTTGAACTAATAAGACTCACGAATCACAAAATTACAAGATAAACAAAACCAGATGATTGGAAGGCTTTACACATGCGCTGTAGATGAGTTGTGTAGCTGTCAAATACTGTCAATGTCAACTGACACTAGCAGCTAGTATTGCCATAAGAAAAATATACTTGTATTACGGCTGCGTTCAAACGAAAAATAACCAAAGTTACCGTAAATAGCGTTTCATTTCACGCTATATTTTTCCGAAATAAGTAGTCCTAATTAATATGTCGAAGGACAAGATGAATTGCTATGCGTGTGCTAAGCATGTTTCTATAGTAGAAAGGATGCAGTGTCATAACTGTAGGAAATTTTACCACTTCGGATGTTTGGGTATAACTAAGGAATATTTTGTCACAGAAAGACATAATCTAGATAGGGGATGGAAATGTCCAGAGTGCGCCTTGAGCATACGACAAGTCAGGAACGATGATACGCCTGTACGTACTATTGGCTCAACAGTGTTAAATGATTTGCGGCTATCTGCAACTTTTGACAAGGTCAACCAAAGCAAAGCTGATATTAAAAATACAACTGTGACAATTTCAACGCCAAAAACGGATATTGCTGCGGTAAATCTAAATCTATCCACAAACAACGATGATGACTTTGTTAATGTCGCTGACAGGAAACTTACTAGGCGAAAACATGTCAATTTGGAATTGGACTACTCAACTACCGCTGAAATTTGTACAGAGCCTCAGGACATCGAGGAAGAATTGCCCCAGAATGAAGGCGGTGCTGCCAAATCACCCTTACCACCACTACGGGTGAACGAAGATTTAGATGGAAGAATCTCAATCCTAAAGGAAATTATTGATTTTAGAAAGGAAGTAATGAATATGCTTAGTTTAAAAAACGAACATATTGGTCGCCTGGAAAGAAAAGTTGAAACTCTAAGTGGAGAAGTTTTATTAATGCACACCAAATACGATGTGTTGAAAAGTGAGTTAATTGAGGAATACCAAGTAAAAACTAATTCTTTGGTTTCCCCAAATGTTGCGCAGACTGTCACGAAAAACAACATGGAGATCATGGTTCCAAATAATAATGCTGAGTCACAATCTACCGCCAAAACTGCAAGCGTCTTACCTAAGAATGCAAAACCGGCACCATCAACTTACCAACTTGTGGACAAACCAACTGTTTCTGCTAAGCAAACGACGGCATCCCCTGGTTTAAAATTGTGTATTGATTGCGCAGATAAGAAGGAGACAGTTGACCAGACCCTTCCAAACAGAGCGGAAGAAGACGAACAATCATGGGTTAAGGTTGTCCGAAACAAAAAAAAGAATAAGCAATCGCACCACGTAAGGCCGCAAGTACTATTAGGACAAAGCACGCAGATCTGTAGTCTAAAAGCAATACTGAAGAAAAGACATCTGCATGTCTGGTCTCTGCACTCTTATACTACGACTGAAACAGTTGCTGAGCATGTTAAAAGTATTTGCGGCTCAAATGATATAACTGTGCAGAAGATCAAACCGAAACAAACAAGAGGTTACGCGTCGTTCCGCATTGGAGCCCCTGAGGATCTATTTGAAAAAATCCATCAAATAAATGTATGGCCCATTAATGCGCAGATAAGCGAGTGGGTGTGGTTTCGGAACTTTCAAAAGCACAAACAACCATATGCCAAAGCACAAACCACCCGCAATACTGATCTACTACCAAAACAGTAGAGGTCTGCGCACAAAATTGGAGGAGTTCTGTCTAAACTTAACTACATCAAGCTACGACTTGTTCGCGATTACGGAGACTGGAGCAGATGAGAGCATTCACGACGGCGAGCTGGTACCAAACGGCTTTACTGTCCTTCGCTGTGACAGGGCCGATGGACGAAAGCAAGGTGGAGTTCTTCTAGCTGTGGCGCCACGCCCATTTCTGAGCATGCGCACTGTACCACTCCCCACTAACATTAACATAGACACCCAAGTGTTTGAACTTGTTTGTGCTGAGGTTAGCTATAAGAGGGTTATCTTTCTTTGCTGTGTAGTATATATTCCTCCTAGGAGTAAAGAGTCCGATTATATGCTTTTATTTCATCTGTTGGAATCTACTTGTGTCAAATATGACAATGTCTTAGTTTTAGGAGATTTTAATCTATACTCTGCTTCTTCGGAAGTAAATTCTTATTATGAATATTTTATAAATTTTTGTGAATTTGTACAGACTAACAAAATAGATAATATAAATGGACGAACATTAGATTTAATTTTGACTACTGTTTCAAATGAACATATAAAAGTGACGCGTGACCCTGAGCCACTAGTACCAGAGGATATGCAACATCCACCCCTGAAAGTAGAAGTGTCCTTAAGTCGTAACTGCAACAGAAGTCTAGGTGCAGGTACAACTGCTCCTGATTCTAGTAGCAATCCCAAGTTGCTAAAGTGGAACTTTCGAAAATGTAACTTTGGAGAATTATATTCTGCACTCGCATCTATAGATTGGAGTCCTCTATATAATATCCAGAATGTGCATGAAGCGACCCAGTATCTTTACACTTATGTAAACAATGCTATTAACATGCACACACCAACCAAACGAACAGTTCCGCCGGCATCGTTAAAATATTGCTACCCTGAATGGTATACGTCAGATATAAAACATAACATTATCGAAAAGGCAAAATGGCACAAAGAATTTAAAACATCTGGCGCTAAAGAAGACTATGAGATGTTTTCGCATTATAGGCGTGTAGTAAAGTCAGAATGCTCATTTGAGTATGAAAAATACAAAGAAAAAATACAGCTGCAGTTTACTAGGGATCCATTATCGTTTTGGAACCATATCCGCTCTAAGCGTGCTAAGCGTAGTAGTGCTACAATATCGAAGGATGGAAAAGAAATCCCGGTAGCTGATCTTGCAAAGGAATTTGCAGATCATTTTTTTTCCGTTTACGCAAACTCAGCGCCTAGACTAGATGTTGATGAAGCATTACTCAGGTCCGGTCGAGAGGGCGTAGATGAGGAAACGATAGTGAGTGTTAAGTCCCTACAAGAATGTGATGTGCTCGCTGCATTAAAGCGTTTGCCCAACAAATGGTCGGTAGGCCCCGACGGAATCCCTCCTCTCATCGCCAGGGACTGCCGGGAAGTCTTGGCTAAGCCACTTGCCTATGTATTTAATTTATGTCTGCATAGATCTACGTATCCCGAATGCTGGAAGACCTCTCGAGTCATACCAGTGCCAAAAGGATCGAGTAGGGAAGTGACGGAGCATAGACCGATAGCAGTTCTGTCGACATTTGCAAAGGTCTTTGAACTAGTCCTCCACTCGGAGGTGTATTCACAGATCAGTCCACAACTGAATGAAGCACAACATGGCTTTAGGCCTGGTCGCAGCATTGACACGAATTTATTGGTTTTTTCTAACTACGCTTTACCAGCTATGGACAGCAAGATAGGCGGCCAAGTTGATGTGGCCTATTTTGACTTCAAGAAGGCGTTTGATATTGTTGACAACGATGTACTCCTCACAAAATTTGCATCGTTCGGATTTTCACGTGACCTTCTTCAATTCTTTGCTGACTACCTGCGGAACCGGAAACAGTATGTGGAGTGTGCCAGTTCCATCTCGGAACCATACCACACGTTTTCTGGCGTTAGTCAAGGGAGCAACTTGGGACCATTGAGCTTTAACATTATGATCAACGATCTTCCGAAAGTTGTTAAAAAAGCTAAATGTCTTTTATTTGCGGACGACTTTAAACTCTTTCTGAAAATCGACAAAGTCCAAGACTGTGCAAATTTACAGGAGGACATTGATAGTGTAGCGAATTGGAGTCTTAGAAACAAGATGCACTTCAATGTCGCAAAGTGTAATGTGATGTCTTGTACCAGGGCGCATAATCCTTTGTACCACACATATACTATCAATGCGCAGTCGATGGCACGTGTCGAAGTTGTTAAAGACCTAGGAGTTAAAGTCAATAAGGATCTTTACTTTCGAGAGCACATCGTTGACGTTTGCAAGAAGGCCTTCAGAAACCTTGGATTCATTATAAGACAAACTCAAGGGTTTCAAAACACTTCAGCTATAAAGGCGTTGTATAACGCGCTCGTAAGAAGCAGATTGGAATGCGCTTCAGTGGTCTGGGGCCCACATGAAGACAAGTATAAAATGATGCTGGAGAAGATCCAGAATAAATTTCTGAGATTCCTTTACTGGAAGCAGTATGGTGTATATCCTTTCTACCCACTAATGTACCCGACCATTTTCATTATGGGAATGGTCGGTTACAATACACTGGAAGTTAGGAGAAACATGGCCCTTTCCAAATACATCTACAAGATTCTCAGGAAAGATTTGACAAACGTCGAAATTTATCAGTCTCTGATATTGGAAATCCCAAATCCTCGTTTGAGATTTGGTCCTAGACAAAGATTGTTGATAGTCCCAAGTTCCAGGACAAATCTAGGGAAACACGCACCTCTGGCTAGGGCAATAAGGATCCTAAACGAAGTGAGCAAACATGTTGATTTGTTTAGTTGTTGTCTGTTTGAGTTCGCCAAAGTGACTGAAAAATGTCTAACATATGTTAAAATTGTATAGACGTACTAAATATTGTACTTGCTTGTTGTATTGGTTTCTTACTGTAAATTGACATGCATTTTAATATTGTAAATAAAAAAAAATAATAAAATAAAATAAATAAATAAAATTAAGATGCACGTGCGCTATTTTGGATATTACGGCCGAGGCTCAAAAATTGCGGCCCGAGCCGCAGGCGAGGGCGTAATGGAGCCGAGGGTGTAATCACCAAAGCGCACAAGCTTCTTACGACGTTTTTCAACACATTTGCGAATAAAAACGAATCGAATTCGCTTACCTGTAATTCCTGAGCCTCCATTTTTCGTTCTCACAATACTTTTCAACATGGAATAAATACACCACAAAGAGCTAAGTTTGTACTTATTCGCCAGGTCATTGAAATAAGCCAAAAACACATTCTGTGAAAACGAATTGGCATTTGTGCTGTTCTTCCATTCAATGAAGTTTTCGTAGGCAAGAATGTAGGTAGGCTATTTTTCCTTTGATTTTGCTGGAAGGAGACTCTCACTTGCATTTTGTGCCCCAGTAATTATTTCCTGTGGGGTTAAATTAAGTTCTTCTTCATTGCTTGAAACCGACGAACGACATTGTTAGTTAGTCACAAAAATCAAAGCAAATGAAAATACTTCTGAAAAATGGCGCGCGGAATTCTTGTTGCGCGCGCATTTCTTTTTTCGAATGAGGAGCTGTGCTGTGACGAAGCAGTGGCAATGCTCCCAAACAGCGTAGTCAATGAAAAAGTACAAAAACTTTAAATTTATTGCTTACAAAATCAATTAATGTTAATTTGTTGTCAAATTTAACTAATCTCATGCAAAAAACTGTTAATGTAATATATTTTCATCAACATTACGTATATATTTACGAAAATGTCATAAATATTTTAGACATTAGAACTCCTTGCTCGTTGTTAATATAAAAAAGAAAAACAAAATTATACAACTAGTGCTGTAATATATAATGAGAAAAGCACGCGTTTTCAATAAGCTGGATTATGGACCTAAATACAGTGCAAATACAGCTGTTTTATGAGCAAATGTGTTGAAAAATAATTTGCCATTGATACGAAAAGAAGAAGAAGTAATTTCGCGCCAGTTTTTAACTTTAATTAAAAGTAAAGAGAACTTTAATAATTGTCTGCTTGCTTCTGTGTTCTCACATCGTATTTTATATATATTGAAATACGAAAACACGACCTCTCATACAAAATGGGCTGGTTGTCAGCTGATGCAGTTTGCATGGGAAGTAAAAAAATATTTTTCGTATTTCGACCTATGTTCCGTGGAAAAAGTTTTTCAGTTTCATGGGCAGATTGACCTCCTTCAGGGATAAGGGGGGGGGGGGGGGGGCGGTAACCCATAATGTTTCCGTTTTTACAATTTTGGTTCAAAACCCTAAAAGTAGAAAAAATCTGTTACCTACACGTATATGATACGAAGAGCTTTTAAACTAACTTCAATCGTGAAGCAAAATTTTAATAAAATGTTGCTCCGAATTAACACTTCACAAAATAAGCGATATTTCATGGTGCGATATGATATGAGATACGTAGGTCGGTCGTAGAGCGTTATTGCCGCCTTCCCTCCGCCAGCGTTGCAGGATATCCGGCGTTTTTACATTCGGTGCAGCATTTTAGGGCGCGGGAAGCTTGTAAATTTTGAAGGTCTTTTGAAAATTTTGTAAAATAAATTTCTAGAAAATACTGCAGTTTCGAGCGTTTCCTATAGTTCTCAAGCCCATGTCCATCATTTTACTCTTTCGACTATCAGCAAATTACCTATCTAGATCGCTTGGGGCTCTTCTGCTGACGCCGAGACTATTGGTCATTTTGACCAAATCGGTCCGGTATAAGTTCTATGGATGCTCAAAGTCGGGATTTTTGAAGTTCGATTTACTCTTTTTACTATCAGCAAATTTTATATCTTAATCGCTTGGGGCTCTCTTACTGACGGATAGTCTATATTGCATTTTGCTCAAACCGGTCCGGATAAGGTTCTATGGACGCTCAAAGTCGGGACTTTTGAAAAACGATTTACTCTTTTTACTATCAGCAAATTTCATGTCTACATCGATGAGCGGTCTTACACTGATGACTAAACTGAAAACCATTTGGATTGAATCGGTCCGGATAAAATTTTATGATCACTTTAATAATGAAAAATTAAACTGCTAAAATAGAAATCGTCGCGTTCTTACCGCAATATTTGACAAATCAAAGAAATAATAGGTTGTAAAACTAATATTTAAACGATTTTGTAATAAAACCATTCTCAGATCTTAACTTCTGATGATGGAGACGTACTGCCCGCATAAACGGTAAGAGCCATGAATGTGCTGCTCTAACAAATTTTGCTCAAAATCTATGTCAAATTCATATGCACAAAGAAAAAAAACAAAATGGCTGATTTCACATTGGTGACTATTACCAGTCCTGGATTTGAATGTTGGGACTATCAGCAAATATAATATTTAAATCGCTTAGGGTTCTTCTACTGACGTAAAGTCTATATTGCATTTTGCTCAAATCGGTCCGGATAAGGTTCTATTGACGCTCAAAGTCGGGACTTTTGAAAAACGTTTTACTGTTTTTACTATCAGCAAATTTCATGTCTATATCGATGAGCGGTCTTACACTGATGACTAAACTGAAAACCATTTGGATTGAATCGGTCCGGATAAAATTTTATGACCACTTTAATAATGAAAAATTAAACTGCTTAAATAGAAATCGTCGCGTTCTTACCGCAATATTTGACAAATCAAAGAAATAATAGGATGCAAAACTAATATTTAAACGATTTTTTAATAAAAACCATTCTCAGATCTTAACTTCTGATGATGGAGACGTACTGCCCGCATAAACGGTAAGAGCCATGAGTGTGCTGCTCTAACAAATTTTGCTCAAAATCTATGTCAAATTCATATGCGCAAAGAAAAAAAACAAAATGGCTGATTTCTTATGACTTGTAACCATTTGTTATAAATAAATTTTTCATTTTCATTTTCATTTTCATTTTCATTTTCATTTTCATTTTCATTTTCATTTTCATTTTCATTTTCATTTTCATTTTCATTTTCATTTTCATTTTCATTTTCATTTTCATTTTCATTTTCATTTTCATTTTCATTTTCATTTTCATTTTCATTTTCATTTTCATTTTTCACATTGGTGACTATTACCAGTCCTGGATTTGAATGTTGGGACTATCAGCAAATTTAATATTTAAATCGCTTAGGGCTCTTCTACTGACGTATAGTCTATAATGCATTTTGCTCAAATCGGTCCGGATAAGGTTCTATTGACGCCCAAATTCGGGACTTTTGAAAAACGTTTTACTGTTTTTACTATCAGAAAACTTCATGTCTGCATCGATGAGCGGTCTTAAAGTAATGACTTAATCGAAAACCATTTGGATCGAATCGGTCCGGATAAAATTTTATGACCACTTTAGTTATGAAAAATTAAACCACTAAAGTTGAAATCGACAAGTTCTTACCGCATATTTCGACAAATCAAAGAAATAATGGGTCGCAAAACTAATATTTAAACCATTTAATGAATAAAACCATTCTAAGATCTTAACTTCTGATGATGGAGACGTCCTGCTCGCATAAACGGTAAGAGCCATGGGTGTGCTGCTCTGAAAAATTTTGCTCAAAATCTTAGTCAAATTCATATGAGCAAAGAAAAAAAACAAAATAGTTGATTTCACATTGGTGACTATTACCAGTCCTGGATTTAATAGTTGGAGCTATCATTAAATTTTATATCTAAATGACTTGGGACTCTCCTGCTGACAAATAGTCTATATTGCATATTGCTCAAATCGGTCCGGATAAGATTCTATGGACGCTCAAAGTCGGGACTTTTGAAAAAAGATTTACTTTTTTTTTTACTATCAGCAAATTACTTATCTAGATCACTTGGGGCTCTTCTACTGATGCCGAAACTATTGGTCACTTTGACTAAATCGGTCTGGTATAAG
Source organism: Athrips mouffetella (assembly GCA_947532105.1). Lineage (NCBI taxonomy): Eukaryota > Metazoa > Arthropoda > Insecta > Lepidoptera > Gelechiidae > Athrips > Athrips mouffetella. The sequence continues at coordinate 27,901,266 of OX383967.1, forward strand.
TTCTATGGATGCTCAAAGTTGGGGTTTTTGAAGTTTGATTTACTTTTTTACTATCAGGCAACTTTATATCTTAATCGCTTGGGGCTCTCCTACTAACGAATAGTCTATATTGCATTTTGTTCAAATCGGTCCGGATAAGGTTCTATTGACGCTCAAAGTCGGGACTTTTGAAAAACTATTTACTTTTTTTACTATCAGCAAATTTCATGTCTACATCGATGAGAGATCTTAAACTGATTATTAAACTGAAAACCATTTGGATCGAATCGGTCCGGACAAAATTTTATGACCAGTTTATTTGAGAAAAATTCAAAAACCCCGACTTTGAGCATTCATAGAACTTATACCGGACCTATTTAGTCAAAGTGACCAATAGTTTCGGCATCAGTAAAAGAGCCCCAAGTGATCTAGATATGTAATTTGCTGATAGTAAAAAAAAGTTAATCTTTTTTCAAAAGTCCCAACTTTGAGCGTCCATAGAATCTTATCCGGACCGATTTGAGCAAAATGCAATATAGATTATATGTCAGCAGGAGAGCCCCAAGTCATTTAGATATAAAATTTGGTGATAGTACCAACCATTAAATCCAGGACTGGTAATAGTCACCAATGTGAAATTAGCCATTTTGTTTTTTTTCTTTGCGCTTATGAATTTGACATAGATTTTGAGCAAAATTTGTTAGAGCAGCACACTCATGGCTCTTACCGTTTATGCGGGCAGTACGTCTCCATCATCAGAAGTTAAGATCTGAGAATGGTTTTATTAAAAAATCGTTTAAATATTAGTTGTGCAACCTATTATTTCTTTGATTTGTCAAATATTGCGGTAAGAACGCGACGATTTATATTTTAGCAGTTCAATTTTTTATTTTTAAAATGGTCATAAAATTTTATCCGGACCGATTCGATCCAAATGGTTTTCAGTTTAGTCATCAGTGTAAGACCGCTCATCGATATAGACATGAAATTTGCTGATAGTAAAAAGAGTAAATCGTTTTTCATAAGTCCCGACTTTGAGCGTCCATAGAACCTTATCCGGACCGATTAAAGCAAAATGCAATATGGACTAGCTGTCAGTAGGAGAGCCCCAAGCGAATAAGATATAAAGTTTCCTGATAGTAAAAAAAGTAAATCAAACTTCAAAAACCCCGACTTTGAGCATCCATAGTACTTTTACCGGACCGATTTAGTCAAAGTGACCAATAGTTTCGGCATCAGTAGAAGAGCCCCAAGTGATCTAGATAAATAATTTGCTGATAGTAAAAAAAAGTAAATCTTTTTTCAAAAGTCCCGACTTTGAGCGTCCATAGAATCTTATCCGGACCAATTTGAGCAAAATGCAATATAGACTATTTGTCAGCAGAAAAGCCCCAAGTCATTTAGATATAAAATTTGGTGATAGTACCAACCATTAAATCCAGGACTGGTAATAGTCACCAATGTGAAATTAGCTATTTTGTTTTTTTTCTTTGCTCATATGAATTTGACTTAGATTTTGAGCAAAATTTATTTGAGCAGCACACTCATAGCTTTTACCGCTTATGCGAGCAGTACGTCTCCATCATCAGAAGTTAAGAACTTAGAATGGTTTTATTCATAAAATGGTTTAAATATTAGTTTTGCGACCTATTATTTCTTTGATTTGTCGAAATATGCCGTAAGAACTTGACGATTTCTACTTTAGCGGTTTAATTTTTCATAACTAAAGTGGTCATAAAATTTTATCCGGACCGATTCGATCCAAATGGTTTTCAGTTAAGTCATCAGTTTAGAACCCCTCATCAATGTAGACATGAAATTTGCTGATAGTAAAAACAGTAAATCGTTTTTCAAAAGTCCCGACTTTGAGCGTCCATAGAACCTTATCCGGACTGATTTAAGCAAAATGCAATATAGACTAGCCGTCAGTGGGAGAGCCCCAAGCGATTAAGATATAAAGTTTCCTGATAATAAAAAAAGTAAATCAAACTTCAAAAACCCCGACTTTGAGCATCCATAGAACTTATACCGGACCGATTTAGTCGAAGTGACCAATAGTTTCGGCATCAGTAGAAGAGCCCCAAGTGATCTAGATAAGTAATTTGCTGATAGTAAGAAAAAAGTAAATCTTTTTTCAAAAGTCCCGACTTTGAGCGTCCATAGAATCTTATCCGGACCGATTTGAGCAAAATGAAATATAGACTATTTGTCAGCAGGAGAGCCACAAGTCATTTAGATATAAAATTTGGTGATAGAACCAACCATTAAATCCAGGACTGGTAATAGTCACCAATGTGAAATCAGCCATTTTGTTTTTTTTCTTTGCGCATATGAATTTGACATAGATTTTGAGCAAAACTTGCAAGAGCAGCACACTCATGGCTCTTACCGTTTATGCGGGCAGTACGTCTCCATCATCAGAAGTTAAGATCTGAGAATGGTTTTATTAAAAAATCGTTTAAATATTAGTTTTGCAACCTACTGTTTCTTTGATTTGTCAAATATTGCGTTAAGAACGCGACGATTTCTATTTTAGCAGTTTAATTTTTCATTATTAAAGTGGTCATAAAATTTTATCCGGACCGATTCGATCCAAATGGTTTTCGGTTAAGTCATTACTTTAAGACCGCTCATCGATGTAGACATGAAATTTGCTGATAGTAAAATCAGTAAAACGTTTTTCAAAAGTCCCGACTTTAAGCATCAATAGAACCTTATGCGGGCCGATTTGAGCAAAACGCAATATAGACTATACGTCAGTAGAAGAGCCCTAAGCGATTAAAATATTAAATTTGCTGATAGTCCCAACATTCAAATCCAGGACTGGTTATAGTCACCAATGTGAAATCAGCCATTTTGTTTTTTTTCTTTGCTCATATGAATTTGACATAGATTTTGAGCAAAATTTGTTAGAGCAGCACACTCATGGCTCTTACCGTTTATGCGGGCAGTACGTCTCCATCATCAGAAGTTAAGATCTGAGAATGGTTTTATTACAAAATCGTTTAAATATTAGTTTTGCAACCTATTATTTCTTTGATTTGTCAAATATTGCGGTAAGAACGCGACGATTTCTATTTTAGCAGTTCAATTTTTCATTATTAAAGTGGTCATAAAATTTTATCCGGACCGATTCGATCCAAATGGTTTTCAGTTTAGTCATCAGTGTAAGACCGCTCATCGATGTAGACATGAAATTTGCTGATAGTAAAAAGAGTAAATCGTTTTTCAAAAGTCCCGTCTTTGAGCGTCCATAGAACCTTATCCGGACCGATTTGAGCAAAATGCAATATAGACTATCTGTCAGTAGAAGAGCCCCAAGCGATTAAGATATAAAATTTGCTGATAGTAAAAAGAGTAAATCGAACTTCAAAAATCCCGACTTTGAGCATCCATAGAACTTATACCGGACCGATTTGGTCAAAATGACCAATAGTCTCGGCGTCAGCAGAAGAGCCCCAAGCGATCTAGATAGGTAATTTGCTGATAGTCGAAAGAGTAAAATGATGGACATGGGCTTGAGAACTACTATTTTTGTTTACGCTGTTATGAAAACTCTTAAAATAATAATCAATAAATGACACTCAAATAATTCTTGGAAGGTCGCCAACCAACCTAATAACAAATTTTGGACTTTTATAACCCTTACGCAGCTTTGTGACATGGTTCTTGAACAAGAAACTTAACATGCTTTTGTATAAGATCCATACAAATATAAGGTCCTAATGAAATAGTGAACATAATTTTAGTATGTTACTCAGACCATGAAACTGAACAACTTTCGCCAAGGAACATAGGTCGAAATACGAAAATCAATTTTTGACCTTCCATAGAAACTGCATCAGCTGATAGCGCATTTTGTAAGGGAGGTCAAATTTGGTTTTTCGTATTTCGACCTATGTTCCTTGGGGAAAGTTGTTCAGTTTCATGGTCCAAGTAATATGCTAAAATTATGTTCACTATTTCATTAGGACCCTTTATAAGGGTAATAAGGAAGATTAATAAAATATGTGTCACGAGGTATTCTGTCATTCATTAAGTCATTGTAAGTAAATACGGCATAGGCGCCGTTCTGTAAATTTTGAATGAAGATGTCAAATTACGTTTAATGATTTGACATTTCAACTTGGGACACAATGGCAGATGTTATCCCATAGTAAAATAAATTAGTATTTTTTCTATTCCGAGTGATTTCTTTGATAAGATCTCACACAGTGGTGTATTATGGTGTGCTTCCTTGGATTTTGACACTTCGACCTCACCTTTGGATCTCACCACTGTCATTATTCTAATGGAATAGTCATCGCCATGTACAGTCAACCACAAGTAAGTGGAATCATTTTCACCTCTATTACTATGCCATAAAGTCCAAAGTGTTCCTACTGACGTACTGTTGGGTGTACAAGATTGCTTTTCCCAGCAGTAATCTCCAAACTTCAGAAAGCCATAGTGATTGACAAAACAACCCTCATGAGGAGACGACACTCAAAGAAGTGAATAGAATACCCAACATCCCTTAGCGTCTGTCACACCCTATAGATCCCACAGTGTAGGAAGATCGCACACGTATATTATGTCAGACTGTACCAAGTTACTGCTTTATCATTATCATATTCCTGCCCTGTCCTCACCCGTCCTACACTAACTTCGCAATCAGCACAGACTGCCATGTCTTGTTCGATTTGCATCTGAATGCACCGCGCATGTAAATTCGAAGTTCGATTCGGTTCAACAGTTGACGTGACGCGAATTCTGTTGATAGAAATCGGAACTTCTGAACGCACCTTCAAAAATGATAGGATTCGGATAACTTGATGTAGTTTTTGAACGAGTTTTACAGCAAATGTGCTTGGATTCTGTGGATTGTGTACTGGTTTAACGATGTAATTTTTTACTAATTATACGTATGACGGCAAGTAAGTGGCTAAGATTGATTGGCATAGATTGTAGGTACTTCGGAGAGTGTGCTCAAGAGCTACAATTGCACTCTCGCTCGCAAGCGATAAGATCAGATAGGTTACCATAAGTCTTATATTTACTAAAGTCTTATATTTACTATTTACCATAAGTCTTATATTTACTGTGTTGGCGCCGCATGCTCCGTATTCCATGGACGGCAAAAAGACCCAACAACTCAATTCTTGAGCAGCTGAAAGTAACCGTACGACTCTCAACAATATGCTACCAGAGATTACTTAGCTATTTCGGTCACGTTGCCAGAAGAAGCCCAGATAATCTGGAAAAACTTATTATATTGGGCAAAGTAGAGGGGAGTAGATCTCGAGGTAGAGCACCACACCTCTGGTCAGACCAGATCAAAGCCGTACTCAACCTGCCTATTACCACCGCTCTCCGACGGGCAGAAGACAGAAACTCATGGCGAACACTAATCAGGACCACCACCGTTGCCTACCAACAACAACAGGAATCGACCTAGTTAGACACGACCTTCAGAGATGAAGAGTGCGATGACGAAGAGAGCAGTACCACGGCGGATTAAGTAATTGGGTGTTGTATGAGTTACCAAGGTTCTCCTTATACAAATATATAGTACATAAATGAAGCTTGAATGTTGTGTTAGAACTAGATTGACGAAATGTAATGAACACCCAGCTGAGCTTCTCCACTCCAGCCGTAACTACTAATAAATCGCGTCTTACTGCAATTAAAACTCCGCCACCTTTTTTGTAATGTCTTATGCATAGCAGTACCACGGTGGATTAAGTAATCGGGTGTTGTATGAGTTACCAAGGTTCTCCTTATACAAATATATAGTACATAAATGAAGCTTAAATGTTGTTTTAGAACGAGATTGACGTAATGTAATGGACACCCATATATCCTCAGCTGAGCTTCTCCACTCCAGCCGTAACTACTGTTGTCATGACAGATATTCTGATCTCCAATATTATAATATTTAAGTCACCAGTGTTTACTAACTTTTCATAGTTTTACGGTATTGTTCATAAATGGTTGTTGTATTGACTCCTTTGTACGAGCTGACAGAACGCGGCGGCTTTTCGACCAATCCCAGCGTTTTATGGAAAGGGTAATATTGTAGCGGGAGAGGTCTCTTGAACGTTCGAGCCAGCCTCGCTCAGGCAGTCGTATTTTGTTCTTCAAACTGGGAGATTCTACCTTTAAAAGAGTAATCACGTATTGTGTAAAATTATGAAGACTCTTCTTCATATGTATGGTATTGTGTTAATGTACCAATTTTAACACTGTGTAAAGTGAATAACTTATTACACAACGTAAGTAGACTTCGAGTGTTTTATTTAACATATTTCTCAACTCCCTCTCATTTGTTAACACTACTAATAAATCGCGTCTTACTGCAATTAAAACTCCGCCACCTTTTTTGTAATGTCTTATCATAGTCCCTATTCCTTCGCCAAATAATTAACGACTATCGAATAATTCAGCATTATATAACAGTCAACAAGCCAAGTTGCAGTCAGCGAAATGACGTCAAAATTATTTAAATATTGTGTTTCTTAAAAAATGTAGATGTTTTTGTACGCAAGCCTCGTGTATTGTGATGGTAAGAGCTAAACGAAACCATTTCTTAATAATACTATAAATAAGTGGCAAAATGGTACGACATTTTAATGTCGTGCAACAATGTAGGCATGAATAGAGTACAATTGCAAAATAATTAGTGAACAAAAGAATCCATTCAAGCAACACAAAAGACATTATCATATCAGTTGCTGGGGCTCGATCGACGTAAACCAGTCAAAACAAATATAATATTAATACGTGTGAGCTGAGTAAAAAGTTCAATTTGGCACAGCATACGAGTATAATGGCACTAGCAACCTAGTACTAGCAATTTAAATTTTCTCACTGCTTCCCGTGACCTTGACTAGACCGTCGGTCCACCTGGTGGGGCATGGTCATTCATACATGGTTTGTCTATGTCGCAGGCAAATTGTATAATTCGTCGTTTCACAGTTTGCCTTGGCATTCTACAAAATGCCAAAAAAAAATTATTCGGCTTTTTAAATAATGCCGCGGCATTTCACAAAACGGCGCGTTTTTCGTTACAGGCACTCGCCAGCCGCTACGGCAGCAGGCTCGCTTCGCTAGCTCGGCTCGTTGGTTGTGGTCGAAAGATAACCTAATCCAACCTAAAATGCACCAGTGATCTAAACCCGTTTACAATCTGCCGGCGCCGTTTTACAATTTCCCGACCGTTTACAGTTTGCCCGCCGTTATTATACGATTTGCCTGTGACATCTACATCATCATCATATCGTGTGGGTTGCAAGGTCGATGACCGACCTCACTATCCCTGGTGTCAGAGTTGTTGAGCCGCCAAAAGCCTCTGACATGGCTCATTAACGACTACATCAGTGAATAGTAGTTGGCACCAACGGCTAAGGTGCTTTCCGAAGCTCGGAATCATCTAACTTTTCGGACAATCAGGTGGTTCATCCTGCAATGTCCTAACCAAACTGGGGAGGTCACCCAAATGGATTTTTGTTGTGGGGACAACTGGGAATCGAACCCAGAACCTCCGGATCGAGAGCCAAGCGCTCTAACCCTAGAACACAGAGGCTGTTAAATGATTTGTCTAAAAACTATTACATATTATTGAAATGTGAAATACTTAATAATGTTATTGAAACCGCAAATACTTATTGTAATTCATGCCATTCTGAATACTATCTCATATCCTTAATACACTAGATACCGCGAAACTAGATCCGGAGCCACATCAAACGCGCCGCTTAGTTCGATTCAGAGGCGGCCTGTTTGATGTGGCGGCACAGTCTCACTTACAGTCAGATTGTGGGCCATTTGCTTAATTTTTGGAATGGAATGAGCAATATTGTTTACGTTAAAGTTATGTACTGGAAACAAAGTTCCAGCGCAAATAGTTGAAGTGCGTTTAGTTTTAGTTTTTCGTTTCGGCGTACTTCTGAAAACCTCTTTGATGTTTGTTTTACGAAACTTCTGGAAAGGACAGGTTCTGAAAAACATCCAAATATATTGGCCGAAATATAAAGTGTGTAACGCAAATACTGAAGGGTGCGAATCTACCTGTGAAACTAAACAACTTTTCCCAAGAGACAGGTAGAAATACGAAAATCCTAAGACCTCCAATACAAAATGCGCTATCAGCTGATGCAGTTTCTATGGGAGGTTAAAAATTGATTGGAAAAGGTTGTTTAGTTTCATAGGCAGATTTACACCCTTTAGTTATATTGCTCCTATCCGTTACACGTTGTATAAAAAATTAACACTCATAGAATATCTAGAATAAAATGAATCAGCTTATAGAGCATTTTGTATAAGAGCACAATTTTGTTTAGGAAAAGTTATGGTCTGAGTAACAAACTCAACGGTTCGAAATTGGTTAGGAAGCACCCTTTATGATACATTTTTTTTTTCATTTAATCCAACGCCTACCAACCATGAACCATGCTACCAAGATTTTCAGTTATGTCAAAAGAAATCGCTTAAAGCTGTAAAAAATAAATAAATTGTAAAACAATGTTATTCTTTCCGATAAATATATTCTGGTTTTAGTCTCATGACTGCAAAATGTGTTTTGCATATTTTGCATATTATGACGTAACTTTATATACCTACCAATCAGCAATATTTCCGTACCGTTCGTTGGTATAGGAGCACGTCAAGCTTGACAGCGTAAGGAGAGAAATCGCTCTGCGAGTGTACAGCTCAACCTACACTTGACTGTACATACCATAGACATGACATTTTAAAACCTTCCAACATAATAACGTACAAAATAAGGCTGTTTACTTTGGAGCTTATGCGCAGATTATATTTTTACTCCAATTTGAGTTTCGGATTGCGGTCGAATCGAAGTTCGAGAATTGGACCGGGCGAGTTTCATAATGAATTTGTATATTATAAGTTAATAAAGGGTGTGAGGGACGGTGTACTGAAAACTGAAAGGGCGTGCTCAGTCAACGAAACTGAACATCTTTCCCAAAGAAACATATGTTAGGAAATAAAAAACAAATTTGACCTCTCCACGACCAGAGTAATACAATTTGTATGAAGAGGTAACATTTTTTTTTCACATGTTTCTTTGGGAAAGTTGTTCAGTTTCGTTGACTAAGCACGCCCTTTCAGTTTTCGGTACACCGTCCCTTACACCCTGTATAGACAGGCCATGTTTTTAAGAATTAATTATGGTTTATCTGTGAGGCTTGGATTAGTGCAACGCGGATGTCCACGACGCACCGTAAAATGTATGAATCCTATACATACAGTCCGTTAAGTCCAATACGGTGCTAGAATGAATGCGGTTCTAACTGCTCCGGGTCCGCTCCGCAACGCGCTGAACGGACTGTAAGGGCTTCATACATTTAACGGTCCGTGGTGGACATCAGCGTTAGATGTCCACATCGCAATGATCCAAGCCTGAGAGGAATAAATCAAATCTGTCTGGTTAGATGAAAAGCCAGCCAATAAAAGTCATCATCATCATCATATCAGATAGATAGATACTCGTAGATAAATACTTTTTCATCACATTTGCTCGCAATAAGTCGTAATCTGTGCACGTATTGCGGTCGGAAAGTTGTAAAATGCGCCCTAGGGCTTTTAATCTGTCATCTTGACTTTTCGTTGACATTCTGTGACTGCTAGCTTTCAGAAGACGTTTCGTTCCGAAATAAGACTTTGATGCAAAGAGGTTCCTACTTACTTACTACGCTGGCTCAGCGACCCCAATAGGATCTTGGCCTCCGACACGAGAGTTCTCCATTCTTTCCTGTTCTGTGCCGCTTCTTGCCAATCGGCTCTTTGGAGGGCATCCAGGTCTTTCCGCATTTCGTCACCCCATCTGTACCTAGGACGACCGACTTGTCGTTTTCCAGTCGGTCGTCCCACGTAAGCTCTTCTGGCGGCCCGATCCTCTCCCATTCTCTCCACGTGGCTGAGCCAGCGAAGCCTTGCAGCCTTGGTCTCGCCCATGATGTTGGGTTCGGGTACTAGGTCTACGATCTCTCAATTTTATCTTCGCCTCCATCTGCCATCCGCCTCCTTGACCGGTCCCAGAATTTTCCGCAAAATTTTCCGTTCTGCCACTAAGAGCTTATTCTCTTCTTTCTGTGTCAGTGTCCAGGCTTCACAGCCATACATTAAGATCGGTCTTATTACTGTCTTATAGACACGGATCTTGGTTTTTCTATGTATAAGCTTGGACACTAACACTTTATGTAGAGGTTTCTAAAGAGGTTCTAAGCTCAAGTTAAATTTAACAATCTTTTGCCTTTAATTTATCTTGTTTTTAAACTGTTCCTAAAACAAGAAATTAATTTAAAATAAATTAACTACAATTAGTTTTCACATCTTTACAATAGTTTTTATAACTTTTGGAATTTTGCTTAGGCTTTATATGCGTTTTTTTACTTTCCACAAAGTATAAGTTATGAAATAAAATATGCGTGGGATAAATAGCGCCATAATATTGTTTTCCTGGACGTGAAGAATTTCAGCGTAGCAGCTAAGTCATGTGACTATAAATATTACTATAAAGAATAAAATTTCTGCGTGAATTATCTACTTGAATAAATATTCTAAGTTTACTGTTTTTTTATATTCCTCGCAAATGTGATGAAAAACATTGTGTGTAGCACGGGCGGAAGTGCAATTTCGACACTCGGGGCATTAAAGCACTCGCTGTCGCTCGTGCTTTAAAGGTCGCCTCTGTCAAAATTGCTTACTTTCCGCCCTTGATACACAATGTACTATATTGTCACACACAAAACACATTAACAATAAAAGGAGACTCTTAAATCTAGGGTGACAAAGGCGGTCTTATCGCTAGGAGCGATCTCTTCCAGACAACCTTTGCATGCAGGAAAATGTGAATGAAAACTGTAGTAGTGTGCCAATCTTCTAAATATATAAAAGAGCATGTCCTGACTGACTGACTGATTCATCAACGCCGAGCCGTAACCGCTATAGATACAGATCTGAAATTTTGTACACAGATTTAATGCACGTCAAAACCACCCACTAAGAAAGGATTTTGGAAAATTCATCTCCCAAGGGGGTGAAATAAGGATGAAAGTTTGTGTGAAAGTCCTTTGTTTCTTGAGCTAAATTTACACAAATTCGAATTTATACTTCTGGTAAAAAATAAAGAAACACGTGTGTAAGCATTTCTTAAAAACCACCCTTCAAGGGGGTGAAAAAGGGATGATTTTTTTTTCGTATGTTGGTCTTTAAGTCTTTCATTTTGAAAGGTAGAATTATAGAAATTTGTTTTTGAGCTTTTTGGTAGAAAATAAAAAAGTACGTGTTTAAGAATTTTTCAAAATTCATCCCCTAAGGGGGTGAAATAAGGAATGAAAGTTTGTTTGAAAGTCTGTCAGTTTTGAAGTTAGGATCTTTAAATTTTGTATTTGACTGAAGACTAAAAATTAAGTTTTACGTGTTTTTGAAAATTCTACACCCTAAGGGGTGAAAAGGGGCATGAACTTGAAACTCCTTCATTTTAAAGTAATATCCACACAATTTATTATTTAGGCATTAAGGTTGTAATTCTGTGGAACATACATCACTGTTATTGAAATCCCACCCCAAAATCAATTTAAATGATGGAAATGGGGTGAAAAAGTCTAAAAACCAATATGGTTATCGTTTGTATGGTTTATCGGGTCGCTGATTACGAAAACTAAAACAATTTTGAAATCCAATGTGGTGAACGTGAAATACCATCATCCCCTGAAGATGGGTTTGGGGTGCGATAGGGTTGATATGTCTGAAAATCAATATGGGTGTCGTTTGTATGGTTTATCGGATCGCTGATTACGAAAACTACAACAATTTTGAAATCTAAGGTGAAGGACGTGAAATACGTGATAGGGTTAAAATGTCTAAAAATCAATATGGGTGTCGTTTCTATGTTTATATAAGAATAGGGATAGCGGTTAAGACGGCGTTAAGGATAGGGATAGGAGTAAGGTTAGGGGCATGGATAGGGAGAGGGAGAAGGAGAGGAAGTGAGATGGAGGTAGAGAGAGAGGGAGTGGGAGAGGGTGAGGGAGGGGGAGAGGTAGGGGGAGAGGGAAGGGGAGAGGGAGAAACTGATCATTGTCCGAATATCAAGCGGGCGAAGCGGGAGAAGTCTAAATAGGCTGAGGACCCAGGTTGGCCGAAGCAAGGATAACCTGTGCCGGTGGGGGTTCCTAAGTAGCGCAGACGCCAGCTGTGAATGTGGAGAACTCCTGCAAACCATGACACTCCTCACCAATTGTCCCGCGTGCCCGACCACCTGCTCGCGTGAGGACTTACTTGATTGTAACCAGAGGGCTACCAAGGTAGCCGCTTTCTGGGCAAGTAAGATTTAGCCCGTGTTCTTGCCGACACGAAAGAAGAAGAAGAAGCTAGTATACTTATAATATTAATATACTTGTAGCGTACGGCAGGGCAGGGCGCCAGGCCTTACCTTAATATCCTTGATCACGTTTAAAATGTAACATGCAACTGTGTCAAAGTAAAACACAAAAGTCAAGTCAAAAATACAAGGTTCTAAAAAAGTATAAAGCAATAATTCAAAAACTGTAAAAAGTAGGCCTACAAAAGGTTCTGTCGCCGACAATACTACTGCAATACAATAAATAGAAATAAATAATGTAAACATATAATGTAAGTATAAGAATAAATAAAATATATATATAAATATATACAGGTAAATAAAATACTATCAAAATAGTAACTAAACGAGATTTACTAGTATAGCAAAAGGAGAAGTAACTGGCAATAACGAAATACATAACTTTCAACCTAATTTATACCTTTTGATACTAAGTAATAGCGTTGTTTTTTTATATAGGGTGACTTTTAATTAGTTCTTGATAGAAAAAGGTATGAATGTACTCATGATACTGAACATTTTTTCCCAAGGAACATAGGTCGAAATACGAAAATCAAGTTTTGACCTCCCATAGAAACTGCATTTCAGCTGATAGCGCATTTTGTATGGGAGGTCAAATTTGGTTTTTCGTATTTCGACCTATGTTCCTTGGGAAAAGTTTTTCAGTATCATGAGTACATGCATACCTTTTCCTATCAAGAACTAATTAAAAGTCAGCCTATATATAATGTTGGCAATATTATATCATTATTATATCTCTTTTATAATTAAAAAAAAATTCTTATATTTACTGTATTTTACCGAATATTGGTCTTTTATGTTTTATAATTTTTTTAATGATTCTTATTCATTTATTTGTCTGTGCCAGTTGTCTGCAATTTACTTTTATTTTAATAAGAAACTGTAACGGGCAGGCTAAAAATCAGTTCGTGGCTATATACAAAAGCAAGACACAAGACACAAAGCGTACGCTGCTGCTGCACATGCTGTGAATTTAGAAGTTCCCTCTATTTTGTACCTATTTTGTATGTACCTATGGGGAAATAAATGGCGTTTTAATAAATTAAACATTCGGTTGTTTTCGTGTATGATTTGTTTATACAACTGGTTTATTCGACGGCATGACGAAAAAAATGTCCTTGAAAAAAAAAGTACCTATGGGGAAATAAATGGCGTTTTAATAAATTAAACATTCGGTTGTTTTCGTGTATGATTTGTTTATACAACTGGTTTATACGACGGCATGACGAAAAAAATTTCCTTGAAAAACAAAATTGGGCCCCGATTTTTACGTCTTGTTTTTTATTTATAATTTTATTATGGCCGTTTCATTCATTTTGCCTTGAGCTCTGGTTTTGGGCGTTTGTAGCGTAGCGGTGGTTCAGCTTATACTGGTTTTGTTTCTACCATTACGCAGCTGGCGACATTTTGCCGTGCGATGGAAAATTGTTTTATTTTATTTTCATATAAGTGAACTCATTATTTTATGATCGAAAATATTCGAAAGCGTGTCTTGTGTTGAAAACGTTTATTTAGTTTCTCCTGCCTCGGTGTCGGTCTGTCTGTAGTCAAATCCTGCAAGTTGGCTAACGAATGGCTTCACGTGCCTTACGATGCTCGGAAATGCTCTTGTTGTTGTGGCCCCAGAACAGTTGTGCCGTTAGCGGTCACCCATCCTAGTTCTGACCTCGGTTTAACTTTTGTGATTGGAAAAAAGAGCAACTAGAATTTGACCACGATCGTTCAAACGACTTTATCTAAACTAAATCCCAAACTAACACAGCTTCAAATTCTGAACTACACTTAAATAAAGCTTTAACTCAAAGCGATCCATAGACAAATATACAAACACGATGACCCTAATCCACACACTGGACTAACTTGGCTGCGCTGTATATCAGCTGTATAAGAGGTGTATAGTCGTTGTATAAGAGTTACATAGTTGCTCTATATGCAGATTGTTGTGCAAAGAAGCAGGGAACAAGGATAGGGAAGTGACATACTAGTTAATAGTTTGTGAACTTTACTTTTTACTTTTGGATTTTTTTTAATGCCACAAGTGGGCAAACGAGCAGGATTATTTTCCAAGCAGGAGCGGAATTTATTTTCCAATAAAAATGTTAGTTTAATAAATGCACAAACAAAAATTTTTTTAATGTCTAGAATGTCCAAAATTTTATAGACTAAGAGAATCCAGAAGTTATTATTAAAATACATGACTTTTCACTTGATTTAATCTACTTAGAAAATCTACAAAAAATATTTAAAATGATAAAAATAGTTTGTATTTTAACGGATTTGTTTTATAATAATTAAATAAATAATAATAAACACTATTCATTTCGGACAACATGATCCATAAGTGTTAGTAATCCTTAAAACTATTTTAGTAATCTATAACTAAAAGAGACCTACACCTATCAATCATATTCCTGATCAGTAGTCTATTGTTCGCTATTGTTGCTGCCGCGCAATCTGTGCAGCATGTTTTGAATTTGTTTGTGTTAATAAAAGAACACAAAAATGCATCATTGCCTTATCAGGAAAAAAATAAAATGTGTCATTCTGACAACAACCCCTTTATACTACGAGAAAAAATCTACTGAAGGTGTTTAAATGCTTCATTCTTACTATTATTCGGGCTGCTTGTATGTTGAACACAGGTATGATTAATTTTCCAACAGTAGCTTAGTTGGTAGATTCGCTCTATTTGCATTGTATTTTCTATGTTTTGACACTCAATAACTATTTTAAATTGAATAAATAATTCTAAATCAAAATCTAGTATTGCGTCTTTGGTATAAACGAAGAAGACTCAGGTTCGACTCCCGCCTATTGTTTGTGTATTTCGATCGTTTCATAGCTCATCATCATCATAAAATCTCATGAAACGTCCACTCTCTCCAGAATTCCAGCTAAAACTGACCACAGAAGGACGCTCCTGTCCATCCTTGGGTTCATAATACCTTTCTAGGCTTTAACGACACCTACGGCAAGAGATAGGTTGGCAATATTCTTTTCCGTCACCCCACGGGCAGTTTACATAAATAGTCTAAATTTTAAGAATTTTTATTTTTAATTTATTTAAATTTTATCGGCACATCACTAGCTCAAAGCAAAGAGCGTGGCCCTTGACCATTCACTTTGTTGCAGCTGAAAGCGGCCCCTCCGCTTTGCGGTCGGATGCAAGGTTAAAGGGGTGTAATTACTATACAATATACCTACACTATACAGCCAGTAGCTGTATAATCGATCCTAACTACACTATAGTCAGGAAACTTTGTGATACAGGGATTTGCATATTGTCTTAGCTTTAAAGAGGTGTTTGTGGTACTTTAGTCTAGGTATATATGTGGTCAGAAGGTTAGGCTCTCGATCTGGTGGTACTGTGTTCGATTCCCCGTGGGGACATGGCCGAACGAAATTCCCTTTGTGTGACTTTCCTAGTTTAGTTAAAACATTGCAGGATGTATCACCTGACTTGCCAAAAAATAAGATGATTCCGTGCTTGTTGGCCCCAGATACTATAGACCATGGTCATGCCGGACACCTCACCATAGGTGACACCAGGATATGTGAGGTCGGTCATCGATTTAGCAAACCACACGGTATGATGATGATTTCCAAAACAGTGTTTGAAACAACAGTTAGTTAATAATTAAGACCATACCTAACAAAATCTGTTTATTCAATAATTTAGGAAAACAATTTGGAAAAATGTTTCTATGGTGCCTGCAAAGAATAGTACTAATACATCTCTACCCGTGGGTGTCGTAAGAGGCGACTAAGGGCTTTTCAACCGGTGCATGGGTAGCACCATCTTTCTGTGTTTCGTACCATCTTGCACAATGCAGAAACTAACAACAGGGGTTTCCAGTCGCAACGCTTACAAGCGTGGTGACTATGGTGAATCCCCTCCAAAGTACCACGCGTTTTTACTGGAGTATTGAAAGGAGGTCCCTACCCTGCAGTGTACGTTTCATGGGGTGTTCAGAGACATCTTAAACTATATGTAATGGTTAGTTTTACATGCTTTTGGATCGGAATATAACTCTATTTTTTTTTTTATTCAGAGTACCAACAGCTACTTAAATCTAATTATAAACATAGGTGAATTAGTACACAGCCATTTTAAGGTACCCGCAGATTCAATCTATTATTATATAATTTAATCAAGGTATAGGGAATTTTTTTTATTGAGGTACGTTTCAAAACTAAGTTTTTAATTAACAACTGCATTGAAAATCAACTTCAGTTTAGAAAATAAACATCCTTCGGCGTGGAAAGTAAGCACGATTACTTCATTCAACACCGTAGTCAACATATTTCCCACCTCTCGCCTTGTTATAAAGTTAACCAAGAATTTCTTAATAAAACAAGTAACTGAGGTTTGCGGGTGTCAACTCCAAGCTACCTCAATTTCAAGTTAGAATAGAACAAGTTAAAACCGGTCTTGGTATCCGCCAAGTTTCTTTTCACTTAAGTCTTGTAGCGTGGTAACTGAAGGGATTTAACCTTGTTGGTTAGATTTTAACTTCCAGCTGCTATTTTAACCCAGACGTTAACGGAAGTTTTTGAAGACAGTAACGTTCAGCTGTTTTGACTTACGCTTTAATATTGTTTTTTTTTTTAAATTTTACATTTCACTCTTTTTTATTGGGGGTCATTTTACACAAGATCATGTGATCCCAAACTAGGCAAAGCCTGTAGGTACTATGGGTATCAGAGACTGATACCATACTTGGGTTTTTGGGGGCGAAAAATCGATCTAGCTAGGTCTCATATCTGAGAAATTTCGTATTATTTTCAAGAGTCCACGTTTTAGGCAGAAACCTACAGCGCCATCTGTTGGCGGGTAGCATAGCTTGCTCACCCGGTGATATTTTCAGGTTGAGGCGGCTATTATAAAGCAAAGCTAGGTCGCCTAGGTACTTTTAAATTAAATAATCTAATAATAAAGGCATTTCTGTTTAAGCCAAGTTATATGCTGGTTATTTTAGATCGATTTTTTTTGTAAAAATCAAATCTTCTGCAAACAAAAGTTTTAAGTTGCATTTCGGTGGATAAAATTTTATTGTAGATGAAAATACAATGCAGACTAATTAAAATACCAACAGACCCTACACTATGATCCAACTAAAACAATCCACACCAAAATTAACATTCCATATTTAACCGTATAATCCATGCCCGTAGCGTAAACTGGTATGTAAACAACGAGTTCCCAACAATGGCCCGAGCGAGATGCGAGCGGTTTGGAGTATGGATAACAATATGCATAGCAGCACGTGCGCTCCACCGTACCGCAACCCCACTATCGCTAAATGCAGCCCCATGCATAATGCACGCGTCATCTGCGCGATGCTTCAGGGGTTAAGGGTTGGGGTTCCTTTGAGAGCGAAAAACGATCGATGGAAAGTTTTTTTTTATCGTCAATGAGATGAGGTCGACGATGGAAAGAGCTCGCCTAGAAAAATCTTATTTACTCGCTACTTGAATAGATTCGAGTTAGGCAGAAAACAGTTTCTTCGGAACCAAAATACGAACAAACTGAACAAATTTGTTACAGTCAAGAGGACATCAAGCTTGGAGTATGCCGCAAGGCGTTAGGCCCACCTTATGTAGTAGTACACAAGACCGCACATCAGTAGAAACACTTTTGGACCTTATGGCGTGGTAATAGAGTTGAAAAAGTTTCTACCGAGAAGCGGTTGACCGTACCTGTGCGGAATGAAGGCTATACCTTCCCTAAAATTTGCAGCTACATGCTTGTCAATGTTAATTTCAAACTCATTTTCACGTCAATAACGTTCCCATAAGCGTGCCTTGCTACGTAGCTGTTAAGACCAACGGTGACCCCGAAATTTACAAAAATGAGGGAAAAGTATTTTTTTTATATGTTCTTTCAAAAATGTAAAACGGCCAGATCATCAAATAATGTCCTGTCTAAAATATTGTAAATTTTCATATATTTTTGATAAAAAAGTTAAACACATTTTTTCTATTGAGATAAATGCTATATTTAATGTGAAAAGTGGTTAAGAATTTAAACATTCTTAAGTTCATTCAGAAAATATTGACACAATAGACTTTCTTCTCTTCTTATTAAAAATTTTGTAAGTCAATCATACTTCACCATATGCTTGACTTACACTGTAATGTACGTGAAGATATAATTATAATTTAATTAGTTAGTAGTTGTAATTTATTTTTATTATTACAGTTTGAAAGCCGCCTCTAAAACCTATTTGTCAACATCATCTTCCTAAAAATACTTTATTAAAGAGAACATTAATTTGACAAAGTCTAGACAAAGTCCTCCACGAAATAATTATGTCGAGGGTTTCGCTAACTCACTATTACTAAACACATTAGAACTACAAAGACAGAGATGAAATTTGCATCTAGATAGGACTTTTTATATGGTGAGTAAACATATTTATGTTCTACTTACGTAACTAACTTTTTAGTTCATATTACAGAAAGATTTAAATCTTATATAATTGAAATAAACGCTTCTATCCCGTGGGGTTCCTCGCTTCTTTTACTCATATAAACCCTTTAATATTGTGATAAGATAAATCTTCTCCAATATTTTCTGTATTATTGACTAAAAAAGTGGTACAAAAATAATCGATAGAGGATTAATTTTTAAAAGGATTTGGAAAACGCTACATCTGTAACCACACCTTAACGTTTCATCCCCCACCCTTTATGGAGAGCTTTCGGTTGAACCTTAACGTTTAGTTGGCGATTTGGGAGTTCCAACCACCGGGCCGCGAAACGCCACTCACACGTCGTTCCCGAATCCAGGCTCTTCTGTAGCCATTCACTCTTGAGTTGCAAATGAATGAACTATTCTAAAGACTCTTATACACGTAGGAAATACTTGCGCAAAGTACCTGGTGGTATTGTATAAACGGTTAAAATATAAAGATCCAGATATTAGTTAGGACAAATATGATACCGGCAAATGAGGATCAGTGTTGGTTAAACAAGGTATAAATGATGGGCTGGCAGAAACATCTGGTCTTTCTATACAAACTGTCCAATCTAGTTTGCAATTTTGTATGGAGAGGCTGATTTTATTTTTCATTTATTGCAAGTTTTATACACTGGAAGTTGTTCAGTTACGTTGACTGATCTTGCTTGCCAACTTGTCCCTTACATCATGTATAAGAAACAGGTAAAACGTTGAGTAGTGCGAAGTGATGAAGGGGGCAAAGCCCAGTCTTAACGCCAAGTCGGTTCGAGTCGGTTGGTACGATAACATAGGAAATGACACCCTCACCGAATTTGTCCGTACTTGTACCTCGTTCTTTGTTACTAGGGCAAGTACTTAACGAAACCATTAAATAAAACTAATAAAACAGCGCTTTAATTGTATATTTTTTTATTTAAATAAACTAGTGCACAAAAACGACACTATGAAAAATTTTACAATACAAAATTGCCTTAGAAAAACTGTTAAAAATAAAATGAGTGACCCGGAACTTTGCGTTTCCATGATGCTTTACTGATTTCAATTATCTTACCCCTCATATATATTTAGGCCTTTGCCCAGCAGTGGGACATTTAGGAGCTATTTAAAATAAGATAATATTCATTTGAAAACTCTTTTCCTCTCTATGTATTTTCTTGTGCACAGCAAACTGCGCCACTCAGTAGTGTAGTGTATAAGATCCATAATTCGTAGGTTTAAACACATGTAATGGATTTACTATTGGGTGTGCAGAAATCCATCTAACTACTTACCCTGAGGGAGACCAATCGTTATATGAATAGTGAACAGAATATGAGAAGCGATGGCCGATGGTATCTTGCTATAATTTCGTATGATGTAACGTGGGCAAGCCCCATGAGGTACATACGATACAATAGATGTCTTTTATCATATACAGAACAGTAATAGTCATTATGTTTACTTTAAGAACAATTATCCATAACAATCAGGCGCTAGGACCTCGCTGAGTATTGGGAGGTAAGATGTTTATGTTATGAACATAGATATCGTGTGCTTTTGCTAGGTCTGTGGTTATGAACGTTATAAAATACTTAATCAAAACGTGCTTTGCGATAAAAAAATCCTAAAAAAGTACGGAACCTGACACGCACTTGGTCAGTTTTTAGATAAACATTTTTGGTTCTTACTCTCTATATTTCAGATCATACAATCGTAACACAAAACCAGTACACGGAGCAGAGAGTGACTCTGTATCACAAAAGTAGCTTATAAGTAGTTAAAAATATCAAGCCACCAACAACCAACAACTATCAACAACGTAAAATCCACTTAACATTCTCATAGTAGAGCCTGAAAGATTGAAGGTGGGGCTTTTGTGCAAAGTCCGTCTGGAGATGTGCCATGGTATGCCTATTTTTGCCGTAAAGCAGCAGTATTTTCACTACTGTGTCTCGGTTCGAAGGGTAAAGGAACCTGTGAATTTACCATCTTAGTTCTCAGTGTGGACAACGCACTTTGCTGTCTAATTAGTGTCACATTCTGTCACTTAGACAGTGAGTGCTATGGGTGGTGATAATCATCATATCGTGTGGGTTGCAAGGTCGATGACCGACCTCACAAACCCTGGTGTCAGAGTTGTTGAGCCGCCAAAGGCCTCTGACATGGCTCATTAACGACTACATCCGTAGATAGTAGTCGGGACCAACGGCTTTACGTGCCTTCCGAAGCACGGAATCATCTAACTTTTCGGGCAATCAGGTGATTCATCCTGCAATGCCCTAACCAAACTGGGGAGGTCGCACAAAGAGATTTTTGTTTGACAGTGTCCCCACTGGGAATCGAACCCAGAACCTCCGGATCGAGAGCCGAACCCTCTAACCACTAGACCACGGAGGCTGTCGATGGCTATGGGTGTTGATATGATGGTCACTTAGCACCAGGTGGCTTACCCCACAAAATCGTATGCTGACATATAACATAAAAAAAACTATAAGAAACTCATAATTATTCAACGTCATTAGTATTATTAGTACCTGTTATTATAAAACTATTTTACAGCTAACAGCACCACATGACGTGCTAATTCAAAACTTGTTAGCACGTTGTCACTAAACTATGCTCGAACAGCTAACAAAGCCATACATTATACAACCTTTATACAACCTTTGTCGTTATTATATCGCCGAAAAATTCTATTATATTTCACACAGCGTGAAACCGCGCTTTTATAACTGAAACAATGCGAGGTTTTGTGTTTTTTGTCGCATGATTTATAAAACGTTTGTTTTTGACGCCATTTTGGTTATTTTGTTCAAATTTTTTTAGGAAACTTTATTTATTGGTGGTTTTCATGTGAAATATTGTTTGTGTTGTTAGAAATGCTTTAGTTAGATCAAATAAATGGACACCTACACTTGACTTGGTTACAAAATGCAAAGTTATCCTATAAGGCTTCCGTTTTTTTTCCTTTTGACGTACAGATCCCATACAAGTAACAATAAGAGTTTTGAAGGAGCTTTAAGTTTAAAGATGGTTTGTGCAACTAGCACTTTGAAGCATAAAACTGAAAGCTTACTTTTTAAAAGGTCCTAATGAAATAATGAACATAATTTTAGCATGCGTTTAGGATAGGTCGAAATATGAAAAAAAATTGAACTCTCGTAGAAACTGCATCATCAGTGAGTTGATAGTACATTACGAGTATGTATTCCCATTTGACCTCCCAGTCAAATTAGTTTTTCGTATTTCGACCTATGCTCCTTTGGGAAAGTTTTTCAGTTTCATGGTCTAAGTAAAATGCTAAAATTGTTCACTTTTTCATAAGGTCCCTATACAAGGCGTAATATAAAGGGTATATCAACCCTAAATGACGGATTCTGCCCATGAAACTGAACAACTTTCCCTGAGGAACATAAGTCGAAATACGAAAAAAAAATTAAGCTCCCATACAAAATGTACTTTCAGCTGATTCTGTTTCTATAAGAGATAAGAATTTTTTTTCGTATTTTGACCTATGTTCCTTAGGGTATGTTGTTCAGTTTCATGGGCAGAATCACATCCTTTAGCGTTTGTATACTCTTTTTTTACACCCTGTATAAGGAAGTATGTATATTAATATACTCTTTGATGTACTTAAAATGTCATCTAAATATAAGTTAAGCGCGCATCCTTGAAACTCGTTATCCTAAAGAAAAGGGTAACATTTCGTGTAACTAAGTGGTTTTTCGCCACGTTAGCGGTTGCGATGTAATTAATATACAATAATGCCACCCCTTAACTTGCCAGGGGTGGATTTAGGGTTACTGCTTCGAATGTAGGAGCAGGATTCTGTAAAATACGTCATGGAATTAAAGTGAATCGTCAAGACTCTTTTTTAATTTTATAATGAAAAAATTTAAGAACTACGACTTTACTATTGTGATTTAGAGATTGGATAAATAAGATAGATGCTTGGCAGTAAGATATTACGAAGAATTTGCGGACAGTTATCTTCCCTGTAGTATAATATCGCAGGCAAGCAAAACAAAAAATAATTGTGTTACTAACTTTATAAGTATGATCGATTTCTTTATTAGCAAAAAGAAAATCATAACTGCGAATAGATTGGGTTTTGATGAGTGATTTTCGCAGTTGTAATAAATAAGTGTACTGAGTTCTATCACTTTGTTTTTTGATTTTCTTTTGACTTAAAATTTTTGTTTTACAACTCTTAGAAATTAAAATAAAAAAAGTTTCCATACACACCTTTTGTTTTGAAAATTATAATTAAATTCGATTTTATCGATATAAATCTTAGGAGAACTAAATCCAACCCTGTCTTTAGACATTATGACAATAAATCACTCGTGATAACGACGCGGAAATTTGTACACACATGAATACGAAGCAGGGAGGGATGTGGCTTACACGGTGAATTGGATTAAGTGTGTCGTAAAGATTATGATGATGGCGAAAAATCTGAGCAGGTATTCGGTATTTCAGGCACTTTAAAATGATCAAGTATGTTTTTTGCAGTTAGTTATTTACGATGATGGGAAAATGTTCTTGAAAACAAAGGTTAAGGTAGAACAACACAATTTATTGATGATGATATAGATGTTTCCCGCGATTTTGTCCGCGCGGGAATATATCTATGTTTCCACCTGTCCACCTGTCCACGCAGGGAGGTATGTGGCTTACACGGTGAATTGAATTAAGTGTGTCGTAAATATTATGATGATGGCGAAAAATCTGAGCAGGTATTTGGTATTTCAGGCACTTTAAAATGATCGAGTATGTTTTTACAGTTAGAGTCATTTTCCACGTACGTACGTGACATTATCACCCAAGCGACATAAATCACTCAGGCGTTATTAATCACTCCGGCGGCGTTATAATCACTTGCTTTTGCAACTGCAAATGCATCTTGCCATTTCTGGAGTCCGTAGATGGTTAGGTCACTAATTATTTATTACACACTTTCGTCCGTGCCTCACTCAGCATGGTTCACCGAAAACCAGCGTCGTGGCATGTGTCGCGACATTTGCTGATTGGGGCCCTTTTATTCACTGTGGTTATCAGAGCACTGTGCGCAATGTCATGTTCTTTTTTTGTATTCTTTTTTTTGTATGTATCGTCTCTTAACCTATTTATGTTTTTGTGCTGTGTTGTGACGTCTCAGTAGTAATAAATATTTCTGATTTCTGATCTAAAATGCAAACGATATTTGTAGCTTGCATGCATTCCACAAATATCTCCGGTATGGGCTTTCTGTGACTCTTAGATTCAAGAGGATGAAAAATCCTTAAAAATAAAGTCTAAGTCACAACAACAAAATTAATTGAGTATTAGAAAAACAGAGAGAAGTTAGTTACGTCAGACAAAAGAAATGACAAAATAAATAAATATGAAAAAAATTATACACCACGAACACAGAACTTCTAAGGAATATACAAGTTGTAAAAAATCTTATGAAACTAAAACTATGCATTCAGACCATGCAACTGAGCAATTTTCCCCAAAAAAGATAGATCGAGACGAAAAATATTTTTTTCCACAAAAACAGAACCACATTTTGTATGGGAAGTCAAAACAAACTTGTTACTCGTACCTATCTTCCTTGGATATAGTTGTTCATTTTCATCGTTTGAATTCTAAATCTTTGGTTAAAATTTTCGGAGGAGTCTATATTATACACCCTGTAAAAAATATTTTTTGTTGAAGAATCGAATTAAACAGCTTGATGACAACTTTCCATTTCAACCTAAAAGTAAACTCAAAATGAATAATGACAGAATGTCTTTTTGTTAAACTTTCATTTCATTTACAATACCTTTGTACAGGGTGGTGGCAAACTTGCACATCTGAAGCGTTCCCCGTTTCGGTATCACCCTGTATCGTTAATTAAGCAATTCATCAAAACTCGTGGCAAAAAAACCCATTGTAGCCACCCACCGGGGTTTCAGAACGTACCTGCCCAGTTTACTTAGAACTCTTATAACATTGTTTGGTTGTATTAAAGCTGCATTAGTTTTCAAATTAGAGTGCTGTATTAGTTTGGCTTGTAATGTTAAATTGTTGTATAACATATTAATAGTTTTGTTTAAAATCTTACTTTTCATAAGCAAGCCCACAAAATTATTTTAAATAGGTACTAGGCTTATTGACTTTTGTAATGTGAAAAAAGAAAACTTATTAATACCGTTGCATACAAGGTAGAGAAAGTAAAAAAAGAACTAAAATATTATATTCAGCTTATATGCAAAATTTTCCCTTAAAATATATATTATTAACAAATTTTTTTTTCATTCTTTCCTTCCACTTATTAATCAAAACATTATTGATGATAACATTTTATGAAGTGTCCCTGTGAGAGCTCCCACCAGAATGCGTGGTACGATATTTCGAGGGAAATTACCATAGTCACCACGCTTGTTAGCGTAGCGGGGTGCCATGGACCGCAGTTCTTGGTACGGTAATTGTGGAAATTGCTCTTTAATTTGTCCGAATCTTTATAAAAAAAAAACTCTCCAAGTGCGAGTCGGACTCGCGCACTGGGGGTTCCGTACCACACGTACCACATTATATTAATTAAATTTGCTGATTTGAGTTAATTGAATAAAATTTAAATTGCAGTATACGATTTATGACTTATTAAAAAAAAACTACTAACTAGATCTCGTACAAACCAATTTTTGGTGGAAGTTTGCATAGTAATGTACATCATATATATTTTTTTGTTTTATCATTCTCTTAGTTTAGAAGTTACAGGGGGAAGGACACACATTTTACCACTTTGGAAGTGTCCCTCGCGCAAATTATTCAGTTTAGAAAAAAAAAATTGTTAGAAACATCAATATCATTTTTGAAGACCTATCCATTGATACCCTTCACGTATGGCTTTGACGAAAAAAATTTAAAACCCCCAAATTTTTTTTTCTTTTTCTATTTTTGAGTAGTTCTTAAAGTTTTGGAAAACCTTATTCATTTTGCGGTTGTAACACTTGTAACATCTCATTCTAAAGGCAAAAAAAAATATAGAACTTTCCGTACAAATTAGGCTGCACTATCGTTATACGAAAATTTAATATTTATTTTTAAATGTAAAACATGAAACTTTTTAAAACATATACTCTTGAGACAAAAATGTTACCCATGTTAATAATACCATGCTTTTCCGAGATTGAGACTAGCACCCCACAATATTTATTTTTGACGATTTTTTTGTGATAGGTAAACTACTGTGCCAAATTTTTGTAAACTTTGGCTATCAGTTGTCTGTTTGTTTAAATTATTAGTTGTTTTACAATAAATTCTAATTTTTAAGCTTTGTTTTGATTTAAAGCTTTTTGTGTTATTCTTATTTGATCTGTGAAAATTTAAACTAAATATGTATAGGAAGCGCGATTGTGAGTAAATCACATGTTTACGTTTTGGTAGTACAGGAACCCCCCTTATACGAAATTACACAGACTAATTAATACTGGTGCAAAATATCTTATATAGAGATGCTATGCAAAGTTTTATAAAAATCGTGTGAGCCGTTTTTCAGAAATTTAAATTTTTCATTTCGACAGCTACCCTCAAAAAGAGAGCTAGCAAAAAACTACTTAGTATCATTCGATCAATTTGTATAAAAATCTTAAATTTAAAATATAGTCTCAATCGGACTATTCGTTTAGCCGCTAGGCCAAAGCGTGACGGATAGACCGACGACCGACCGACTGACGGACGGACATTTTTAGGGGACTTGCATTTTATGATGTATAAGTGATATAGAACACATTTTTAAGAAAATTATCAAAACTGCTTTTTCACGAATACAATACCTTTCTCGCTCCGCTCGAAAGTAAAAAACTGTAAAGAACTAATTATCAATATAGTTTTTGAACCGTCTTAAATACTCAGACATGAAATACAAGTTTGGTTTTTGTAAAAATCAAAGGAAAACAGCAACATAAGCAGCCTACAAAATGTTCCGGTGGACGTGCGGTGGATCTAAGGTTAGCAAATGTTTGTATTTTTACTCGCAAATGTGTTGAAAACGTCGTAAGATGCATATGCGTATTGTCACTACATTCTCGGCTCCATTACGCCCTCGCCTGCGGCTCGAGCTGCAATTCCTGAGCCTCGAGTGTAATAAGCAATAATAGTGTACTTGCATCTTAATGTAGTATTATCGCTATAATGTGTAAAAAAAATACATTTTGGGCTATTAGAGTTGTTGTTTTTATGTTCACTAATGATGTAAAAAATACGATAAACTATAAACAATGACATTCTCAAGTATGGTTTGTTTATACAAGAGTTTTATTTCAACGTTGATCTTGAAGACCACGACTTCGACTTTCTTTTTTGGATTTAGCCTCATAACTTACTTTATTATCATTGAAATAGTTGTTTTATTTAGAATTGACTAAGGTTTGAAAATTCAACCCTTCAATAAAGGTAAGTGTGTAGTAGTAAGTATATAAAATAAAATGTTCCCATTGACACGTTTTTTTGTACGGAACCCTATAAATCGCAGTATAATTAAAGCGCCGTGAAAATACCTACGACGTAGAACAAACGAACTTTCGGATTTATAATTACGAGTAGGATTTTCAATTACCCTTTCTCAAAACTTGTTAAACGTGTCGTCAACATACCGTACGTAAATTAAATTTAACTCAGTTTCGAAAACTAATTACTTACAAAATATTGGAGAAATAATTGTCTACGAAGATAGATTAATTAGTTATCAAAGATACATCAAGTTCGTTGTTTCATGTGGTTTTGTTCGTACCATGTAAACCATTCACAGTCAATAGACTTTGTCAATCATCTGGATATAGTCTTGGTTAAGTTTGTATTAATGCACGCTTCAATAACTTACGATACTTACACCTATCTCTGTAAGCCTATCGGGTGGTTGTTCTACTCATAGAACTGATCTGCTTTTGTAATACAACTTTTGGAAACACGCAAGTTTTGTTTGCTCATCTATCTATCTATACAGTGTGAATATCGGACCGAGCAAAGTGAAAGAAACAAAACGTGGTATTGCTTTGATTGGCAAGTTGTAGAAGAAAAGTTCTTCAGTGTCATGGAAAAAGTTATTAACTAAGGGGTTCAGAGAGATATACTAAAGAGCCTGTTTATACAATTCAATGTTTTGTAGCAAATTGGAAAAATGTATTGTTTTTTATACAGAAAATACATGACTTAATGGGAGCTGAGCTATAGGATCTTATAATTCAAAATAAATT
Source organism: Athrips mouffetella (assembly GCA_947532105.1). Classification (NCBI taxonomy): domain Eukaryota; kingdom Metazoa; phylum Arthropoda; class Insecta; order Lepidoptera; family Gelechiidae; genus Athrips; species Athrips mouffetella. Next base: position 27,929,302 of record OX383967.1, read on the forward strand.
AGAGGGTTTATATTAAAAATATAAATGTAATTTAAAGAATAATTTATTTACTTTTTTATAATTGAATAATTTAAACATAGTATTTATATGTACTTATGATATAAAAAACAATTTTAAGTTGCCTTTTTGTGCTGGAATAGTAAACCCTTGAAGAGAAGTCTCTTTGTGCACACCGTTCCATAAAAAATTATAGTCGCCAGCCACTGCTCCATGAAAACTTAAAGTAGCCAGAGCCAGTCGCTAGGCCAACGTAAATAAGAGTTTTCATAAATCACCCCAAAATTATTTTGTTTTCAGTACTTGAGGTTAGATTTTGTGCAGAAATACTTCGACGTTTATAGGCTATTAAGAAAAAGTTTTATATTACTTCATTCAACACTCAGTAGAATACCATACAAAACAACAAGTCATCAAAAGCAAAGAAAGTTAGTGGGGCGCGAGAAACAGAGCGAAAGATCCGCGTGAAAGAAAGAGAAAGGGCGCGGTGCAATTTGGGCCGCGTAGTCTAGCTATTGTGCAGCTGTTACTAGAGCATGAGGCAAAGCAGCCTCCAGTGCTATGAAAAACTGTTTTCTAGGCCTTTTTGTTGTACGTCCTACCCTGAATTCCGTACCTTGCTCAAGTTGAAATATTTTATTTGTCTATAATTAGATATTTTTATAAAAGGTTTGTATGCCATAAAATAAAGAAAGGTGCAATTAGCTTATTATTCTGATTTATTAAGCGTAATGCCAAAAATATTGTGGTATTTATTGGCTGCTCTCAAGAAGTTGTTATCTGGTTTAATGTCAAAGTAAGGTTGATATTTAACTAGATAACATTGTGTTATTTATGTTATTATTAAATTTTGACTCAGGTCCATACTAACATGACATTACACAATACCCATAGAATACATGAAACAGAGACAATACCCATATACATTCAATAATGTTTTTTTTACGAAATAGAGTAAAATTGCGTATTATTGTAACGATAAAAGAATAAAAAAGGAAACTATGCATAGCACAATGTCTTAACTGACGCAACATACAGATAGAAACACACGAACGTACTAGATCAAAATAGATAGTAGGAAATAATCAAAATTTTGCAAAGCGTTGTAGAACACAAAGTGGGAGTAATCCGACCAAAACATAGGTTTACTGCAGAGTTAATTTCACCGCTTTTCAGCATAGTATAACTATAGATACGTAGGTAAGTACAATATCCCGCGTCTCAAGTCTCGCGTCTTACTCGGGGCGTGTTTGAGTGAGGATTACAGCATAGAAACCCGTTACCCGGCTAAATTAAATCGCACTTCGGATCATGCAAACAGTTCGCTATAGACGTGCTAGCAGCATTGGAGAGTCAACATTGGAACGCTTGTAATTTTATAGCATGTATACATAGTATTTATATGTTTAAGCATTTGAAATGAAGTATAGATATTGATAATAATAATTTATGTATGGGTGGCATCTTAAAGGTGAGTTTCTACCAGATCTGTACGAAGAAGCCAAGGTCTAAGTTGGAATATTTCAACCAATAGATTGCTCCATTTCATAGCTTGGAATTTTTCGAGCTCACTGCTTAGCTGCCCTCGCACAGCTCCGTTAGAAACGCAACCTTATCTGTACTGTACTTAGGTTGTGTGTTAATAAAACTAAAACGAGTGTAGTGTTATTGTAAAAAACATTTTAATATAGTAAATCAATAAATTCAATAAAAACCAGAAAGCAGATATTTTAATTTCCGAATTCAACTTTGTAAAATACACCACAGGTAATATTTCACCAACACTAAATGGAAAATAGTAAATAAAATTTACTTATCAGATGGCAATTACTCTATATCGATTCTGGCAGAATCGAGTACTCTATTAAAATGTCGATTCGGTGCCAACTCTCGTTAGCCGTTCTTTATTTGAAAATTCAAATTTGAAATCGGAATTTCATGTCCATATTAATATTAATTTGCGAGGAATTTATGGGAGTAATTTCATATTCATTCTTATATATTAGATGAAATAGGGTTTTTATGAGGGTTTTGTATGTAAAAAGCATAGATGAAATGTTAATAAAATGTTATGTTAATAAAATAAATGAATAAATAAATAAAAAATGAACATTTTTTTGTTTGTTTGTGGCTTTCTTAAAATAACAAAGTATTTACAGCGCGATCAGAACAAGTTTGTCCATGACGGTTATTTTCCACGCATGGGTGACAGGAGAAGAGCCAATGAATGATTCGCTCACCCCCTGGGGGGAGCCGCGCTCACCCCCGAGAGTTATTTTGTACGCAGTCTTTCTTAAACCTTACTAAAAATTTATATTTTTGACCTTTTATCATGTTTTCATTGTTGTTTCAACAAATTTTCCATAGAAATTATTTTCTTTTATATTATTGGAAATAACATAATTATTAAATCGAAAAGAAATAAAATTTGGAATGAAATTTATTTATTTTCTGAACATGTGTACATATGTAGTTACTAAATAGGTAGAGATTCATTTTTTAGCAAGTTATTTAGGGAAATGAATTTATTTTTGTCGCTATGCTAAAATTATGTTTTGTCTAAATAGATAACATATTTTCATGACAAGATTCCCATCACTACCAATAAACTTAATATGACAAGCATATTGGTTGGAGGCTTCACCAACGTTATTGGATTCCTAAACTTATTAATTTCTCATTGAGAGTTCAGTAGGTAATTAATTATTATTTTGATTGGCAGCTCTGGAGCGCGCTTTCAACGTTTCTGTGATCGACAAATGAGAGTGAATCTACCTAATTGGTTGTATGTAATATATTTTATATAGTTCACAGTAATAACCTAATTGATTCTATGAAATTACTTTCTCTTAACGAAAGGTATTATGGTTGTGTTTTATGTAACTATAATTCAAAATAATAATAAATAAGAATATATTACTTGTACATTAGCTTTGTTATCATACAGCACTTGAAAATTACTAATTGATCTAATATTGCTACATATATTCATATTGCTACATCATATTCATATGAGCTCGGCTGCATATGCTGTTAGAAAAATCAGACAACTTACTGATGTAGCTACTGCAAGGCTGGTTTACTTTAGCTACTTCCATAGCATTATGTCTTATGGCATACTGCTTTGGGGCCGAGCAGCTGATATACATTCAATATTCGTTTTACAAAAAAGGGCTATAAGAGCAATTTATTGCCTGAAGACTCGTGATTCCCTGAGAGAACTGTTCAAGGAAATCAACATTATGACAGTGCCATGCCAGTATATCTATGAAAATATATTGTATGCTAGAAAGAACATTCATCAATTACCTAAAATTTGTGACAGGCATAATTTTAATACTAGAAATAAGCATAAAATTGATCAACCATATACTAGATTGGCTAAAGTCAATACATCTTTCGTTGGTCTGTGTATACGATACTACAACAAAATACCTGACAATATAGTGCAATTACCTGAGAGAAAGTTTAAAGAATGTGTAAAGCAAACGTTATGTAAAAAAGCTTACTATAGATTGGATGACTATATGAATGACAAAGAGGTATGGTGCTCTGATATTCCAGCGAAACACAAGAAACACATTGTAAAAAGCCGACTCTTAAAGTAGGCCGTGCTGCAGTGGTTTCTTGCCGTTTCTTTTACGCTGCCATAGCACGATCCGAAACGGCGTAGACTCGCTCTATTTGCATTGTATTCTGCATGACATTCAATAAGTATTCTGTAAAGAATCTACATTGAATAAAATTATCTGAATCTGAATCTGAATTATATGGAGTCATATAAGGTTGTATAGATGCTGTATAGTGTATTCTAAACAACAAAATAGTAAATTTATTGACAATTTTATGGCAAACGAACTATCGAACGTCATAAAATTGAAGTTAAAAGTTGTGGTCTGGTAGAACATTTTATAGCGAAATGTCTTAATATTGAATGTAGAGTATACTCCTCATAGTGGCTATGCAATTCATAGTTTACAAAGACCTTTTGTTATAAATGAATAAAAATTTATAGGCATGCTTTCTTACCTTTTTAAGTTTCTATTTATAACTGAAGTAAAATTCTCCTATGTTGCACTTAGGAAAACGTACTGAAACTTTATTATAAAAATATCTAAAAAAACATAAACGGTAAAAACATATATGAAGAACCTACCTGATAAAATCATGAAAAGAAAGATGGTTATAAATGGTTTACTCTGTAACATCTCACGAAACTTCCACTGCAGGACAGAGAACTCCCTCCAAAACTCTTTACTAAACTACGTAGGAGGGGATTTACCATAGTCACCACGCTTGTACGCGTTGCGGCTGGTGACCGCTGTTGTTGGCGACCGCCGTATGTAAAACACTACGATACACAGAAAGATGCTGTTGCCCACCCTCCGGTTAAGCCCTTAGTCACCTCTTACGACACCCACGGGTAGAGATAGGTTTGTTCTGTACTTTGCCGGCACCAAACGGAATGGTTTACTCGCCGTAGTTATATGGATCCGTCATAACTTAATATGTTAATTTTATAACACAAAATTTTCTAATACTAAAGCAGTCACGTGACAGAAACATAAAAAATGGAGAGTGGTTTTTTACTAAACAAAAAAATTAACTAAAAATGCATTTTGCATACTTTTCTTTGTTTTCCTATTACAATAAACTTTTGAGGTTATACCCATCTAAACAACAAAGAAACTATGATTTTCAAAAGCTTTAATCAATACCCTTTTAAGTCTTATATAGCACTTAAAAGTCCTATAGTCTAAATGAGTTTCAATCTGGGCACCTATTGTCGGCCGGATCGGTCGTAAACTCGGTTTACGTCGGTCACAAGGAACGACGTTTATGCCCAGCCTTAGTGCAAGTGCAATTTTGTAAGACCTCTTGTGGTGGGATTTAAAGTCGATTCCCGGCTCGACTCTTCAAAGAAAAATAAAGTAGCGGATTTTGCTTTTAGCTGTATTTTTAAAAAGAGGGGTTTTGTCTCGTTGGAAAAGTGTAAGGGTTTTTAAAGTAGCTATAAAAAGTTATTTTACGTTAATTTTTCTTCTTTTTGTAATTTCATGTTTCTATATTATTTAATTTGACATAGATTTTGAAACTAGAAATTAAGGTTCACTGTACCTTAAATTCAACAAACGCTGGTGCAGTTGTTCTATTAATACATGCCAGTAATGCCATGCAACTTAATAAATCCTCCCTCACAAAATGCGTTAGCTAATTATGTCTTCGTAATTCGACTACTGATATGTGTCCGAGACCTATCAACACAGTCTATCAATGCCCTAGTCCAAGAATGTTTATGAACTTCAATCTTTTGGAGACTTCTTTTCACACCCTATTGTAAAAAGTAACATTTGCGGTCTTCGTGACTACGTGGGACACTCAGAAATATTTGCGACACTAAAAAAAATTGTTCTACAGGTACATATATTTTTATTAAATCTTTTCAAAGTACTCTCCACCAGCCTCTATACAAAGATTCATGCGTCTGAACCAGTTTTCAAAACACTTTTTCCAGTCCGCCGTAGACACCTCGTTTACAGCCTGCTCGAACGCAGCCAGCGCATCTTCCGGCGACGAAAATTGTATCCCCTTGAGCTGATTTTTTATTTTTGGAAATAAAAAGAAGTCACACGGTGCTAGATCAGGGCTGTAAGGAGGGTGACCCAGGAGTTTGACTGGTGTGCTGTCCAGGAAGTCCCTCGTTTTGAGCGCGGTGTGTGCAGGCGCATTGTCGTGGTGGAGCAGTAGTCCGCGGAGCCCTGTGTTTGGTCGCTTGTTGCTCACAACAGAAAAAACTTCTGGTAAACATTTGGTAATATACCATTCGGCGTTGATGCTTCTTTGATCTCGTAAGGGAATTGAGGCCAAGTGGCCAGTCAAATTAAAAAAGCTGGCGATCAAAATCTTCCCCCCGCTTCGAGATCGCTTCACTTTGGTAGGCGTTGGTTCATTTTGAAACACCCAAACTGTCGACTGGCGCTTGGTTTCTGGATCGTATTGATAAATCCAGGACTCATCACCTGTTACGATGTCGTAAACACGCCGAGACGAGCCTGCTTCAAATTTGTTCAGCATATCACGGCACCATTCCACCCGGGCCTGCTTCTGAGCGTCGGTGAGGTAGTGCGGCACCCAGCGCGATACTATCCTCCTCACGCGAAGATGCCCGTGTAGAATCTCGTGAACGCTTCCCGATCCAATCTTTAATATGTGCTGAATCTCCTGATATGTAATTCGCCTATTATCTTGGATTAAATTTTTCACTGCTAGCACATTTTCTTCCGTAATAGCCGTCAAAGGGCGACCGCTTCTTTCTTCATCCCCCAAGGTTGGTCGACCGCGCCTAAATTCGTTATACCAACGATACACGGTTGCCTTGGAGGGGCCTTCATCCATAAATGCCATTTGAAGTCTATCGAACGATTCATCCGGTTTCAGGCGACACTTGAAATCGTAAAAAATCATAGCTCTAAAATGTTCCCGGCGCAGATCCATTTTTCAGTAAGACACGATACTTTGAATTGGCTCGCAAAAAATGTGGAGGGAAATTTTGAAAATGGAACACACATATTTTTACTTACAAGTAATCATATTTTCGAAAAAGATTCTGACCGGCCAGTCTCCCATATATAAAAACTATTTTTCGCAATACTTTCTGAGTGGCCTGGTATAACAAAACCACAATTCTCAGTTATTATAAGAACCGAAAAACAAAGCTTCTGTTTTCCAAATGTAGTAGGTATAAAACAATTTACCTTCATTTCCTTTCAGAATCACCTTCCAAACAATCTTGTTTACTTCGCAAAACTTGCTTCCAGAGCCTGAGGAATCCCTTGACCAAATTTAAATTTCCCTGAGCTCGAATAAACTCTTTGCAAGTCCCAAATTGAATATATTACGATAATTCTTCGAGTTGAGATCAACAGCTAAACAAATCTTGTCGGACGGGCTGAAGACTGATTAAAGCAGTTTATTGAATTTTAATGTGCTCGTTTTTTAATCAGTAAATTAAAGGCTTTGTTCGTGGAAATTGGAAGGCTCAGTTTGATTGAAACGTTGTAAATTGATTTTGTTAGACGTACTCTTGGTTTATTGGATATCTCTTGAATGTCGTTTCGATCAGCCCTTAAGATTATTTGTCCAGGTCATGAAAACATTCTACATAATGTGAGAGCTAAGTGCAAAAACGTGAGATCATGCATAATGGTCGAACTATACTCGTATTAGGAATATGTGCTGGTAAATAAATGTAAATGAATATTTAATGTTAAAATTTGAATGATTCTATAATATAATTGATATTGACATATTTTAAAATTATTATTTTGTAAATTTGACATTTCACATTTTATTTTGACATTAAATACTCAAATATTCAATACCTTGACATGTTTTTAAAATTCGATTTTTATTATTGTACTAGATATTTTCAATACTTTTAAGTATTGTTGTTATATTTTTATTAGACATTTTAGTTTACTTTTGACATTTGTAAAATTCGTATATTTTTACATTATTTTCTATCTTTGACATTTTTTGAATTTTCCTTTTTCATTGTGTAATGTATTTTTGACGATCACGTTATGCTCGGACATATAGACAATTTTTGTAAATTTGAAATTGATAATGTGAGATAATAAAATCTAATCTAATCTAATCTAGCCGAAATACGCATTTTAATGTTTTTTCCTCGCTTTCCATTTCTGGATAAATATGCGAAACGTACAATATATAATACAGCTTTTCTTTTTTTGATAATACTGTGCAATGGTCAATGGTTTTGCCATTGTACAGGCTTTACCTTAATTAATATCATTTGCAACCAGTTTGCGAGAGTACTAAAATATTTAAAGTTCTCAAATCAAATTATGCAGATGTACCTGTATAAATATCTCGTGATGGTGACCGTAAAATTTCAAACTGTACCTTTAAATGTATAAAAATATATTATTTTGTAATTATATATATTTGTTTTCATCTATTTCAGGCGAAGTGGAGCGGCTGCTACGCGAATACCGACAGAACCAAGAGTTGGTGCGAAACATCGGCGCTCACTACTACCAGATCATCTACCCCGTCCAGCTCCGCCACCACGAAAAGATGGGCATCTCCACAAGAGAGGTCAACACGCAAAAGGTCAGCTGCTTTGTTATGTTACTAAATTATCTTAAAAACGTCTTCCATATTGCGGTGTTCAGTGTCTCCTATTCAGGGTCGGGAAATGGTGATATAATTAAAACAGCTTTATTTGCAAGACCGTCGCCCGCACACGTCCGGCTCACCTCGACACCCCGTCATCAGTGTTGCTAGTTGATGTGCGATTGGTCGGAGAACTTTATTTCAATGCATTACACATAGTAAAGAGTTTGCCCCGTCTAGCTATGCCACTGTGATAAAAACTGGCCAAGTGTGAGTAAGATTCACACACTAAGGGCACAGATTAAATAATAGTAACTAAGGGTCCGTAACTGTCAACCAGATGATATCGTACAAGCTTTCGCCCACTTTACCCCCGTAGAACTAGGGCACGGACCACTCAAACCTTACCCCACTTTAATATGAAACTATTATTAAAATGGAAGTCTACCTTTAATTTCTTGGTAAGAGTACCATTTTGTTCCTAATGAAGTATACGAATCCCTAAAATCAGGCATTTTCACTTGACAGATGAACTACCAAATGTTCAGCCACTTTGCCATATATTTTTTTAACAGAATTGTTTTATCTTGTTAACATTAACTACTACTAAAGTAAGTAATAGCCACCGTAATAGGTCCCTTGTGACAGCTGTCAAACGTATGAAAACTTATGATCTGCAAAGAAAAATTAACCCTGTGTGTTGTTGATAAGGAAACGTCAAAACGGACTTACTTTAGATAGCCTATGATACACGGCGTTGATGAAATAAAAGACAATAAGTTACCTTCCTAAGCACAGACAAATAAAAGTAATTAGAAGGAGGATTAAAGAAATAATTCGTCACAAGGTAGTGAAGGCATCGTTCTATTGATTTGACGGGTTATTTCGAATATTTCCTAGGTATCATCGATGATGGTGACATTAAAATTTGGCGACATGTTGGCAGATGTTATCTCCTAGTAAAAAAAAACCGGCCAAGTGCGAGTCGGACTCGCGCACTGAGGGTTTCGTACCACCACATAAACATAATTGTATTAGTTGAAATTTCAGTAAGTTAATGTGCTAGATTTTTTGAGTCCGACACGCGCTTGACCAAATTTTATTATTTGTTGTTATTTTATAGCCACCGTAATAGGTCCCTTGTGACAGCTGTCAAACGTATGAAAAATATGCCCTATAAAAACATACCAATTTTCAAGTTTGTAAGTGTTCCCGTTTTTAAAAAGAACTAAAACAAAAATCGCCTCAGCAACCATCCAACTTGACCCCTCTCTTATATGAATGTTCTTGAAACGGGAGCTCACCACAATTGGTTACCATTAGTTGTGAGAAAAGTTGTAATATTTAATGATTTCAGACTTTTTCCATTATTTGTACTGTGAGACCTAGCTTCTTGCCAAATTTCATAATTTTAGGTCAACGGAAAGTACCCTGTAGGTTTTTCATTTTTGAATAAATGTATGGAGATGAGGGCATAAAATGCCATATCTTTTGATTGCGTCGTTGTGAAAAATTGAAATTTTCAGATCTTGTGTGGTTCATGGATCCTAATTTATGGTATTGATTTCAACCTGATACCTTTACCCGTTCGTGAGATAAAGGGTCTTGACAGACAGGCAGACAGACAGAGAGACAGACGTACAACAAAGTGATCCTATAAGGGTTCCGTTTTTTTCTTTTGAGGTACGGAACCCTTAAAATTAGCAAGGTATCTATTCCGAGCGCAGCAAGGAGGTCCGATTTGTTCTGCTGAAAATGCTGTGTTTTCTAACTAACATAGTAAGAAAAGTTCTCTATAACAAGTAGTTAAAAACTTATCAACTACGATTTAATTAATTTAAAATTAAATCGAAAGTTCCTATAGGCCTATTACTGACCTATTTTGATGACAAATAAAGTGTCAGAAATTGTTTCAAAGGAGGTCTAACTCAAAAGGCACTTTGTCAACTAGTCAGTTGACAAATGTCAGTCATAATCACCTTCTCCGTAACATAACCTCTATTTTTTTTTTGTTTTTATGTCACAAGTAGCTAAACGAGCAGGTGGGCCACCTGATGGTAAGTGGTCACCACCGCCCATGACACCCACAGTCTTGTAAGTGAAATAATTAAACACTAATAAGACAGCAAAGCGCGTTACCCACCCTGAGAACTAAGATGGTATGTCTCATGTGCCAGTAATTTCCCTGGCTCCCTTGCCCTTCAAACCGAAACACAGCAGTGCAAACACTGCTGCTTCACGGTAGAAAAAAGCAAGAGGGTGGTACTTCCCCAGACGGACTTTGCACAAAAGTCCTACCACCACTAAAAATTGATTATCTATACAGCCAAACTGGCACCTTGATCACAAATTCTGTCTGACTGCGCTACGACGTTATAAAAATGTAGTAAGTTGCCAACGCCCTTCCAAGCCCTACATAATACTCTATATAAAATGGCGTCCATCTACTCTATTCCCTTGTACATACTAGAACTCCAAAAGAAATAAAGCACGTGGTAAATAGTGTCACCAACAAATTGCCCAACGAGGCAACTGTGCCCCACGTTATATATGATTAATGGCAGCCCTTACACTACCTTATACGCTAGTGCTGTGAGTATTATGGATCGTAGTAATAGGTAAAATCTGTTATTTTTTTAAAATTTTGAATTCCATGTTATTGGTAGTAGTAAATTACAATTGAAAGATTTTATGCTGAACATAGGGCGTCGCACAAGAGAGAGGGGTGGTGATCCCTCGGAACAATGACTAAAGCCCGAGTCACACTGCGGCGGTAGCGGAAGCGTTCCGGGGGCGGTATTTTTTGTAAAGTATGAGTTCTTATGCACCCTGTCACATTGAAAATCGGTCGCGACGCGGTATTTTGTTCCCGCATGTCAGCCCCCGGACCGCTTCCGCAATCATACCGCCTCTGTGTGACTTGGGCTTAAAGCGTGATCCTCGCTCAGGAGCGTCTGTACTGCAAATATTGTCCATCGCTATTCTGCTTCACGCTGCTAGCTTGATGGGAACCAATTGCTATGAATGTAACTGTTAATAGTAATAATTTCATGAATGAAATCATTGTTACTATATTTTTTGGAAGAAGGTTACTAAAACTTGGCAAAGTAAAGACGAAAAAATATGGCCACTGCAGAAATCAAAGAAATATTATAGTTTGACAAATAGTTTTTAGAATATTTTGTAATCTACTCTTGTAGAATATTTAGTAAGCTACTCTTCATTTTGTAATTTAAATATTTCTGACAAAAATGCTTTTACAGTAGCTGAAATATCAAGTTGTCTCTTTCAGTTTTTTTTAGTAATTGTCACAAGAAAAAAGACAATTACAATGTATTTCAAGCAGAATCTATTCTTCGCATTAGAATCGGTTAGTTAATGACGTGTCAATTAAAAAAAAATAACAACATCCAATAATCCTGCAGATTCACTAGTTAATGTTCAAATACACTGAAACATTATTATCACTCTTTTGGTAACACCTATCTTACTATTCATACAATTTAACCCCTACTTACTAGATTATTCACTAGAATTATGAAGGATACCAGATAAATAATACTAAAGTATTACCTTCTTTTAACAGTTAAACACTTTAATTTTTTTCACCATGTATATTTTAAGAGATGGTTTTGTCTATGAAACTGAACAACTTTTCCCACGGAATATAGGTCGCAATACAAAAAAAAATAGTTCATACAATTTCTATGGAAGGTAATTTTTTTTTTGTTTTTCGACCTACATCCCCTGGGAAAAGTTGTTGGAAAAAATATCCGGGTTGACAACAAATAACGCTGTATCTGGTATTGTTTCTTTTTACCTTCCCTAAAAACTTTTCTCTCGTTTTTGTTTTGTATTATTCAAAGTCTGAGTGACGCAAATAGAAAGGTATAATAGCTTAGAATAGGTTATTTGCTATTTGCCATTTTGTTTACGTTATGAGAAAGGTAAAATGATTGGCACATGGCATTCAAAGTTAAAGGTTCAATTATATAACTTAAAGGTTATATAGTGGTCGGATAAAAGTACATAACTTTGATGTGAAGGTTTGTTATTGAGTTAAACGTATTTTCACTTCTAATAGTTTTATTGAAACAAATGATTGGAATGTAGAAAATAAATGTAAGGGACCGTAAACTGAACAACTTTCATGAAAAAAAATTGGGCTCGCTGTACAAACTGTCCAAGTTTACAATTTTTTAAGGAGATTTTGTTATTATTTTTTACATTTCCTGAAAGTTTCATTTACTAAAAGTTGTTTAGTTTCGTTGACTGATTTTACCTTTTCAGTTTTCGGAAAGATGTCCCTTACACCCTATAGTTAATTTCAGAAGTGGAAATTTATAAAAAGAAACAAACATCTCAACAAAAACTTTCACTTTTAATTAATTTGGCAACTTATTTACAAAACAATGGAAAAGAACACTCGATTACGTAAGATTTAACAAGAGCAATAATGGAGTAGATAAACAACAGTAAAAATACATAAGAGATGTGAATTATTGTGAATATGGCTTACGAAATAACAAGTAAACAAACAGAGCTTCCGCACGCGACGATTTCCAGATAGAAAGTGAATGAGCGGGCTTTTTTTTTTGTTTATTTTTTGTAGTGGACTTCTGTTCAACTTCACCGGGCGTTTGGGGAGCGAATGGCTCTACCCAGAAAAACTAAACTAAACTAACCTAAGTAGGCAACAAGCCTAAGGGTGCCTTGCGGGGCTCGGACCTCGGCCTAGGTTGTTGCCGGGGATCGGAGAGAAACGGCCTGGAATATGCCGGTAATTCCCAAAGTATGGGACTGAACTGAACTGGGGGCGACCTCGACCCCGCCGGCGGGGACGGGTGTTTGAGTTCGCGGTTGTGGGGGGAAGCCTACTATTGTTGACTGAATTGACATATTGCATGATGGAGTCATCTCGGTCGGTAAGGACGTTCCTAGGACGTCTTTTGAATCTAGTGGAAGGGTGGGGGAAGTAGTTGGCTGCCTGCACTACCAGAGGATTCGGGTGGTGGGGGGCGGAATCGAAAAAGCGCCTAGCTGCGTCTTGGATGTTAAATAAGCGGGCGGCCTGGTACCCCTTTTATAGCAGTGTGGCCTGTCATCGACTTGGAAGGGACGGGATTTTGCTTATTGTATATATTTATTATCAGTAAGCGCGTCCACACGTGTACCTATTATTACCACAATACAATTTTTAATACAAGGTGTAAGGGACAGTGTACCGAAAACTGACTGGCCCGTTGGTGTCATCATCATTATCATAACATCCCATGAAACGTCCACTACAGGACAGGGAGCTCCCTCCAGAACTCTATCTTTTGCTGGAAAAAAGTAGAGGGGAAGTACCATAGTCATCTCGCTTGTTAGCGTTACGGCTGGCACCATGGACCGCGGTTGTAGGTGACCGCAGTAAGTAAGTTGTTAGATACAAAGGAGGATACTGCTGCCTATCCTCCAGTTTATAACCCTTAGTCGCCTCTTACGACACCCACGGGTATGTAAAGGTTGGTACTATTTTTTGCCGGCACCACACGGAGCCACAGTTGGTGTGGTTCGTCGAAATTGTACCTTTTACGCTGTGGGCCGCGGGTTCGATCCCCGCCCAGGGCAAACATTTGTGTGATGAACACAAGTGTTTGTTCTGTTTTTGGGTGTTATTTAACTATTTATATATGTATATCAGTCTCTAGTACGTATAGTACAAGCTTCGCTTGTTTGGGATTGGATGACTTTGTGTGAATTGTCCCCCAACTGTCCCCCAATAAAAAAAAAACTAAAATGAAAGGGCTTACCCAGCAGATAGAACTGAAGCAATTTTCCCAAGAATCGTATTGGAAAGTTCAAAAAAGTAGATTTTTTGATAGTTGAAACGGTTGTCTCTCAATGCGTTTAGAAATATTTTCGTCAGATTTAGTATTCCTTTTAAATTATTTTTTTCTTTTAGTCTTAGGCCACGTTCCCATTAGGCTCACAGTAAGCCGCTCACTTTCTGCCTCCAGTAAGCCTCCCTATTATTTTAAACGAAGTGTCCATTCAGCGCGTACTGTACGCAGTTTGCGGCGTTACGCTTGCGGATTCATTCAGTGAGCAGCTGAGTCGCCGCGAACTATGCTCCCGGTCGGCGGCTCTGTCAGCTCACTACGCTGATGGAACGAATTGAGTAAGCGACCGACACACCGCTCAGAGTCAGTCGGCTCACAGTGAGCGGCTCACTGTGAGCCTAATCGGGACATGGCCTTAAAATGTCTTAGAAATATCAACACACAAACACCTAAGTACTTACTAACGTTTACCATCTGAACTTCGCTAAATATTCGTCAAGAGCCAATTTAACTTGTTCAAAACTTGTTTAAGTTGGAGTTGAGTTAGAAAGAGCCCGGTCGATAGCTACGTTTACCGGTTTAAGTAATTTACGGTATTCCTGTTTACCTGTTTAATCTACTTAGTAGAAAACCCGTGCTTCGGAATGCACTTAAAACCAATTTTATAGCTACGCGCAGTCACGCAGAAGTGCATGAAATACGCGCGGGTCCAACACGCACTTGATCAGTTTTTATTATTTTTTGTTAAGAGTATTCTATAGCTTATGCACTATAAACATACCAATTGTCATGCTTGTGAGTGTTCCCGTTTTTACGATAGAGCTAAAACAAAAATCGAGCAAAAATCGCTTAAAATCACGATTATAGCCCGCGTCACACAGAGGCGGTAGCGGAAGCGTTCCGGGGCCGGTATTTTTTGTAAAGTATGAGGTCTTATGCACCCTGTCACATTGAAAAGCGGTCGCGGCGCGGTATTTTGTTCCCGCCAAACCGCCCCGGACCGCTTTCGCAATCATACCGCCTCTGTGTGACTTGAGCTTATAGTAGAGAATCCTCCGTTATTTTGTTAATTATTTTTTTTGCCAAGGCTTTCCCCCTCTAACTTTTCCATTCCCACCCGCCTGGTAGATCTTTCTCGTTAATCTTCGATTTGTTGTTTTTTGCTCCAAACACTACTTTACATACTTTCAGAACAAGCAAAAATATATATTTTCATATTTCATTCACCCACTACTTCTGCATAATGCAAAGATTGGTTCATATTATCATAATCCATATAACGGGTCTAAGAATGGCTACCTATCCGACTTCGTCGTAATGTGCACATCCTTTCTACCTTATATAAGATCCTGAATGACCCTGCCACCCCTGACTACCTTCGCTCCCGCATTCAACTATTACTTCCTGATCCCCGCTCTAGGCGCGACTGCATCACTGCGATGTTGGAGTGTCCTAGAGCGAACACCAAATTCTTTTTCAACTCCTTCTCTTCCCAAGCTGTGCGACTATGGAACCAAGTTCCCAAGGCTATACAAAGCAGTCCTTCAATAACATCGTTTAAGATGCGAGTAAAAGAGCACTATTTATCGCAACCATTATAATATTATTTTTAGTTTATGTAAGTATTTATGTATGTATGTATTTTAAAAGTATGTTTATCCTTCTTTATATATGCCTTATTGTTTATATTGTAATTTCAAGTATATTAGTGTGTAGTATAAGTAGGTATTTTTTTTTTCTCCATATTTTATGCTAGTTTGCTATTTCTTAAAAACATATGTATTTTTTTTTATTCTCATTTCACACTTCTAAATGCACATTCCTGTGCCCCTTTTCATGTCATTCTTTCACACCAGCTAGGTTGGCTGGAAGAGATCTCTTATAGAGATAAGCTCACCTTTGTAAACAAATTTTATGTTGACTACAATTTTATGTAATTTGTGCACAATAAAGAATATATAAGAATCTGCAGATAGCAAAATGATAAATAAATATTATAGTGGTAGTTGATATTATATGCATAGGCTTCTACCGTTCAACTTAATTAGTTTATCGGTCAAGTGCGAGTCGGATTCGCGATCTGAGGGTTCCGCACCACTAAGGTTACACAGAAATGTATTAAAAAGAGCGTGAGCATGACTCGCACTTGACTATTTTTTATCATTTGTTGTTACTATAGCTTTTGCACTCCAACATATATCACGCTAGTAAGTGTTCCCGTTCCCGTTTTTAAGATAGAGCTAAAACAAATTACAGCAAAAAGACACGTTTCTTAAATAAGGCCCCCATATTTTTCAACTGTTCATTGTTTTTATTATTTGTTAGGTAATCCGCCATAATAATACATATTCTGTGAAAATTTCAACCATATATCTACTACGGTTCAAAAGATACAACCCTCGGACAGTGATAGGGTCCCGTTTGCATCTTTTTGGGTACGGAATCCTGAAACAGATAAATAAAATTGCAATACTTCTAGAAAGTAATCATCTTGTCAAGTGAAACAAAAAAGAATAAAATAGTCTGCTCCATGAGCTTTTTCTACCAAACTCTGCAGCTTTTATTGTGAGTCCAGGGGGTCTACAATGCCATTTGAAGAAAGCGAACGCATATTTCACCCTTATACTCGTATCAACACATTCGGCCCTCACACATATATCACACCCATTTAAAACGGCCCAGGTGAGCTCATACCAACGTCAACCTTATGCCTGAAATCGGACCTAGAATGAAGCCATCAGAAAGCCATTTTGTAATTAGTAATTGATTTTTAGGGTTCCGTACCCAAAGGGTGCCAAGGGGACCCTATTTCTAAGCCTATACGTCGCCTGTCTGTCTTTCTGTCTGAACATGGCTGTATCTTTTTTACCGTAGTAGATATATGGTTGAAATGTTCACAGAGTGTGTGTCAATAAATACAATGAATACTTAGTTAAAAAAATAAGTGTGATTCAGATTCAGATTCAGATAATTTTATTCAATGTAGATTCTTTACAGAATACTTATTGAATGTCATGCAGAATACAATGCAAATAGAGCGAGTCTACGCCGTTTCGGATCGTGCTATGGCAGCGTAAAAGAAACGGCAAGAAACCACTGCAGCACGGCCTACTTTAAGAGTCGGCTTTTTACAATGTAACATCTTTGTTAGAAGTCTTCCATTCATCTTTGTTTTGTATGTGGTCTAACAAAGATGTAATTTTTACCTTGGTGCACGAGTCCGACTCGCACTTGGCCGGTTATTATTACTGTTGGTAGAAACTGCACCAGCTGACTGCGCATTTTGTATCGGACATGAAACTTTTTTTTTCATATTTCTATGTGTAGGTACATATGTTCTTCAGGGAAAGTTGTTGAATTTTATGGCCGAAATTCACAGTTTTAAGGATCAAAATATATACCCTAACACTCGGTATACCGCGGTAACGAGTTTGGTTGAAGAGTCGAAGATATAGAATAACCGAGTCTGATTATTGGCGATTGTGGGGCATAACGAACTGGGCCAGGCAAAGATAGAGGGACTGTAACGAGGTTCTTAAATCAGGTGTATAAGGGGAGCCGAGAAGCTTTGTTGATGTTGGTTTGTATTGACTTGCTTCTCAGCTTCAGAGTAGTTGAGCCCCCCAAACACTCTGACATGGCTCATTTAACGAATCATCATAACATCCCATGAAACGTCCACTACAGGGCAACCCCCAGCTCCCTCCAGCATTCTAGCATTTGCTGGAAAAATGTAGAGGGAAAGTACCAAAGTCACCTCGCTTGTTAGCGTTACGGCTGGCACCATGGACCGCGGTTGTAGGTGACCGCAGTAAGTAAGATGTAAGATACAAAGGAGGATGCTGCTGTCCACCCTCCAGTGTATAACCCTTAGTCGCCTCTTACGCCACCCACGGGTAGGTATGGGTTGGAACTATTCTTTACCAGCACCACACGGGACGGAATTTAACGAATGCTGCCACAGATATCAACATTTTGACTTAAGTGTCCCAATACAAATAGGAGAATTTAAATAGCGTTTATTTTTTCTGCGAAACTTGTCCATATTATTGTATTAAGTTTCATACTGGTTACACACTAGAAAAAAAATCGGCCAAGTGCGAGTCGGACTCGCGCCCTAAGGGTTCCGTACCCATCTACCATATCATATACTAAAAGCTTTTGCTCTTTGATTTTAAAAACTCCGCGACCATCCAACTTGACCCCTCTTTTATAGAAAAGTTCTTGAAACGGGAGCTCACCTTAATTGGTTACGATTAGTTGTGAGAATTTTTTTTAATATTTAATGATTTTAGACTTTTTCCTTTATTTGTACTGTGAGACCTAGCTTCTTGCCTAATTTCATAATTTTAGGTCAACGGGAAGTACCCTGTAGGTTTTGCTTTTTTGCATAAATGTATGGAGATGAGGACATAAAAAGCCATATCTTTTGATTGCGTCGTTGTAAAAAAAAAAAATTTCAGATCTTGTGTGGTTTATAGACCTTAATATTCGTTATCAATTTCAACCTGATACCTCTTCTCGTTCGTGAGAAAAAGGGTCTTGACAGACAGACGGACAACCAGACAAACACAGTGATCCTATAAGGGTGCCGTTTTTTTATTTTAAGGTACGGAACCCTAAAAAAGATCAAACGCAAATAGGACTCACTCGCCGAGGGTTCCGATATACCTGTAGTATTTTAAGAAGCAACAAAGTCCATTTTTGAGACAGCAAAACAAAATTCGTTTGTAAAGATTTTTTGCAGATTTCTGAAAAACTGTGCTACTTAGAGATATTACTTTATTTTGCTGTAATGTTAACATAAACTTCTATCGCCTATAATTAATTCAGATTTTCGCTTTGCAAACTTCGGAGAAAGAAGGCGAGAATGGTATTTTTTGTCATTTTTCATCATAAGGTAAAAACTAACTTGATTGAGTTTGATTTGCAAATATGATACTCCACTCGACCTAATCACGACGTTTTAAAATAGTATTTGGACTCCATTTCCAATAATAATAAAAATATTTTTTTATTTTATCATTTGCAATTTAGTTGGGCTAGCATATACTAAAACTATTCAAAATTTCAAGTTGAGAGCGTAAGTAGTTGCTGAGATATTCAGGTGTAACAAACAGACAGTCAGACAGACGATGTCGCACCATAAGGGTTCCGTTTTTACCATTTCGTTTCAGAACCCTAAAAACCAACAGGAAGTTGCAAATTTAGTGACTAGACTTCTTTAAAACAAATAAATTCTAAGGCAACGAGAGGTACGAGTACGTACTTGCAGGGCTAAAGAGACAACTAAACCAATACCTGTTTCAAACCAATTTACCTGTATTCAGGAGAATAATCTAATAAAATAGCAAAGCAAAGCGTAGGATAAAAGCTAGTAAAATACTTACAAAAAGGCGTATTTTGACAAACCGCTTACGAGGGCGAAACACGCTATCGTAATATTACTGCGTTTTTGCTCTTTCTTACATATAACGTTTATTTTTCTTTTGATCTGCCGCGTTCGTAATATTAGGGATACGAGGTCTTTTGAAAAGGCTAGAGGAGATATTACTTAATGATTAATTTCTCAAACGGCATGCGGTGTTTGAAATTATACAGTTCCTGCCAAGGAGTAAGAATTGCAAGAATACTTGGTTTTCTATGGTGCTGGACAATTTTTCCTAAAAGAAATTTAATGAATTACGAAAAGAATTGAATTAAATATTGACTTCCAATAGAAACTTTTTTTGTATTGTTTCGTAGTCAATAAATAAGGAACCCTTATAGTTTCGTCATGTCCGTTCTGCTGTTTCTGCTCTGTGTCCGTTCGTCTGTCCGGGGCTTAGCTCAGAGACCCTGAGTACTTGAAAGCTGTAATTTAGTATGGATATACATTGCATCCACGCCGACAAAACAGTAAAATAAAATCTTGAAAAATGTATTTTCTTAGGGTACCTCCATTATAAGTAAAATGGAGATGAATTTATTTTTCTTGTCTACCTCATCATGTAGGGTCTTTTAAAAATAATGTGAGTCTACAAATATCATTATGATTTAGGGGTTCGTTTGCGATATATTTAGCTTGAATGCGCAATTTTTTGTTGGAGTCGAGCCACTGCCAGCTAAACGATTATTTTTTATTTAGTTTATTTATTAGGCTTTCCAACAACGAGTGCACATTGATTACATAGGTTGCTTACAATTTACAAGAACAGGTGCCTCATCACTTACAGGAGAGCACAGCATGCACAAATATGTCCAACGAGTTTAGGAACAAGAGAAGAGCAAATTTAGGTAAAAGTAGGTATTTGATTGAGAGCACATAGAAAAGTTACTTTGAACTCTCAATCAAATAGCCACTGATTGATACTGCAATACAATTTAAAGTTTAAAATTTGAAGTTATACCAAACATATTATTTAAAAGGATAGTTAACACTAACTGAACGAACCTTACAAAACCATTAGTAATTTCTTTTTAAAATATAAAATATTGTCATGAAAAATATCAACATTTGCAGTCCTAGGTACGAAGTTGTAGAATTTAATCATCCTGGAAATAGGAGCATTTAAGCCTAGATTGCTCTTATAAGCGTTATTCGTAAACAATTTAAAGAAACTGGAGCGAGGCATCTTCCTAGGGGTTGCAAAGTTGATATTACTAAGTAGCTCAGGACAATTCAAGTGATTGTTTAAGATCTTATAGAAGAAGGTTAAATCTAACACCTTTCGCCTGTCAGAGAGAGATGTGACCTTATAAAATTCTAGACGTTTACGATAAGAAGTCAAAGTACGATGCTTATGAAAGAAATACGCAAGATGAGTAAGAAATCGCTTCTGAATCCTCTCGATTCTGTCTCTGTGGATGTCATAATGAGGATTCCATACCTGGGAGCAATACTCTAAGTTGCTTCTAACGAGGGTGTTATACAACATTATCTTAGTTTTAGGTTGCCTAGCAAATTTACTATTCCGAATGAGAAATCCAAGCATTCTAGAGGCTTTAGCTATAATGGAATTGATATGTGCCCTGAAATTCAGTTCATTATCTAAAATGACACCCAAGTCCCTTATGGAGCTCACGTTCTGGATTGTAGTGCCACCAAGCTTGTAAGAAGGGATTTAAGGAGTTTTGCTACGACAGAATGAGATGCTAAAACATTTTTTGGTATTTAAGACCATTTTGTTTCTCTTACACCAATCAGCTAGTTTATCAAGGTCGTTCTGTAGCAACTCTACATCCTCATCCGTAATAATTGACCTAAAGAACTTCAAGTCATCCGCAAAAAGATAGGCTGATGATGACGTGAAACAGTGTCTATGTCGTTAATAAAAACTAGAAATAGAAGCGGTCCCAGGTGAGACCCCTGGGGCACACCAGATGTCGCTATAAATGGCAGCGATTGAGCTCCGTTAGCAGCAACGTGCAATTTACGTCCATTTAAATAAGATTTAAACCACCCTAGCAAAGGCTCACCTATCCCAAATGAAGTCAGCTTTTCAATAAGAATACAGTGGTCAACCATGTCAAAGGCCTTACTGAAATCTGTATAGACAGCATCGACCCTTTCATTGTTGTCAACATGTCTTATGAGGGCTTCAACGTAAGCTACTAAGTTAGAGTTTGTAGATCGACCAGTGAAGAATCCATGCTGTCTATCAGTCAGCTGGCCCTTGACATGGCTGTACAGAACTGGGTAAACAATAGACTCAAAAAGTTTTGGAAGTACTGATAAAATTGAGATCGGACGGTAGTTCCGGATGTCTGTTTTATTGCCTTCCTTGAAAACAGGTACTATTCTAGCTTCTTTCCATAATTCGGGAAAAATACCTGACCGAATAGAGGTGTTGAAAATGTTAGCAAGTGGTTTGCTTAAGGAGCCCGCACACTTTTGAAAAAACAGCGGAGGAATATTATCGGAACCTGGGCCCTTACTGATGTCGAGCTTCTGTAATTTATTTTTAACTATTATGTCAGATATATAAATCATGTTAAGAGGGGCAGAGTTTGATAATTCATAGGATGCCATGAGAGCAGGATTGGAGATATGACTACTAAGTGAGGGCGTCGCAAAAATTGATGCAAAATTCTTAGCAAATAAATTACAGACTCCAGGACTATCAGTGGCTAAATCATGATCAAGGTGCATTGCTGCAGGTAGCTCTGATTTGTTTTTACGTTTATGTTTTATGTGTGACCAAAAATATCTAGGGTTCGAGATAATACTAGTTTCAAGCTTTTCACAATATACATTATAACAGTCCTGCATCATATGTGAGCTTCTATCCCTTAACAGATCAAATATTACACTATCCATCGGGTTACCATATTTCTTGTACCTTATTCGAATCTTGAACTTCTCATTCAGAACCCTAATTAAACTACGGCTGAACCAATATGGATATTTGGAACCTTTTGGTTTAATAAATGGAACATGTAATTTTATAACCTCTCTCAATTTTTCATAAAATAATCTTAACATCTCGTTAACATCAACAGCAGAGTCTAAAAGTTTGTCCCAGTTTATATTGTCTAAAGATTTAATAATATTATGATAGTCAGCTCTAAAATAATTAAGTCTTGGTTGTGAGACAGGTTTCAAAGTCTGTTCCGAATTCAAGTTTATAGTAAATTCAAGCGGGGGATGATAAGAGTCAACTACACTAAGGGGGCAATCACTCAAAGACACAGTAATACTAGGGAAAGACGAGAAGACTAGGTCAAGTAATTTAGAGTTACAGTTTAATACATTATTATGTTGGGTGATATTATTAAATGCCATGAAGTCTGAGATAAGCTGAAACTGGTCATCAGGGCAATTCTCACCACGACATATTGATGGAGAGGGCTGTTCATCTGTGTAAATCCACTCCACACTCCTCAAATTGAAATCACCAAGAACTAAGATGTGGTTGTACCTAGGTAAGTAAATATTAGCATTATCTAAAATATTCTCCAGATCGCTCAATTTGAGGGGTGAGGGGGTATACAAGGCACATATACAAAGACAGATTTCAGACCCACCAGACTTAAAATTAAGCATTACCCATAAGTCTTCCATGTTTGATTTATGATTAAGTAATCTAAAGGAACTAAACTTTTTCTTGACCGCCACCAGCACTCCACCGCCGGTTTTGACAATTCTGTTGTTATGTAAGCTGGATAAATTACGTGCCTTGCGATACACTGTGTAGCGGTCATCAAAAAGTTCAGTATCACTAACATTATCCTGTAGCCATGTCTCGGTAAAAATAATAAGATCAAAATCACTTAAGAGTACATTTTTAAAGAGTTCGTTCGTTTTAGTATCTAAACCTCTTACATTTTGGTAGTAACAGGTTATACTCGTACCAGCGAAGAAAAAAGAGTCACACACAAGGAAATGCCACCTTAGTTCACAGTTTGTTGAGGGAATCTAGGTTCTTTATTAGAATTGCATTTTCAGATTCGCTTTTACGCATAAAAATGCGGCCTCCACGCACCCAAACAAATTTGTAGCCTAGATCAGATGCTTTCTTCCTGGCAAGCTTGTGAAGTTCACGGTTCTGAGGCGAAAGGTGCTCACAGACATAAACTGGGTGTGGGTCCCCGTCAAAGCCCAAATGATTGGAATTCAGCTTGTTCTTAGGGTTGGCTTTGTTGAACTTGATCGTTGCAGCTAACAGGCCATCACGCAACATAGGATTTTTTAGCTTGACTATAATAGACCTTGGGCGAGAGCTATCTAGGTTATATTTAGCCACCCTGGTAAAGTGATGTATATCGTCCTTGGAAATTTCAAAAGAGATTGAGGTCATTAGATGTTTCAAGATGTTCATGATGTTTTCCTGCTTCTTTTCGGGGACACATTGAATCTCGATATTACAGGCTCTAGAATACTGCTCAATATCAGACAGCTTGTTGGAAAATTCATTGTTGATATGATTAAGCCGTTTGAAGTCTTTCAGCAGCTGTTCCTGTGAGTCAGCCTTCTCAGATAGCTTTTCTTTAAGGCCTTCAAACTCGTTGTTTATGAAGCTCATGCTATCACGCATAGTATCTACTTCCTCCTCGATAGACGTAATTTTGGAACTGATGGGGCCCAATTTCAGGTCAACACTTTGTTCAATTAGGGTTTTAAACTCACCGAGCAAACTTGCCTTTTGTTCTAGCATTGCTTTTTGAAGCTCGTCGCGTATTATCTGCCTGAAATTATCGTGGCTGGCAGAATTCTCTAGGCCAGTGCTCGTAGTGGCATCGGTTTCTAGCGATTTAATGCATGTGGAACACATCCAGTTAGATTGGTTTCTTCTTTTTGGCTTAGCGCAATCAAAATGAAAATTAGACTTGCATTTGCAGCAAACTATCAAATCATCTTTGATCACCTGTTGTTTACAGATCTTACACTCCATCGCAGATCAAAATTGCGTAATCGGCTCACTAGTTAGGTATAAACAACATAAGTGAAAGGGATAAAACGGGTCTCTGGCTCCTCAATTATATCGCATACACCACAAGCAAACACTTAAAAAAGATTTCTGGCTCCTGATTTATATGATGAATAATAATTAGTAGTACTCGGCTCCCTAGCTAGTTTCTGCACACTATGGGTGTATCCGGATGCGATCCGACTGTCAATCCATGACAGCTGTAGTGACGTGGGGTCTATCTTGTCTCTGGCGGTTGATGTTTATATAGTTATATATACACGATTGGACGCGCATATTTTAGACAAATTATGGTGAAATCCTTGCCCCGCCGAGCAAAACCAATTCACAGAAACACTGTAGCCACCCTAGGGCAGAACACAAGCGCCCAACAAGCAACTCAACACGGTTTTAGAACGAAAATACGCTAATAAACTCGGGAGCTCACTGAAAGCACTACTCACTGGACAAACCAGAGACGAAAAAAGATTATTGCTGGAAATGTGAAAAAATTCTCAGTAGTAGTCTATACACAGAGTACTGAATGGTAGCAACGGCGCGAGACCATTCAGTGCTCTGTGAGTCTTTAAGATGAAATTAAAAGGAAACTTTCACAGCTAAGTAGGTTTCACAGGTTAATGAAATATAGCCGAAAAACTGGAAATAATAAAATAGCAATAGCAATCAGGCGCTAGGACCTAAAAGTTTATGTTATGAAGGTTATGAAATACTCAATAAAAATACCCTACAAAAACTGCGGAACCCTATACTGCGCGTGGCCCGACATGCACTTGGCCATTTTTTTTTTCGTATTTTGACCTGTTTTTAAAATTATATGGGTTGATAAAAAAAATTGCGTGTAGGTATTGTCACATATACTTACGTGCAGCTCAAGTACGTATAGCTCAAGTTCGGCAGAGCACATCTCTAGAGGAACCGATGGCCGTCGGGGCAAAAAAGAAGTTTTAGAGTGGCGACCACAAACCGGAACACGTCGCGTGCGCAGGCTCCTCACAAGGTGGACCGACGATCTGGTCAGGGTCGGGGGAAGCCGCTGGATGCGAACAGCGCCGATCGGGTCATCATGCAGATATTTAGGGGAGGTCTATGTCCTGTTGTGGACTTCTATTTTTTGGCTTGCTTTGCCAATAACAAGGACTCTGTGGTGCCGGCAAAGAATCCGCGTTCAACTAAGATATGATAATGAATTGTTTTTAAACAAACCAAACCAACCTTTGTTTATACCAAAGTTTAGTATGCTATGAATTATACGAAATAATATTAATGTAGTAAAGAGAAATTTGCAGTTAAACCTGAGTGTTTTTTTTGTAATTTTTTTCGTTCGGAATGGGAGTTTTTTCTAGATTTACTTAACTAACTTAATAAATGTTGCCTCGTCCATGTGGTGCCGGCAAAGAATAGTACCAACCCATCTCTACCCGTGGGTGTCGTAAGAGGCGACTAAGGGCTTATGAATCTTCAGCATCTTTCTGTGTACCATCTTACATACTGCGGTCACCAACAACATCGGTCGCCAGCCATAACGCTTACAAGCGTGGTGACTATGGTGAATCCCTCCTAAGTACTACACGTTTTTGTTGGAGTTTTGGAGGGAGCTCCCTGTCCTGTAGTGGATGTTTCATGGGATGTTATGATGAAAGACCCTGTATTAACTTTCCCTCTTTGATCTGCAAAATATTATACCGAAATCCCGAAAACAAAATGGCGTAAGCCTTAGAACCGTCATGTCATATCGTACAAAAGCAATGAGTTTAGCTTACAAATTGAGTGAAGTGAGCATACAGCAAATAGAGACGAATCAGAGCTTAAAAAAGTCTTATGTTTACATCATCAATGTCAGTGTTATCAGTGTTATGATCGACCTTAAAATCTCTAAACTCTATCTATCTATTCATTATTTCATTTTCATCATTCACCGAAGTATTAGACCTACTACAGTTATATTATTGCCAGTGCTGGACACATGCCTCCAAGGGCCTTTGTCCATATCATCAGCCATGCCATCAGCATCATTGTCGAGCCTTCATATTTTACCGCAACTCACTTAATTTTCAAGCTTCTTTACCCATTATTGAAGCCAAGAAATCAATTTATATTTTGTACTCTTTGGCAGCAACACCAAGACCTGAAACTTTACTTACTTACTTACTCCTCTGGCGTAACGACCCGAAGTGAGTCTTGGCCTCCGAAACGAGAATCCGCCACTAGTCCCGGTCTTGTGCGGTAGTTCGCCAGTCGCCTGCCTGGAGCTCGTCGATCCACCGATATCTGGGGCGGCCAAACGGGCGTCGACCCGTCGGTTGACCCACGAAAGCTTTCTTGACGTGGCGGTCCTCCCCCATTCTTTCTAAGTGGCCGAGCCAGCGGAGTCTGTGAGCCTTCGTCTCTCCTATTATAGTTGGGTCAGCCACAAGTTCTTGAATTTCCGTGTTCTTAAGAATCCTCCAGCTTCCGTCACTTCTTAACTTTGGCCCAAGGATTTTACGGAGAATTTTCCTCTCGGAGACCAGGAGTTTGTTCTGAAACTTTACTGAAATATTTTTTTTATGAAATATTCAGAAAATCATAAAATAAAATTGTAACACCGTGACTTTATCTTTGAAACTCTTTTAAATCCAACTAATTATGACCGTTTGTTATTATTCGTTTGAATCGTTATCACTCAGAAAAACCAGGGTTACAGAAGTAGGATTAAAGAAATAACTCTTCACAAATTAGGGATGTGTGACGTAAAGTCACTACAAATTATATAATAATATTATTTTTTTAATGCAATGAAGGGTCGTTCTATTTCTTTGGTGGGATACTTTGTTTTTTTTAATCATTGATGATGATGTGACATTGAATAGCAAAGGAGATGTGTCATCCCATAGTAAAATAAAAGAGCACAGTATCTATACCGAGCGAAGCCAGGAGGTCCGAAATCTTTGCATTATCAGCTAAAGCCTTGATATTTTTTTCATCATTCATCTCTTTAAGATTATGGATTCGGTGGTAGTGAGTTAGCAAAACTCTGGAGTATTGTTTTATGAAGGACTTTGTCTAGACACCAGCTAGATTAGTGCTCTTTTTCGTTTGTATTGTTAGTATTTATTTAATTCTTTGCCTTTTAATTGAAACTAGGTTGCTTGAAAGTTACGTATATAATAATTAAGTACTTGGGCTACCGAGCTTCGCTATATAACAGCCGCTTCAACATTAAAATATAATTGGGTGAGCAAGCTATGCTACCCGCCAACAGATGGCGCTTTAGCTTTCAGTCTAAAACGCGGTAAATGAAAAAAAGCTTACAAACACGGGGAAAACGAATTTTCCCAGGCATGAAATGTAGCTAGAATCCCAGTATAGTAATTTCATTGAAATCATTAAAGCTGTTTTCGAGAAACCGATTACAAATATATATACAAATTTATATACTAGCATACGAGTATATACAAACATTGCTCGTTTAATAGTATAGGATAATAATTTTTATTTTTATGCAAGAACATCCTACGTAAGAACAGAAATACTTACAAGCGTGATAATTTATATGTTTATCATCAAATAATAAAACTGGTCAAGTGCGTGTCGGACTCGCGCGCATTTAATACGCCTGCGTGACTGCGCCTCCATAACAAAGACAGTATTTATACTTTAGTGGGTACGGAACCTTCGGTGCGCGAGTCCGACTCGCACTTGGCTGGTATTTCATATTAGTAAGATTTCTAAGGTGTTTATTATCTAAAAAAAACCGGTCAAGTGCGAGTCGGACTCGCGCGCTGAGGGTTCCGATATAGTTTTTGTATTTTTGGAAGCAAAAATGTCTAGTTTTAGGACCGCAAAACTAAATTTGTTTGTAAAGTTTATTTGCAGATTTCTAAAAAACTGTGCAAATTAGAGAGATCGCTTTATTTTTGCTGTAATGTTTACATAAACTTCTGTCAACTGTAATTAATTCAGATTTTTCCTTTCACAAACTTCGGAGATAAGGGGGGGTAATGGTATTTTTTTTGTCATTTTTCTCCATACATCAATTTTGCATGCTCTAACTGGTTAAATGTGCTTGAACATTATTTATCTTAACATCTTGCCTGCGTGCAACACCACATTTATTGCACATAAAGTTTTATGATTATGATCATCATAACTTGAAAAATAGTAGACGTAAAAAATACAAAAGAATGTACAAGTAAAGCCCTTTCATATGATACCCCATTCGACCTAGTAGCGACAATTTGAAATTTGCCCCCCCCCCCCCTATTTTGGCCCCCTTTACATTAATAATCACATATTTCTTTTAATTCTTTCATGTGCAATTAAGTTGAGCAACTATATTCTAAAACTATTCCAAATTTCAAATCGATAATGCTATCTGAAATATAGAGGTCTGACAGACAGATGGACGGACAGACGGACAGACAGACGGACAGACAGATGGACAGACAGATGGACAGACAGACGGACGGACAGACAGACGGACAGACAGACAGACAAAGTCGCACCATAAGGGTTCCTTTTTTTACCTTTTTGGTATCGGAACCCTAAAAATCATACGATACGTGCGGCCATAAGCTTGAAGAAGCCTGTTTCACCTTTGATTATCATTACACGGCAAGAAGCATCTGATTTCCCACGGGAGACACTACAGCGGAGTTAGTGTCAACATGTGGTCATAATGCGCCTAGATAAGCAATCGTCACATCTGTTGCCTATTAGGATGCCTTTGGGATGTTTTGGTACACAAATTCATTAATATACTCCATCTCGTGTTAGTAAATCATTTGTCTGTTCAGATTAGGATTCACATTATTTTATACATATATAACATCACGCCTCTTTCCCTAAGGGGTAGGCAGAGACCACAGTCCTCCACCTGCTACGATCTTGACATACTTCCCTGGCTTCCTGTACTTTCATCAATCCTTTCATACATGCTCGTCGGTTTAGGGTACTTTCAACCTGGCCTTTATTCAGAACGTCCTGAATTTGGTCCTGGCACGTTCGCCTAGGCCTTCGCTTTCCAACGTTTCCATTCACTCTCGTCTGGTAGATCTCTTTTGTCAATCTTCGTTCATTCATCCTCTCTCCATGACCAAACCATCTCAGCATCCCTTTCTCGATTTTGATCACTATCTTCTTTTACGCCACACGTATTTTATTCAATGTAGCTTTTTTACATAACATCACATGAAACGTGCACTGCAGGACAAGGACTGCAGTGACTGCCTACAAAACTCCAGCAAAAAAAAACGCGTGGCACTTAGGAGGGGATTTACTATAGTCACCACGCTTGTAAGCGTTGCGGCTGATGACCGCTGTTGTTGGTGACTGCTGTACCTATGTCATCATCATCATCATAACATCCCATGAAACGTCCACTACAGGACAGGGAGGGAGCTCCCACCAGAATTCCAACTTTTGCTGGAAAATGTGGAGGGGAAGAACCATAGTCACCTCGCTTGATAGCGTTACGGCTGGCACCATGGTCCGCGGTTGTAGGTGACCGCAGTAAGTAAGATGTAATTTATAAAGGAGGATGCTGCTGCCCGTCCTCCAGTTAACCCTTAGTCGCCTCTTATGACACCCACGGGTATGTATGGGTTGGTACTATTCTTTGCCGGCACCACACGGGACCGTACCTATGTAAGATAGCAAAATACACAGAAAGATATTTCTGCCCATCCTCCGGTTCATAAGCCCTTAGTCACCTCTTACGACACCCACGAACCCATCTCTACCCGTGGGCCACGGGTAGAGATGGGTTTTTTCTATTCTTTACCGGTACCACACGTATCCGTAGACTCTTTACAAAATACTTAGTGAAAGTCATAACATGTAAAATACAATGCAAATAGAGCGAGTGTACCTCCGTTTCGGATCGTGCTACTGCAGCGTAAAAGAAACGACAAAAATCCCACTGTAGCACGGATTTTAGGGTTCCGTAGTTAACAAGAAACCCTTATAGTTTCGTCATGTTCGTCTATCTGTCTGTCCGCAGTTTAGCTCAGAGTATAAAAGATGTAATTTAGAACGAATATACATTTCAAAATAAAATCATGAAAAATATTTTTTTTTTCTCCCCTACAAGTAGAAGTAGTGGCATAGGTCTTTTAAAAATAATTTGAGTCTGCAAACATTATTTTTCGCCTTTGGGATCCGTTTGAAAAATATAATATGAAAGCTTGAAATCGTTTTAAGGCTACAACTGACTTAGTTTTATTTCAGCGAGTAGCCGTGACCTATGGCTTGACGTACATTCCGAAACACGGAAATAAACTTTTATTTCCGTGTTATAATGAAGCTCTGAAATAAAAGTAAAACTTTAATCGAAAGTTGACTGTTTAAATGATATCGCATCAATCAGCTTCTACGAAAATATGTGACTATAAATCTCTATACAAGGCTATTCTTCTAACAGCCTAGTTATATGAAAGGGGTAATTCTGCTCAAACTGAACAAGTTTCTCAAGGAACACAGATCGAAAAACTAAAAAAAACGGACTTCCCAAAAAAAACAGCATCAGCTGATAGCAAATTTCTAAGAGAGTATATTTTTTTTAAACTATGTACACTCGATAGCACTTTAGTAGAAACTCTTTTGGACCTTATGGCGTGGTAATAGAGTTAAAAAGTTTCTACCGACGAGCGGTTGACCGTACCTTTAGAAAAGTTGCTAATTTTCATGGACAGAATCACCTCTAAAGATTCTAACGGTTTTCTCAAACTGAGTCTATTTTAAGTAATTTAGATGTAATGCTACAATTTCAATATATGTTTAGATTCTGCATTTAGTCGAGTTAGCCGCCGTGCCATACCGTAAATTTAATACAACACAGATATTTATTTACTCTGTGGTATATTGTACACATAAACATACGGACACAAGATTGTGTCACCGTAAAAACCCAGAGGTCATGTCAAATATTACAAAAATGTGTTTTTGATAAATTCAAATATTTCGAAAAATTTCACTAACCTAAGCAAAATCTTAAATTTTACTATTTTTACATACTACCCAAAAAAGCTCTTATGAATATCAAAGATTTATCAAATACGTCTTTCAACATGTAAAGTCAACCATGCACATCACAACTTAGTTAAGTCATAACCAAGTAACACGTCACCACAATAGAAGTTACCTGCTTAACTTACTTGGGCTCGCGGTTTCATGCCAACATCTAAGTGAAATAACTGAGGGGTAACGAATTAACTCCTTACATGCTTGTATGGCTTTCAAGTTAGCAATTTTCTGCTAAATTGAAAGTGTAGTTACGCTTTCAATAAGTTTGTCGTTTTAAGTGATTTTGGCTTAGATATAGCACTTATTATGCGTTTTTATTTGGTGCGTCAGCAGTTGACATAGAAATGCTCTACAATTAGCTTTTCAATAACCTGACTCACCCCATATGCCAAAAAAGAGAATAGGAACATTTGAATAAAACGACAAATAATAAAAAAATACAAGTTGCGCCCGTAACTTTAAAGCTACCTCTGAAATTTTGTCTTTCAAACCTTAATGTTGTGTCTTATCACGGAACTCTCCGTGCGCGACTATGACATGCATTTAGCCAGTTTTTAGATAAATCAGGCATTTGGTCTATAGTACTTCATCATGACATCCCATGAAACGTCCTCTACAGGACAGGGTACTCCCTCCAAAATAACAGCTGCTGAAACAATGTGCAGGGAAAGTACCAGCGTTACGGCTGGCACCATGGACCGCGATTGTTGGTGACCGCAGAATATAAGATTATACGATACACAAAAGGATGCTGCAGACCATCCTCTGGTTCATTAATCCTTAGTCGCCTCTTACGACACCCAAGGGTAGAGTTGGTTTGGTACTATTCTTTGCCGTAAGACGCCATGCCGCCTGTGGTACCTACTCTACCTCTTCTTACAAAAAAACCTTTTCAAAAGCAAGGGGCTTGCAAGAGATACAAAACCTAATGGGCAGTGGGATTTTGCAGAATTAGACGATTTTAAACTATTATTCTGAAATCCTTATAAGCCATGTTCAAAACACATTAAGAAAACAGCTCCCCAGCCCGTACATCATTAAAAATGTCATTATACTTGTAACAAAGATGACAAGATCGTTATCGTTTTACGATTTAAGTTAGGACGTTGTTGTTCTCAAACTAGGCCCGTAATTTATAAATGATACCTCTAAGTTTAGATAAAAACATCTTCTGGCAGTTGGAAAAGTCTTATTTGAAGGTTGGAATAGAATGCTATTCAAACACCAATATAAAAATAGGATAACTAGCACACTCACTGTCAAAACAAACATTAATAATATTATGTATAGTGGTGTTTTTATTTTCGAGCGGAGCAAAAGAGGTATTGTATTCATGAAAAAAAGAATTGTGAGCAAGTCTCCTAAAAATGACTGGCACTTGGCTGGTTTTTATTTAAATATTATGTTCTCCTCTGACATGGAAGTAGGGTGTATTTTAATGTTTTTTGCTCACGTTATGATTTTTTCTATTCTGCCTTCGGATTGTTGAAAACACTTTGACCTTGAGTGGGTCTCTAGTTTCGGGCGTTGTAGCGTAGCGCAGGTTCAGGTTATACTGGTATTTTTTTTTTTTTATTGAAAATGGGCTTACTCTTGACCTCGATCTAGTCTTGAAGACAGAGATGAGGTCGACGATGGAACGAGCTTACCCAGAAGAAGCCTATTCACTCGCGACTTGAATAGATTCGGGTTATATGAACTCGGGAACACAGACGCAGGCAGAGAATTCCACTCTTAAGCCGCTATTGTTTCTACTTGCTTGCTGCTGTGCGTACGATATAAATCCCAAGCACTATGATGTGTAAAATGGCCCCTTAGCCACGTGCTTGCCTTTTTGTAACAGATCCCTTTGTTCACAGGGCCGATTTGGATCCGATCACCAGCAAGGGGCGAGGGCACGCACGAGGGTAAGTCATTATTATAGCACTATGAAAACCCTATTGTAAATAGACCTATTTTAAAATTATTTGGGATGCAGTATATCTTGGTTTTATGGTGGCAAAGGTCAGACAGCTGCAAATGGCCACACGTTACAAACAAAAATATTATACCTACTTTAAGGTCGATATTTGAAGCGCTGTGTTCTTGTCGAGGAAAAGCTGCAGTGTCTTGAACACCGTCGCAAAGTGTCGTGCTTGTCGGTATTCTATAGAATACATTTCGGTGAGTATGCGACGGAATTGCACTACCTGGTACCACTATCCCCTTCCTCCTACGTGGGATTACGAGGTTTGGCGTTCCAACCCTATTTCGTGGACATACCACCTATTCGCACAAAGCGCTTTGACTCTTCATTCTTAATGCACACAGCTAAGGAGTGGAACTCCCTCCATGCCGATCTTTTCCCCGAACAATATAATCTGGACTTTTTCATGGCTAAAGGGAACAGGCATTATCTAGGTAAGCTAAGCTTGCTATATCTTCGACCACATTGTCACCAGTTTCACATAAAAAAATCTTTCATAATGTGAACAGTTTAGAGTAGAACTCCCCCTATCTGCAGATTTGTTCACCGAACTGTACAATCTGGATCTTTTCAAGACAAAAATTATCAGGCAAATTCTAGGTAGGCATACTAAATCTTCGATTCCATCGTCACCTATTAGTCAGATTACCTATGAGAGAATAAAAAATAAAAAAAAATATATATTGATAAAAAGTAAAAAGGCTAAATTTTGATAGTGTGACTTTTAATATTTTTTGGGTTAATAAATCTTTAATTTAAAAAGAGAAAGTCATATTTAAAAACGTCGTAACTCAATTATTTAAAAATGTGACAAATTATTTGATTTTCCTTTATAATTTTGATTCTACTATACTACTAATTACGTGACCAAATATTTAAGCTTTTATACGTAATTTTTTAATATATTTACAGTTTAACGAGACTTAAAGTGCTTATATACATATATCATCCATCGATATTTTATATGCATTAATTATATATTTGTATTTTGATTCAAATGTTACTTTGTGTTAAAAAATAACATGAAAATATTCTCAACAATGCACAGATTTTCTGTAATCAAATAAAAAAATATGCATAGCTAGATTTCACTGGAGCTTAAACGAAGGTCTTCTTAGAAACTCAATATTTTACAACCAAGACGGCCCGAAGTAAAACTTGTTTACATTTATATTGGGTCGTGCTCGAAGACGGATTTACGGACATTCGACGCTTAGAAGAAACCTTACGGTCTGAAATTTAAACCTGAAACGGACGGATTTAAGACAGATTCGCAGATAAATTGACTTGCTATTCGAAAACTTCTCTAAAGTTGCAAATTTTCGAGAACTTATTCAAATCGTCTTCACATTTAATTGTTTTTTTTTTTTTTATGTTAAAAGTGAGCAAACGAGCAAGTGGGCTACCTGATGGTAAGTTCTCACCACCGCCCATAGCACCCACTGTCTTAATAGGCATGTTTTGAAACTAATAAGACAGCAAAGCGCGCTGCTCCCTTTGAGAACTAAGTTGGTATCTCTCATGTGCCGATAATTTCACTGGCTCCCTTGCCATTCAAAACGAAACATAGCAGTGCAAACACAGCTGCTTCACGGCAGAAAAAAGCAAGGTGGTGGTACTTCCCCAGACGGACTTTCCACAAAAGCCCTACCACCTTCATTATTTCTTAAAATACTCATTTAATTATCCGTCACGTGTTGAAATCTTGTTAAAACTGTTTGTAATCAATTTTCAACCGCTTTGTCTAAACAAAGAAGCTTCAA
The DNA here is from genome assembly GCA_947532105.1 of Athrips mouffetella. NCBI lineage: Eukaryota > Metazoa > Arthropoda > Insecta > Lepidoptera > Gelechiidae > Athrips > Athrips mouffetella. The sequence continues at coordinate 27,964,403 of OX383967.1, forward strand.
ATTCTTTCTGCAAACAACTGTTAGACAGATTTTTTTATGTGAAACTAGCGTCCCACCCCGGCTTCGCACGGGTGCAATGCTGATACTAAATAAACCATTTATAGGCACGCCCCGGCCGGTACCACCGCAACCGCTATGTCCCTGCATTTTAAATCAGTAATATTTTCGAAAATATTCATTTAAATTACATGCTGTCTAGGGCCATATTGATCTATATTAAATGCGCAATGTATTTAAGGTACTTAATTGGATAAGGATTAATGCTATATTGCTTTACATCGCCTCGTAAAAAAAAATTCAGGATAAAAAAATATATTCTGGGTCATCCCTAAGAGATAGACATATACCATAGTGGACTTTTTTGTAGACCTTTTTAAGGTGTACAATACTGTAGTACATTATTTTGATCTATCTCGTAGGGTTCAGCCAGCGTTTGCAATGAAAGCCCCAAAAAAAAAACCTCTAAAATTATCAGTGTTTCTCTACTATATTATGCATTTATTATACACTAGCTGTTACCCGCGACTTCGTCCGCGTAGATTTTATAAAAAAACAGAACTCGAACTTAATTGAAACATATTTTACGGAGCGCTTATCCTTCTTGATCCCTACGTAAAAGATGCATTTGTACTTATCCAAGTTGAATAAATGCATCTTACTACAAACTTAATTATCTTTTGATTTTATTTAACTGGTAGGTAGTGCGGAATTTTCATTGTCAACCGTTACAGGCGAACTTAAAAAAGAAGGCAATAAAGGGAGTGAAGTGAATGGGTAGCGAGGAGGTATTCATAAAAGTAAAAAAGGTCCCTATTACTCCCTATCTATCCTTTTGTATCCCCCCCCCAACATTCCCACTCCCTCTCCCTCACCCTCTCCCACTCTCTCTTCCTCTCCCTCGCCCCTCCCTCTTCCCCCCCTCACCCTTCCTTCCCCCTCCATTTCCCCCCTTCCCCTCTCCCCATCACCCTCCCTTTCCCCCCTCGCCCTCCTCCCATTCCCCTCCCTTTCCCCCTTCCCCTCACTCATCCTCCCCTTCCCCCTCTCCCTCCCTCTACCCCCTCCCACGCCCTCTACCCCTCCCTCCCCCTTTCTCTCCCGTCATTTTCCCCTCCCTTACACTCTCTCCCTATCCCTCCCCCTCTCCCTCTCCCTATCCCTGACCCTACCCCTATCCCTGCTTCTACCCCTAACGCCATCTTAACCGCTATCCCTATCCTTATATAAACATACAACTGACACTCATATTGATTTTTAGACATTTCAAACCTATCGAATCCCAACCCCATCCCAGGGGTGGTGGTATTTCACGTCCACCACGTTGGATTTCAAAATCATTGTAGTTTTCGTAATCAGCGACCCGATAAACCATACGAACGACACCCATATTGATTTTTAGACATATCAACTCTATCGCACCCCAACCTCATCCCCAAGGGATGATAGCATTTCACGTCCACCATGTTGGATTTCAAAATTGTTGTAGTTTTTGTAATCAGCGGCTCGATAAACCTTACAAACGACACCCATATTGATTTTTAGACATTTCAACCCTATCGCACCTCAACCTTATCCCCAGGGGATAATGGTAGTTTACGTCTACCACGTTGGATTTCAAAATTGTAGTAGTTTTCGTAATCAGCGATACTTAGTTGAATAAAAAAAGTCCCATCAAAATCGGTTAAGTAGTTTCGGTGTGCTGTAGCAGATACAACCCCGCTAGAGTATTATTGTATGTGTAGATTCCCACGGGAATGAGATATTTTCCCGGGGTAAAAAGTAGCCTATGTCCGTCTCCAAGTTACCATCTATCACCATACCAAATTTCATCAAAATCCGTTCAGCCGTTTAGGCGTGAAAGAGCAACAAACAAACAGACAGACAGACAGACAGACAGAGTTACTTTCGCATTTATAATATTAGTATGGATAGTATGGATATAAACCTTCCCCTTGAATCACTTTATCTATTATAAAAAATATTGTTTTATACTACGAGCTTTTGAACCCAATCTTACGTGGTGGTATTTGACAATGGGGTCGAAAATGTAGCATGCTTACCTTGATCATGCCTGATCACTCTAGCCTTGTAAAGATCCACATTTTATAGTTCTAGGAAAAGATCAGCAGCGAGGGAGTTTCACTCCTAAGCTGTGTGCATTAAGAATGAAGAATCAAATCGATTTAGGAATGAAGAATCAACTTCAACTTTTATAATATGGCTATGGGCCGTTTAAATTACAGCCATTACTGCCAGTGTCTTGTTGACAATATGGAGAATCAAAGTACTTTTGTCAATGTTCTTACCTGTCGCTTATTGTACAGTAAAACGAAATCATTTATGAAGTTGTATCATTTAAAGAATTCGCAAACTACTACGAGATGTTGCAAACTACAGCATATAGGCTATTAAAATACTACAAAGAATAAAGAAGTCTTTTGAATTTACAAAACTTGAAGTTACATACTCTACAAAAAGCTATTTAAAGAAACATTATCCAAAAACGCTGTATCTTGACTTACGACATTTTACAAGAAAACGGTATTGTCAAACGACATTTTGCCTAACAAATTGGTACGCGTAGTCGCACGACAACGTCGCCTTAATTAAGGGGGCGTGGTGTAAGATTAAAGGGGTCTCGTGCGTGTGTTAATGTATAAAAAAATGTGTTCGGAATTGCGTTTTCCGAGTCGCTGGAGACGTCTTGAGTAGGGTTACCAGACGTTACGATTTGTGTTGATATGTGAAAATTTCTATGTACCTTTTAGGCTTTCTTTGTTAACGTTAGGTTTTTAATAATTAACAACCGCTCAATTTCGGTAACCACATAAAATCTCAAAACCATTTCGAAATTTAGGTCCACGCTTCTCGAAAATTTTATTTTTTTCACGTTTTTCTCCGTAATTTTAAATAATTTTTGGAAATTGTAAAATTCCTGCGATGACGTCACAACTGAGGCTTCAATACAATTTTGTCATAAAATTCTTAAGGAGCCTCAGCTGTGACGTCATCACCGGAAAAAAATTACGACATTTTAAACTGAAATAAATATAAATAAATATAGAAAATCCAGTAAAATAGGTTGCATGTCACAATTAATGGTTGTCAATTCTGCGAGAGTACTTTTGTGCTTATGAATTCGCGTTAGAAAGAAAGAAAGAGAGAAATGTTTATTTTAGTTTTTTGTTTCAAAAAAACACTATAAAATCATTTTTTATCAGATTTTTCATCAGGTAGCCCTAGACACAAGAACGAAGTGTTCAGTATTCAATTTCTGTATTGAATGAATTTACATGTGGCAAGTGAAAGTTTTTGATTGAATAGGATTGGGGATAAATAAAATTATATTACGTAGCTTCCGTCGTTTTGTAATTTTTCCTATATGATTATTATATACTGGGTGTTTGGAACAGATTGGCAAAAACTGAAAAGGCATGATCAATCAACTTTCATGAATAAAATTTTCAGGAAGTAAAATAGATCGGCCTCTCCATTCAAAATTGCAAACTTGATTGGACAGTATGTATGGAAAGGTCGTTTTTTTTTTCATTCCTGAAATGTTTGTTTTCTAAAAGTGGTTCAGTGACGGTAACTAATATTAATTTTTGCCCACCCTGCATTTAGAAACAAACTTCATACAAAGTAGAAAATCGCAAAATTTCACAACCACAGGCAGGATTCGAACCTGCGTCTTCTGCTTCTACTTTGTAGATTTATCCGAACACAGGAAGTGTTAAAATAAAAATCATTTTCAAACTTCATACAAACTATTTATTTAATTTATTTATTAGAAATTAGAAAAGAGCAATAACTAAAATAAAAATATTCTTACAAGGTTATTTTTTGTACCTGACATCCGTTTGCCCACTTATTAGTGAGGTCAGAAGCAACAACTTTTGTTCTTCGACTTTGCTAACAACCCACAAAAAATGTATAACTTCCCATATAAAGTAACGTAAGTGACCCACACATTTTGTATGGGCCGATGAAATTTTTTCTGGCGTTGAAAGTTTTTTGGGCATCAGATCACAAATCTTCTAGATTGTCTCATAGTGTACCGGGGTTTGATAGACAAATTATTTTTGAAAAACTGTCAATTAAAATTTGTGACTTTGTATGGAGCATCCGATTTTTTTATTTCCGGTGATATGTTACTTGGAAAAAGTTGTTCAGTCTTATTGACTGATCATGCTCCTTACACCGTGGGTACAGTTCTTGCTTAATGTGAACAGAACAACAAATTGTGGAGAGAGAACATTATAGAGCGCTGTGTATCTTCTGTTTCGTTCGCAAAAGAAAGAAAAAAAAAAAACTTATCTGCGTTCGAAAAAGAGACTCAGCTTTTAATTGTTTATTATGACCTTATACAGGGATGAAGGATGTGAATCTGCCAATGAAACTGAACAACTTTCTATAAGGAACATAGGTGAAAATTCGAAAAAAAAAAATTTTTTACCTCCCATTGAACTGAATCAGGTGATAGCGCATTTTGTATGCGAGTCAATTTTTTTTTTGTGTTATTACTATGTTACTTGGGGAAAGTTGTACCCTTTCTGTTACTCCCTGTATGAAACCACATTTCCCGCATTAACTTTCTTAATCAAGTTATAATAATTACTGCCAACATACCCCTTTTACGTCTTTATTAGCGTCTTGTTAACTAACTTTATGACACATTCAAATTATACCACAATGTCAACACATTTGAACGCAATAAACACGAACACGCAATCGTAGGCTTAAACGCGCTTTCTAGAATAAAATTATGGTACGGCTACGATATGGCTACGATGTTCTACGAGCTACGGTTTTGCTACGCCGCAATTTTGAGTCTTATGGTGGTCAAGCATTTGTTGTTTCGGGTCCAAAAAATACTCGCCCGCAAGAACATAGATATCTCATCACTACAGGACAGGGAGCTCCCTCCAGAATTCTTGCTTTTGCTTGAAAAATGTGGAAGCAAAATACCATAGTCACCTCGCTTGTCAGCGTTACGGCTGGCACTATGGACAGTGGTTGTAGGTGACGGTAGTAAGAAAGATGGTATGATACACAGGAGGATGCTGCTGCCCATCCTCCAGTTTATAACACTTAGTCGCCTCTTACGACACCCTTTGGTATATGTGGGATGGTATTATTCTTTGCCAGCACCACACGGGACACACGGGAGCATAGATATCTTATCTATACAAAAATGCCCTATTAGATGATGGACAAATAAAGATGATTGTATTGTATTGTAGTTTCTCATCATCAATATCATCACTGCCCTAGCTTGATATTGTTTCTACCAAAGGGTTTTTCGGTGTCAGTTTCCTTACCTAGATGAGGGTACTGATTTTCACACAGAGCGACTGCCATCTGACCTCCGCAACCCAGAGGACAAACCAAATCCAATTCTGATGTTTGTCAGGTTAGTGGCCATGCTGGCTGTCACAGTTTTCAAGCCGTCAAATGGCTTCTGATATGGCTTAATGACTACTATCTATTTGAGCCTTAGTTGTGACGTCATCGTACGAATATTAATTAAACAATATTAAATAAATAAATATTGCAATTTTATAATAAATATAATTACGGAGTAAAACATCAAAAAAGTAAAAATTTTGTGAAGCGTGGAACTAAATCTCAAAATGGTTTCGAGAATTTATGTGGTTAAAGAAAATGAGAGGTTGTCAATATGTGCATTAGGTAAGTTTAAAGGACTCTATTTTTATTGTCTTCATCACTAACCATATAGTAGATTAGCAAAAGTAAATACATCTCTCGTTGGTCTGTGTGTACGATACTACAACAAAATACCTGACAATGTCGTGCAATTACCTGAGAGAAAGTTAAAAGATTGTATAAAGCAAACGTTATGTAAAAAGCTTACTATAGATTAGATGACTATATCAATGACAAAGATGTATGCGGAGCTCTGATATTCCAGCTAAACACAGCACATGGTAAAAAGCCGACTTTTAAAATAGGCCTTGCCGCAGTGGTTTCTTGCCGTTTCTTTTACGAGTATGCTGGCATAGCACGATCTGAAACGGTGTATACTTGCTCCATTTGCATTGTATTCTGCATGACATTCAATAAGTATTCTGTAAAGAATCTACATAGAATAAATTATCTGAATCTAATCTAACTTTATAACCACATCCCACCGCATACCAACACATGTTTACACGCAAAACAATGCGATAACAAGGCTTTGCATGTGACAGGTATTATTATCGTTACAAAGGGTCTTAAGTCACCGAAGACTTTTTAGTGAATATGCATGACTTTTTTTAAAATTTATATTGTTCTAAATCTAGTAAAATTGGCTACACGTACATGTCATATTGAATGGTTGTCAATTAAAATATCATTTTTTACCTAAAACCCAAGACAGACTTAGACCAGGAACTACCATGATTTCCAAAATCATCGTTCTATTAAATTTATATTATAATTACATTATTTCCCAGTTGGAATACCCTGAACCTGCAAAAATCCAATGCTTTTTTATTTTGTAAGACCCCTTATGTTGTTGGAGAGTCAACGTGAACTCATTACCCACTCACGAATCCTGATGGAGATTTAATTCTAAACCGGGTAAAGTTATAAATTACACCTGGCAACACCGGGATATTTGCGGTAGGGTTGCCAGGATGTGTTAAATTTATTGATGGTAATTTTGCGCCCGCGTTTAGATACCTACTTTATTCTAGATGTCACAGATGGTAAAATGTAACCTTAATGAAGTTTTGGTAGTTCTTTCAATGTAAAAATGATGTCATTAGGTATATAAATATTTTGAAAATCTTGCTAGGTGAAAAAAACTACTATTATATAGACTTTAAGGCACTGCATGTTATCCTACGTCATCGAGTACAAGAAATTTGCTACTTTGTAGCGATAGTAGTGGCCTACTGGGTCCACAATACGTTGGTCTGCCAATCCACAACCTGGCAGGTTTTGTACAGTCGGAGCAATAACTGGCTAAGTGAATGAAACCTACACGAATGAAACCTATTCGTAGAAAAACAAGGTACCTATATAACTAAAAAAACAACAGGTCTGCCTTGCATCCTCTTGGCAGTTTCGCAAGTCCGACCAAATTTGTGGTCCGATCACATCCGACCACATTTGTGGTCCGAAAAGCGTGTTCATCACACAAATGTTTGCCAACCCGCTGCCCTCGGCATAGAAGGCATGCAGGCTCACCGCCAAACACACCGACAGACCTGTCAAATTATCATCGATGATAAGGTTCGACCAGGGGGTTTTGGTTTTGGAAACGTGCCATTTGACGTAAGCAAACATCGTGAAATCTTTAGGATGGCATTTGACATTCAGGGTGCAAGGGACGGCGGTGTACCGAAAACTGAAACTGCGTGCTCAGTCAACGAATCTGAACTACAAAGAAACATTTTTCGGAGATGAATAAGAATTTTTACTCCCTATACAAATTGCTCACTCTGATCAAACAGTTTTTTGAGAGGTCAAAATTTTATTTAATTTTCCAAAAATGTTTCTGTGGGGCAGTTTCGTTGACTGAGCAGGCCCTTTCAGTTTCGATACACTTTCGCTTACCCTGTTTAATATCATCCCATACATTTCATGAAATTTGATTTCGTCATTTCTAAATTTAATGGCATGTTGTCTAGACCAAGGGTGTAATTCAGAGACATTTCGCTAGCACGGGGCCAGCTAGACCAAGGTCTGACCTTGGTCTAGCTCTGTCACCGGTCATAATTACCTGTCATTCAACGTGACATTAAGAATAAACACCTTATTACCGTGCTAGCGAAATGAGTTAGACCAAGGTTAGACCTAGGTTTTGCTCGCGAAACGTCTCTGAATGACACCCCCAGGGTTGTGCCTGCGCGATAGCCACCGTGCACGCAAAACGTCTCTTAATGATATCCTTAAAGATTTTACACGAACACAGCAAAACTTATATGTATACGTACATAGAATATACAATCAACATCATTCAAAATTAGTATTCGGAGACGCCTTTGAGATAATCTCTACGCTTGCGGCTGAATCGAAGCAATTTCAGTTCAGATCTTGCACAGCATGGATCGTACGCACAATGTATTCATACATACGTATATAAATGTACCTTTAGACACTAGTACTATTACCTATTCGAAGGTTGCCTGTAAGAGCAACTTACGTGCGTAGCACGTTTAGTGTATGCAGATATTTAATCAAAATATGTCGCAACATGTTGCTTCTTTTATGTGGCAAATGAAGAAAGAATAAGAAATTAAAATTTTGTAAAAGTTCCTGGACTTAGAATCTATTTTTTTTTATAAGTGTAGTCTAAATAATTAACCCTTACATACCCGTGGGTATCGTAAGAGGCGACTAAGGGTTATAAACTGGAGGATGGGCAGCAGCATCCTCTTATCTAACATCTTACTTACTGCGGTGACCTACAACCGCGGTCCATGGTGCCAGCCGTAACGCTAACAAGCGAGGTGACTAAGGTACTTCCCCTCTACATTTTTCCAGCAAAAGCTAGAATTCTAGAGGGAGCTCCCTGTCCTGTATTGGACGTTTCATGGGATGTTATGATGAAATAATGTTACGAGTAGTTGATTAGAGTAAATAAAAATGTATGTTTATTCATTCATCAGTGGTGACAGTGATTATTTTTTTAAAGTTTGTATGCTTACCACGTAAAATTTTTGTTTGAAAACCTATTTAAAATGCCGTTGTTTTATAAAAAGTTCCTGTATCTTTGGAAACAGAGAAATGATAACATGGTGACAGCAGGACTGAGCGAATCATGAAACAGTGAATGAACAAACAACCCTTCTAACTCTTATCTGGGTGCACGTCGTGCCCCCCGCCAAGTCGAGCAAACAATAACATAGCCGTACCATCCTTTTCTCGAAGCCACTCATTCCTCTTTGACCTCACTGTTACTTCTTTTTGCATAAAGCTAGAGGCTTGAAATTTCAATGAGGACTATTTTTGCTTTGGTGATATTTCGTGATATTCTGTACTTTTTAGCTTTGCTTTATAATCTAAGAGTATTGTAAAATGTGTTGCTTTCTTGGTAAAGGAAAGAGTAGATAGCTCATTTACGACGAAGACTGTTTCTTTGTTCTATAAAGTTACTTTGGCTTCGAATTGAGCGCCATTAGCACTTTTAGCACTGTAGCCCGTGCACATTTAAGTTATGAAAAAGGTTACCGTTTGTCTTTGTGAAATTGTTATAGATTTCACCATTTCACATACTAATAGCGAGGTCTTAAAGATCGCAACCCGCCGTAACCATATATAGTGACGAGTGATGTAGTCCGGCCATATTGACAATAATTTACATTTAAGAGTTACCGTTTCAAATTTATACATCTGTTAATAGACCCTCTGAACAAACCATAGACCATTTTAAGACTGTTTCTGTGGCTGGTTCAGATTTTAAGACTCATTTGGTCTTAAATTTGTTTTTGGCAAATATCCATAGTCTTACTATTACGTATGGTGATTCAACAAAGCTTTACAACATGACAATAACGAAACAATGCGGTAACCTACCAATGTATATAACTAACATATATGGAATTATAGTTTGGTCACTATATATGGTTACGGCGGGTTACGATCTTTAAGACTTCGCTTTTAGTATGTGAAATGGCGAAATCTATAACAATTTTACAAAGACAAACGGTAACCTTTTTAGTAGTTAAAATGTCCACGGGCTACAGTACTATTTACAAAAATTTTATTTTTGGTTTACAACTGATTTTATTACGATTATAACATTTACTTATATACTCGTATAAGTACTAGCCCATCGGCACGTTCGTTGGTCCGAAATCTGACGTTTAGGACCAACAAATGTCAGTCGTTGTCAGTCGTATTGTCAACATTGGATGCAAATAAACTTACCAACAAAATGGACTGTTCTTAGTTGAAGACAAATACAAATACAAACAAATACAAATATATTTATTAACATTCAGTTTTTACACAAATGAGTTTAACATGGTCCCCACACTAGGCAAGCCTGTATCGTGGGGTCCCAATTTCAGCTGTTACATTACGTCTTAGCCTCTAATCTTACATTAATATAATAGGAACTTTATATTCTTACGGTATACTCGGAATTTACTCAATTACAGGTAGGTACTAAGTTTATAAAGAAAATTTATTTTATAATTAATTTTACTGTTGATATTGTTTATATTTCTATGATTTAAATAGAAACAATTTACTCTTATTATTATTATTGTTATTTCTTATTATTGTTTTTGACTATAATCCAATTATTGAAACTGAAAAACCAGGCCTAAATCTATATATATAAAAGAAGAAGGTGACTGACTGACTGACTGACTGACATATCAACGCACAGCCCAAACCACTGGGTCTAGAGATTCCAAATTTGGCATGTAGGTTCCTTATGAGGCCTAGGGGTGCACTAAGAAAGGGTTTTACAAAATTCCACCCCTAAGGGGGTAAAATAGGGGATGAAAGTTTATATGAAAGTCCGTCAGTTTTGAAGTTAGGATCTTCAAAATTTGTATTTAGGCTGACGACTAAAAATTCATAATTACGTGTCTCAGGGTTTTTGAAAATTCGACACCCTTAAGGGTGAAAAGGGGGATGAAGTTGAAAATTCTTTATTCTTAAAGTAAAATCCACATAATTTATTATTTAGGCATTAATGATGTAGTCCTATGCAACGTTCATCACTGTTATTTAAATTCCACCCCAAATTCAACCCCTAAAAAAGGGAAATGGGGTGAAAAAGTCTAAAAACCAATATGGGTATCGTTTGTATGGGGTATCGGGTCGCTGATTACGAAAACTACAACAATTTTGAAATCAAACGTGGTGGACGTGAAATACCATCATCCCCCTGGGGATGGAGTTGGGGTGCGATAGGTTTGAAATGTCTAAAAATCAATATGGGTGTCGTTTGTATGGTTTATCGGGTCGCTGATTACGAAAACTACAACAATTTTGAAATCCAACGTGGTGGACGTGAAATACCATCATCACCCTGGGGATGGAGTTGGGGTGCGATAGGTTTGAAATGTCTAAAAATCAAGATGGGTGTTGTTTGTATGGTTTATCGGGTCGCTGATTACGAAAACTACAACAATTTTGAAATCCAACGTGGTGGACGTGAAATACCATCATCCCCCTGGGGATGGAGTTGGGGTGCGATAGGTTTGAAATGTCTAAAAATCAATATGGGTGTCGTTTGTATGGTTCATCGGGTCGCTGATTACGAAAGCTACAACAACTTTGAAATCCAACGTGGTGGACGTGAAATACCATCGTCCCCTGGGGATGGGGTTGGGGTGCGATAGGTTTGAAATGTCTAAAAATAAATATGGGTTCCGTTCCTATGTTAGGGATAGCGGTTAAATTGGCTTTAGGGGTAGGTGTAGGGGCAGGGATAGGGAGAGGTAGAGGTAGAGAGGTAGATAGGTAGAGAGGTAGAGAGGTAGAGAGGTAGAGAGGTAGAGAGGTAGAGAGGTAGAGAGGTAGAGAGGTAGAGAGGTAGAGAGGTAAAGAGGAAGAGAGGTAGAAAGGTAGAGAGGTAGAGAGGTAGAGAGGTAGAGAGGTAGAGAGGTAGAGTGGTAGAGAGGTAGAGGTAGAGAGGTAGAGAGGTAGAGATGTAGAGAGGTAGAGAGGTAGAGAGGTAGAGAGGTAGAGAGGTAGAGAGGTAGAGAGGTAGAGAGGTAGAGAGGTAGAGAGGTAGAGAGGTAGAGAGGTAGAGAGGTAGAGAGGTAGAGAGGTAGAGAGGTTGAGAAGTAGAGAGGTAGAGAGGTAGAGGGGTACAGGTAGAGGTAGAGGGAGAGGGAGAAGGAGGGGAAGGGGGAGTGGGAGGGAGTGAGGGAGGGGGAGGGGGTGATGAAAAGGGAGAAGGAGGGGGAGAGGGAGGGTCAGGGGGAGAGGGAGAGAGAGGGAGAGGGTTTTAGTTTTTCTCAATTACTTCTGCGAATTGGCTCTGTTTTGAAATATTACATAAAGGTGTCTCTCATCTCTCTCTTTACATTTGTTAGGATACTGCTGCTAAGTTCCTCTGTTCTGAGTAATTTATGAGTAACGTCTGTATATTATATAAAATTCAGCTGGATCTTGAATTATACTCATTGATTTGCGCAGGGTTAGTCCAGTTTTTCCTTAGTTTTAAATTACCCCGAAATGACGGGAAAATATCTCATTGCTTCGGAAAACCGGTAACAACATAAATACGAAATCCACGCGAGCGAAGCCGCGGGCAACAGCTAGTCACATATAAACAGTAAAAAGTTTGTTTTGTTTTTTCCCGCCATATTATTTCCGTTCCGTGTATTTAGCACCGACCGAAGTACTACACAACGTAGTTCACGCGATTTTTCACAGATGGCGCTATTTTTTCTTGTATGGGGAAATTTTGAACCGCTTGTTCCGAAGGCCCTATCTTGAATTATAACTAGTATATAATCGGCCGCTCACCATCGACTCATTTGACCAGATCTCTGGATTCGGGCGTTTGTAGCGTAGAACTGGATCAGTTTGTAGGGACTGCCATGCAGAGTAAGACAAATATGCGTTTTGGGATCGAAAGGGCTTTCCTGCAGCCAACTAGCGCCCCCATCAGTTAATCAGTTATTACTCACTAAATACAAAATTTATCGGAAATCTGTCTAACAAAATTAAAGTAAAGGTACCCTAGTTTATTTAGAACCTATCGATCCTGAAAAATATAGTATACTGTAGTTACAGATACAAAAAGTGCGAAAAACGGCCACTTTTCCCGTTTTTGTATCTGTAACTACAGTATACTATATGTTTCAGGATCGATAGGTTCTAAATAAACTAGGGTACCTTTACTTTAATTTTGTTAGACAGATTTCCGATAAATTTTGTACATTACAGACACAGTACAGATACAAAAAGTGCGAAAAACGGCCACTTTTTCCCGTTTTTGTATCTGTAACTACAGTATACTATATTTTTCAGGATCGATAGGTTCTAAATAAACTAGGGTACCTTTTCTTTAATTTAGTAAGACAGATTTTCGATAAGTTTTGTATTTAGCGAGTAATATTTTTTTAACTGATGGGGGTGCTAGTTGGCTGGGGGTAACCTCTTAATGCTTATTCTTAACAGAATACTTATTGATAATTTATAGTCTACTTTATACCGTTTCGGATGCAAGCCAGCGTAAAAAGAACGGCAAGAAACCACTGCAGGTCTACTTGAAGGATATCACCCATACTTGATTGATATTTCACACATTCGCACAAAGTGCTATGAAACACCTTTTATAATGCACATGGCAAAAGAGTGGAATTCTCTGCCTGCGTCTGTGTTCCCGAGTTCATATAACCCGAATCTATTCAAGTCGCGAGTGAATAGGCTTCTTCTTGGCAAGCTCGTTCTATCGTGGACCCATCTCTGTCTTCAAGACTAGATCGAGGTCAAGAGTAAGCCCATTGACAATTTAAAAAAAAAGTGTCCGCTTTGTACACACAAGGTTCTTTTTTTGAGTTTTGCTGTAATGTGACATGCTGTCATGTCAGATTATATAAGTGCTATTATATCAGATTGCATGATTTTTGCCATTAAAAAGTTAAGCAACGTAGGTATTATCCAAGAGCAGAACGGGTGATCGCTATTGCTTTTCTAGTGGATTTAGATGTCTTAAAAATATGGTGAAGCTTCGCATTGGCCTATTACCTAAAATTTGCAACTATTGGAAGACTTACAGCAAAGGAATTGGAATTAAATCTAGCAATTTTTAGCATTCAAACTATAATTTTTTAATTTGACTTTGAAATAAAAATGTAATATTGGGAGACATTTCACACATAGACATCGGATCCCAAACTAGGCAAACCCTATATTATGAGTATCAGATTGAAGTAAATACATAAATAAATAAATAACACCCAGACATAGAACAAACCTTTGTGTTCATCAAACAAATGTTTGCCCTTTGCGGAGATCGAACCCACCACCCACGACGTGAAAGTCAGTCTCACTACCAACCACACCAATGGGCTTGTCGTAGCAATAAACAAAGTACAATTCTAAAACAAAGCAATTATAAAACAAAAGAACGTTACTAAGCTGGGTACGCCCTTTACGTAACCTATACAACATCTATACAACCTATCTATACGTACTACAAGAGCCCTTTAGCTCTATAACCACTAAATTGGCGAACACGCTCCTCTGGAGCAATTATCCGAGAGATTGCCTATCGAATGGACACCCCAAATGAGAGTGAAAAATGCCCTGACGTATATCGGAGCGGGGTAAAACGATTTTCATTTTTACAGCCAATTATTGGAAAGTAAACGTAATTTACCTCGAAATAATGTAAACATGAGCTTTTTTATGCTAAAATAGTTTTGTATTTAAAAGAGGGTTGACACACTTTGCACTTGAGCGGTAAAGACAAGGTAAAGTCTTAAAGGATTATGCCTAACGTTGCCCCACCCAAATTCCAACAATCGTACTTATTAAATTATTTCATTCGCAGACTCAAGACTACACAAATAAGAGCTGTAGGTAAAATTATATTGATGTTTAAGATTACACTTACACTTATTCTTATTGCTCTGGCACTCCACGAAATTATTTTATTAATTTACGAATATTTACATTGTTCAATTTTCTACACAAGACCTACGATACGCTTTGCGCATAATATGTGGATCGCGTAATTGAATGTTGAACAGTTTCTTTTATTGGTCAGTATGTCTCCTGGTTGCTAGTTCCTCCAAGCCTGGTTGTGACCTGTTTTTGAAATCAGGCCTTCTTGGCCGTTCATTCATAATTATGGTGAAGCGCTTATAATGATTGGGTGCAGGAGATGGCAGACTTTTTGGTCTGATAGTCCGCCAGTGTGGCCGGTACTGCAATTATTTTCGTATGATTATAGTCATTGACATGAGAAAAACGCTCCCTGTCTATGCGCGTATTTTCAGCTTAAAACAGCTTGAATAGTTGTTCAGTTCAAAGAGTTATTCAGTCGAAAAGGTTGTTCAGATTGATTGTTATTTAGTATAAAACGTAGAGCAATTTTTAAAATAAGTATGTTATTTAATGTTTGTTAATTTTAGCCTCTATATTTTCTAGTAAAATGCATTTTGAAATGAAAACTTCTTTAGCGGCGCGAAGATTGTCTCTATGTAATATAATTTGTCATGTTGCGCTATAAATGAATATTGTATGTACTTTTATACTGATAAATTCGTGCGAAATTATTCCCTAACCATTCTTAAATATTCAAAAATGCACAACGATGATGTTTAAGTTTTCACTTCTGCCGGCACTCCCGGAGTGCAACCGGTCTTTTTTTTATATATATGTACTATCTAATTGAAATACTACCTACGCTACAATTATCACGTAAATATCTCGGAAAACTTTATCACTAGAAATCTTCGTGAAAGACATTTTTGGCCGCTAGCGTGGAAAAGGTTTCGAAATTTTAATCGGTCGATGTCTTCGTGCGAAAGTCATTTTTGTCCGTAACGTGGAAAAAGCTTTTTCTTGCCACTTTTTAGTTTAACTGGCCTCAAGAGATATTTTTAACCTACAATGAAAAAACCATTCGTGTTTCTTTTGTTTGATTTAATTATAAAAGATTCTTAAAAAAATATGCGATGTCTTATCGCATATTTGTTATCAGTGCGAATAGTTTGGATAGCACAACATTGTATGTATGTATTAAAACTTTGCAACATTATTAGGCATTTGCTACGCTCCCGAGGATGTTTTCTGGGCGCACGGAAAAACCATACCTGGTTTTTGTAACGCTTAAGTTTGTTTTTATTGTTGGTTTTTGTGTATTTTTTTTTAAATAAATAAAAATAAATAAAAATATTTATATGTCATTAAGATTTAAAAAATATAAACTTAGAGCTAAAATGGCAAAAAGGAGATGGCTCAGCTAAACCGAGGACCCGTATAGCGCTGGTTTTTCAGCCACTCCCTCTAGCCTCAGGTGGGAAGTGAGAGCAATATGTGACGAGGGCATTAATTAAAAATGTATTTAAAATTAATAAAATAAAAACAAGATGAATAGGTGCTCTTGTGGATACAGAAAATAAAAATGTATCAAACTAATTATTATCAAGTACGAGTATAAATATAGGGTGACTTTTAATTAGTTATTGATAGCAAAAGATATGCAAGTACTCATGATACTGAACAACTTTTCCCAAGGAACATAGGTCGAAATACGAAGAACCAAATTTGACCTCCCATACAAAATGCGCTATCAGCTGATGCAGTTTCTATGGGATGTCAAAATAGATTTTCGTATTTCGACGTATGTTCCTTGGGGAAAGTTGTTCAGTATCATGAGTACATTCATACCTTTTTCTATCAAGAACTAATTAAAAGTCATCCTATACATGTGCTATAGCACAAATCATTATTTTGTTATAATAATAATAAATAATAAATAAATAAAGCGTTTATTTGCTCTCACAAAAACAATTTCTATATATTATAGTGCCTATTAGCCCTTTTCATTTTATTTAATTTTATACCTAACAATTCTGTGTCAGCGACTTTGAAAATCAAAATAGAAGTTTCAGAAATTTGAAAGATGTCTAGAGGTTGTGTTTAATATAATTATCGAAGATATTTCGACGTTTTCTTGAAGTTCTACAAACGTATGTTTTAACAATAACGAATAAAGTTGAGTGCTATAACGTGATAAGGTAACTTCTTGTTTTATTGCTTGCTAATTCATATTTGTGTCAGGTAATATTAAACCGGTCAAGTGCAAGTTGGACTCACGCACCGAGGGTTCCGTACCACTAAGGTTATAAATAAGTTTTAGTTATTGATGCGCAGTCACGCAGAAGTGTATTAAATTCACGCGAGTCAGACTCGCACTTGACCAGGTTTAAATATTTGTTGTTATTTTATAGCTTATGCACTATAATTTAAAAATGCACACTTAATTTGATATGGTTATTTCTTCAGCAATTTGCATATCTCTTTTTAGATAAAAACAGTATTTTACTAAGCGAACCCATGCGTCATCCCTATTGTTAAGGTAAAGCAAACAACCAAAAGAAAGACGTTTATCTATTAAAATTCTGCACGTGTACAGAAACAATTTCGTTCCAAATCAATCAAACACAAGTGATTTTCAACAAACACATATTTCATGTTTGTCTGATCATGTATTCCACGCGAGCTGAACAAAGCACACCTCAGGGAGAGTGATCATAAGGCTTACCTCCCCCTTCTACCCCCCAAACCCCGTTTACCCCCAACCCCCTTCACATCCTTAATTATGGCTTCCCGTCCCCCTACGTGATCGAGGGCAAAGTTCTATGAGGAAGGAATTTAGGAGCGAGTGTAATAAAAACTAAATGTTCCATTTTAACGTATTATTTTAACCTGTGATAAACAATAATAAAATCGTGTCGATGCGATGTTACCACATGTCATAGAAACCTGAACTGCCAGTTTACCTAGAATATCATCTAGAATATAATGAACCGTAGAAAAAACATTGAATTTCATATGTAGGCCGCTATCATACCTTATGGCTTGTTTAGGTAAGGATATTGAAATTAACAGAACCAAGCCTCTCAGCAATGAATGCCGAATTAGTCATTGAATTAAGAAAGGTGTGATTGCTGTTTTAGTATAAAATAATGTACATACTGGCTTTTAAATATTCGTGTCAAACTTTCTAAGGGCAAAATGCAACAAATTTCGTTCTGTCTTTTTGAAATTCTCAAAGGTAAGCCTTACTTTCTTAATTTAGTTAGTAAAATAGTGACTACGATAGTTAAATACTTACGAAATTTAATGTTATTACCCCTCCAAGTTTTTATCCGACAAATGAAATAATTTAAATTTAAATATTACATAAGGATTCGACCAATCAGATACTTACAATTTCTATGAAGAGTACATATAACTAATAGTGTAATGTATTCCCAAACGTAAGATTTAGAAAAAAGTTTTTAATTGAATTCAGCCTCCATTTCAAGACTATAAAAGAGTTAAAAGAAATTCATTAAAATCGTCACATTGAAGACAAAATTGACTTACTCTATACTTCCTCTTATAACGTATCTCAGCTCTAGTCTATTCCAGTAATTATTTCGTCCTTACTTTCCTCATCGAGTAGAAAAATCCGTAGAAATTCAATCTTGTGGGCCGTATAACGGCGTATCTCGTATTTCTATTGCCTTCGATATAACATATTTTCTTAGGTAACTTTATTGATTAGCTATTTCATATACGCACGGCAGCAAGCACATAGAAACAAAACCAGTATAAGTTGAACCAGCGCTGAGCAAACGCCCGAAACCAGAGACCCGCTCAAGGTCAAAGTGTGTCTACCGACGTGCGGTCGTGTATACATACCAATACCACAGCTGTCACTAAAAATCGTCTCGTAATCAAATAAAAATCAATAAATAAATAAAAATCTTAACCTCAAATTTATGTAAGGCGCAGGCCAGACAGAAGAGGTGCGCCGCACGGCACGCCTTCAGCGCACCTCTTCTGTCTGGCTTGCACCGCGTCGTTCTCCTACATTTTGTATGCATGTGATTTGAACAGGGGACGAGACGGCATGCCTAAGGCGCACTGTCGGTGCACCACCGGCGCACCGCCGGCGTGACCGCCGGCACGCCGCCGCACAGCACAGTCCGCTGCCATCGATTGCGTCGTCCAGCCGAAAAGTGTACCACGGGGGCGCTCGAAGCGCGCCTCGGGTGCAACCGAAGCGCGCCTCGGGCGCACCCGAAGCGCACCTCGGGCGCACCCGAAGCGCGCCGCGCCCGTTCTGTCTGGCTTGCACCTAAAAAGTGTTAAAAATTTGGATATTTCTGAATAACTGTGTGTAAAGCATTATAATCTATAATCTATTTTTAACGTTTATTTGCACACAAATACATTTTGCAGCTATAACACTAAAGCCAGAGTAAATATGACGGAAATAATAACATTGGTTTAAAAACATTGGCATATAAGAAAAAAAATGTTCATAAGCGTGTTTGGACTGCAAAATATTTCTTTGTAAAATGTCACACACTTTCATGAACTCTACTATACCTTACATATTATTTTTTTATACAAATTCTGTTCTGCATTCAGAATACAGTTAAAAATAATCTAAAAAACTCAATCTTTAGCTACTAGCTTTCTTTTGACTAACAAAAACAGCTTTTAAATTAAAATGGAGAAACTACTAACTTTAATCGACCTAATAAGCAAACTTATCTACTAAAAAGCATTGTAAATCCTGCACTTACAGCCCATTAACGCTAAACTCGTTCAAGTTGCCCATTCACTAGCGCCAGTGCTTGCGCCAACAGTTTTGAACGAGGTTACTTTAAACAACACTTTTATTATAGATTAGATGACTACATCAATGATAAAGAGGCATGGTGCTCTGATATTCTAGCGAAACACAAGAAACACATTGTTCAAAGCCAAA
This sequence comes from Athrips mouffetella, assembly GCA_947532105.1. Lineage (NCBI taxonomy): Eukaryota > Metazoa > Arthropoda > Insecta > Lepidoptera > Gelechiidae > Athrips > Athrips mouffetella. Next base: position 27,983,829 of record OX383967.1, read on the forward strand.
TCTTCAAGTAGGCCGTGCTGCAATGGTTTTTTGCCGTTTCTTTAAAGTTGCTATTATACAATGCGAAATTGTAGTAGACTTGCTGTATTTGCATAGTATTCTGCATGGTATGACGTCCAATGTGTATTCTGTAGACTTTATTTAACAAAATAATCTAATATATTATTACAAAGATGTAGTCTAAATTACAAAAAGACTGTTTCCCACGACTTTGTTGTTGTGGAAATCCCTAGGTATTTTTAAAATTTTATCTTGTTAAAAGATAATTTTATGTCCAAATTTCATCAAAATTAGTTCAGCCATTAAATCGAACTGGCCAAACTTTTGCTTTATTCAGAGAGATTAAATATTTTTTTATAGCCCCAAATGACCCACTGTTGGCCAAGATCACGATCATGGCCATCCATTTTGTCAATCGGCTTCAAAAGGTTATCATCATCATAACATCCCATAAAACGTTCACTGCAGGACAGGGAACTCCCTCCAGAACTCCAGCAAAAACGCATGGTACACTCAACAGCACATCAGTAGAAACACTTTTGGACCTTACGGAGTGGAAATAGAGTTGAAAAAGTTTCTACCGAGGAGCGGTTGACCGTACATTGGATTTGGGGGATTTACCATAGCCACCAAGGTTGTAAGCGTTGCGGCTGGCGACCACTGTTGTTGGTGACCGCAGTATGTAAGATGGTACGATACACAGAAAGATGCTGCTACCCATCCTCCTGTTCATTAATGATTAATGAACCGGTAATATAAGGTGAAATGAATAAATCTAATCTAATCTAAGAGGCGACTAAGGATTTATGATTAATCCTTAGTCGCCTTTTAGATTAGATTTATTTATTTCACCTTATCAATTTCATAATTACATATTACATTAAAATATAACATGTCAGAAGGTAAGAGGATCATCAGTGGGATAATTGTCGAAATGTGTACAAAATAAATGTCAAACTTAAGATTATAATGTTACAATGTCAAAATAAAAAAAACCTTAAAACCTCAACTTTTTTTTAATATTAAAACCCTTACGACACCCACGGGTAGAGATGGGTTGATACGAGTACTAACTATTCTTTGCTGGCACCACACGGGTCATCGCACCTTTAATAAGGATTTATTCACGTCGCCTAATGACGTCGGACTCTAACATGGCTCATAACTAATATAGCTCGGGTTGGTTAACCGTGCCTTTAAAAGCACAGAAAATACAGTAGTTCTTACAGTCTTCCTATCCGGTTTTTGTTTAAAACCAGTTGTTTAACTTTCGTGATCGGCAAGAAAGAGTAACCCAAATAAGTCCACAAGCAAGTAAACACTAAATAAACGAGTAAGAAAAACTACCAGACTACTCGTAATTCTCAATACATTTTCCGAATAATAATGGAATATCCAATAGCTTTCATGTTTGTTCGGTCAGTCAGACAAATTATCGGTACACAAAGGGAAATATAATACGAATAGTTTCTGAATACATCTGATAATAGTTAGTGTTCTCGGCACTGGCCGATACAATCTGGGAAAAAGAAAAGTTACAGCATTCAATTCCTTTTTACAGATTTAATAAGTTCACAGCTGAAAAAATAGAAGTGATCAGATCCTTATTTTACTTGTTTCTTATTTTTAACTTGAAGTTATACTAATTGTAAAAAAAATTACTTCGTAAATATTTAAATCGCTTGCTTATATTACCTCCAGCGCTCGTATGTTTTTTTCAAATATAATATTTCTGATTCTGTGACACTATAAGCAGAAGAACTAGAACTTGTTGGTTGTAGGGCTTTTCTGAAAAGTCCTTCTGGGGAAGTACCACCCCCTTACCTTTTTCTGCTATAAAACAGCAGTGTTTGCACTGCTGTGTTCCGGTTAGAAGGGTAAGAAAGCCAGTAAAATTACCGGCACATGAGACATACCATCTTAGTTCTCAGGGTGGGTAAAGCGCTTTGCTGTCTTATTTTTGTCAAATTATTTCACTAATAAGACAATGGGTGCCATGGGCAGTAGTGACCACTTACCATCAGGTGGCCCACCTTCTCTTTTAGCCACTTTTGGCATAAAAAAAACATTACTGCAACCAATTATTTGGTTTACTAGATGATTTCTTTAGTCGCTTTTATTTGTGAAAGCACCAAGTTGATATTATCCTTAGCATATCACACTACACTTAAGTTGATTTTGTTTATATTAGACTTTTTCAACCGTTAAGTTTCGAAAAATCTCTTTTCTCTCATAGTGTGTAAATTTTAATGCAGTTACGACTGTAAAAAAGATAACCAAACTAATTTCCTTTTAAACGCCATTAAAATTGTACTTTTTACTATAATAAAATAAAACTTTATAATTTAAACTTATTCTCATTTCATTGACGGAATCAATTCAGAAGAGGCTCATTCAATATTACATCTGTAATCCAAGAGAGTTTGATATTACAGTGGTAATTACGGAGATTACAGACTCAATAAGAAGCTCAAGTCCCGAACGCGCGTTCTCAAAGGTTAATTGGATGCTGAATCGAAACTGCACTCGGATTGAAAGCTGAATGGCTGTAGATAGTTTCATCTCGTTAGGTAACTATCTATAACCTAAAAATTAAGCTATTGAAAATGCATTTTTATGTCAATGTGACAATTGAACAATAAATGCTTTGAAGAGAAATAAAATTGACACGAGCCGGACTTAAGGAACTGTTTTTTTTTTATATTGTCATTGGGCTTACTCTTGACAACGATCTAGTCTTTAAGACAGAGATGAGGTTGACGATGGAATGAGCTTGCCCAGAAGAAGCCTATTCACTCGCGACTTGAATAGATTCGGGTTATATGAATGAATGAATGAATGAATATTTATTTGCATTAGACAAGGTAGGTACATTAGGTGTTGTGACAAAGATCAGATCAAGCAAGTTTAGCTATATTAAAAAGCATGCAAATGTTCACAATCAATAAACAAAATAATAACCATAATATTACAAAATTAAATTTCAAGTGATGTGAAGACAAGTTTATAAACGAATATGGGAATATGCATAATTTTTTTAGTCGCATTTATTAACAAAATAGGAAAAACCGTAGTAGAGATGACAAAAAGTGAAATTAAAATTAAAATCGGCTTAGAAATACGACTGATATAAGCATTTAAAACTATTAATTACCCTCCGATTAGAAAGAGAGATCCGACATGGCATGTGACGTCATATGCCACTACGGCCATATAAACTTCGTATTAAATTTAGTTTTTCTAGAAAGAGACAAAAACAATTCTTCGATGGCTTATATCTTTTTTAATTTCATATTTATTCGAAAAATAGTTTTACTAAACTGTTTATTACATGAATGAAGATATTTTTTTAAATAAAAAAACATCATGCATATTCCCTATTTCATGCAATGTCAAAACAAAATTAAATAATATGTCACTAAGTACTACTACAAAACAAAATTTACACCACTTAACTTATGCATATGTAACACCAGAATTTGTCCAATGATCTCGGGAATTTGTCCAATGATCTCGGTAATTTGTCCAATGATCTCGGGAATTTGTCCAATGATCTCGGGAACACAGACACAGGCAGAGAATTCCACTCTTTAGCCGTGCTTTTTCACACTAATTCTAATCCTGTCACTGAATTTCACACCAATCATACACCTCAACGCTCTCAAATTATTATACTACGGTTTTAATTGTTTGTGTAGTATTTATCTTTATAATTGTTGGTACTTCATATAGGGTTCTACAGAAAAAGTGAACATAATTTTAGCATTTTACTTAGACCATGAAACTGAACAACTTTCCGAAAGAACATAGGTGGAAATACGAAAAACCAAATTTGACCTCCAATACAAAAACTGCTATCAGCTGATGTACGAGTAGTTTCTATGGGAGTTCGAAAATTGATTTACGTGTTTCGACCGATGTTCTTTGGGGAAAGTTGTTCCAGTTTCATGGAGTAGTTTACTATTATTTAATCTGTTGTTGGAGTAACATACTAAAATTATGTTCAATATTTCATTACGACCTTACATAAATATAAATACTATAGTTTCGAAGCTTTTTATTGATGAACCCACAAGTGCCCTCTGGCTGTTTGAGTGATTTATTTTCCATGATTGTTATTCCCAATTATTATGGTAAGGGGGAATATATTTCCCATGATGCTAGGGGGAAAATATCTCCGATCATGCGGTTTCATAGGAAATTGACGTAAATGGACGGGGTAGTTAGAGATATTCGTTAGTAGCAGATATAGATAAATGTGATTACGTAATCTGTTTGGGTACAGCCGTGGTTTGGTGGTTAGAGTATTTTTCTCCCGTTCTGCAGGTTCTAGTTGGGGAAACTGTCAAACGAAATTCACTTTGTAAGACTTTCCCAGTCTAGTTAGGACATAGCAGAAGGAATCACCTGATTGTCTGAAAATTTAGATGTGTGGCGTTCTATATTTCAGAACGCACATCTAATTTGTTGACTAAATTGTATGAAACAGATAGTAATACGGTCGGGAATGGTCAGTCACTTCAGAACGCTAGCTGAAACGAGTCGATAGCTTATTTCTTCATAGGTGTTGCTTTGATATAAGTGTTTCTAATTAGATTACTGAGTCTTATATGTTCAGGGCAGGAAATTGTACTTAGTCAATAAACATCCTACGGAACATACAAGCAGTGTTATTCCATATCTTGCCTGGCTCGATTAACCTCGCCGGCGACAATCAAGCAATAGCTAAGATATAGATATAGATGATTCCGTAATTCGAAAGGCACGGTAAGCCGTTAGTACTGGACTATTCTTAAAAAACTATTCTGTAACATACTTTTCAACATTCTACGGAAGTACAGTTAACAGCACGTCAATGGAAACACTTTGGACCTTAGAGAACTTTTGAAAGTTTTGGTGATAGAGCTGAAAAAGTTTCTACCGACGTGCGGTTGAACGTACTTATACTTCGTTTTTTTTCAGATTAGAAAAGTCTTTAATAGGCACCTCTCCTAGACAAATGTTAAACTCATTGGATTTAGAGTGAGAACTGTAAAGAACCTCTTATTTTTCATACATTAAATTCTAATCTGAAAAAAAACGAAGTATAGTTAGGGCAGAGGCCTTTGGCGGCTCAACAACTCTGTTACCAGGGTGTGTGAGATCGGTCATCGACCTTGCATCCCACACAATATGATAATTTTGGTGGTTTGGGGTTAACAATTTATTTCATACAAAATTACATAACTTATAATCTAAAAAAAGTCCCGCAAAGCAGCTCAGCAGTTTGTCTGCGGAATCGGAGTCTACACAATATAATAGTATTTTTCAATTCTCATGCTCTGAAAGTGCTTTTTTGTGCAGGATATGGCTGCACTAAATCGAATTCTGTGCACTAGGGCAAAAAAGTAATTGCGGTGGTGTGCGTCCTGCGCGCGGGCCTGCTGCACCCCCCGCGCCGCGCGCTCGTCAACATATTCTTCACTAAAGCAGAACAACTAATTCTTCAGTTACATTTAGAAAGCACTCTTACGTTTTATTTCCTCGCAATCAAAGTGAAAAGCAGAGTTTACAACTCGTCCACAAAAACATTTTAGGGCTGCTAAAAGTCTCGAAAAAATGGTTCGTTTTGTGCACTTGTTGTAAAATCTACTATTTATATTAGATACTTAGAAGAGCTATTATTATGACTAGTTGTTTATATTATATTATTCTAACGAGTTTAATAAATGCTTTTTTATTCTAATTTTGAAAAGAGTTTTTTGCCATTACTCGTATCTCTGATGTCCTCAAGCAAACTGTTTAGTAAATATGGTAGACGTTTTTTTAATGTCCTATCTTCATAATAATTGTTCTGGGGTATTCAGTAATTACTTACTTTGTTTGCATTGCTTTTTGTCAGCGCAGTGGTATTGTAGATGCTTGTTGTGTCGAAGGCTCTAGGTTAGATTCCAGGTCGGGGTAGATATGCGGACGAAGCGTTTGGGTATAAGGTACCCGGATTTGGATATGGTTCTTATATTTGGACATCCATCTGCCTATCCACCCATTTAAAAACCCTTAGTTGCCTTTAACGACACCCACGGGAAGAAATTGGACGCTACTGTTTTGACTGGCACCATATAACTAGCATGATTCCATGGGCACGGCGTCCAAATTACTCTGACTGCGACCGTTAATGCGCAGAAGTCAAAAAATGAAACGCGGGGGAGGCGTTCGAATCGTTCATTGGCTTTCCGCCTGTCACATATGCGCAGAAAATAACCATGGCTCCTATCGAAAATTGAGAGCTATGTACCTAACTAGTACCTGGATAAAAATTTGGTGAAATTTGGTAAACTTGGCGATATATGACTATTAAAGTTTCGTACCTCAATAAAGAATAAATGGTACAGCAGCACTGCACTTACTTTCTCGCAATACTCAAGAAAAAACTATCAACCGCAAACTTAAATTTGTAATGCCATACACATAGTATGGAAATACAAACTTTTATTTACGTTTTTCCAAAAAAATGTTCGAATGAAATATACAGATCAATTCAGAATTCAAATTGTAAAACATTAAAACAAACAAACCTCAAACGATTTCGAGTAAATCAACATGTTTAACTTTTGGTAGTACTGGAACACCCTTTATATGAATTTTCAAAGATCAATAGATACTACCGTAGGATACTTGCATGGAGATTTTTTTAATTTCCCAACACATGTTCCTTATGGATTATTGTTCAGTTTAGTCTACTGAGCAAGCCCTTTCAGTTTTTGGTACACCCTGTGTACTAAATTTTATTCAAAAAATCATAAAGAATATCCAGTCAGGTAGACAACCAATCCAGGAGTAATATTATAGAAAATTTTAATAAACTCAATGGAACTAATTTTGGGTAAATCACATATTTACGATTTGGTGGTACAGGAACACCCCTTATATGAAATTACAAAGATCATTTGATACTGGCGCAAGATATCTTACATGGAGATGCTTGGTCATGCAAAGTTTCATCAAGATTCTATTCAGCCGTTTTTGAGAAAATCACAATTTATAATTTTCGTTGTATGACAGCTACCCTTAAAATGAGAGCCAGCCAGAAACCACTCAGAACCCTTCGATGGATTTGCTTAAAACTCCTAAATTCTAAATATGGTGTCAATCGGACCATTCGTTTAGCCGCTAGGCCAAAGCGTGACGGACAGACCGACCGACAGACCGACCGACCGACGGACCGACCGACCGACCGACCGACCGACCGATCGACCGACGGACGGACATTTTTGGGAGACTTGTTTTATATGATGTATAAGTGATATAAAACACATTTTTGAGAAAATTAGAAAAACTTTTATTTTCACGAATACAATACCTTTCTCGCTCCGCTCGAAAGTAAAAAGGAGCCCTAGACGTAAACCTTACTCATTCCTTTATCCGTGCTGCCTGTCAGAAAATACCTTTTTTCCTACACATACCTCAAATCCCTACTGTGTTTTATTTTGAACATATTTTTAATTGAAAAAACATTGATACTCGTACAATGGATTGGATTGAGAGTAAAGGGTAACGGATCCAATTATCGTCGTGGTCCATGAAAAACAATGCATTGGATAAATATCAGGGTGAAATGGAATAATAACACATAGCATTTGCAGGACGTGTTTGATTTCGAATAGGTTGTGTAATAAGAAATATTTTAGTAATTGGATAATACCAAGTACAAAAATATTTCTCTTTTCATTTTAGAGAACACTTACTTTTGATGTTTTGTATTAATTCAGTTTTTTGACATTGGAAATGTCTTTTCAGTCGCTCCAGTGTAGACTCCGATTTCACGAAAAAGTGCGATCGCCTATATCTCGAAGAGTTGTGAAGATTTTATATTTAGGAAAAGCTCAAAAGACGCGTATTTACGAGAGCTATGAGGTTAAAAAAAAATATTCGAGAAAGTCTAAAACGAAAAAAGTTATAGCCAAAATAGTGAACATTATTTTTTTTTTCCAAATTTTCGACTTTGGCGCTCGATATTTTGGAAACGAAGATAGATATAAAAAAATTTGAGAAATGCTTTGCTGGACAATTTAGTCAGCTACAGTTTGAGCTTAAAACAAAGACGATCGGGTTAAGGGTTTGCCCTGTAGCCTAACCTTTTTGAAAAAAGTCAATCGATAGTCATGTGAGGCACTAAATCTGTGAATTTTTGATCACTGTAACATAAAAAAGTATGTACGTATTGGTTTTAGTAATTTTGGGCTAAGTTACCATAATATCATTTGCCTTTGTCACGAAAAGGAGAAGAAGTATGAGAAATTAAATATTCAACGTGGGTGCAGGTGGAATCGCTAATTTCTCGACCCACCCACCAGTGGAAAAGCCCAGTTGGTGGACGGGGTGTGCCAAAATAAGTTCAAAGTCATCTAAGTGTTGTCTGAATGTGACTTTAACTACACCAATTACCAACCGATTTCCTACGGGGAAATTGAACAAACTGCGATTGGGAAACCTATTTTCATATTTTTTGTTCTTGTTTGATTACCATTGAAACCATTGTTTCAGTTTTCCCATCGGGTATAAATGCGTATCGATGGCAATAGATTTACCGCCCGTTCGTCACTCTTGCTCCATAGGCGCGCCCATGATTTGTGCCCCGAAACACCCATTTTTCATCCACCCCGCTTCCACTAAATCACGCTGACAACTCGCCGTGTACAACTATTGGCACATTTACCCTAATATCACACTACACCTAATGGCTTATGAAACAAGGTCCATTTTCCATTGAACTGTTCGCTAGTGTTAGAGGTACGTAATAAATTATTATTTGTTTACTGACATGTAATAAAAATAGGTGTGAAATATACTGGGTCGGTGTTTGTCCTTATAATAGTGTTTTACAGGAAATATTGTATAAACTCTGATATATTAACAAAATCATTTTATTAAATCTATCCAAAGTTTAGGGTTCCGTGTCCAAAAGGTGCCAACAAGGCACCATTAATAAGCATAAGCTGTCTGACAGCCCAACCTGGGCCATATTTTTTAAACCGTAGTAGCTCGCTGGATACCGTGTTCCTGAGGATAAACATTAATTTTAAGAGCACGTTTTCCCTAAGAATCTTAGGTTGAAATACGAAAAAAAATTGCCTTCCTATACAAAAAAAAATTCGTATTTCAACCTATGTTTCTTAGGGAAATTTGTTCAGTTTCGTTAACTGAACGTGCTTTTTAAGTTAATAAAAAAATCTTTTATTTCAGGCGGTATTCAACCCATATTTCACAAATAAAATTATCAAATTTAAATTATTATTAAGTACATTGCATTGCAACATTGTCATAGTCAAAAGTAACTAATTAAGAGGACATCCACCAGTGTATGAGTGCATTCACCTATGTTACAATTATATTACAACATAAGTACATAAACTTGTATGCGCCTTAATCCAGCTGCTTAATGCATAGTAAGAAATGTATTTTTTTTTTGTATGGGAGGACAATTTTTTTTTTTCAAATTTCAACCTATGTTTCTTAGGGAAACTTGTAAAGTTTCGTTAAATGAACGCGCTCTTAAACATAATGCATATCCCCAGGAACACGGTGTATTTGCGAAATAAGTACGGCGGTTATTTGTATATTAAAAACAACTCCATTTCGGGGGCGAAAAATCCATCTAGCTAAGTGTCATGTCTGGGAAAATATGTCTTCGTCCCGAAAGGCGCTGATTGGTTCGTCAATAAAGGCAAATAAATTGAAGGCGGGCTCACTACCAACCACGCGAACGGGCCAATCAAATTAAAAAGGGTTATTTTTGGACCTCTGGCCAAATTTGAGTATGTTGCTCAGAATATGTATCTGAATAACTTTCCCAAAGAAACACGGGTCGAAAAACATACATACATACATAATATCACGCCTTGTTCCCGTCGGGGTAGGCAGAGACCACAGTTCTCCACCTGCTACGATCTTGACATACTTCCCTTGCTTCCTGTACTTTCATCAATCCTTTCATACATGCTCGTCGGTTTAGGGTACTTTTAACCTGGCCTTTATTCAGAACGTCGAAAAACGAGAAAAAACGTTGGTCCTCCCATACAAATCTTGTGCTGGCAATAGTAGGATTTGTATGGGATGAGCAAAGCTTTTGCTCGTTTTTCGACCCATGTTCCTTTGGCAAAGTTGTTCAGATTCGTGTTCTGAGTAACATATCAAAATTTGGCCAGAAGTCCAAAACTAAACCCTGTTATAAAGTAAAATGTATACGGAGTGTAACAGAAAGGGTATATCAATAGCCTGAAGGATGTGATTCAGCCCATGAAACTAAACAACTTTCCATAAAGAACATAGGTCGAAATACGAAAAAAAAATTTGACCTCCCATATAGAATGTGCTATCAGCTGATTCAGTTTCTATGGGAGAACTAAAATGTATTTTCGTATTTCTACCTAGGTTGCTTACAGAAAGTTGTGCAGTTTTATGGGCGGGATCACATCCTTCAGCGTTGATATGCATTTTCTGTTACACCGTTACACCTGTTACACTGTTACTGTTAATTGACATGAGCTGTCAAGCCCATTAATTGACATGAGCTGTCAAGCCCATTAATTGACATGAGCTGTCAAGCCCATTAATTGACATGAGCTGTCAAGCCCATTTATTGACATGAGCTGTCAAGCCCATTAATTGACATGAGCTGTCAAGCCCATAAATTTTAATTCCTTGTTCTTCTTCTTATTTAAGAGCTACGCTCTTGTCGGTGGAGTAACTTCCTATCTTCTGCAACTTGTTTGGCCCGGTTCCCACTTGTCGTGTGTCGGATCCGATTAATAATCGGAGGTTCCAGTGGCAGAACATTTTAAGCTGTTCACACTTGTCCGACAACGATTTTGTGTTTGATCCGACAAGAAATGTCGTGTGTTTTGTCAGCCGATCGTCCGGAAAAAAGTGGTGTCGGATCAACGTTCGCTGTTCACATTTGTCGGATGTCGTGCGGGCCAATGCAGATGCGCAAACACCCGATTAAAAACGGAGTCCGTCATCCGACAAGTGGGAACAGAGGCGCCGACACCCGATTAAAATTGGAATCCAACATCCGACATAGTGGGAACCAGCTCTTTGACTTTCTGATACGCTATGTAGCAACGTCTTGGCCTTCCTCTACCTTTCCTTCCCTCAACCTTTCCTTCTATGATAGTTTTAAAAAATTGATCGTGCCGTATCAGATGTCCCAACATGTTCCCTCGTCTATTTTCAATAATATTCAATATGCTTTTTCTTTCATTAACCATGTTTAACACCTCTTCATTAGTTTTCTTTTCACAAATTTTCTCCATTCCTTATTTCTTGTTAAGGGCCCTAAATTCGATTAATATGAATATAACAATATATTATATGTAACTTAACAATACAGGTAACAATATTAAAACACGTGGACGTACAAAGGTCCCTAAATGGAATAAGGGTCGTTTCTGGGTCATCTTGGGCCATCTGCGGGTCATTGTTTTTGTTATTCCTCGTAACAAACGTGTTAAGGGCCCGGAAACGTTTGGGATCCTCTAATTGTGTCTTGTGGACATTTGTGAACGTGAGAAAATAGATAAGAGGGACAGGTAGTATATATAATATATAGTACCTGGACGACCGAGCTTTGCTCTGTATAATTAAAATATCATTGGGTCCAATCACATCCGACCACATTTGTGGTCTGACTAGCGAAACTGCCAAGAGGATGCAAGGCAGACCTGTTGTTTTTTACTTGTATAGGTACCTTCTATTTCTACGAATAGATTTCATTCGTGTAATCTGTCATTTAACCACTTTTCTCTCCAACTGTACAAAACCTGCCAGGTTTCGGATTGGCAGACCAACGTTTTGTGGACCTATTAGGCCACTACTATCGCTACAAAATTGCAAATTTCGTGTACTAGATGACGAAGGATAACATGCAGTGCCCTTACGGTCTATGACGTATCAAATTTATTTTATTGTGCGTAGTACAGAATATGTAAAAAGAAGTTAAACAAAGTGATATAAAATTTTGTAAGAAGAAGATTCAAAAAGCGGCCAAGTGCGAGTTGGACTCGCGCACTGAAGGTTCCGTACCACTAAGGTAAAATTACCGTCTTATTAAAGGACGCGCAGTCACGCAGAAGTGTATTAAAAGCGCAAGTCCGACACGCACTTGAGCAGTTTTTATTATTTGTTGTTAATATAATACAGTTTATGCACCAGTGTTGGCACTGCTGTGTTTCGGTTTGAAGGGCAAGGGAGCAAGTGAAATTACTGGCATATGAGAGATACCATCTTAGTTCTCAAAGTGAGCAACGCGCTTTGCTGTCTTATTAGTGTCAAAATATGCATTAATAAGACAGTGGTTGCTATGGGCGCTGGTGACCACTAACCATCAGGTGGCCCACCTGCTCGTTTGATCACTTGTAAAATAAAAAAAAACCATTACCGTACCAATTTTCACGCTTGTAAGTGATTCCGTTTTTACGATAGAGCTGAAACAAAAATCGAGCAAACATCGCCTATAAAATATTTTTTTAATAGGGGAGCCCCCTTAATTTCTTTTTTTAATTATTATTATTTGCTGTTGTAGCGGCAACAGAAATACATAGTCTGTGAAAATTTCAACTGTCTACCTATTACGGTTCTTGAGATGCAGCCCTCTGACAGACAGACAGACATCGGAGGCATATTAATAGGGTACCGTTTTTCACCCTTTGGGTACGGCGCCCTAAAAACTGAACCTGAAACCAATGATTCGCACCAATATCTGTCACATGGAAAGAATCTTTTACCGCCCTGAGCAAGACCCGTCCTAAATAAACACCCTATGTGACAAACAAACATTACCTACGTCTCGCTTAACACATTGTTATGTACAGTGAAAGAAAATAATCGTTGGGCAAGTTGAAAATTAATAGGATTTAGTCGTAAAATACCGATACATTTGCTATATTTGGAAGAAAAAAAAATGTAATCTAAAGCCCGAAATAGTGCACTTCATAAAATATGAAGTAAAAACCAGTCAAGTGCGAGTTGGACTCACGCGCTTTATACAGTATTTTAGAAACAATATAGTCCATTTTTAGGAACGAACTTAATTTATTTGTAAAGGTTTTTTCCAGATTTCTAAAAAAACTGTGCTATTTAGAGAGATCGTTTTGTTTTTGTTGTCAGACCTATATCGACTTTAATTACTTAATTCAGATTTTTCTTGTAGCACACTTCGGAGATAATTGGGGGGGGGATGTTAGTGTTTTAGACTTCTTTCATCATAACTTGAAAAGTATAAAAAGGAATTCACTTGTTCGTTTCAAAAAAACTATTTTCAAATGAAAAAATAAATCCCTTTCATATCATATCCCACTTGTCATAGTAACGATAATTTACAATTTTGCTCCCTCTATTCGGCCCCATTTACTGAAATAATTAAAATGTTTTTTAAAATATTTTGTTTGCAATAAAATTGGATAAGCATATTCTAAAAAATTTCCAAATTTCAAGTCGATAGCGTGAGTGGTTGTTGAAATAAACAGGTGTGACACACAGGCAGACGAAGTTGCACCATAAGGGTTCTACCATTTTGGTTCGAAACCCTAAAAACAAACAAGATCACAAAAATCCACAAGGAGTTCTTTTAAGAATGCCATAGCACAGATGTGTGACATATTTCAAACGGGAAGTACCATAGTCAACACGCTAGAGCTAACACCACGAACGCGTTTGTTGGTGACCGCATATGATTTGAAACCATATTTAAACCCACGTTTCGTTAACCACAGAAGTTGCAATAATCAAATATGTAACCCCGTCAGTTAAAATTAACTTGAAAGTTAACTGTTCTCCAACCTGACTTGTCATTGTTGAATAACTAAACGGAACGAAACCGCTACAAATTGCCTCGTAGCTGGTTTCTACGCCGTAGCAGGTCGTAGTAAATTGCTACACAATTACTACAAAAGAGTTTTTTCAAAAGATCGTGTGGGTCTCATCAAGGGTACTAAAAACTGAATAATAAATGCGTTTTAGATCACATGTATTTTCTTTAATAAAACATTTATTGTGACAAATACTTTAGATTTATTGATAGCATTATGCTTGCTATGCTATGGTTACGAGCATATGAAGATTCTAGGTCAGGCTTGCTTGCTGGCCGACACCAGAAGACTACAGGCTCCTTCCGCTGAAAACTACATCGAAGCACAAAACGAGCATATTTCAAGAAAGCGGAAGAGAGCACAAAAGATCCCATAGGGTCGAAGTGCCCTGAGGTCCATTAACTAGAAACTCAGCCCCACGTAACAAGATATACCAGTAAAAATAAACCAGTATTTTTAACTACCAAGTCTTAATCATATATCACTAATATATGCATCATCATCATTATCAGAACATCCCACAATACGTCCACTACAGGACAGGGAGCTTCCTCCAGAACTCCAGCTCTTCCTAGGAGAATGTGGAGGGGAAGTACCTTAGTTACCACGCTTGTTAGCTTTACTTACGGCTGGCACCAAGGACCGCGGTTGTTGGTGACCGCAGTATGTAAGACAGTACTATACACAGAAGGACGCTGCTGCCCATCTTCCGGTTTATAAAACCATAGTCGCCTCTTACGACACCCACAGGTAGAGATGGGTCGATACTATTCTTTGCCGGTATATGACGCCAGCCTTTTTTTTGGGCTAGATATTATTGTGTGTTTTTTGTCAAGTGCTCCTAGATAAGCAATTAGATAAGTAAAAAGATTGTCAGTGATGCTGGAATTAGTTAGCTGGACGTGGCTCGAATCTGCTTCAATTCAATTTACGAATCAATTTCTTCACACTTTTATTGGATTGCTTGCTCGTTTTATATGTCTCGTTCATGTTGAAAATAGTGTATTCTTTTAAACGTAGACAAAAATGGCTTTTTTAAAGTTGAATTGAAATGCGGATTAAAATTGAGTTTAAGGCCGATATTTCACTGGGACACCATGGCGGCGCAACCAGTCGCGCAACCGTGGTGTCCGTAACTAGACACCAGTAAAGACACCAGAGTCGCCACACCCTGCGGCCGCAGTATTAAGGGCTATATTTCACTGGGAGTGGTAACGCGACCAGCATCCGAGCTGGTTGCGCCGCCAAATTGGTTGCGCAACCAAACGGACACCTGGTGAGTAACTCTCTATAGAGCTGTATACATTTTGTTGGTAGCGGCGACTGGTTGCGCTGCCATGGTGTCCCAGTGAAATATCGGCCTAAGACTCACCCCAGGATCCTGCATACTACGAGCGCGAATTTGAAATTGGAAGCGTGCGTAGGCCCGCATTATTCATTACAAAAGACGTGTGCGCAGGGGTGCGGGGGAGATTGCAAGGGGGCGGAAAATGTCCGTTCTGTGTGATTATATGCATACTTTTACTTTATTTAAGATTAGATGAGATAAGGTTTTAAGTAAAAGGATGTGGTTTCTGCCTAACCTTTTGTAAAAAAGACGTGACATTGAACGTGGAAAAGGACGGTGTACATTGAGATTATTTTAGGTAAACTCAAAATGCAATACTAACACTTTTGCATTTTTAGGAATCAAAAACCCATTTTTTTTTTTTTAACAATGAATGGAACTCAATAGAGAACTGAAAAAAATACTCAACTGAGGTCAAGGTGCTAAGAAAAGACGCACTGAGTAAACAGTCCATAAAAAAGAGTAATTTAAAGAGAGAGGCGGCGTAACTGAATAGTATCGTAGGAGTCCCCATACAAGAAACTTGTTTTTGTTGTAGCCCTATCGTAAAACGGTAACTACAAGCGTAAAATCTGGTATATTTTAAAGTATTAAAATTAATACTTACTATAATGTAAATAAAAAAAGTATAATCTCGGTAAGCCAGATGGGATGGAATATTTGCGGCTAGTGTATGTTGACAAAAAGGGCTAGTTTACACATATCTAGGCTTTCATTAGGTACTCTACATTTTACTACAGTTTAAATTGGACATAATTTCAACCCTGGTGGACGAAAACGCGTAAAACCTTAAGCTGTTGCATAAAAACACCGGAATTTTTATTGTCGTTTCCAAAATATAATTCATAAAACATTAATGCTAACTATTAACTTAATGTACGCTCTATTTTAAGTTGAACCCGCATTGTAAAATTAGTTTAAATTAAATTCTGATTGCGTTAAAAACCAGTGCACCGAAAAACCACATTCTGTTGATCATTTCATTTCAAACGATTAATCTGTAGCCACTGGTGTGGTAGCTATGTCGCAGCCATAGCGATTTACATAACGTCGGTAGCATTTTACGAAACGATGCGAAATTCGTTTCTGGCACTCGCTTGCTGCTGCCACGGCACGCAAGCTTCAGTCGCTCGATTCGTGCGTTGTGGTTGCAACGTTGCAAGATAACCTAACCCAATTTAACTGATCCCTCTAACGAACCTAATACGAGTATGCACCCGTTTGTAATACGGCGTATTATACGATATCACTGCGATATCAACACATTACAACTTTAATGTTAAACGTAATAAAATACACTTATATCTAGCTTTATTCCGTTTATACGGAGCCTGCTGCCTGACTACTACTGGCTGCCACTGGTTTTTACTCCTCTCATCTCGTCTCCCTACCATCTTAGTGCCACTAGACGCTGGTTGGAGTTCCACCCATACGTCGTGTTATTTTTGGACTCCTAGCCAATGTTTTGCGTATTGCTCAGAACATGAAACTGAACAACTTTCTAAAAAAACATGGGTTGAAAAACGAGGTTAAAGATTGGTCGCCCCATACAAATTCCACTGTTGCTGGTGCAAAGTTTGTATGGGAGATCCAAAAACTAAATTCGTTTTTCGACCCACGTTTCTTTGGGAAAGTTGTTCAGATTTGTTTTCTGAGTCACATACAAATATTTGGCTAGGGGTCCAAGAATAACCGTGTATATCATCCATCCGCACGAAGCGTTTTGCTTCATCTTTTTTTATGTGCATAGCTAACGATTGAAACTCCCTCCTTGCAGATTTGTTCCTCAAACAGGTACAATCTGAATCTTTTCAAGACAAGAATGAGGTGAAATGACCTATGACCTAAATGACCCATGAACTAAAAGTAGGGCCAACGTAAGAAGTCCGTTTTGACGTTTCCTTAACACGTATGCAAAATTATAACCTGCAAAGAAAAATGAGCCCTGTGTGTTGGCTCATTTTTCTTTGCAGGTTATAATTTTGCATACGTTTGACAGCTGTCAGAAACGACCTATTACCAGGGACTAGATAAGTACTCCTATTACGATGGCCTTACTATAGAATCATGAAATGTAGCACAAAGCTAGGTTTCAATTTGAAATATTACTTATCTCACAACCAAGTACTTATAATCAGTATAAGATCAGCAATCATTTCAAATATTATTAAGATGCTACGCGGGCGTAGTTTCTACAATCAAACGGCAAAAGCTGGCATCACTTGAAAGTGGTAGGGCTTTTGTGGAAAGTCCGTCTGGGGAAGTACCACCCCTTGCTTTTTTCTGCCGTAAAGCAGCAGTGTTTGTACTGCTGTGTTTTGGTTTGAAGGGTAAGGGAGCCAGTGAAACTACTAGCACATGAGACATACCAGCTTAGTTCTCAAAGTGAGCAACGCCCTTTGCTGTCTTATGAATGTCAAAATACGCCATTTATAAGACAGTGGGCGCTATGGGTTGTGGTGACCACTTAAGCCCGAGTCAAACTGAGGCGGTAGCGGAAGCGTTCCGGGGGCGGTATCTTTTGTAAAGTATGAGTTCTTATGCACCCTGTCACATTTAAAAGCGGTCGCGGCGCGGTATTTTGTTCCCGCCAAACCGCCCCCGGACCGCTTTCGCAATCAAACCGCCTCTGTGTGACTTGAGCTTTATCGTCACATCTGCTCGTTTGCTGACTTATAGCATAAAAAAACACGTCCGGACAGAGACATTAGCGCACGAGTACGACTCGCACTTGGCAGGTTGTTCTTACTTCTTTTGTATTTTTCTTTTGCATCTTTTTTATTTATATTTCAAGTCAAATCAACTCAATGACCCGGTAAATTTGCAACTTAAATTAAATCCACGCCAAAAGTTAGCACAAGTACATAAGTCAAGCCTCTGCAAGTAATGGCGCCGTTACGCCGTGCAAATCTTTCCGATGCCATTAACGGCACGGTGTGGTATTTCTCCACTAGCCCTAAACGCTATACGAAGACTACCGGGGAAAAACAAGGATTGTCTAAAAACTCATTTTGTGAATGCGTTTTTGTGAATCTCATGATCTATGGCCCGTCATTCCATTGTTTTTATACCGGCATTTGGAGCCATTATCCTGAAGCGGTCTTCACATGCCATTGGTTGATGGCCAGTTAACTAGTCACAACTCAAAAATTTAGCTTAGAACATTAAAAAAAGCTTTTTCGTCCAAATTTTTCCGAACTATATTCGCCCCACGCAGCGCCGCCAGTACTATGTAAAATCACGCGTTCAGTATCAATAGACATCGTGATGCAATCGTGCACCTCGCTTGACGTAACGGCTAGGACTAATTTCGTAAGTCAAATACGCCTGAGCGGAATTTACCGCGCGATCGTGCCGCGTATTTCCCAGTACGCGGCGCGTGAAAGTACCCCGCGCGTACCCACGTAAGTGCTCTTGTATTTTGCTTAATTTACTACACGCGCGCGACTTCGCATCGCGATCCCGCCTGACGCAGTGTACGCCCTTACTCTTTACTTAACACACAGAAGATACAAGCAACGAATTTACAATAAACCAGAGTAGTGTAGTGGAAACTCACCCTAACGGCGCGACAATCGGTGACAGCCGATATTTTATTGTAAGACATTTGAATGTGGTCTAAAATCGACTGTGAGGTTAGATTCGCAAGGTACTTTGAAAAAAGCAAGTGCTTGAAAGCAGTTTAGGTTCTGTTCCCATTGTTGTGATTTTTTTGTCATTTAAGTGCTTGTAGCTTCGTAGTGCTTTTTCTAGGTCAATATGAAAGTCATTGAATAGATTGCAGTCGAGAATTGGCGGGTGATGGAGTAGGGATTATCTAATAACGTCAAGTATGAGTGTCTTGCAATACATGACACACTTGATGTCGTGCTTTAATTTTACAGTTATCCGCACACGAAAATATTTTTTAGAGGCTAACATAAGGTTATTGATATGGTCATTTTTAGGCTATTGTATTTTGCCCAGGGTGATTGAACTCGCAGCCCTCGGCGCAAAAGACAGTCTCTAACCACTGCACAATTGATCCGTCTTACTCATTTCGACTTATATATTGTACCTAATAACTTACACTATAGTTTATTTCAAATAAACCACATAAGTACGTATTTTAACCTCGCTTTTACAGACTCTTAAACCCGAAACACGTTTCACAATGGTGTTTAAAAACTCAACAAGTGCAATCAGACTCGCGCGCAAAGAGTTCCGTACCATACGTTTGTTCAGTGGTAGGTTTCTGTGAGATCGTTTCACACTTTTAGGATACCTAGGTTTTTCTCTTCACAAGATCTCACTGGCAAAGGCCTTCCTTCATTATACAGCGTGTAATTGAAAGGGGTGATAACACTAAAGGGTGTGAATTTTCCTATGAAACTGAACAATATTTCCCAAGGAACATAGGTCATAGACCAAAATAAATTTTTGACCTCCCATAGAAACTGCATCAACGCATTTTGTATGGGAGGTCAATTTCGGTTTTTCGTATTTCGACTTCATAGGTTTTGCCAGCTATTAAGGTCAACGCTACTGGTGGGTAGTTTCGGCCGTAATTTCAACGTTCACTTGGTTTTTTCTGAGATCATATTTGACACTACTCAGTGAGATGCCTTCTTTACATGCTATGCATCATGCATCTTTTTTGCTTCTTAAAATTCTATAGTTATATCAAGACTCGCACTTGAGCGCAATTTTTAAGATTCAGTGATTCAAAGTTAGGATAGGATAGTCATCATAACATCCCATGAAAAACGTCCACTACAGGACAGGGAGCTCCCTCCAGAATTCTAGTTTTTGCTGGAAAAATGTGGAGGGGAAGTACCATAGTCACCTCGCTTGTCAACGTTACGGCTGGCACCATGGACCGCTAAAAGTGATAGGATATTGTACGCTCAATAATAGGATGCCGTTGGCATCCTCTGGGTTCTCAATCTATACAGGTATTTTTACATAGGTACCTATATAAAAAAATAAAAGAAGTACGGATCCCTAAAAAAGTGAAAGACTAATCCATATCCACAAGTAGTACCGTGGGAAACTCATGTGTGGTTCCATTTTGCCACTTCAAAAACATATTGCTGGATAATCCGTACGTTAGTACAACGCTTTCGCGACGTTTATTGTTTTCCTAGACGATTTAGGGACGGGGTAGTGTCGATACTTTTGACATCGATAAGTTTCCTTTATTAATTTCACACGAACGAGTGTTGGCATCATTCAACAAATCGAAATTATTTTAGTGATAAAATTGTTTAAAAATTAAATTTTTATTGTACTAGAAATCCAGGATTTTGGACCATGAAAATGTCTATATATTATTTCATTCTTACTGTCAAAAACTTGTTCATTGGCTACCACTTAAATTGTAATAACGAAATATCGTCGAGTTTTTTTTTTAAATATGCAAGATATTTAAACAATATTATATGTTCAGTAATAAATAGATTGTATGAGCAACAAACAAGTAGGTAAATTATTAAATAATCAATGTTTACATTAATGGTAAGTAAATTTTTAAAAATAGGTAATATTTGTTCAGTCACCTATAATACAAAGTTCTAACGAAATAGTGAACATAACTTTAGAATGATACTTAGACCATGAAACATGAAACTTTCTCCAAGGAACATACGTCGAAATACGAAAAATTTTTAACCTCCCATTGAAATTGTACCAGCAGATAGCGCAATTTGTATGGAAGGTGAAATAAGATTTTTCGTATATCGACATTAGTTCCTTTCGGAAAGTTGTTCAGTATCATGTTCTAAGTAACGTGCTACTCGTAAAATTATTTTCACTATTTTACCAAGACTCTATATTATCGATTTTGACAGTTGATGATTTTTGTCGATATCGACAACTTTAACTGACACCCCTATTACCACATCCGAAATGATGTATGACTGTAGAAATTGCAATTTCGTGCAGTAGAAATTATAACGAAAGAGACAATTAAACTTGCGAAACCATAAATCTAAGTCTGTCTTCTGAAATTTAGCTCAGGAGCGCTGCATATTCATTTTAGTAGTAATTTGCATTTCGAAGTGTGAGCCAGATTCTTGAATTTATCTTACCTTAATGCGGAATGATATTTTAGCTTGTAGACATGAAATCTTTATTTGGTTTTCATAAGAAAACCCCCCGCCCCATGTGGTGCCGGTAAAGAATAGTACCAACCCATCTCTACCCTTAGGTGTCGTAAGAGGCGACTTAGGGTTAATGAAGGATGGGCAGCAGCATCCTTATGTGTATCGTATCATTTTACATTCTGCCGTCACCAACGACCGCGGTCCATGGTGCCAGCCGTAACGCTAACAAGCGAGGTGACTATGGTACTTCCCCTTCAAATTGTTTCAGCAGAAGCTGGAATTTTGGAGGGAGTTCCCAGTGGACGTAGCATGTAATATCATGATGATGAAGAAAACAAGTCTTAAATGTCTCATGCGAGTATCGTATAAGTACGGAATACAAATGCGTTATTATTATTGAATTGAAAGATAGTTCCATAATTATTTTACTGGATTTGAAAAACATTTTAAAAGCTGACACTGGATTTAAAATCAAATCTTATCTTATTAGCCATTTCTATCCCACTGAAATCTAAATTTAAAAAAATCTAAATCAAATAATTCAAAAATTTTACTTCCAGGCAGTTTCTATGGAGGCCCAAAAAATTGTTTCAAGGGGAAAGTGGGTCAATTTTTTCACTTCATTTCATTTGAAATGTAAGAGCTAGAGAGACATAAAAGTACGTAAAGTACGTGCGGTAAGTAATAATTGTTACGTAACATAAAAACTATGTCCGATTGCTTATCTAGATCCGATATTTTTTAGGGTCGCAAATTGATAATTTGGTTTAAGATTTTTTTTGCACCTAGTTAAAATAAGACTTACATTAAAGAACACCTCAAGCTAGACACATTTCACTTTGTACCATTCTTTTTGTGATAGTATTAGGATCTAAAATCACGCAGCTACTGTCAAGTTTGGTCTGCTTTTAACTGTACTCAGGGCTTTGTTTTTTTTTTCTAGAAAAAAATAAATAAACCTGCTAACCCACGACCTGCCCCGGCACAGAACTGGCATATGCATTAGTAGAGAAGCAATATTTTATCACTAAGTGTGCGATGTTGCTGAGTATACCCTCGTGGAAATTCAGCATTTTCTTTGCCAGTGTATTTTGATCCATGACCTTATAAGCTTAAGATGAAATATTAAGTAACAACGAAAGCAAATAGAGCACAAATAATAAACCCCTCGTTGATTTGAGACACAAAAAATATAGCTATTCTAGAGGTGTTGGTCAAAATAAGCACATAAATATTGAGTCAGCCGTAATCAAAATATTATGACGTTTTTTGCAAAAAGTTCATGATTTTACAGTGCTAACATTATTATAATCTTCTGAAAAAAGATAAGAATAAAAAAATTATAAAAGAAGAGAGTTACCTTACAAACCGTCCAGTAACTGTAAATTTTTGATCTGTTGTCAAGGATGGTTAGTTATGTTTCGCCCCCTACGCCATATTTTTCACTTATATCTTCGTTTAGGTGCATTTTAACTATTCAGTGGATTATTACTGATAAGCCCTTTGGTGTGGTTGGTAGTGCCTGCCTTTCACGCCGTGGGCTGCGGGTTTGATCCCCGCCCAGGGCAAACATTTGTGTGATGAACACAAGTGTTTGTTCTATGTCTAAGTGTAATTTATCTGTTTATGTATGTATATCAGTCTCTGATACCCAAAGCACAGGATTCGCCTAGTTTGAGATCAAATGACCTTGTGTGAAATATACATAAATTTAAGATGTGGAATTACAACAAATAATAAACGTAATTTCACTAAGGTCGTCCGCTAAAACACGCGCGGGCGCCCGCATGCGTGAAAAATTGTATGAAGAACCTGTCACACGCGCCCGCGCCTCTACGCTGTTAATACTATTTCACACGCCTGCTCGAGTTTTAACGGACGCTCTTTTATAATGTCAGGGGTCCTACAAGACTGGTCGAGACAATGTTTGCTATTGTTTCTCGAAGACACACCTAATGTTTTGTTTGTCGGCCACTCGGAACGGAAGCGATATTTCAACTTGTAAATCAAACCGCTTCTTTGGAAAATCTTTTTTTGCTCCGTACTACAAGAATATTGCATTAAAATGTTTACGCTGTTTATGGTTACAAGGTTTAGAATCTTTGTTTTTGTACGAACAGTAAAAAGTAAAGGTGTAAATATTGCGTGATATTTTTCATCACTTATTCTGTCTTATCGTGTTTTTTTACGGAATTGACTAGGTATCAAACTTAAGTGTAGCGACGCACCTGCACACGGAGACACGGAGAGTTTTACTAATTACGCTCGTATATAATGCTTTTAAGGTTACCTATGACATATCTGGCGGAGTTTCCGCTGGTGTCACATGTTGGCTTTTTCTAAACTTATAGTAAATATTTGTACTTAAATAAAGTTGTTTATAATAATATGTAGTTAAGTATTTGGATATGTTGGCAGTCAATAGTATGGTTACCTAAGTGGTTTTGTGGACAATATTACATTCCTCTTTCTCATTGGCTAGTGGCGCTGCGTCCGAGTCCAACCAATCGGACGTGAGCGAGCACGATACGAAGTTAGCTACATGTGAAGTTGGCTACATGTCGATGGTAGGGAGAGATAATTATTGTAAAGTGAAAGGCAAGGCAGTCGGTCGATAGCTCTAAGCGTGTAAGGTTGTACTGTGTCTCGGTAAATAACATGTATACAATAAATATATTTAAGGAAGGTGATATGAGTTTCACTTCTCTAACTAGCCAATACACACTTGACAGATTTGCGGAACTTTCCGCGTTGGCATTTTCAATGGTGTTTTTAACAATGGCACAGGTTTTATTATAGAGCGACTGCCATCTGACCTCTGCAACCCAGAGAGTAAACCTGACCCGATTCTAGATTAGTCTGGTCTGGAGACTATACAGGGTGTTAATTTGATTGCGTGCCATAGCTCAGGGGCGGGATCAGTATCATTAATTGAACAACTTTTCCGGAGAAACATAGGTCGAAATGCGCAAATAAATTTTTGACTTCCCATAGAAACTGCATTAGCTGTGATAGCGCATTTTGTATGAAAGGCCAAATTTGGTTTTTCGTATTTCGACCTATGTTCCTTTTGAAAAATTGTTCAGTATCTGTACCCCCTGAGCTATGGCACGCAATCAAATAAACAACCTGTAGATTAGTAAACCTCTGCCAGATTTTTAAAGTAACGTGGAATAAAGAGTCTTGACAGACAGAAAGAAAGACAAACAACAAAGAGATTCTGTAAACTTTCTGTTTATTTTCCTACGGAACCTTAACATAGAGGAAAAGAGAAAAATGTCTCAAACAAACACACTATAAGAACCTCAAACCAATGGGCCGTTTATTTACCACGGATCGGTACAAACTCTCCTTTACTCAGGTCCACAGACCGACCATTATTGACTGAAAGCTTTGAGTGAAGGTATCTTTAACGTCCCCTGACCCTAGTCCTTAGTAAACTTGAAACCGTGGGCAAACAGTAAAAAAGATTTCATATGAATTTCAGACATGGATTTTTATGTTTTTGTCAAAGTTTTGGGTACAGAGACAGATATACAGGGTGTAGGGGACGGTGTTCTGAATACTGAAAGTTCGTGCTCAGTCAATGAAACTGAATAACTTTCCCAAAGAAACATTTCTGGAAAATTTTAAAAAAATTACCTCTTCATACAAACTGTTCGACCAGAGAGAGCAATTTGTATGGAGAGGTCTAATTTCTTTTTCGTTACCCAGAAATGTTTCTTTGAGAAAGTTGTTCAGTTTCGTTGACTAAACAAGCCCCTGCAGTTTACGGTACACCCTCGCTTACAGCCTGTATATTTTTTTTATCTAAAGACCTCAGTTTTTAGCTGACTAACATCATCATAACATCCCATGAATCGTCCACTGCAGGACAACGAGCTCCCTCCAGAACTCCAGCAAAAACACTTGGTGCTTTGGAGAGGATTTACGAGTACCATAGTCTCCACGCTTGTAAACGTTGCGGCTGGCGACCGCTGTTGTTGGTGACCGCAATATGAAAGATGGTGTAATATGTTGAGTTTTACTGCAACATGAACTTTGTATTTTTAGTTGTACCGCGACATTAAACTGAAACTTAGCAAAAGTTAATGTAGGTCGAGCATGCATGGAAAGGTTGACTTAGCAAATAAGTGTAATAGTTTTTAAGATCGATTTATATTGAGAAGAAAGCCAACCATGAGCTAATAAACAGCTCTCATCTTAACCATCAATTTGGTGTTTTATTTAACTCCAACGAACCTAAGCGTCAAGATAATACAATGGTACGATGCACAGGGTGATGCTGCTGCCCATCCTCCGGTTCATAAGCTCTTAGTCGCCTCTTATGACACCCACAGTTAGAGATGGGTTGGTAATATTCCTTACCGGCACCACACGGACATACACATGACTGACATACACAAAAAAACAATATTCCACCAAGATTATTAGGGCAGATTTTAATATTGTTTACGAATATCAGACATCAAAGCAGCATAAAATTTGTCATTTCGTAATATTTATCATCAAAAGACCACAATTCTTATTAAGAACAAAATTGCGATTCAAGATTGGATCTCAAAAGGTGAATTAGAAGTAATAAAACGTCAAAGAAGTTGTTTTTATGAAGAAATAAGAGAATGTAATACCAGCATTCTGTTCATGAGCGACTTGAATTAAAGTCGTTTTGTGTAAAAAGATATCCTATACTATTAAACGAGCAATATTTGTATATGCATATATAAATATATATATATATATTTGTATATTTGAAATTTTGTATGCAGGGGTTTTTGGGGGCAAAAAATCGATCTAGCTAGGTCTCATGTCTGGGAAAATTCGTTTTCACCGTCTTTTTTAATATTTCTTAGCGCGTTTTAGTACGTTCAAGAAACTTACAGCGCCATCTGTTGTTGAGTAGCATAGCTTGCTCACCCGATGATATTTTAATCATACAGATATAGCTCGATCGCCCAGGTACTAAATATATAAAGATATTTATTTCAAAAAGTGTTACATAGGTTTACATATATTACCTTTGGCTACCGCACTAGGAAGTTACTGTGTATAATTAGATCTTGTTTGCTTGAACATAAAAGTTGGATAATATTTTTGATTGTTTCTTAAAACCGCTCAGTTTGACACCTTATAAACTTTTCGAAAAAAAAATTTTTTAAGATGCTTTATTCAAAATTTAATTGTTTTCAAAACGTTTTGTAAACAATTACTTCGAAATGCCGAGGCATTATGAGAGATGACAAATTTAAAATTCATTCAATTAAAATGCCATGGTATGGTATTGTGTGAAGAGGCCAATCATACAATTTGCTTGCGACATATGCACCCTGTATATTTTAAGTCCTAGAAATCATATATCCAAACAAAAAAAAACCTGTCAAGTGCGAGTCAATCTCGCGCACTGAGGGTTCCGTACCACTAAGGTAAAAATACGCGCAGTCACGCAGAAGTGTTTTAAAAACGCTCGAGGCCGACACGCGTTTGACCAGTTTATATTATTTGTTCTTATTCAGGAGCGTATGCATTATAAACAGACCGCAATTTTTATGTTTGTAAGTGCTCCCGTTTTCACGATAGAGCTAAAACAAAAATCGAGCTAAATCGCCTAAAACACGTTTTTAATAAGGAAGCCTCCTTAATTTATTTTTATTTTTAGTATTAGTTGTTATAGCGGCAACAGAAATACATAATCTGTGAAAATTTCAACTATCTACCTATTATGGTTCATGAGATACAGCCCGCTGACTTACAGACAGACAAACAGACAGACGGACAGACAGACATACACCGGAGGCATATTAATAAGGTCCCGTTTATTACCCTTTGGGTACGGAACCCTAAAAACGAAATCGCTCTGAAAATTTAAAATGGCGTCATCCCGTAGGGGAAGGCATGTTGGAGTTAAGCTTAACGCGGTCATCGCTGAAATTTAATAATCTGTGCCTTCGGGCGCCATGTTTACCTGCAATGTTACCAAAATAGATTTTAAAAGATTTAAAAACGCATATTTTTAAACTGTGAATATTTTGTCACATATCGTACTTACACTCAATATTCTCAATAAAGTAAAACCACGAATTGATTTAGTAAACCCAAAAGAGATGCAAGATAAAAAAAATAGCACCGGAATGAAATGCTTGCTTTCATGCTATTTTATTGTTATACATTATTTGATCAAAAGATACAATCGTTAGTTACATAAAGACAAAAATTAATTAATGCACATTACTAGGAACAATTACCATGAATAGGGAAAAACCTTAAGTAAAACAATTTCTTAGTAGGATATAATGGCTTTAAATTCTGAGTACGAGTACTTCAAAGTTTCCAAATGAGTATAAAATTACTTTGTCGATCTGTCTCCAATTTTTTTTTTATCTTTGGAGAAAGCTCGAAAAGTATCTTCTAATTTAAAATAATGTTTCCATATATTGAGAACGAAAACCACAGAGTAGAGTAGTGTAGAGTAGACCATGACTAGTCGGCCAAAAATCCTGGTTAAGTTGTTCAAAAATCAAGAAACTTTAAAAATCTAAAGTTTTAGCTAAACCTGTGAATTGATCAATAATACTAAGAAGGGAAGCATAAATGATAAATGATCCTCAAAAGCCATTTTATGCGTGATTTTTAAGACCGTTTTTTTTTCATGAATGGTAGGTAAGTAGTTTCACCAGAAAAGCTGTGGTAATAACATTTATTAGTCCCATTCTAAGTCACATATTTCTCAGAGAGAAAGATGAAAAAATTTTCGTCTTTGGAATTTGATAAAAATTCATACATTTTAGTATGGAGGTCTCTCGCAGAAATGGATATGCTTATAGCTCCATCCTTAACAGGAAATGCTGCTAGTATAACCTCCTTCACGAAAACGGACTCAGCAAAATGTAATAGGTAAAATATAATCGTGGTTGATGCCGCAACATGAAGGATAAATCCATCCCGATAACCTCGTACAACTACTTTCACGAAATCCATTTACGAAGCCGTAGCTCGATCCTTGGAACGAGGGTCCCTAATTTAATATACAATCAACGGAGGTCAATTAGTTTCAACCTTTTGACAGTTTTGGGTTTCCTGAACATGTGGAGTGTTTTAAATTTAGAACGGCAAAGGATTTGATTAGTTTGTAACCTTCAGAAAGGATCGGTTTGGACACAAAACAAATTGCTAGCAAATGTGGTATAAGTGAGAATTTTCCCTTAACAATAAAATGATTTTACTCTTTCAGTACCTAGGCGACCGAGCTTCGCTCTATAATAGCCGCCTCAACATTAAAGTATCATGGGGTGAGCAAGCTATGCTACCCGCCTACAGATGGCGCTGTAGGTTTTTGTCTATAAAGCAGTATTTAAAAAAATTGTTTAAAACATGAGGAAAACGAATTTTTCTAGACATGAGACCTATCCTAGCTAGATCGATTTTTCGCCCCCAAAAACCCCCGTCAATATTGCTCGTTTAATAGTATTGGATGAGTATTATTCCTTTTTGTTAACTTGTGTCATTGCGCGTGCGAGGCTTATGTTTACAGCCTCCATGGTCGAATGGTTAGAGGGCTCGGCTCTCGATCCGGAGGTTCTGGGTTCAATTCCAGGTGGGGACACTGCCAAACAAAAATCCCTTCTTGCAACCTTCCCAGTTTGGTTAGGACATTGTAGGATGAATCACCTGATTGTGTGAAAAGTTAGTTGATTCCGTGCTTCTGAAGGCATGCTAAGCCGTTGGTCTCGATTACTATCTACGGATGTAGTCGTTAATGAGCCATGTCAGAGGCCTTGGCACCAAGGCTCTGACACCAGGGATTGTGAGGTCGGTCATCGACCTTGCAACCCACACGAAATTATGATGATGATGTTTAAGAATGGTTTTAGTTTGTTCACGACATGTGAATATTATTTATAATAGGTACATGTCCAGCGCTGGGGCTGTATCTGCTTCTCGTAATTTTACATTTTAACGTTCTTGTGAATTGAATTTTAAAAGAGTTACCTACAGTAGCAAAAGTTTATGTTTATATTTGTCGTAGTTATATTGCCAAAACTGTGATATTATATTTTCACTCGTAAAATTATAGTTGCACGGAGAACTGGAACCTCACCTAAGCCTCTCTAGCTAGCCCATTGAAATTACAATAAATAGGCCGTCAAACTGTAAGAAAAGGAGCCGATTTGTAATTTATCGTACAACTAAAATTTCACTAGATCTTATTGATGAAATTATAGTACAATATTTGTGCAACACATCTATGCCTATTTCATGACGCTCAGTAAGTATTATTATTTTTTAGGAAACCTAGAACCACTAAACTTCTTTGAAACAAGGATCGAAAGATCTACGTTTAACTGACTAGTTTGTATGGAAGCATTTCTTCTTTTCGTTTTCTGCTGTGCGTTTCTTCGAAAGTGTAGTTAAATATCATTGTACCTATACACTTAACTTAAATGTTTCAAATAATATATTATAATGACAGGCACTAGTCATCCCAAGGAGATTGAAGTAGCAGCAATTTCTGCTAAGAGAGAGCCATAAGCGTATCCATTTCTTGCAAGGGACCTCCAGACAAAAATGTATGGATTTTAATCAAATCCCAAAATCGTTAAATTGTTATCTTTCTCTCTGACTTGTAACTAATAAATGTTATTATCACAGTTTGCTGGTAAAAATACTTTCAATTAATAAGATTGTAAATGACTAGCAATAAACAATAAAATAATTCATAACTAAATAATTATCTTATTAATTAAATTGTACATAAATTATTAATTACAAAACAAATATTCTCTTCAGTCATTTAAAAATTCTTTAACAGAATAAAAACATTTTTCTAACAGCCATTTAGTTAGTACAGATTTGAATTGTCTTCTAGGGCTCTGAATGATTTCATTTGGCAACTTATTAAAAAAAATTACCGCCATACAGTACACATTTCTTCCGTAAACAATATAAATAATAAATAAACTCTTGATAGCGGCACCTGAAACGGAGCGCTCTTTTTTTACATTTCTATTACTTCTTTGAGTACGTTTTTCAAAATATTCAGAATGTTCCTTAACAAATATGGACAACTGTTTAGTATACCTATACATACAAGGTAGAGTTAGGACCTTTGTGGCCTTAAAAAGTGGTCTACATGGTTCCAAACAATGACTGCCACAAACTGCTCTTAAACATTTCTTTTGTACCAAGAAAGCTTTATTTACGTCAACGGAATTGCCCCATATAATTAATCCATAGCTTAATACCGACGATACTTGACCGTGATAGGCTGTAAGAGCAATTTCCTTGGAGGCTATATTGTGCAATCTGCGTAACGCAAATGCATATTTATCCAGCCTTTCACATACTTTTTGCACATGTAATTTCCAACAACAAAACTTATCCATGTGTATTCCAAGAAACTTAGTGTCTACTACCTCTTCTAATTTCTTATTTTTTTTTTTTTTATTGATTGTTACATATAAGTGCAGACCTAAAAACTATACAAAGTCCCACAAAACTGCACAGACAGTTTGACTGTAGGATCAGTTGATTCTCGTTAAACATATTATATTAATTTTCTAAAAAGTGCTTAATTACTACGAGTATCAGGCAAACAATCTATGAAGAATTCTTTCAATTCTTTTTTAAATTTAGTTTTTTTTGTTTCTTTTTTAATGTCATCGGGTAAACTGTTAATTAGATACGGAAGACGCTTCTTAAGGGTCCTATCTCCATAATAGTTTGTCACTCTAGGGACAATAAATTTACCCGAGGTCATTATCTATATTTAATTTCGCGTCTTTTGCCTTAAATGCCCTAAATTTAATTATTTTTGTTTTTGAAATATTTATTATAAGTTTATTTTCAGTTAGCCATTTCATCACTGTGTCTAAAGTATTTGTTACTTATTACCATTCAGGAAAAAAACGGTATATTTAATTTCGCGTCTTTTGCCTTAAATGCCCTAAATTTAATTATTTTTGTTTTTGAAATATTTATTTTAAGTTTATTTTCAGTTAGCCATTTCATCACTGTGTCTAAAGTATTTGTTACTTATTACCATTCAGGAAAAAAACGGTGTTAAAAATCACGCATAAAATGGCTATCACGGATCCATTTACGCTTCCGTTCTTAATACGAGTATTAATGATAAATTCACAAGCCAAAAAAATACAAGTATATTTATACTTTCACAACCAAAGTTTAGCTAAATGATTAGATTTTTAAAGATTTCTTGATTTTTGTAAAACTTAACCGGGTTTTTTGACCGACTAGTATAGTCGACTAGGAGACGTTTTCCACTTCACTACCTCATACAGACTATGTGTATAACGGACTCTACTCAGTGTGTCGTCCTCTTGTCATCAAATCTATTGTACTTCAGCGAGTTCTGAATATTCAACACTTCAACAACTAATGAAAGAGAACCAATCGCACGAAGTAACCCCGCCGGATAGGAAAAGGTCGTAACGCACAAAATCAACAAATTACGCCGTCGCGCTTTGCCTAGCAGAAAGATTCGTCTCACCGCTTCGGTGACTCGAGGACTGATTTGAAGGATTTGATAAATCAGTTTTTTACGTACGAAAATAATATCGAGTAAGGCGTTACTTGCTTGAGCTGAAATGGGATTTTGGGAGATTTGTTGAAAACGTTATAACAAAATAAGTTTTTTTTTTAATTGATAAACTGAAACAATGAAGTTAAAAAGAAACATTTGTGACTTTATCAATTCCATAAAAAAAAAACCGGTCAAGTGCGAGTCGGACTCGCGCGCCGAGGGTTCCGATATACCTATAGTATTTTTGGAAGCAATAAAGTCCATTTTCAGGACCGCAAAACTAAATTTGTTTGTAAAGGTTTTTTGCAGATTTCTGAAAGACTGTGCAACTTAGAAAGATCGTTTTATTTTTGCTGTAAAGTTTATATAAACTTCTGTCAACTGTAATTAATTCAGATTTTTCCTTACTCAAACTTCGGAGATAAGGGGGGGGGAATGGTATTTTTCTTGACATTTTTCATCATAACTTTAAAACTAAGAAATTTAAAAAAATACAAAAATATATTTTAAAATGTACAAGTAAAGCCCTTTCATATGATACCCCACTCGACCTAGTAGCGACAATTTGAAATTTGGCCCCCCCTATTTTGGCCCCCTTTATATTAATAATCATACTTTTTTCAAAATTTTTTCTTGTGCAATTAAGTTGGGCAACTATATTCTAAAACTATTCCAAATTTCAGGTTGATAGCATAAGTGGTTGCTGAGATATAGAGGTGTGACAGACAGACGGACAGACAGACAGAGCGGCACGATAAGGGTTCCTTTTTTTTACCATTTTGGTATCGGAACCCTAAAAATATTCATATCTCCTTGTTATTTTAATATTTATATGTCATTATTTTAATACTTATTTATCATTTGAGAAAGTTTTACTTTTATGTATGTCAAAAAACCAGTTGTTTATTAGAATTTATTTCATCTTGGACGTCCCATTGCTGGGTAAAAGCATTTCTATATTTCCTCCATTAGCCTCTTTTCTGAGCAACATATCGCCAGGCTGTACAAAAAGCTTCTAAGTCAATGCACGTCTATACTAAGCACATTGAACGAGAAAAATAATCTCTAGAAATAGTTTTTCTCAATCTTTGTTGTTCTTATTGTTGTTTTTTTATTGTTTCAGACTGGCAAACACTTTCATCGCACTTCACTTCTCATCAAAGCTTTTAATCACAAGTTTAGACTGGACCTCGAGCTTAACACGTAAGTAATTATTATTAAGTTACTTCTTCTTACTAAACAACGGAGAACGCACAATTAAAAATTAAATAAATATAGTTTTATGATCTGGTCTAGGTTTAAGTTTTGTAATTTGAAGTCAAGCAAGATAAATAATTTATTTTACCTCATAGTTTTGCTCTTCTAAAATGTTTTGTTGTGAAAATGTTTTATATTATTTGGTTGGTTACTGTATGTTTGTTACGAGCTGCTTTTAAAAATAAAAAATAGCTTAAAAAGTAAAGTCATAACTAAAAACAATATCAAACATCAAAGTGCCCATTTAATCCTTATTTATAGAACTTATAACAGTAGAAAAATTCCCACGAACACTTTACCTAACTGCTGTAAGTGTCTACATTAAGTTTGCGAGTACTAAACTCGTAACAGATGTGGCTGACGGAAAACTTCGAAAATTCAGTTACACCACTTTACTTACCGCGATGAAACTTTTTCTTTGTGTTACGATATTTTCCTAGGCTTCCAACGAGTTAAATTGAAGTTTTAAACAATGCTTCAGTAAATTACTAAGACTCTTTGGTTAGACTCAAATTTCTAAAAGACAAACTTATCTTGAACTTAAAACCGGCCAAGTGCGAGTCGGACTCGCGCACCGAGGGTTCCGTACCACTTAAGTCAAAATACCGTCTCAGTTATAGACGCGCAGTCACGCAGAAGTGTATTAAAAACGTGCGAGTCCGACACTCACTTGACCAGTTTTTATTATTTGTTGTTATTTTATAGCTTATGCACTATAATCGTATAAATTTTTACGCTTGTAAGTGTTCCTGTTTTTACTATAGAGCTAAAACAAGAATCGAGCAAAAATATCCTCAAAAAACACGTTATTAAAAGGGATTAGTTTAATAAGCTTAATTTTTTTTTTGTATTTGTTGTTATACTCGTAGCGGCAATAGAATCATAATCTTTAAAATTTCAACTGTCTACCTATTACGGTTCACGAGATACAGCCCGCTGACAGACAGACAGACACATCGAAGGCAGATTAATAGGGTCCCGTTTTTTTTGCCTTTGGGTATGGAACCCTAAAAAGATGAAAGTAAACAGATAAAACTGCACCTAAATCGTAGATCGTCGATCACATGTCGTATTTTCCAATCCCGGAGCCAACATTTCAATTTGATGTACAGGAAAATCTGCTTACGATAGACGCCTGGCTCGAATCTGTGTTTGCATTGAATCCTTAGTAGTGAATTGATATTTATTTTTATATCACATTTTTTGAATTTAATAGGCTCTTCTCGATGAAGTAAACGTTAAAACTGAAGAACACTATTAGTCTAGGCAACGAAGCGGATCGTTGTGAGACAAACCTTCTATACAAAAAAAAATCGGTACTTTTAATTTTTCCATACGAAAAATTACAAAATGTGTATGAAATTTTTTTTTGTAAATTTTTTCATTCTGTCAAGTAAAATCTGCCTGAGAAATTTATGTTTGGGTCAACTGCTTCGTTGCCTACACTATATTTTGTATTCGAATTAGAATTGATTCTATTCTTGCTTTCAATGCTGCATCCAGCATTGCAGTTCATTCTTTAATTTGTTTAGTGACAGTAGTTTAAATCATCCAGGAAGATGGTTGTATATTTTTGTACACATGTGGCAGTGGGCAGGGCACATCGCAAGAAGAACCGATGGCCGATGGGGCGTGAGGGTTCTAGAGTGGCGAACACGTACCGGCCGCTGGATGCGAGCAGCGCAGGACCGGTCGTCATGGAGATCTTTAAAGGAGGCCTATGTCCAGCAGTGGACGTCTTTCGGCTGATATGATGATGATGATGTAATAACAATTAATGCTATGTATGTAGTTATTAGGGCCCATGTTACGAGTAATAAGTCTTGCCGTTACTTCGACGCTGCCATAGCACGATCTGAAACGGAGGTAGATTCGCTCTATTTGCATTGTATTCTGAATGTTATGACTTTTAATAAGTATTCTGTAACGAATATCCAGTAAATAAAATAATCTGAATTATTCACATACACCCCTCAAAAACACATTCAATATCACTACCTAAAAGCGAGTGCCGAAAATCCCAAATCCGATCCAATATTAACTTTTCCACGTTCCACTGATATTTTAGCTCCTGTCGTGTCAACATGTCCGACTACAAACGATTTTTGACACACTCCTTCTTCAAACTCAAAACTGTTTTTGATAGTTTTAGGGGATAGAATAGGAGATTGTTTTTTTATGATTTTTAGATTAAACTCGGAAATAACGTTTACGGTAAGTATACGTTTTTTCTAGCGCTGCCTAAATCAGACGTTCTTATCTAGCTGCCATTTTGTGTATGTGCCTCGATCGTTCATTGTTCATCGAGAAGAGAAAGGGACCGATTCGCAGCCTGAGGCGCAGCCGAGGGCCTCAATACACCCGAGGTGGGAATAGTACTTTCTTTCGAGTGATGCATAGTGCTTTATACTTCACCTATAAGAAAAACACTAAATTAAAACATAAAATTGAATTCTCTTCTAATACATGTTTTATGGCATTCACATCTCTTTACGAGTATTTCGCCAATGTCAAAAAAGTTTTTCATTGATATTTGTTTTTTTAATTTCGGAAAAGTGCAAGTGGCCAGTAGCATTTCGTGGACTTGGAAATAAATACTTTTTGGCAGTAAGATATTAAAACAAGGCCATCGGCCGACGTTGACCTAAATTTAAAAAAAATAACAGCACGTTAGAAATGGATTTACATTCAATATTCCATCCCGCATACTTGTACGATTGAAATGACGTGCATTTTTCCTAATTTTTTAAAAAGGAATTAGGTACTTTCTTACTTTATTTTTCTTTCTTAAGGTGAGTGAAGTATAAAGTTCCGAATAAAATTGCACAAATTAAATAACTCTACAATGTGAATTTTTATTGCTTTCGCTTCTAAAGATGATAACAAAAAAAAAATCCCGAAGACAAAAAGTTTTACTTGAGTAAATATTTTTGGCTTCTCATGCGAAATGGGTCGATCACGTGACCACTTTAGTATAGAGAATTAAAAATTTTTTTCAAGAATTTTTTTCTTTGTAAAAGTTGCTTGTTTTTATGACTAGAATCACTAAGCTCCAAGACCAAAACCAATAAAAATTCACGATGAATATTACGTGTCAAAAATTCTAAAGTACTTTAAGCACAAAGCGTACGTACACGCGAGAGAACGCGACAACATCCTGGAACATTTTGGAGGCACCTCGCGTACAAAAATTTGATTGGTGCACAAAGAGTACGCGTGTTTGCAGCGGCGTTTGTTTGTGCCTGCTTTTAATGAAGTTGTCGCCAGGCGAAGCGTGCTACGAGCGTCACGTGGCCTGTGGTACAAGTTAGAAGCAGACAGCGGTGAAAAAAATTAAATCATCATCATGACATCCCATGAAACGTCCACTACAGGACAGGGAACTCCCTCCAAAATTCCAGCTTTAGCTGAAACAATGTGGAGAGGAAGTACCATAGTCACCGCGCTTGTTAGCGTTACGGCTGGCACCATGGACCGCGATGGTTGGTTACCGCAGAATATAAGATGATAAGATACACAGAAGGATGCTGCTGCCCATCCTCTGGTTCATCAATCCTTAGTCGCCTCTTAGGACACTAACTGGTAGAGATGGGTTGGTACTATTCTTTGTCGGCACCACACAGGACAAAAAAAAAAAACCTAACAAAAATAAATAAGGTTTAGGCTAGAACATTCAACGTCGTTGCATGGTTTCAAATTAGTGTTCAACATTTCATAAATTTCAACTGGGGGAGCTATCCCCTAGATGTCCAAAAAAAGATGCTAAGTTATGAAATACGATCCTCTTTACCTGCATCCTCGTAATAAATTGTTCCATATTTCGAACTTTTTGGCATAACTGCGCCCATATAGGAAACATATTTTTAGTATTTACGCTTTTTTAGTAAGTCATATCAAAATATGTTACGTATTGGTAAACAATCAATTTATCTTTATCCGATCTGAAATTGAATGTACCAATTTCAGACGTCTCACTCTTACTTATATAAGAAGTCTGAAAATTACTTCAAAAAACTCATTTACGACATGTCTAATGTTATTCTTACTGATAATTAAACGCTTATGCCTTCCACTACAGTACACAGACGAGAGCAGCGTAGCCTAGTTCGCAGAGCGAAGGGCTTAGAATTGAAGCTCTGAATTGGAAAATCGTGGTAGGCGCTTGTACTATACTTGTACAGGCAGAGAGGTAATTGATTGACGTAGGCTCTCATACTACACAGTACTTGATGAACACTATGCGTGTGGAAGTCTGTTTGATTAATTTTGACTCGCTGTATTAGCACTCACACATATTTGAAGAGGGAAGCCTCGGCGAACGTTCCAAGACCAAATTCAGGACGTTTTAAATAAAGGCTAGGTTAAAAGTACCCTAAACCGACGAAAGTGTATGAAAGGGTTAAGACAATATGTAAATTATTTTGGGTATTTTGAAGACAAATATCTTTTTATTACTCAGTATCTTGCTGTGATTTTCAGGTATGTGTTTCTTGACCATTAAAGTGATAATATCACCAAGACCAAAACATGATTAGTGAAAATCGACTCGACAAAATAAAAATCCAAAGTTGACTCTTGCTGATTAAAAAAGCTATAATAGTGCGTTTCAACCAGTATTAACTTAGCTCTGAGCGAGGAAAAAATCAACCAATATAATTGCTTTACGAGTACTCATTCTCATTGGTGGATTCTGCCTTAACTTAATCACAGGATACTAGGATGAAAACTCCAGGGACTAGATAAGTATTATACGTACAACGAAAATTCACTCTAAAAGTAGAATTTTAAACAACTGAACTACAGTTTTTCTAGGGCAGTAGTGTACTAGTATGAATTACAACAGCCTAAAATTTTGCAATATGGCATACAAGTAGACATATTTGATACGAATTTAATATAATATCTCAAGCTATAAAGCTGTTAAAAAGTTCGAAGAGCAAATAATAGTAGAACATAAAAAAGCAAACGTTTTAAAAATTGCCGACCTAACTCAGCCCTCAGTGTACCCTGACTACAGCTGCTCATGTCTCCTCAAGATTGTTTAAAAGATAATCATTAAGAAAATTATTCATTAAAATATACTCATTGTACAATTCAAACAGAGCGTGTTTACTAAGTACGGTCAACCGCTCGTCAGTAGAAACTTTTTCAACTCTATTACCACGGCATAAGGTCCAAAAGTGTTTCTAATCTATACTTAAATTCTTCTAATCTAATCTGTATTATAAGCTAATCTGTATTTAATATATCTTAATATATGAAACAAATTAAAAAGTTAAAAGAAAATAATATTTAGTGCAGTTTAAAAAGGAAGCAAACATTTTACAATTATCCGACCGAATTCAGCCCTTTATTTACCCTAACTACGGCCCATGTCTCCTCAACCTTTCTGAAGCTATAAATTTAACTCTTTTTATTCTTAACAATATACAAAGACGAGGCCCAAACCGTCAGAGGGACGTACAATAAATCATCGTGTCCCAAGGTGGGTAATTTACCGTTTCCCTAGTCGTAATGTCCCCAAAATATTACCGCTACTTGAATTTACCCTTACCTGAATTGCTTACCATTTACCCCAACCTGGATCGACCTTACCGCTAAATAATACGCGTATAACAATGCTTTAGAAATTTTGAACTAAGTTGACGTAATTCTAACGTAGTTCTCATTTTCTAGCAGTAGCCTAGTAGGTAAAGCGTCTCCGATACGGACGGAGAAGACGCAGGTTTGAATCCTGCCTGTGGTTTTGAAATTTTGCGATTTTCTACTTTGTAGACAAGTATCCATAGAAGGTACTATATATGATTGTGCCCATGACACAGGACAACGTTTTTTAAGAAACAAAAAAATACTTCCAATACAAAATGCGTTATCAGCTGATGCAGTTTACTTACAGGTTGTAAGGGACGGTGTATCGAAAACTGAAAGGGCGTTCTCAGTCAACAAAACTAAACAACTTTCCCTAAAAAACAGTACTGGGAAATTAAAAAAATGATTGACCTCTCCAGGTAATTTTTATTTTCTCAGAAATATTTCTTTGAGGACGTTGTTCAGTTTTGTTAACTAAGCACACCCTTTTATATTTATTCTCAATTTTAAATAATATTAACGTGAAGAATACTCTAAATAAAGATGTTCTAAATTAAAGCCAGATTAAAAGTACCCTAAACCGACGAGCATGCATGAAAGGACTGATGAAAGTACAGGAAGCAAAGGAAGTATGTCAAGATCGTAGCAGGTGGAGGACTGTGGTCTCTGCCTACCCCGACGGGAAAGAGACGTGATGTTATGTATGTATTATTTATTGATTTATTAATTTATTGCAAACTTCACAGCATAAAAAAATAAATTTGACAAACGTATTAAAATTGTGTACAGCCACAAAACTACTAATACTTGTAATACTGTGAAAAAAAATCCTTTTAAATTATTTGCTATAAATTTCAGTTTATTTGACAAAGCATACCTAAAATTAAATTTCTAAAAAGTTATCTACACCCACCACCTACATTAAGTATCATGTGAAAAAAAATATATTCATATTTTAACATCTCGACCGTGATCCCAAATATAATATTAAATTAAATTTTAATATTTTGTGTTACCTTCAAAATGTAATAATTTCCATTTGAAAGCGTGTTTTTCTCAATATCCATAGATTACACTCCACTTAGCATCAGGAAAACGGTGAATGATGGAAAATTCCAACAAAATTACTTGATAATTCGTTTCCGTTTGTTAATCTCCTCTGATTCGGGTTCGTCTTGTTACGGGCGTAATCGAATAAAATAATTTAATTATAAATTTCAAAAAGATATTTTTATGAAAGCTTTTTAGATAAGATTTGAATTTTCAGTTTTAAGTAGCAGTACTTTCTGCTAAGGATGGAGCCATTAGCGTATCCAATTCTGGCAAGGGAACTACATACTAAAACGTACAATTTTTTTATCAAATCCTAAAAACGTATAGTTTTATCTTTCTCTCTAAGAAATATGTGACTTGGGACTAATAAATGTTATTACCACAGTTTGTCTGGTGAAAATAGTAACCATTCAGGAAAAAATCTATTACGGATCATTTACGCTTCCGTTATTAGTATTAATAATCAATTCACAGGTAAAAAAAAGATATTTTTCCACTTTTGCAAACAAAATTAAGCTAAAACGTTAGACTTTTAAAGATTTCTTGATTTTTTTATAACTTAACCGGGATTTTTGACCAACTAGTCATAGACGACTAGGAGACGTTATAGACTTCACTACCTCATACAGACTTTGTATATGACGAACTCTACTTTACTCTGTGGTAATTAATTGAATACTCGGACCAGAGATTGAATAAGAAACCACAGACTATAAGTTTTCAGCTGCATGAGCAACACAGTATAAATATTCGAACGAAAATATTTAGTCCATGAGCCAGATGGCCACAAATGATGAAATGGTATAATTCGGGGGTACCCATTTTCCTTTTTACCACAGTTAGATGGTTTTTTAAATTTAGCAATTTCCATCTTTGATTGGCTGTCATTTTGTCCAGGTACCACTTTGAAATCACAATCATGGTCATTTGACATCCTTATAAGCCTATCTAACTACTGTGAAAAGGAAAACGGTGTCCCCAAATCATACCAAATATTAGCAGCATCTGAACACTTGGATTGGCTGCTATTTTGGCTACCACTACCAGCTACCACTTTGAGACAGCAATCATAGTTTATTGACATCCTTATAAACCTATCTAACTGTAGTATAAAGGAAAATGGTTACCCCCAAATTATACCGATATATGTTCTGGCCTAAGGACTAATTAAGATTATAGTCGTTTAAGTGAAGTCGAGACTACTATCGTCACTAGTTTGCAATAACCATACCAAAGAATACATAATATTAAGCCGTGTATCATAAAAAAAATTCAATACATTA
The DNA here is from genome assembly GCA_947532105.1 of Athrips mouffetella. NCBI lineage: Eukaryota > Metazoa > Arthropoda > Insecta > Lepidoptera > Gelechiidae > Athrips > Athrips mouffetella. The sequence goes on from OX383967.1 coordinate 28,024,829, forward strand.
GTAAAAATTCTTAATTTGTAAATTTAGTTCTTACCAACGATTTACAGGTTTTTACATTATAACTCAGTGAAAATTACTAAGCGTTCAGCGCGTATCAATAATATAGTCTTTTATTCCCAAAAGTACAACGCTAATACGCTTACAAATTAAATGAATATCATTAAAAAAAATATGATATTCTTTCTTAGATATTTGAACATGCATATGATTGCTAAAGAGTTAAAGCTACACACCCTTAAATCCCCTCAAATTCAGAATCAACGTTTCTACCAATTTTCCTGTTACATCCGAATCCCAACAGACGCTATAAAAAAACCTTGTAGTTTTTTATGGAAACAAAAACCGTCATATCGGCGAGCACGCATAATCTGGGGTTCAATAGAATGCCATAACTTGATCCCTTGGTTGGAACATGGAATAAGCTTCATGTGCAGTTGTTCGAAAATGTGATATGAACATAAATATAGGGTGCTAGAGACACGAGGACAGCTAAAGGAACGAACAACATTGTCTGATGAAATATGTCTGATAAATGAAAAATTGTCGACCTCAATATGTTTGCAATTATAATTTTATATTTGAATAGGGTACACCATTTAGAATGTGTTTATTTCCTGTGGCATATTTTTTTTTCTTTTTATTTTTTTTATTTTAGTTGATCAAGCTATTAATGGACCTCCTGTCTCCGATGTTTTTCTTTCAACTTAAAAATGGGAAATATTGAATACCACGATGATGCCTTGGTGAAAGCAGAAAAATCTAATATTATAATGTTATTGCTTAAAATCTGAGGGAATTTTAGGTAGTCAAATTACACTAATTTACGTCGGACCGCAGCCGTTCGTTGTAGAAGTATTTATGGAAGACTCATGTCCAGCAGTAGATATATTTCCGCTGATATTTTGATTATTATATCTATCTCTTTACGTTGATTTTATTATTCGTTTGCTACAGATAGACAAAGATATGCCGTAAGCTACGAACGTGGCTGGGTGAATTGATGTGTATCGTTTTTCAATCGGTCGAATTCCAACAACCGTTAAGGTGATAGTGGCACCACACAGTGGCACCATAACAACACGGCGAAAACATGGTTTATTCCCTATAGATACGTAAATAGAAGTACAATAAAATACAGATTTTAGCCCAAAGTGTGACCGAAAGGGACAGAAAATATCCCTTATTGGTAGTTTTTTCTTGAGTCACGAAGGCAGATTTTACTCTGCCGGCCGTAGCACAAATCCGAAACTGCAGTGACTCGAACTATTTGCATTGTATTCTGTCTTAGAGCAATACGTCAAACCGCGAAAATCGTGTTACTCCATATATTCTGCATGTTACGACGTTCAATAACATAGAGTAACACGATTTTCGCGCGCAAAGCCCGGCGGTTAGACGCATTGCTCTAAGTTCAATAAACATGTTGTATATCCTGTAAAGAATCTTCATTGAATAAATGAAAATGAATTGAATACATTTATAAAGGCAGCACAGAGAAAAAGACAAAATTTAAAGTTCTGTCTCTTTCTCTCACGAGCAAATCAGCTATTCTTCTTTATTTCCGTATTTCTCTATCTTTTCTCTTGAAAGCACGGTCAATCGCACGTCAGTGGAAACATTTGCGAGTCTATTAACACACCATAACGTCCAAAGTATTTCTACTGACGTGCTGTTGGGTTTACATGGTTACTGCAAACTATTTGTATACACGAGCTGTACGGGGCGTCGCGTACATTGTTTTTCAATCGATCGAATCCCATCGGCTGTTGAGGTGAATGTTGTCACAACATGGCGGCCTCGTGGATTAATCTCTATAGAAATATTTTTACTTTTAATTGTTCACTCACTAACGAACATTGTAATACCGTGATAGTTTTTACACTTGGGTCGTTATCGTACAGGGTGTTAGGGGAAGTAATTTGAAAGGGTGTTAGGACGAAATGCGAGTTGAAAATATTGATCTTCCATACTAATGTTTCGTTTGAAAGTGACTAACACAATTCAATACATTTATAAGGGAAGTTTTGCTAGTATTTTTGACTTAGCAAAGTGGTTTATTTTAGTGGGCAGATTATTATACAATACAATACAGATATACTTTATAGCACACCACAGGACAGAAATTTACAAAACAAGAAACATTAATACAAAATAATGTACAAAAGGCGGCCTAATTGCCAGAGTTGCAATCTCTACCAGGCAACCTTTCATATGTTGAAATCTGTACGATAAAGAGTGCGACGCGGGTTAGTGGCTATACCTATCCTCCAGGTTGGAAATACCAAATTTATGAACTACATTGTTTAGGCTAGTAGCAACCCTAAATAACCTTGTAATAACTCTACAAACAAATGCTGGTGACTATTTGGTTAATGTCTACGATAGCCGAAATATGCCTGTATTTATCGGTAAATATGGGTTCGTTCAAATATTTAAGTCTGATATTTACAAAACATAACATCGACACAAAAAGCACACTTGGTTGATCGATTAACCATGTTTTTTGTTGTGTAAAGTATGTAGATAATTATAAATTTTCTTTGAAATAGTGCTTCATAAGAACTACGCTGTTGTATCCTATAATTTTGTTACATCCTTTACATATGAAGTTAAGCAACGTTGGTCTGAGATGTCTATTTTTAGACATTGTCAAAATGATATTTATTTCATAAAATGTAAGTAAAAACGGTTTTGTTTTTGGCATAGCATACATGAAACAGAGTTTTTGGGGTATGTAAGTACGGTCAACCGCTTGTCGGTAGAAACTTTTTCAACTCTATTACCACGCCATAAGGTCCAAAAGTGTTTCTACTGATGTGTGGCCGTGTGTACACGACATTTGCACTTGAATAACCATCTTGCCTAAGAATCAAAATGTGCCGCTCGACGATGGAAAAACTTTGACCCTGAGTGGGTCTCTGGTTTCGGGTGTTTGTAGCGTAGCGCTGGTCCAGTTTACAGGTTTTTGTTTCTACGTGCTTGGTTCCATACGTACGTACGTAGGTAATAAATTTACTGTCAGATTTTCCTGGCTCTTCTTTTTTCAATACGTAAAATAAAATACATACTAGAATATGGAGAAAATTATCGCTTCGGTGTAACAGTCAGAAATTACCTATTTTCCAGCCACAGGGACGTAACACCTGCAGGTGGCTTGAAAAAAACTATCAGGCTTGCCACTGGTCTAATGAAACCCACATAATAACTAACTTATCATTTATAGTCGAATTTTAATTGATTTATTCTTCTACCAAAAGTTATAGAAATTCTCTTATTTAGTAAACCGCTGCTGTAAGTAAATGTTTTGGACCACTTGAGAACACCCCTGTGTTGAATCGATGGCTCGCTAGAGAGCAAGGAATTGTTTCACCAAATTTTTTGCCACGAAAATTTCGGGTTGACCCGATTTCGTGAACGAAATTGAACGTGGAAAAATTCGGCTTATATTTTTTTATGCAAAATTTGGTAGCTGTATAATGTTGCTACTGATATTTTTGCCTGTTGGTAATTTTCTGCATAGTTTGAGAAAAGTTAAGGATCAAGATATTTTGGGCGTTATAAAAAATATTAATTAGTGAAGACTTGTATGATTATATAAAAACATATATTTCATTGCGTTGAGTTAAGCTTTCAGTAGGTGTACTTTAGCTTTATATTAGCTTTTACCGATTAAGTTAATATGGAAATTGACGTTTTTACTCATTCTTTCAGATATCTATCACTTACCACATCCCAGACATAAAAAAAATTATGATTGCAACAAAATCCAAAATATATGACACAAGTAACATTAAACGCGTAACACTAATGCGCCATAAAAACTGTTCATTTTAATATTCATGAATAATAAAACCACGTTAAACGAAGCGTGTCGCCGAAAAATTAAACAATTGCCAAAAAAATTAATATTCAAAAAGCGATTGGACGTATGAGACAATTATGCAAATTTTCGGATAAAAAAGATAGTATCGCGTTCCGCTCGATCGACCAGTCAGATTTTATGTGTGTAAAAGTGGAAAATGAAATAAATGACCCTATTTACATTTAAGGGGTATCTGTAAAGGGGTTAGTGCTGATTTACGACTACGAGCACTTATGCACTGCTCCTGATTCTGAGTCCGAATAAATGGATTTTAAAAACGGAGATCTTTTCAGATTTTCGCTTGGACTTTTTTTATTTATTTAATCTTAAGACCCATAAAGTAACAGACTAACAGCCCCTTAGAGTGAAATATACAATTTAAAATAAAACACACTAACAGGACTTAATTCTAGAAATAAGGGAATACTACTGATGTTTTGTTCCGTAAATTGTAAAAAAATATGAAAATGTATGATGCTAAGATATGGATACAATTAACCCCATTGTAGATAAAAAGTCCACTTTTTTAGGGTAAGATAATATTTTAACAATTCCTGTGTTGGGATAGATCTACAAAATGTAGAAAATTGCGAAATTTCACTACCACAGGCAGGATTCGACCTGCGTCTTCTCTATCAGTACCGGAGACGCTTGGTTTTTTTTTAGTATTAATGCCGTGCACCGCGATCTATTTTTCACTGCGATAGCACGACCTTAGTGGTGGTAGATCTACTTTATCTGGATGGCTCTCTACGTAAAATGACGTCAATGATTCTGTAAATAAAACTAATTTGAAGATGAGCTATCTACCTTACTGTATAGCGTCTCCTCCTATCATAAATTCATAATAGGTCTTTAACTATAAAACTGTCGAAATTTTCTTACAGATTAATAAAATCATAATTCCTATAATTCTAAAGCTATTTTTTTCATTTGTCTTTTATTGGTAAGTTGACTTCAAGGTTATCAATTTACGTATAAAATAAAGATTTTATTTTTAGTTTGATTTGATATATAAAATTAAAGGTTCGAAAATAGATCGCCTTAAATGTCATCCGATTTCATTTGTTATATTTTTTTACAGATTGAGTTTACCTAAAATTCGCCATACAAAACGGCAATTTCATAGTTAGAACTTCTTTATACCTATCCCCAATATTATTATTTTAGAGATATAAATTTTGATTAGTTGCTGATTGCAGATTCGATGATGATTGATGACTTAGGATATTTAGTACAGTATTCAGCTGGTGTTGTGCACAGAGACCAAATATTAATATTGCGTGACTCTGTTACGGTCACGAAATGGATGAAATGCAAAGTGACGTCAGTTTTATGTGACGTCTATCCACGAGATTTAAAAGGGAATATGCATGATTTCTTTTATTTAATATAATTATCCTCATTCATATAAACTATAATAATAAACTATGAAATTAAAAAAGATATAAGCCATCGAAGATTTGTTTCTGAAATTTAACACGGAGTTTATTTGGCCGTAGTGACATGTGACGTCACTGTCCATGTCAGATCGTCTAAACGGCGCCTAATTAATAGTTTTAAATGATTATATTGGCCGTATTTATAAGCCGATTTAAGTTTTAATTTCACCTTTTTCATCTCTACTACGGTATTTTCATATTTAGTTAATAAATGCGACTAAAAAAATGTGTGCATATTCCTTATTACCTCGTTTCCACCAATGTTTGCCATGTCGCAAGAGTCGCGTCACGCACAAACTTGTCGAATATCGGAGCGTATTTTCTCGGATATCGATTTGAAGTAGTGTAAAAGGATACTGAAAGTAATATTGTTCCGATTTCAGATGAGATCGTGATAATTCTATTTTGGCAGTGTATGATTCAATACCAAATGGAATTGGGTGTTTGTTTTGTGAAGAGCGTTGTATATGAGTTATGAAAGGTTTGAATTTAATTAAGGATATTTTAATTATGTTAACGTGTGCCGTTGGCGTATTTGAAATTGTAACCATGTTATTTAGATACGTACTTGTAGTTAGGCCATTTCGGAACGTGTAATAATGATAAGAAATGATTTATTGATATCAATTTTATTTAATGTCACAATTAGACCTTTTAATTACCTAGGAGAAAGAAAAAGTACAAAAAAGTAATAGGTTTTGCGAGTAATCAAAAAGTACCATCGCCTTAAATTTAACTATCATTACATTATAAAGCTTAATATATTCACGAGGCTATAATGAGCAATTTAATTCCGTTTCGTAGCAATAAAGGCTTTAAAGCTTAATTGCACCAAATAAAACCGTAATGTATATAGAATTGATCTTTTTGATCACGCAAAGCCAATTATACGTAAATTAATATAATTTAAAGCAAATGTCTTCTTATGAACCTTATTTAAACAGCTCTTAAGTGTTCAATCACAACCTAAACTTGATAGTTGTTTTGTTTTGTAGGTGGTAGGGCTTTTGTGCATAGTCCGTATTTGGGAAGTGCCACCTTTTTGCCTATTTCTGCCGTGAAGCAGCAGTGTTTGCACTGCTGTGATTCGTTTTGAAGGGTAAGGGATCCAGTGAAATTACTGGCACATGAGACATAACATCTTAGTTCTCAGGGTGGGCAACGCGCTTTTCTGTCTTATTAGCGTCAAAATATGTCACTAATAAGACAGTGGGTGCTATGGGCGGTGGAGACTTGTTTCTTCTTTCGGTTTCTTGCCTTTTTTTTACGCTGCCATAGCACGATCCGAAACGGCGTAGACTCGCTCTATTCGCATTGTATTCTGCATGACATTCAAAAAGTACTCTGTAAAGAATCTACATTGAATAAAATTATCTGAATCTGAATCAGACCACTTACCATCCGGTGGTCCACCTGCTCGTTTGCTCACTTGTAACATAAAAAAATGGTCTCGGGCTAGGAACAAAATTAAATATGGGATTTTGTGCAAAGTCCGTCTGAGGAAGTACACCAATCCCTTTTCTATTTATTTCGTAGGTTTCCTCTGCAATCGAAGGATGTAAATTTTGCAGTCACTCACAACTCATAACCGGAATCTTTGGAAAATTTGTTCAGATTCGTTGTCTGAGTGTCGCAGGCAAGTCGTATAATTCGGCGGGCATACTGTAAACGGTCTCAAATTGTAAGACGGCGCCGGCAGATTATAAACGGGTTATTTTAGTTTGGTTCATTTTAGTTTCGTTAGCCACGGTAAGGTAGGGTTAGGTTATCTTACGGCCACAACGCACGAGCAAAGCGAGCGAAGCGTGTGAGCCGCGGCAGCGGCCGCCGAGTGCCAGAAATGAATTACACGCTTTATTGTGAAATGACGCGGCATAAAAAAAATTCTCGGCATTTTGTAGAATACCAAGGCTTAATGTCATACGACGAGTTATACAATTTGCCTGCGTCATGAGCACACCCTTGAGCTGTGGCAAGCTTTTGCATTACCTGTATTACCTTACCTGACCACCTGGACACTACATACATCGAGCGCGAATTTGAAATTGGAAGGTCGTGTAGTTAAGTGTAGGCCCCACACAAGGAGTTAGTATAGTTTATTAGAGGGATTTTAAACAGTTGAATTTGAAACCAGTATCTATCCTTGTTTCACAAATGTTTGTAGTGATTTGAAGAAAGAGAGGATCATAGGAACACAGCTACTTCTCTTTTTCCAGAATGTAGCCACTTTTACTATAGATACCTATATTGCATTATGTATATTATGTAAGCGCTATTTTATTTTATTAGTTTTAAATATTTTTTAAATTAATTTTGTTGTCGCCCTCGTCACATATTGCTCCCGCTTACCACCTTAGGGAAGAGGGAGTGGCTGAAAACCAGCGCTGTATGTGTCCTCGGCCCCATCACAGCATAAAGCTGAGCCACCTCCTTTTTGTCATTTTAGCTCTAAATGTGTATTTTTAAAATCTTAATTGTACTTTTATATGGCAAATAAATATCTTTTTATCTTATCTTTTATCTTTATGTAGTACTCTAGGGATGTGTTTTGAAATATTTCCTTGTATATGTTTCGAAATGCTTAAATGGCTATTGCAGCTGGGAACAACACACGCCATTTTTGTTAAGTATGCTTCACTTCTGTTTTTTTGGATCTTTTTTAAACAATTAAAGCAAAATACACAATTTATAAATGATCACCAGTTAGTGATCACGCAACTGTCAGTCCATCGAATGGTGGCCCGCGGACTTCAAGACGACGTTGTCAAAATAGTGTTATCTTCTTTTTTCAAACGGGCAGTTGTAATTTAGACTAGAAAAGGATGTAAATAAGGTTTTTAGCTCAACTTTTTAAAATCCCTCTAATAAACTATACTAACTCCTTGGCCCCACAGAGCTCTGAAGTCCATGCGTCTTGCTCTACATCTAGAGACGAATTCTTTATGTCATTCAATACAAATCAGTGTCACCATTTACTAAAGCTAATAAACACACTTTCGCACCCACACTACTAGCTTCATTTGAGTGCGATAAACATAGTACCATTACTGCGAGAGAGTAAGATGCAAAAAACCAGTGACAGCGTCTCTATGGCAACGAATATTTTTATGATGTGCATTCAAAATAAGCGCTTACATAAATTGGATAGTATATCTCGTCAATAAGGAACCAATGTTTTTTACTATATTCGCTTGTATGGGGGGGGGTGCGCGCGCAGGCGGAGTGGCCCTATCGTTGTTCTGTGGTAGGCCCTCATATTCAGCAAAAAGACCCTCAGATGTTAGTATATCAATGCATTAACTGATAAATTTGGAATCTTAATCTCATAGCCATAAAGTCTTTGTTTCGAATCCTGAATGTAATGTATCTCAATTGCCGTACACTAAAAAATCGGTAAAGTGCAAGTTAAACTCACGCACCGAGTGTTCCGTACACCAAACGATACAAAAGTTGAGTCCTACAGTTTTTAAATTTTTATAATGTTTTATTTTACTATAAGCTATACGCGTGTAATCATCATAACATCCCATGAAACGTCCACTGCAGGACAGGGAGCTCTCTCCAGCATTCCAGCAAAGGCAGAGACCACAGTCCTCCAGCTGCTACGATCTTGACATACTTCCCTTGCTTCCTGTACTTTCATCAAAAACGCGTGGGATTTACCATAGTCACCACGCTTGTGAGCGTTGTGACTGGTGACCGCTGTTGTAGATGACCATGACCGCAGTATGTAAGATGTTACGACACACAGAAAGATGCTGCTGCTCAGCCTCCAGTTCATAAGTCTTAACGTTAGAGCTAAAAGGAAGTTTAGGAAAACGGGCTTTTTATTTTTTATTTTTACCGCTGCTTTAAACGGCTATATGAGCACCATATTCTGTTAAAATTTGGCTGCCAGAGCTGGCTAACTATCACAGTTCAAAAGTTAAATTTCTTCAAAAGTCGATCAGATAGATATACCGTTGCCACACTTTGGCTACGGAACCCTAAAACTGATCTTAGCCCCACTTCCCTCGCTTTCGATATATCCCAGCCATTATCCATACAGCCCTTGAAACGAGGAAAATCTGAAGAAAACGATAATAAAAAAGATTTTCTTGAGTACATAAGGACACTTACGACAGAATTAAATTACGATAGCTTAGTGAAATTAGATTTGATTTTAATTTTCCTTGTTTGTTCTCACAGTAATGTAAAAGGCCCTTTTATAAATTTAATATAGGGCTCTAATGACAAAAAGAACTGAGCAAGTTAAATATTTAAAATATCGTTGTTTTTGTTGCTTCATCATCAGTATGTAAAAACCAAAAATCGTTTATTCATTGTTAGATATTAAAATCTCTTAAAGACGTAAGCTAAACTACATCGCTTCACAAACAAGTTGGTGCCTTGGTGGGAAAAGAAAGTAAAGATATTTAAGATGGTTAAAATACACAGAAAGATGCTGCTGCCCATCTTCCGGTTTATAAGCCCTTAGTCGCCTCTTACGACTTCCACGAGTAGAGATGGGTTGGTACTATTCTTTGCCAGTACCATACGGTCGGTTCGTTGCTTAGCGTTCCAGAATCTCAAACAGACTAAAATCTGAAGAAAGTAGTACAGATCGCGCCAAACAGACGCCTCTGAAGTTGCTTCACGCTGTATTCAGAGCAGAAGTTTGGCGCGATCTGTACAAAGGTTACATGGTACACATAGACCATGAAACATATGTCAAAACACGGTAAAAACTTTAACTGCATCAGTTTAAAAAAATATATTTTTCAGTCAAAATGGAAGTAAATTATTTTTTCGCATATCGATTTAATATTCCTTCGATAATTTTGTTCAGGTTTGAATCCACGATTTCAGTTTTCCGGTGGTGTTTTATTTTTATCCTCTAAAAATAAATAAATCTAATCAAGTGGGTTGTCGTTAGGCTTTTTGCTGCGTCGAGGGTTCCGGGTTAGGTCCTGACCAGATATCCAAATGATTGTTGAAGTGCAAGGTTGTATATCCGGCACTTAAGACACAGCAATTTTTACTGTGGTCGTTGTTTTTCTGATCGTCATTTTCATCCATATGAAGTCACTGTTTTGAGACATCTAAGAATATGTTGTGTTTAAGTCAACTGAATTATGCACTTCACTAAAAATGGTGCTTTGAATAAACACAAAAACTAATTGAAACAATTTAAAGAGTTCCTTTTTGTAAACTCTCTTATTACGAATATACCAATGAACTGTACGCAGTTATGTAATAGTTATCGAACGTATCGTTGACGTCAGCAATTCACAATGACGTATTTATGTTCCAGTCCTGATCCGGCTGTCATCATGTGGAATAAATAACTATCCAGTCATTAAGAGCATTAACGTATGATTTATTACATTGAACTGTCGATATATCGACAACTGGCAAGTATTATTGGTATGAAGCAGATTGTGTTCCAATACGGTAGGTATTTTAATGATTGATGCTTTTAAAATACCACCAAACAGCGTTTATTTCAAGTATGATTAATTTGGCGCCCAACATGGGCCATATCATTTATTTGGCGACGATTTTTTTTGGAAAGTTTGAAAATAGTGTTGTCTATTGTGCGTATTTTAAATATTATCTGTAGAATGGTGTAGAAGTTGTTGTTAGGGAAATTTTCCGCATAACAATTAGAGCGAAGCCTCTATTTGGGACAAGCGGCAATAGGTAATTTTGTGGCGTTCACAGAGTGCGCCGGGACGACAACCACAGCTAGGTCAGATTGTTTGGTCCAAAATAAAAACTTACAGCTTTTGTTACCTAACAATGTTCTCTCCACAAAAAAATAATTTCGTTGCACTAACAAACAAATCATTGAACTAACTAATGCCCACGACGCGTCGATTCCCTTGGATTCTTTAGGGGCATGAATTTCACAAAATCATCTCTCAGTACCCACTCGCTTATCTACGTTATTATATGGAACCTCTATGCAAAATTTCAACTTCCTAAACTAAACTCTTTGACCTATAGGTTGATATATAAGCCAGTTTATCTTCTTATATGTATATAAGGATTCACTCTTGACCTCAACCTTGCCCTGTCGATAAAGATGAGGTCGAAGATGGAAAATGCTAACTCAGAAGAAGTTTAATCCCTCGTAACTTGCATAGACTCGGATCAATGCTGACGCAGGCTGGGAATCCTACTCCTTGTCTATGACATCACAACCGATATGACTATATCTCTATCGAGCAAAGGTAATTGCTAATTCGTTTTGTAACTTGTCCAAAATTAGAACCAAAACGTTGCCTTTGACCTATACCATCATTCATCTACCAACAGAATTTAATCCCAAAATCCTTCGATTTTGTGGTCCATCGGCGCCGACGCCCACGCACCTGTGATCCTATAGTTGTGGATTCTGGATCAATAGAAATCCTGCGGGTCTTTTGATTACCGCCACTAGATTAGGACCAATTGGGATGCGCACTTTCGGGTCAATGAACTGTGAACCTTATTTGTGCTTGTCAAGGTGGGAAGTGTGTGATAATTTGATTAGGGGGAAATCTATAAGGCTGTTGACAATTTTGATTTGTAATGTTGATGACAGGAACTGCGACTACAGTAGGGCCAACGTAAGAAGTCCGTTTTGACGTTTTCTTAACACCGACACATAGGATCCATTTTTCTTTGCAGATTGTAATTTTTCATACATTTGACAGCTGTTACAGCGGACCTATTACGGTGTCCTTACTTTAAGTAGGTATCGACACGGACGAATAATTGTCCATGGTATCGATAAAGTTTTTATAGCAAAACTATTTCAATAGTTAGATTTTAGTCAGTAAAATTATTAGCTGGATAGTTTTAGTGAAACTTTTCTTGTACTTCAACATTTTTAATCGTTTGTGAAGCCACGTTCTTAGATTACGATTTATATAAAAATAGTTTTTGATAGGTTACAAGAAAAAACATTTCATATCAAAATCCTACCTTTAGGTAACTTCCAAACCACATTCACATATTTTATCGTACAGAAACACAACCTGTGGAAAAATCTCTGCTCCCTAGAGATTAAAAAATCCCGTTACGTCCTCCTGAAGTTCAAAGTTAGCGTCAATCTTCGGCTAAAGTTGGTCAGTCGTAACCGATAGAAAAAGTTTTGTCCCCAATAACTTTATGACCCTGCTGAGACAAAACGGGGTCGCAACTACTTTGGTTTGCGTATTTGATTGCGGTGAAAGTTTCTTTTTAGGGTTCCATACCCGAAGGGTACCAACAGGGCCCCATTACTAAGCCTACGTCATCTGCCGGTCTTTTCGATCTACAGGATGTCAATTTAATTGTGTGTCACAGCTTAGGGGATGTTTAAATAACGACAAAGGAACATAAAAAAATATTCAAAAAGTCCTACTGAAATTAGTTTAGGGATTTCATAACCTATACTATTAAACGAGCAATATTTGCATATATATTTGTAATCGGTTTCTCGAAATTGGCTCTAACGATTTCGATGAAATTTACCATACGGGGGTTTCGGGGGCGAAAAATCGATCTAGCTTGGTCTTGGTTTTAGACAAAAAAACTACAGCACCATCTGTTGGCGGGTAGCATAGCTTGGTCACCCGATGATATTTTAATGTTGAGATGAGATGAGGCAGCTATTATAGAGCGAAACTCGGTGGCCCAGCTGGAGACGTATTTTTGAAGCGTTCGAAGTGAATCTTTAGTTCGCATACAAAAACGAATCGTGAACGAATTTTATTTGCATTTATTTAAAAAACCGGTAATGTTAAACCGGTAACGGTAAACCGGGAATGGAAAGAATATGTGTATATGTATAAGTAAGTATACTTGCAAATCCAAACTTAATCTTGAATACCCGGTTACACTGGGCGATATAGTTATACCCATACATACCCGTGGGGGTCGTAAGAGGCAACTAAGGGTTATAAACTAGAGGATGGGCAGCAGCATCCCCATTTGTATCTTACATCTTACTTACTGCGATCACCTACAACCGCTTTCCATGGTGCCAGCCGTAACGCTAACAAGCGAGGTGACTATGGTACTTCCCCTCTACATTTTTCCAGCAAAAGCTAGAATTCTCGAGGGAGCTCCCCTGTCCTGTAGTGGACGTTTCATGGGATGTTATGATGATGATGATGATGGGTATAGTTACGGATATAGTTGTAGAAAGGCTTTGGTCTGGTCTTGCGTAAAAATTACAAAAGTACTATTGTCTGAAAGATTACATGCAAAGGCGGACTTATGTGACTTGCAAATCCAAATTAAGTCTTGAATACCTGGTTACACTGGGGGCAGTAGAGTTGTCCAAAAGCATGGGTATAGTTGTAGAAAAGCTTTGGTCTGGTCTTGCGTATTTGTCGTTTCGTGACAAGCTGTTCGAGATGTCTCTCCTCAGAACTATGAACCCCCTCTAATTTCAGATCGCCATTCAGGTCTTATTGCTGCAAGCGCCTCCCATTATTCAGATGTGATTTGTCGCAGGTTGTCAAATTTATTTTTAAGTCGTCTGTATTGCCGTGGTATTGCCCTCCTCACTTGCTTCCTTACATGTAGCGAGGGAATAAAAAAAAACAAGTCTACTAGAGTAGGGCTAGTAACATTAATATATCTTTGGTATCGTTAGATAAGTTTGTTCCCTGCGTACTTAACTCACCCAAATGTTTGCCTCGGACGGGGAACGAACCTAAGGTGCAAAAGGTAATGGCACCAACCACACTAAATCGATCTCTTTTGATCAAATGAAACCACATCGCGTGTTTGTTCGGAAACCGCTAACGTGGTGTGAAATATTCGGATCCGTAGGTATTTGTTTGTTAGTTAACGACAGAGTACAGTCCCACACATGGCTCTTTAGTACTGTTAGTAATAACTCTAAAACACATAATTCTTGCGACACACATACAAAACAAATCAAAAATCAATCAAAAGTCAAAAGTACTTTATTTCACCAAAAGTAACATTTTATAACATATTATTTTTTTCAAAGAATTCATATTAATCCTTAAGGTGGCTTCCCATGGTGCGTGATTCCGCGGACGAACGACGCACTGCAGGAATAGGAGTCATCTGTGAAAGCGCAGGCAAGTACGTAGTACGCCTGATCCGTCGCAAGGTGCAAATTCGTGCATTGCGGTCCAAGGTGCGTAGTGGCTCCAAAAATGAAAACTCACTCAATCATTTTCCCACTGGTGATTTTATGCCTACAGTGTGGGTCAAGCCGATGGGTGTACGAATGATTGTGAAGTCACTTTTTCTTCTTGGCGGGTCGATCTCTTACAAAATCATGGCATTACATTCAACCATTTCACTTCATTACATCTCATCACATCGCATTGCATTACATAACATTACATTCATTTCAGTACATTTTTGAGGTTGTCGGGCTAGGGCACTACGATTACTTTATTCGTGCTAAAGCCTAGCCTTAGACCATGACTGGCAATTAATTCCTGAATATTATTGAGTCAAAAAATACCACGTTTCGTCTCAATAAAATATAACACAGGGGACTTAAAATCGATTATTGTCCTCTAATACCACGAAATCGTTACAGCTGTTTTCGAAAACACGATAACAAATCTTTGCTAGATCTTTGCTCGTTTCGTACTAAATTCGTTCGTATTTTTAGTGTAGTGACTCACTGCGGAAATTCGGCGTTGGAACGATCCGCAACGGGTCTTTTCGTCAAGTCTAACATAATAGAGCGGAATTTCCGCGTGGTAACTTACCGCAAGATTTTCGCTTTAGTGTGTCCTATTTGATGGAAAGGTTCGTTGCGGAATGTTCCGATGCAGAATTTCCGCAGGGGTGGCGCTACACTTAATCTTAAAAGTTTTTCAAAACATATCGAAGCTTAAGAAAAATATATTTACCTCTCAAATAATTATGCAGGCAGAATAAGACCAGTTGTCATGGAGACCTTTAGGGGAGGCGTACGTCCAGCAGTGGACGTCTTTCGGATAACATGATGATGATCAAATAATTAAGCATACTGTACAAAATACCATCTAACCTCCCGCACTAACAGGCCGCCTCGAATCTAATTTCATTCGGTGTAATCCCTAGATTTACCCTCAATTTTACCCGTATTGGGTAAGTATTTTCAAATTAAGTTCAAGCAATCTATGCATTAGCATAAAAATTTATTCATTACTGGATACAAGAGGGGTTGCTCTTTTTTATTTTGAATCAGAAAAAAGCGATGATCGATTCATTTTACTTTACTTTTTAGGGTTCCGTACCCAAAGGGTGAAAAATGAGATCCTATTAATACGAGTAGTCGAGTATGTCTCCGAATTTCGTCTGTCTGTCTGTCAGCAGGCTGTATCTCATGAACCGCAATAGGTAGACAATAGAAATTTTCACATGTTATGTATTTCTGTTGCTGCTATAACAACAAATAATAAAAATAAAAAAATTGAAAAGAAGGAGGGCGTCCCTACTATACAAACGTGTTTTAAGTGATTTTTAATACATTTTTAGTTCATTTAAGTAGTAACAAACATTGTTCTTAGCTATTGTAGGAAATATCATGTCATATCATCAATTTAGTTATGTTTAATCACAATAAAGGCCAAATTAAAAGTACCCTAAACCGACGAGCATGAAAGGATTGATGAAGGTTCAGGAAGCAAAGGAAGTATGTCAAGATCGTAGCAGGTGGAGAACTGTGGTCTCTGCCTACCCCGACGGGAACAAGGCGTGATGTTATGTATGTATGTATGTATCATGTAGTTAATTAATAAATTTAAAAAATGTGATATTTTTTAGACTTATTTTGAAAAAACTGAAAAAAAGAGTTTTTTTTTTCTTTGAATTTTAATTTTGTTTTTTATTTAAAAAATGTTTTACTACATTTTAGTTATTTTAAATCATTTCAATTGATGAACTATGATGTCGGCTAGTCAATAAAAAAAAATAATGGAAAAAGATAAACAAAATTAGGAAATATCGTAAAGGAACTGCAGCACGTCACGCGTCTTTACAAAAAAAGAAAAAAAATCATTAAAAAAACCAAAGCCGCTTAGTCCCAAATATAAAAGTAATTATTAACAATTTTGTACAAATATTCAAAAAACGCCGGGTGGTCACTTATCCCTGGGACACATTGTACTCGTATACATATATATACTTCTTTCATGAAAACCACTAACGAATTAAATTTAAATCCTATAAAAGCTCAGTTTTATTTGTGGTTACATAGATAGATATCCATTGCCGTCATTGTCAAAGTTGCTTTGTGGATTTCGGGATAACAGTTGCGATGGAAATATTTAACTCCCTCTCTTTGTAGTGTTTCAGTCCAATTGGTTTTCTGTTCCGGAAAAGCTACAAAGAACTTTTACGTCCATTTTTTTGGCTAGAAGTCCCAAATTGGGCTCCAAGTAACAATAGAAAAGTTTTCTTTTGTAAACATTAGTTGTTTTGCTAACGAAAGTAAACGTATTTGTTTGAGTTCCAAAATTTAAATTTTTTTTTTTTTCTTTTGGGATAAAAGTTTTTGTTTACGTTGGAGAAAATTGTAACTACATTTTAAAGGCTTCAATTTTCTAAAATTGAAACCAATAGTTTAATAGAATTATATTCTGTCTGAATAAATCCTTTTTAGGGTTCAGTAGCCAAATGGCAAAAAACGGAACCCTCATAGATTCGTCATGTCTGTCTGTCTGTCTGTCCGTCCGTATGTCACAGCCACTTTTCTCCGAAACTATAAGAGCTATACTGTTGAAACTTGGTAAGTATATGTATTCTGTGAACCGCATTAAGATTTTTACAAAAAAGTAGATAAAAAAACAATAAATTTTAGGGTTCCCCATACTTGGAACTGAAACTCAATTTTTTTTACATAAAACGCATACATGTGGGGTATCTATGGATAGTTCTTCAAAAATGATATCGAGGTTTCTAATATATTTTTTTTTAAACTGAATAGTTTGCGCGAGAGACACAAGTGGTAAAATGTGTGTCCCCCCCCCCTGTAACTTCTAAAATAAGAGAATGATAAAAATAAAATAAAATATATGATGTACATTACCATGCAAACTTCCAACGAAAATTGGTTTGAACAAGATAATCAAATGAAATCAGAAGCCATTCAGCTGCTATAAAACTCTGAAATCAGGGGTCGTATGGAGTATTTGGTTTTCGTCGGGGCATCTACTCCATACGACCCCTGATTTCAGAGTTTTATAGCAGCTGAATGGCTTTTGATTTCATTTGACTACCGTTATGAAATCTCACATAACCACCTGGTCCAACAACTTAACGTGCCTTGCAAAGCACGGAAGTAGTCTAATTGTGTAAAGCTTCGACCCGTTATAATAATCTTTACTTGCTATTTAAAATGAAATACTATAACAATTAATTAATAATATGAAATTGCCGAAATTTTCTTACAGATTATTGAGATCATTATTCCCATAATTCTAAAACAATTTTTTTCATTTGTCTTATATTTTAGAATTGTCTTCAAAGTTATTAATGTATGCACAAAATAAAGTTTTTATTTTTAGTTTGACATACAAAGAAAAGTTTCTAAAATTGATCGTCTTAAATGTCGTCCGATTTCATCATTAGATTTGTTATACTTTTTTAGAGATAATATTTTTCGAAAATTAAATTTAAGCTTCTGGTAGCTTAATGTCTTCCGATCATGCTTAAAAAAAATTGGATATTTAATTTCTAAACAAAATGTAAAAATGTTAGTACTGAAAATTGAGTTTACCTAAAATTCACTACACAAAACGGCAATTTCATAGGTAAAGACCTATTTATACTGTAAAATATAAAAAAGTACAGTTTAATTTCAAATGAATCATGGAAAAGATATGAAAATAAAAAATCTGAGCAGCTC
This sequence comes from Athrips mouffetella, assembly GCA_947532105.1. NCBI lineage: Eukaryota > Metazoa > Arthropoda > Insecta > Lepidoptera > Gelechiidae > Athrips > Athrips mouffetella. The sequence goes on from OX383967.1 coordinate 28,042,974, forward strand.
TCTGTGGTAGCCGCGAGTTGCGAACTCCGACACGCGGATTATTGTAACGATGTTTGACGATCGACTGCGGAGCAATCATCCGTGCTGATGACAACCTGAAGTAAATTTCATACAAAGGTCTCGAGGACGACCCTTGTCTCAAATAAATGAAGTTAAGAGCGTAAGAGATTCTGATCAAAGACAGGAAGGGAACTCTTTGTGATAAGTAATGTGATATCTACTGAGAGCTTCTCAAAGTAATCATTAATATCATATTGTTTTATTGAGTACAGAAGATCGCTTGGTTTCTTTGTAATTTTTTTTGTCACAAGTGTACAAACGAGTAGGTGGGCCACTCGGTGGTAAGTCACCATCGCCCATGACACCCAATATCCTAATTAGTGCCATAATTTGACACTAATAAGATAGTGACAACAAGCTGGAGGATGGGCAGCAGCATCCTCCTGTGTATCATACCATCTTACTTACTGCGGTCACATACAACCGCGGTCCATGGTGCCAGCCGTAACACTGACAAGCGAGGTGACTATGGTACTTTCCATCAGAAGCTAGAATTCTGGAGGGTGCTCCCTGTCCTGTAGTGGACATTTCATGGGATGTTATGATAAAAACAGCATAGCGCGTTACCCACCCTGAGAACTAAGATGGTATGTCTCTTGAGTTGGTAATTTCACTGGCTCCCTTACCTTTCAAACCGAAACACAGCAGTGCAAACACTGCTTCTTTACGGCAGAAAAAAGCAAGGGGGTGGTACTTCCCCAGACCGACTGCAAAAAAACCCTACCACTATAAATTAAGATAAAACTTAATACTTTTCTTTTTGAAAATTTTTAATTTTGGATAGAGATTCCCTTTGGTAAGTGAATTTTCAAAAAGTGCTAATGAAAGTTGGCACCTGCAGCTTATTAACGGAATAAATGACACGAGAGGGTCCCGAATCGATTTCCAGATAGTTTATGATTATTGCAAAAGAGGGATGAACGAAAGATTGCAGAGGGATTTCGGTATTCTCGGGTATTCATTCTGATAATCCGCGATTTTATTGCATATTTTTTATCAAAAGGTGTGAATTATGGCGCCTTAAGTAAACCACATAAATGGAAGGTTCAATGCAAGTTTTATATGAAAATGATTTTATTTTAACACTTCCAGTGTTCGGATAAATCTTCAAAGTGGAAAATCGCAAAATTTCACAACCACAGGCAGGATTCGAACCTGCGTCTTCTGCGTCAGTACCGCAGACGCTTTACCAACTAGGCTACTGTGGTCCTGCCTAATGTTGTAAAATCTGCGATCTCTATACGCATTCCAACGTTGCGTTAGTGCTGCCACCTAGTAAGCATTAGCTGTACTAATGTTGGTGCTGCCACCTAGTAAGCATGCTGCCATCTATTTGCAATAATGGACTAGTTGGGCTAGTACAGTTCATGCATTTTTTTAAATACCGCGTTTTAGACAGAAACCTACAGCGCCATCTGTTGCAATGATACTGTAATGTTGAGGCGGCTATTATAGAGCGAAGCTCGGTCGACCAGGTACTTACTAAGTATATGAGTGATATTTGATGTTACTCTAATACTTGTTTAATTATTTATCTTTGTCCTGGATCGTCATTTGTATTAAAAAAGGAAAAATTGAGGTGAATTTCTTTGACAGGCTAATTGAATCGATATATTCGAAGAACGTCGCTCGAGCTCGAAATAACGTTATTTGGCGCTTCATGTGGGGTAGCCTCGAGACACGTTTACTACGTAAATATTGAGATTACGCTCCGAAACGTTATTTTAATACCGTTTGTATTTACTTGGATATAACAAACGGTTTTTATTTTCATATTTGCTCCTACGATCTCATTTGGCGCCCGAACTGACTCCCAGTTGAGCGCCAATTATGTACACACGGCTGCACATCAGTAAAAACACTTTTGGACCTTATGGCGTGGTAATAGAGTTGAAAAAGTTTCTACCGACAAGCGGTTGACCGTACCATATAGTTTATTTTTTCATTTCGAGGTTTGTAGTAAATATAATAATTGTGCACAAATATAAAGTAGTCAGAAGTTTAGTTGAATGACTTCCATTAATCATCATCCTATACTATTAAACGAGCTTGTATATATATAAATATATATATATATATATATATATATATATTTGTAATCGGTTTCTCGAAAACTTGAAAAAATTAAATTTAGTATTGAGTGGTTTTCGGGGGCAAATTCATGTCTCATGTCTGGGAAAATTCGTTTTCTCTGTATTTTTAAGCATTAACGTTTTAGACAAAAACCTACAGCGCCATCTATTGGCGGGTAGCACAGCTTGATCACCCGATGATTTTTAATGTTGAGGCGGCTATTATAGAGCGAAGCTCGGTCGCCCAGGTACTATTTTTTAAATAAGGGATGTTCGCCGCGGTAGCCATCGTTGGCTTAGTTCAGAGCTAAGAGCGGGTTGTGAAATAACTGGCAATGACCTCCAGGTTTGAATCCCGGTTGACGACTATTTATATTTCTTTTATTTATGCATTTTCTCTTTTTGTGTATTTAATTTTTTTAGAACGATTTTGGAAAATTTTGAGGGGATATGAACGTTTCAAGGGATATTATGATGATGATACATAATTCCCACGGATACGCATTATATGCGTTCCAAGTCGCAGGGCAAACCTTTTCAACCACCGTTCCGAAAGTTCTACTGGATGGCGCTGCAGGTCAGCATAAGGAAAAACCAAAGCAAGGAGGTTTTTGTTCTGAGGGAAAAACCATCATGGATCAGTATGAAAATGATTACTTTGATTGCTGCTGTCAAACGACTGTATGTTTTTTTATTGTGAAAACCCGGCCAAGTGCGAGTCAGAGTCGCGCCCTAAGGGTTCCGTACCTATCTACCATAATGGTATACCAAAAGCTTTTGCTCTTTGATTTTGACCCGTCTTTTATAGAAAAGTTCTTGAAACGGGAGCTCACCTTAATTGGTTACTATTAGTTGTGAGAAAAATTGAAATATTTGATGATTTTAGACTAGACCCTTTATTTGTACTGTGAGACCTAGCTTCTTGCCAAATTTCATAATTTTAGGTCAACGGGAAGTTACCTGTCGGTTTTGCATTTTTGCATAAATGTATGGAAATGAGGACATAAAAAGCCATTTTTTTTTATTGCGTCGTTGTAAAGAATTGAAATTTTCAGATCTTGTGTGGTTTATGAACCTTAATATTCGTTATCAATTTCAACCTGATACCTCTTGTCGTTCGTGAGAAAAAGGGTCTTGACAGACAGACAGACAGACAGACGGACAACAAAGTGATCCTATAAGAGTTCCGTTTTTTTATTTTGAGGTACGGAACCCTAAAAACATTCATATCTATGTTTTATTAAGTCTAAAAAAAGAAATTTCCAACAGTGTACAGCGTACCACCCATCGAAACTTATAAAAACGCATTTGACAGACATTAAGGAAAACTCCCTATTGGTAATACAGATGCGTTAAGGTGATCCGTTTCCCATACAAAAATTCAAATGACTTGCATTCTTACGCGGGACACAAAATTCTGTTGAAAAACGAACGAATACTGCTATTTTTAGTAAAAAAAAATTTTTTTTGTCTAATAGTAGATAGATAGATAAATGCTTTATTGCGCACATAACAAAAATATAACTAATAGTACCTACTAGTTTTTGTTTGCAATTTTTGGTTCAATATTACATTGTGGGCGTGCGGTCAAAACTGTACGGTTGTGCTTTGTGTGCATGTGTGAGTGATCGTACTCATGTAAATCACGGACTGACGAGAGTAATTGACTTTACTGGACATGAAGTGATATTTTTTTTTATTGAAATTTTTGTTAGGCGCTGAAGTTGAACCATGAAATTTACGCTGATCAACTTTTTGCACATATATAGTTGGTACTTGGCTCCATCTAGTTGCGTTCGGGTCTAAGCTGGCCGTGACAGATCACCTTAAGTTGGCATTACATGGCATAGTTGGCCAACATGTTTCTCATAGGTATAACCACGGAGCATAAAAGTGAAGTATGCTTAGCGTTTCTCGCTCGTAATGAGTTAATTTATGTTCAGGCTGAGCAAATGTTTGGGAAGCGTGAGCTAGAGTGAATTAGTTATGAAACTTTCGCCACAAAAGGTGCACACAACCTAATTAAATGTAATATTAGTATTTGAAATGAAATTCTCATAAATAAAAATTAAGGTCCATAAACGACGCAATCAAAAGATATGGCTTTTTATGTCCTCATCTCCATACATTTATGCAAAAAAACAAAACCTACAGGGTACTTCCCGTTGATTTAAAATTATGAAATTTGGCAAGAAAATACAAAAATAAAAAAAAAGTCTAAAATCATAAAATATTTCAATTTCTCTCACAACTAATAGTAACCAATTAGGGTGAGCTCCCGTTTCAAGAACTTTTCTATAAAAGAGGGGTCGAGTTGGATGGTCGCTGACTTTTTTAAAATCAAAGAGCAAAAGCTTTTAGTATATCATATGGTAGATAGGTACGGTACCTTTAGGGCGCGAGTCCGACTTGCACTTGGCCGGTTTTTTTTATATTCAGACGGCCTAAAAGTATACAGGGTGTTTTACATTCTGAGAATAAAACGATTTTAACTTAATTTTGAAAATAAATAAAACCAAGAAATTTATTTAAAAATTGATTAAAATTTTAATGTCCGGTATTAAATTACCGCATATTTTAAGCGTTTTCAACAACTGTAACAAAATAACTAAAACTGAATTCATGACACGGCACAAGAAAGCAATCTAGAAAGAAATAACAATATTCTAAGTACCGCTAAAAATAAAACTTCGTTAACACAAAAAACTAAAAAATATTTTCTTTATAATTGCTCAAAAAGCAATTCTTAGAAAAGAACCTTCAATATTCTTTTCTGTCTCAGTAAATCCTGAGTTGTAATTTTGTAAACATTAAAAAGGTGTCCTCCGAAGCGTCCGTAATCCTATCACTGATGGTTCTTACACAAAATGGTGGATTACACTAAGGAGCCCTTAAATACGAACGCCGAATAAGGTTTTTCTGTTTTTAACTGGTAACAAAAAAGAATCTTTTATCTGCAGAAATCTACATGATCTTTTATTCCTTTAGCTTCGAAATTCTTATTCTAAATTATATTACATAAGAGAGGTAGCACCCTCCAGAATTCCAGAAAAAAAATCTTAGGATTGCGGCGGTTGTTGGTGACCGCAGTAAGTGAGATGGTACAATACACAACAGGACACTGCTGCCTATCCTCCAGTCATAATCTCTCGAGGCCACGGGTAGGGACAGGTTGGTACTGTTCTTTACCGGCTCCACTTGTTCAAAAACTTACTTATACAGGGTGTTAGGGACAGCCTTCCGAATACTGAAGGGGCATGATCATTCAACACACTGAACAACTTTCAGTGAACAAAACTTTCAGGAAACAAAAAAAAATCCCCGTCTTCATACAAAGTTGTAAACTAAATTGGGCAGTTTGTATGGAGAAGCTGATTATTTTTTTCGTTTCATGTAAGTTTTGTTCACTAAAAGTTGTTCAGTGTCGTTGACTGATCATGCCCCTTTAGTACCCTAACACCCTGTATAAGTAAGTTTTTGAACAAGTGGTGCCGGTAAAAAACAGTACCAACCTGTCCCTACCCGTGGCCTCGAGAGATTATGACTGGAGGATAGGCAGCAGTGTCCTGTTGTGTATTGTACCATCTCACATACTGCGGTCACCAACAACCGCGGTTCATAGTGCCAGCCGCAATCCTAAGATTTTTTTTCTGGAATTATGGAGGGTGCTACCTCTCTTATGGCTTTACATCGCTTTATTTAGAACATCTTTCATAAAATAATCAGCAAGACAAATTAATAATTCTGGTTCTGTGAGTAGTGTTTTGTTGTTGAAATGTGGAAATGTTACTTATTTTAGAATAAGAAAGATTTTTTTTATGTCACAAGGTAGCAAACGGGCAGGTGAGCCACATGATGGTAAGTTGTCTTCACCGCCCATAGCACCCACTGTCTTATTAGTGACATACTTTGACGCTAATAAGGCAGCAAAGCGCGTTTTCCACCCTGAGAACTAAGATGTTATGTCTCATGTACCAGTAATTTCACTAGCGCCCTTACCCTTCAAACCAAAACACAGTAGTGCAAACGCTGCTGCTTTGCGGCAGAAATAGGTAAGAGGTTGGTACTTCCCCAGACGGACTTTGCACAAAAGCCCTACCACCTTCATAACCTTTAGCTTAGTGTACATCTCGTCCCGTCAAAAACTTATCCACGGGTCAAATGTACAATTTCTTGACTTTGTTTATCATTTTGAACTTCTAACATAGTTAATATCTAATAATTCTTAGTATTTTTCTGTTTATTTCAGTCTACTTCACTATTCCCGACTCACCAGGTTGAATTTAATATTAAATCAGACAGTTACATAGAAATCTGAATTTCGAGAACGAACAAGTCCCTGTTGTCTGGGTAGTTTCTCATGAAATTTAATATCAAGGTAGAGTTGAAATGAATAGGTACCAAACTACTCAAACTCAAAATCGTTTATTCATTGTTGGATATTAAGATCTCTTAATGACGTCAGCTAAACTAAATCGCTTCACAAACAATGTGGCGCCATTGTACTGGAATGAAATATATACCTACATCCTATACTATTAAACGAGCAATATTTGTATATATATATATTTTCAATACATTTGCTCGAAAAACGTACTTACAAGGACGTAAACATTGCTCGTAAGTAGTTACTTACCGAACTAGTGCGGTAAGTAAAAAAAGTATAATACCAAGGAGTTTTTACACTCTGATAATAAAATTATGTTGTAAAAATACTACAGTGGTGACTTTTTACTTGGGTGACGACTACCTACCTATATTCAAAATAAAATGGAGAGTACCAGGAGAACATAAATCGACAAGAGGCTGACAGTACCCATGGTTGGTTCCTTTTCCAAGTGTATCACTTATACCTGTTTTCTCACAAATGTATTGAAAAACGTCGAAAGATATACGTCCGTAAGGGTTATGACAAACTCGTGCCGATGGTAAACCCTCGACTTCGTCTCGGGCTTACAAAACGTCAACTCGTTTGTAATAACCCAACTTACGGAACTTGTATCTTAAACTACTATTGTTTGGCTCTAACGATTTCTATGAAATTTTGTATACAGGGGTTTTTGGGGGCACAAAATCGATCTAGTCAGGTCTCATGTCTGGGAAAATTCGTTTTCACCGTCTTTTTTAATATTTCTTAGCGCGTTTTAGTGCGTTCAAGAAACGACATCTGTTGTTGAGTAGCATGGTTTGCTCACCCGATGATATTTTAATCATACAGAGCATTAGCTCGGTCGCCCAGGTACTGTAACTAATGTAAGTTATAATAAATTGTAAGAAATCTTTTTTTGTTTATCGTCCAGCTATCATTAACAAAAACTTTAGTATACACACTAGGCACAGCTCGTATCGTGGTTACTGCTGCTTTAATATGAGTAAATAGGACACTTATTTTGGAAAATAATAAACAATGGTACCTACTAGTGAGCTACTAGTACGAGTATATGGACATCTCCTTTCACAACGTGTTTGCAAATCCTATCCTACTTATCCTACTATAATATTATAAACGCGAAAGTTTGTAAGTATGTATGTATAGATGGATGTATGTTTGTTACTCTTTCACGTAAAAACTGCTGAATGGATTTCAATGAAATTTTACAATAATATAGCTTATACATCAGAATAACACATAGGCTACAATTTATAAAACTGCGCAGACGAAGTCGCGGGCACCAGCTAGTATTTTATAACTTTGTATCATACTCGTATCATTATTGTTTAAAGTTACTGTTACTTATTTATTTATCATTAAGCATAATTTAAGTGTAATTGTTTTACTACACTGCACTACTCATAATATTATTACGGATTCGTCTCCCAAAGGTTGTCTGGAAGAGATCGCTTCCAGCGATAAGGCCGCTTTTGCCCACATTTTGTTTAGTTTTCTTTGTGACTGTTTTGTTCTTGTTATGTAAAGTGTGCATACGCACGGTACAAAACTGTAGAATTATTTAGTTCGCTTTCTCAGAGGCGCGACACGACGCAGCAGCGATATGATATTTGTTGGCTTGCAGCGCGCAGGCGATATCGCAAGCTTTTTAAGCTCTTGTGTTTCAATGGATGCTTTCTGCCCGGCAACACGCGCGGGAGTGGAGCGATATTGCCTGCATGTAGCGACTATTAAAATACAACGTAAGCTTGTGGTATCGCCTGCGTACTGCAAGCCAACATATATCGTACCGACCGCTGCCTCATCGCGTCGCGCCAATGAGAAAGCGCACTTAATAATTCTATCGTTTTTAGGGTTCCGATACCAAAATGGTAAAAAAAGGAACCCTTATTGTGCGACTTTGTCTGTCTGTCTGTCTGTCTGTCACACCTCTATATCTCAGCAACCACTCATGCTATCGACTTGAAATTTGGAATAGTTTTAGAAAATAGTTGCCCAACTAAATTGCATATGTAAGAATTTTGAAAAAATTATAATTATTCATTTAAAGGGGGCCAAATTTCAAATTGTCGCTACTAGGTTGAGTGGGGTATCATATGAAAGGGCTTTACTTGTACATTCTAAAACATATTTTTGTATTTTTTTACGTTTCTTAGTTTTCAAGTTATGATGAAAAATGTCAAAAGAAATACCATTCCCCCCCCTTATCTCCGAAGTTTGTATAAGGAAAAATCTGAATTAAATACAGTTGATAGAAGTTTATGTAAACTTTACAGCAAAAATAAAACGATCTTTCTAAGTTGCACAGTTTTTCAGAAATCTGCAAAAAACCTTTACAAACAAACTTAGTTTTGCGGTCCTGAAAATGGACTTTATTGCTTCCAAAAATACTATAGGTATATCTGAACCCTCGGCGCGCGAGTCCGACTCGCACTTGACCGGTTCTTTTTTATTATTCGTATTCTGTAGTAGTACCTAGATAGATTATATAGTTAAACAATATTGCACACAATTTCACAAAACAATACAATCATAAGAGAAACTTAAATAAATGTGGGCAAAGGTGGCCTTAAGCAATCTCTTCCAGACAACCTCGGGAGAAGTTTTAGAGGTTGGATTTATTATGATTTTAATGACAATTATTTTTTTTCCTCATCTATTTAAAATATTATCAGTGACACCTGCACTCTGCAGTATCAAAATGTCATAAAATATACGAGTAATCAACTTCCACGATTATTACAGAATTTTAATGTACAAAATTAAAAGTTTCAGTCTTTCCTGGTTGTATCTGTGGCACATGCGATATATTATTCATCAACTTGACTCCTTTGACTTCATGCACGCCCGTATACCGCATCTACCGTCTATTTGGCTTGCACTCAAATGCAACTTTGCTAGACTTCGTTATTTAATCATGTAATCTCTTCCTTATTTAGTCGTGTATGCACTTGTACATTATTTACTTTGTTTTTAAGAGATTTCGTCGACGTAAAAAAACTTTAATTGGGATTTCATGATTCTAGTTCTTCCATCTTAAGTATGCAGTGCCAATTCTCGTAACCAATCAGGTCGCTTAAAATTATAAAGTCAAATGCACAATGACTGACTGAAGGCAAACCTTCGAAAGAAGCTGTTGTTACGTTTGTGTATTACCTAATAAAAGAAACAATAAAAAAATCCTGACTGTGTAGAAAAATAAACAAGTTCTAAAATCTAAGATAACAAAATATAACTTGAATTTCATGAAATATTGCAGGCGGTGACAAACCAGAGTGGACTAAAATTACCTATGTGTTTGGAGGTGGGTTTACATCAAATATATTTTTGTAGTTTTTGTTTGTCCGCGCCGGGAACTGAGCGGACGTCCCAGGTTGTCTCATGAAATTCAAGTTAGTTATATCTTTTTAGAAATTGCATTTGTTTTTTCTTTTTACATTTCATATTTTTGTACATTGCCGGGTATTTTGTTTTTTGTTTTTTTTTTCTAGGTGTCAAATTCGTTCGTACTTATAACGTACAAAAAAAAAGAAAAAAATAAGAAAATAAAATATAAAAAGGCGAAAAAAGTCTTCTTTACTGCTGGCTATATGGTATCAATACGATTCACGTTAGGAAACAAAGCAGTTGTCCCCAACATAATTCTCTCAGGCAGATTTTATTTCACAGGATGATAAAGTGTTATGAATTAAATGTAAATTCAAAATATCAAAAAAAAAATAACAAAAAATATTTTTCATAATTTTTTTTGTAATTTTTGTATAGAAAAAAGTACATATTTTTTTGGATTTTTTAATAGAAGGTTTGTCTAATATAGTGCAATACCCCAGAAAAGTTTCATCGACTGAGGATTTAATGCGGAGGTCTTCATACAACGATCCGCTTCGTTTCCTAGACTATACAGGCAGAAAACAGTTGCTTTAATGGTGGCAGTCTGCAGTATTGTGTTACTGATAATCCTCCTTTCCAGACCCCTTTGTCGCCTTTTACGACACCCTTGGAAAGAGATAAGAAGGAACTATTCTTAGCTTTCACGTCATGAACTCTATAAATACGTGGATATACCCCACAGAGCAGTTTCTGCTCTGTGATATACCCTAACAATAAAACCAAGTTGTATAAAACTTTTGAATACAACCATACAACAGTCAAAGTTGTGGTTAAAGTTACTTCTTCGCCCAAAGATCTCCCTTACCTTGGTATCGAAGATTTGGAATAGTTCGGAATACTTAAGCCACTGTCAAAGTTGAGTGAAAACCGAAAACTCATAGTTAGGTCTGTACACACTCAGAATAGTTTCGACGTTGCCCTAAGTTCCCTTTCATGGTCAAATCTCCTTTAAGTTAGCACTTTGGAAGACATTTGAGAAATAGTTTCAAATCTACCTATTTGTGTCCAAATCGTTCTTATTTTTGGTATCCCACTGATAAATTCATTTGAGGCTTTTTTCTATTGTCAATGGGCTTACTCTTAATTTGACATTATTTTATTTTCATACTTTTGACCTGACTTATATTTGACATTTTGTATTTTACTTTTGACCAAATGTTATTGTATGTTAATGTAAATTGTAATTTTATTTTTGGGAACATTTGGGAACGGTGCTAGACGACGGCTCACTTAGGGTCGCTGTGGCTTTGAGGCTCGGCTGCCAGGTGTGCGAACCACACTTGTGCAAGTGTGGCACTGGAGTCGAAGCCAATGGTCACCACGGTTTAAGCTGCAATAAGTGCGCTGGTAGATTCCCACAGCACCATAGTTTGAATGAAATCATCCGTCGGGCCCTAATATCTGCGGAAGTTCCCTGCAGCTTAGAGCCGTCAGGGCTGAGCCGAGATGACGGAAAGCGCCCGGACGGATTGACTTTGGTGCCGTGGATTAAGGGAAGGAGCTTCATTTGGGATGCAACGTGCGTCAGCACTTTTGCCGCCACGCACTTGCTGCGGTGCACCAGGGAGGCAGAAGCGGCCGCGGAGTGGGCCGCTTCACAGAAAGGAATTAAATATGGTAACCTGGCAGACGCATATATTTTCCTCCCTTTTGCCGCGGAAGTGACGGGTGTGTGGTGCAAACAGGCCATCAGTTTCGTGAGGGAGCTGGGGCGGCGTTTGCGAAGAAAGGGTGCCGATCCCCGTGCCGAATCGTACCTGGTGCAGCACATCTCACTGGCCACCCAACGCGGTAACGCAGCCAGTGTGATGGGCACATTCCCACCGGGTACGATTCGGGGCGGGCTCTTTGACTACAGATTTTAGTTTAGATTGTGACATTTTTCTGTTCCCAGTTGTTGTATTGTATTTTATTATAATTTGACTTTTGTGTATTATTATCACAAATATTGTTTTAAAAAATGTCAACTAATCAAAATATGGAAATATATTTACTTTCCTACATTAAAAAAAATATATTTTAATTTCATTAGTTTTAATGCTTATTATATTTAACTTTTATTTAATTAAATTTTGATTAAATTTTATTGATTGTATTAATTTGTAACTAAACTATTATTTCGACACAAATTATTTGTTATGAAATAAATAAATATGAAATATGAAACTCTTGAACTCGATCTAGTCTTGAGGAAATATATGAGGTCAACGATGGAACGAGCTTGCCCACAAGAAGCCTATTCACTACTGACTTGAATATATTCGGGTTATATGAACTCGGGAACACAGCGCAGGCAGATAATTCCACTCTTTTTATACAAAAAGCAAAATTAACATCACACTCTTTTGCAAAATGAAATACACGGCTTTACGCGGGTATTTCATTTTGCAAAAAAAAAGTGGTTCGCATATAGCAGACATATTCCTGCTACCGTAATAGCGTCCCATAAGTTTACTGATACTGACTTTCGTTTTTCTCACGCATTAGTACTGGTAACACTTCTTTGACCTTGAGAAGAGCTTTAGTTACTACAGTCTTTAAGGAAGCACTGGTTCAGCCTATACTGGTTTAGTTAATAATAATATTTTTTTTATTTTCTCGCCACTGAGACTGATGCCTTAACTAGACGTAGACCCTGTAGGGCCTGTATGTCAGGACATCAGGTCTCCAACTCTCAGCAGTTAATATTACTAGCGATGCAACACTTAGAACTAATAACAGTAATTAGTAAGAATTTTTATTTTTTGAAGTTACCTCTTACCTGTGGAAATATTGCTCTTTTAATAGTATAGAATCACACACTTCCAAAGTGCCTTCACATAAGGATGATAGAGTAGTAAAACAGAGGCACCACATTCATCATACACGAACGTAGTGATTCCCGCTCACCTGTCCACGTCTTTTAATATATCTGTGCGTTACACGGTTTCTCTTTCTATCACGTTTATACTGGATCTTACAAAAAAATATCTCTCCAATTATTTTTTGAACTTTATTATACATACATACATAATATCACGCCTGGTTCCCGTCGGGGTAGGCAGAGACCACAGTTCTCCACCTGCTACGATCTTGACATACTTCCCTTGCTTCCTGTACTTTCTTTCCGGTTTAGGGTACTTTTAACCTGCCCTTTATTCAGAACGTCCTGTATTTGGTCCTGGTACGTTCGCCGTACTTTATTTATAACGTACTTTATTCAATGAATTGATATTGCTACTTAATAATAGACATAACAATATAAAACCGTCATCATTGTCAACAATATTAAATTATTAACATCATCATATCGTGTGGGTTGCAAGGTCGATGACCGACCTCACAAACCCTGGTGTCAGAGTTATTGAGCCGCCAAAGGCCTCTGACATGGCTCATTAACGACTACATCCGTAGATAGTAGTCGGGACCAACGGCTTTACGTGCCTTCCGAAGCACGGAATCATCTAACTTTTCGGGCAATCAGGTGATTCATCCTGCAATGCCCTAACCAAACTGGGGAGGTCGCACAAAGAGATTTTTGTTTGACAGTGTCCCCACTGGGAATCGAACCCCGAACCTCCGGATCGAGAGCCGAACCCTCTAACCACTAGACCACGGAGGCTGTTAAAATTAAAATAGAACTGTACTTGTACTTAGTCAAAAAGCCCTCCAATAATCGTACCGGACGCAAAGGTGCCCATGACACTCGCCGCGTTGCCGCGTTGGACAGCAATGGACAACCTTTGCGTCAGGTTGGATCTGGAGCGAGCATCATACCCCCTTTTCTCGGAGTCGACGGCCGATCTCCTTAATGAAGCCCAAATTATTTTTTTGAGTTTTTATTTTATCATACAGCGTAACTTTTAATTCACCAGGAAATATATGATTCTGCCCATGAAACTAAACAACTTCTCCCAAGGAACATAGGTCAAAATACAAAAAACTAAATTTGACCTCCCATACGAAATGCGCTAGAGTCTGTGCGGAAAGAGAATGGGCATAAGAATTGAGGTCGCAGCTGTGCTTAATTACCGTATTTGTCGTGCTGTCAACACTGATAAGTCACTCTCGTTCATTATAGAGCGACTCTAACATCTTGATATTTTGAGGCTGTGATGGAATGTTTTTAGATTGACAGCACGACAAATACGGTAATTAAGCACAGCTGCGACCTCAATTCTTATGCCCATTCTCTTTCCGCACAGACTCTATCAGCTGATACAGTTTCTATGGGAGGTCACAAATTGATTTTCGTATTTTGACCCATGTTCCTTGGAAAAAGTTGTTCAGTTTCATGGCCAGAATCATGCCTTGTTTTTTCTGGTGAATAAAAAATCACGCTATATATTGGTGAAAAATAATACAATGGGTGATTCTAGGAAATTCTACGTGTTAGAAAAAAAGGAAGAATAGATACAAAACTGTGAGATGAACGGTCCATTTTTTATTTTAATTTCAGTTTAAGCGCAGAGCTGATGATTATACTACACAAGGAAAATTTATTTTCTCCGTGTCTTTGCGTAAAACAATTAAAGATACGCTACAGCGCCATCTTTTAGTCTGTATGGCATTAGATTATTCAGGTATAAATTGTGAAAAAATACTCTAGAAAAAACCTATCAAAATTTATTACCACATAAAGCTATGTATCACTCTGCAGCTTTAATTACTCTCTGCTTTGAGCATAAAATAACTTATTTTAAAACCACACAATGAACGAAACCGCAATAAAATAAGATTAAAACAAGTTTTAAAAGCTGTTTCGAAAACAAGAGAATTAACACTCATTTTAATTAAACCGACGAAAATTCAAACGTAAAACACAGATTGTTCCATTTTCAAAACTCTGCGTCCGTTCGCTATTAACACTTTATAGTTTGCGCGAGCGGTAAACATTATTAAAACGTAAAACGGAACGTAGATTATTTTCTTCGTTTCTTTTGCAAAATGCGTTTCGTTTTACGCTTTGCAATGTCGAGTTATTATGTGGATTGAGGGAAGTTTTCGTAAGTCATCTCTGTCAGTTGTGTTTTACGTTTTACGCAAATGCTGAATCATAGTATTTCTTAAGAGCTATTTCGTATAAGGCATTATTTTGAATGATGTTGAGGCATTCAAAGACTTATTTACTTTTCTCGTTTTTTTGAACCATATTTCTTATGAAACGTTCTGTTTTATGCTCTAAATCACACAAAATTTTTGTAATAATAAAAAATAATCTATAATACTCTAGCAAACATTTAGCACTCTTATACAGGGTGTTAATTTAATTGCGTGCCATAGCTTAAGGGGTGGTTCAGTAACGATAAAGGAACTCAAAAAAAATATTTAAAAAATTCTACCCAAAAAAAATTAAACTCCATTAAAACTAAACTAACGCGGAGAGCAATGACCTTGAGCACCGCGCTATCAAAAGCGCGCAAAAGAGTTTCAATTATGTATGTTCCTATACCTTATCCACTGATATTGCGTACCACTGGGTCTCCTTTATCGATACTGAAATACTCCCTAAGCTATGGCACGCAATTAAATTAACACCGTGTATAAGTAGAAATGAGTATATAAGCGTACAGTTAAACATGTATAAACAGTTTTGTTAAAATAAGGGGAGCCTTGTCTGCCAACAAACTATTTTATAATTTTGCGGAACTTGTCTGTAAACTTTAAACTGTTTTTGATGTGAAATAAACGATTTTTTTTTAGAAATATTTTCTATCAAATAAAGGGAAACCCTTGAAACAAGCATTCTGATCGTCAGGAAACAAGAAATCCAATATGAAATTCAAACATCAAACCCCTTCACGGTCCTTGACAAACTGAAAACGGAATCAGAGTTATCCGACCAAAAATAAAAGTCGTGTGCCATTTTCTGCTTTGTCGTTTCTTAGAGATGTACAAGATGTAACAGAATTGGTATAACTAGCCTGAAACATGTAAACCTAAATAACTTCTCTAAGGAAAGTTCAAAATTCAATTTTTTTTAAGTGAAAACTTCTTTAGCGGTGCTTAGCGCTTTTTTAGATGGGTAAAAAATGTTAAACTCGCGTCAAATGTCGCGTCAGATCTCGCGTCAGATCCGTAGCCTGATCGAAAAAGTGTCAACTGTCAACCGTATTGTTATTACAATACGGGTTTTTATTCAGTGACATCAAAGAAGTACGCGAGCAATGGCGCGATTGACCCTTACAAAAAGCATAATACAAAAAAATTCAAAAACACCGGCACTCCCGGAGTGCAACCCGTACTTGTTTTTTCTTTACTTCCTGTATCAATTGCGCTATCATCTGATGCAGTTTCTATGAGAAGTGAAAAAGGTGTTACATTCGTTACAACAGACAAGTTTAACCATTTTTAATACATCTTGTAGATCTATACGATAAGTTCTCGAGTTTTCTCCTTTTTTGTGTGATAAATTGATTTTTTCTTATTTGTAGGCACGATAGATACTGAAATGCTTCTCTCATATATATCACTTAGGTATCCAACATTGAAATCGCCATACACAGAACAAATACCTACGTGTAATATTGAACGTAAAAAAGATAGACAAATAGATTTAGATAAGTTTAACAAAACTGCTAGCCAAGTTAAGACGTTGGCTCGCTCAGCTTCCAGAAGGGATCGGTTAGGTTGTGTTTGCTTTACTTAACGGACCTACAGGACCAAAATTCTCGGTAGCCAAGCCAAAAATATAAAGAAAAGAAGAAGAGATTGCATACGGCAAAACAGCTTAACGTCATTCAATTGGTTTAGAAGACAGCGGATTCTGAAATTCATCTGCAACATACATATAAAAAACAAACTTCAGCTTCTGTCACAGCCAAAAATTTCGGACCTTCATGCTTCGCTTGGAATAGATAAATTGCTAATTTATTTTACTAGGGGATGACATCTGCCAACATGTCCCAAATTTTAATGTCACCATCATCAATGATCACTAGCAAATATTCAAAATAACCCGTCAAATCCATAGAACGACGCCTTCACTACCTTGTGACGTATGACCTGTTTTTTAAGTGTCAACCATTTACTTATATATAAGTACTAGCCCATCGGCACGTGAGTATTGAAAGTTGTCGATAGATTGCGCTGAAGACAGTTGCTTAAGAACTTAAAATAAATCTGTCAAGATGAAGCTTGAAGTAAATAAACCTCCTTAGGCAACACTTACATTTTCTTATACAACAGATAGAAAAAAGAAGTTGACAGTTAAATTTTCCTACAACAACTCTATCTATCAAAAAAAATTATACTAGTTTTTCATTTTTAAAACCGGCTCATTATTTCTTTAATCCTCCTTCTAATTACCCTTATTTTTCTGTAGTCATAGCCCATCCCTACAACATGCCTACAACGTAGATACTAACTCAATACTGCACTTACTCTCACTCGGGTAGGTATCAGCTTCGTATCAAAGTCCCCGGTTGCCATGGCAACGGCCCTTCCCGATCCTCCCGACCGTGGCTAATATCGCCCGAGGTGAGGTCACAGTGTGTGTTCCAACTAGGACTTTCAATACTGGGTCTTATTCAAACAACATACACTCAGGGGCAAAAATAACCACCCAGTCTGTTTTCTGTCAGATTTAGATATTTTTATTCAATGTCAATTTTATAAAATTTTTATAAGTCTCACAAAAATGTTTTTACTTTATATTTCTTTATATTATGAGTAGGTAGTTTAAAATATGTTTAGATATTAACTTATTATTCTTAATTTAATTTCAGTTAGTTACTTAAGTTTGTGAATGCCGTCGTCACCTATAATTAGAATGACATTTAACTTGCTTACTTTAATGTTAATTTTTAAGAATTTGTTAATGTACATTCTGTTGGTGACCTAATAAATAAAATAAAATGTCATGCAGAATATAATGCAAATAGAGCGAGTCTACACCGCTTCGGATCGTGCTGTGGCAGCGTAAAAGAAACGGCAAGAAACCACTGCAGCACGGTCTACTTTAAGAGTCGGCTTTGTTTCTTGCGTTTCTCTTGAATATCAGAGCACCATACCTCTTTGTCATTGATAAGTCACGTAATCTATACTAAGCTTTTTTACATAACGTTTGCTTTATACATTTATTGAACTTTCTCTCAGGTGATTGCACTACATTATCAGGTATTTTGTTGTAGTATCGTACTCTTGATAAAAAAAAAAATACATTTTCATACAAATATGAAGTCAAATGAATATATTTCTGAAACGAAACAAATGTATATGTCAGCGGAATATTATACGGAATCGTAAATTGATCAATCTCACAGTAAGTTGATCAAGTTTCGAAAAATAATAAACTATACCGAATTCGCTTCTAGCTCTCGCCGGCTGCTGCCGCAGCACGCTAGCTACGATTGCTCGGCTCGTGATTTTGGCCGAAAGAAAACCTTTAGGTCGTGTTTGCCTTATCTAACGGTCTATGTGTAGGCAAGGAAGCAGTTGACCCTAACATAATTCTCTCAGGCAGTTTTTATTTGACAGGATGATAGAGAATCATGAATTAAATGTAAATTCAAAATATCCAAAACAAATTTAAAAAAAAAAAATTTCGTACATTTTTTGTAATTTTTGTATGGAAAAATTAAAAGTACCGATTATTTTTTTTTTTTAGAAGGTTTGTCTCATGTAGTGTAATACCCCAGCAAAGTTTTATCGACTGAGGATATTATACAACTTCATACAACGATCCGCTTCGTGGATCTACGAATTTCCTACGAATATATTAATTTTCGAAAGTTGATCAACTTATTAGGAAATTGATCAAATTACGATTCTAATAATTTTTCATTAACAGTGCTGAACAGTCAGATAAAAAAAACCCAACTGCTTAGCACAAGAGAGGAAAAGAAGCTTAAATCTATTGGATTTGGTAACTTGAATTGTATAAGATACTGAAGGCGAGGACGAAAAAACGTTTTGTGGATGTTTACGACTTAATTTTGTTCGTCCCCGCCTGCAGTATCTAATACAATTCAAGTTACCAAATCTAATAGATTTAAGCTTCTTTTCCTCTCTTGTGCTAAGCAGTTGGGTTTTTGTTATTTAATAATTTTTTATTTTAAACTTTTTAGTTTTCAGATTTGCTACGTCAAGTTATACTATTGTAAAACATTTGCTTAAACCTTAGAATCAGGTTTTAACCAGCTATTGTTTGATAGCCGTGTTGTAAAAGAAATGATTTAAAAAAAAATATTTCACCCTTTTTTTTCTCTTCAAAGGTGCCGTACTAAAATAATATATTCTATGACACTCCTATAATGAATACAAATCTAACGACACCTCACATGTTGAAATCTATCAAGCCGTTAAGGCTGCAGAGCGCGACAAAGAAATCGACATACATACATCATCATCATAGGCCTTAGCCGTCTATGTTAGACGATTTAAGCAATATTGTGTCGATTGCACCGTTTTTCGTGGCTGAATATACCTATTCGGGAGCGGCAGGTCCTGCCACACGCTCTGCAGGTGAAGCTTGTGTTATCAATAACTGATTTTGTGTCGTTTTTTTTCTTACGTTTCTCGCTTTTTTCGGCAAGGGCACAAAACCAGGCTTCATCGTGTACCTTGCGTCCATCCAGTAATGATTTACGTCATTTCGTTCTGTCCTCAGCTGTCTGCTCCCATTCTAGGTGTTCAATACCAAAAGTGATCGTGCTTGGCGTAATCTTAAAAGCGCAGCATTGGCCTACGTACACTATTTTTTGCGTGCGCTATAGCACTAACCAATACACGCTGAGGTAGACGGGTTGGTTCCATGCGGTGCACGTGCCCCAACCATCGTAATCGTCTCTGCTTCAGCAATGCGAAGAAACTGGGCAGCTGTGCTCGTTGTAAGACCGTTTTGTTGGTTACTTTGCCCCTCCAGGAGATGCCTAGGATGTTTCGGAGGCAGCGCATATGAAAGGCATTAAGTCGACACTCTTGTTTTGCGTACGTAGTCCAGCTTTTTGCTCCATACAACAGTATGCTTAAAATGCATGCTCGGTAAACGATCATCTTGGTGTTCATCGTAAGATGTTTGTTTTGCTATACTCTTGTACTCAGCCTGCCGAACATGGTCGCCACTTCGCCGATACGAACATCGATCTCCAGGCCAAGTGAGAGATTGTTCGACACAGTCGACCCTAAGTACGCAAACTTGTCCACTACTTCCAATATTGCACCATCCAGGGTTATTACCGGCTTCTCTGTATTCCCTTGCATCAGCACAACTGTTTTTTTTGGCGTTTGTAGATATGGAGAATAAGGAACATGCCCGTGAAAAATTATCGACGATGATTTGTAAATCAATTGCAGTCTTGGCCACAAAGGCTGCATTATCAGCAACTATAAGGCTGTCAATAAATACGTCCTCGCGATAGCGCTTGGACTTAAGAAGTGAAATTATGTTTTACAACTTCCGATCAGCTCTTGTATGTAGATGTATACCCTTGCTGGTCATTGCCAAATGCTTCTCTTAATAGCAATGAGAAAAATATAACAAACAGGGTGGGTTCTAACACGCAACCTTAGCGGACACCTCTGCGCATTTTGAACAGCTCAGATGTAATGCCACCAGCAACGACAGCGCCATTCATATCTTTGTGGAAGCTCTTTATTAAACTAAGGAGCTTTGGTGGACACCCGATGCTGTTAAGAGCGATATATAGTCCCTCTCTGCTGACTGTATCGAAAGCCTTATTAAGGTCAACGAAAGCCACGAACAGAGGTAAATTTTGCTCCCTACACTTCTCCTGTAGCTGTCGAAGTGTAAAGACCATATCCACTGTGGAACGCTGGGCGCAAAAACCACATTGCGCCTCTGGATTTACGCGGTCTGCAAGCTTTTGGATTCTTCCTAAGACAATTCGTCCGAATAGCTTGCCAACAATGCTTAAAAGGGATATTTCACGGTAGCAGTTACAATCGCCGCGGTCACCTTTACCCTTGTACAATGTGATGATATTGGCGTCGCGAATGTCTCGCGGTACATACTCCGCCTCCCAACAATAGATTATGGAGAATGGGTGCCATACATTTCAATTTAATAAATTCTGCATGGGTGCCATCCTCGCCTGGGCTTTTGCCGCATTTAAACTGTTTCCTAGCCTTAAGTAATTGCTCTGTAGTGTAGGTGTATAGGTGGATCATCTAGCTCGCTCCAAGTGTCCAGTTTAGGCATACCTAACGCAGCCTCCGGTCTACCTCTAATATCGACTGGGTGCGAGTAGAGACCAGTGTTGTTCCACCCAACGTGCAAGCTGACGTTAAGACGAGCCCAAACCCAAGACATTTTTCTACATACACCCAACAGCACGTCAGTTGAAACACTTCGGACTTTGTGACATAGTAATAGAGTTGCAAATCTTTCCATTCACGTGCGGTTGACCGTACGTAAGGTATGGTTGAATTTGGTAGTCTCAAGGAGGTTTTAGTCGCTGGTGGTTCGCTTTGGCAAAGCGTGGGCTAAAACCTCCTTGGGTAGTGGACATCAAAAAACAGCTCCTCTGGTATGGAGTAGAAAAGCTACAGTTTATTACAAAAGTAATTAATGCTGCATCTTGCATGGGAAATTTAGTCATTGCTTTACATGTAAAAAACATAGAAAATTATTTCCAAAAGGCCTAGCTAAATTTTATAAAGAAACCTCCCAGAGTTGTTTTATCAATAAAATATTACCAGATGAGCAAGCGACGCTTCCCACGAACAGATGGCGCTGTAGGTTTCTAAAACGCGGTAATAAAAACAGCGCCTCTGGTATGGAGTAGAAAAACTACAGTATATTACAAAAGTAATGAATGCTGCATCTTGCACGGGAAATTTAGTCATTGTTTTGTATTAAGTGATTTTTTTTTTCAAAAGGCCTAGCTAAGCCCAAATATTTTATAAAGAAACCTCCCAGAGTCGTTTTATCAATAAAATATTACCAGGTGAGCACGTGACGCTACCCACCAACAGATGGCGCTGTAGGATTCTAAAACGCGGTAATATCTCCACTTTTTTATGGATATCTTCCGGCTCCATCATCAGATCAGCTCCAAGTTACAATAATATTGCATTGTCATCCGATTCACATAAGCATGCAAAATTTCATCTCAATCGGAAACCGATTAAGATTCTCTTTTGAGTCGGGTATTTTGTTTTTTGAAATAGTTTTTTTTAATTTAGTACTTCTTTATTTTTTTATACCCTATGACACTCCTACAATGAATACGAACCGAACGACACCTCACATGTTGAATTCTACCCAGCCGTTTAGGCTGCAGAGCGCGACAAAGAAATCGACATACATACATACATACGTGGGACACTCAGAAATATTTGCGACACTAAAAAAAATTGTTCTACAGGTACATATATTTTTATTAAATCTTTTCAAAGTACTCTCCACCAGCCTCTATACAAAGATTCATGCGTCTGAACCAGTTTTCAAAACACTTTTTCCAGTCCGCCGTAGACACCTCGTTTACAGCCTGCTCGAACGCAGCCAGCGCATCTTCCGGCGACGAAAATTGTATCCCCTTGAGCTGATTTTTTATTTTTGGAAATAAAAAGAAGTCACACGGTGCTAGATCAGGGCTGTAAGGAGGGTGACCCAGGAGTTTGACTGGTGTGCTGTCCAGGAAGTCCCTCGTTTTGAGCGCGGTGTGTGCAGGCGCATTGTCGTGGTGGAGCAGTAGTCCGCGGAGCCCTGTGTTTGGTCGCTTGTTGCTCACAACAGAAAAAACTTCTGGTAAACATTTGGTAGTATACCATTCGGCGTTGATGCTTCTTTGATCTCGTAAGGGAATTGAGGCCAAGTGGCCAGTCAAATTAAAAAAGCTGGCGATCAAAATCTTCCCCCCGCTTCGAGATCGCTTCACTTTGGTAGGCGTTGGTTCATTTTGAAACACCCAAACTGTCGACTGGCGCTTGGTTTCTGGATCGTATTGATAAATCCAGGACTCATCACCTGTTACGATGTCGTAAACACGCCGAGACGAGCCTGCTTCAAATTTGTTCAGCATATCACGGCACCATTCCACCCGGGCCTGCTTCCGAGCGTCGGTGAGGTAGTGCGGCACCCAGCGCGATACTATCCTCCTCACGCGAAGATGCCCGTGTAGAATCTCGTGAACGCTTCCCGATCCAATCTTTAATATGTGCTGAATCTCCTGATATGTAATTCGCCTATTATCTTGGATTAAATTTTTCACTGCTAGCACGTTTTCTTCCGTAATAGCCGTCAAAGGGCGACCGCTTCTTTCTTCATCCCCCAAGGTTGGTCGACCGCGCCTAAATTCGTTATACCAACGATACACGATTGCCTTGGAGGGGCCTTCATCCATAAATGCCATTTGAAGTCTATCGAACGATTCATCCGGTTTCAGGCGACACTTGAAATCGTAAAAAATCATAGCTCTAAAATGTTCCCGGCGCAGATCCATTTTTCAGTAAGACACGATACTTTGAATTGGCTCGCAAAAAATGTGGAGGGAAATTTTGAAAATGGAACACACATATTTTTACTTACAAGTAATCATATTTTCGAAAAAGATTCTGACCGGCCAGTCTCCCATATATAAAAACTATTTTTCGCAATACTTTCTGAGTGGCCTGGTATATATGTCGAAGACACCTACTCGGGGCGGAAGAGGGATGGCACTATGTGGGCAAGGGATAGACATCAGGAATAGCAGAAAACACGATATTGGCCGAACTATTGGTAGTGGACATCGATAACATCTTTGACAATCGCCTAATTCAATCTGTAGCGTGTAGGGCCCGGATTTTAATAGAAACGAAGCACTTTACTCAAAACAATAGTTTATTGCCGAAACACACAAGAGAATATTGAAAACTGGGCAACTTGCAAGTTGCAGCGAAAAGACAATTGCGTACGACGTTAAAATAGGTAACAAAGATTGACATGTGTGTCGTCGCGGGTGGATGAATGCGGACTGCCCGCAGATAATTTTATAAAATGTAAAAACAGGTAAGGTAAACTAATGAATGAGCGCTCGCGTCGCTTACACTCCCCACCCCGAGTGCTGATCAAGCACTCAAAACTTAAGAGCTCAAAGAAATAGGTGCGACGCGTGCCACAGAGCGCCGCCGGGTTCCAGTTGCGGTTTTCACGTCGACCACTCTGATGCGACCGTCCCTCCCAGGGTAAACCTGCTGAACGACTCCTTTAGGCCAGGTGCTCCGTGGAGATTGTGGGTCGACGACCAGCACAAGATCTCCTACTTGCAATGGTTGCTGTTCTTCGGACCACTTCTGTCTCGGCAGAAGGTCGGGCAAAATCTCTTTTACCCACCTCTGCCAAAACATGTCAGTGAGTCTCTGGGCAGTTCGCCACTGCTTCCGTAGACAGATGTCAGAATTGTCGAACTGACCGACGATTGGCAAATTAGACGAAGAACCCAAAAGAAAATGATTAGGGGTAAGTGTTTCCACGCTCCCGGGTTCTACAGACACGTGTGACAGAGGGCGGCTATTGATAATATTTTCAGTTTCAGCCAACAAGGTTATAAGCACCTCTTCACGAGGAGCGCGTTCGTTTAATACTACGCGAAGTGACGCTTTGATGCTGCGAATTAGGCGTTCCCACGCCCCACCCCAGTGGGGGCTTGCAGGCGGGATGAAGTGAAATGTCATTTGGTTTATCGCCGCTTCAGTGTTTAGAACTTCATGGTCTAACTCCTGCAAAGACTTTTGAAGTTCTTTATCAGCACCTCTCAGATTTGTGCCGTTGTCTGAGTAAAGGTGGCAAGGCCAACCACGTCTAGCCGCCATACGCCTAATTGCCATTATAAGCGAGTCCGTTGTCAAAGAATTGACGACTTCGATATGGACGGCACGGACCGTCAAGCAAGTGAAAATTACTCCATACCGCTTCTCCCTGCACCTACCTATTGTCACTTCCAGAGGTCCAAATAGATCGAGCCCACAAAAGGTAAATGGCCTTTGGTGGTGAGCTATGCGAGCCTGAGGTAGGTCGCCCATTCGCGGTATCACTGGCTTACATTTTTTTATTCGACATAACATACATCTCGAAACAACGTGTTTCACAGTAGGTCTGAGTCTTATGAGCCAATATTTTTGTTTAAGCTCGTTCACTACCATCTCTTGGTTACCGTGTGCAGCTTTTACGTGGTAGTGCTGCACGATCAGCTGAGCTACGGGATGGCGTCCGTCTAATATTATGGGTCTCTTCTGTTCCATATGGATGTCGGCTGCGGCGTCGATGCGACCGCGCACTCTAAGTACGAGATTTTCGTCAAGGTAAGGCGACAAGGTAAGTAATTTACTACTCTTTTGTAAATATTTTCCATTTTTTATTGCAGGTATTTCACAAGGAAACGACTCTGCTTGTGATTGTCTCAGTAGCAGCTGCTCCGCTTTCTCCATAACAGCGCTATCTATTTCACCGGCACGCCCCTTGCACCTGTCTATGAAATTCAGCACGACCGCAGTAGCTCTCAACAAACGAAGCCAAGATGAAAAACGTCGCGCGTCCGGCACAGGTAAGTTTGTCGTAGGTATTTCGTTCACGACTGTTACATAATCATTTTCCACTTTTTCAGGTTCTGGTTGACAGACATCGGCAGGCCACGAGTTTTCATCTTCGTAGATGAACTTGGGACCCGTAAACCATTCACTCTGAAACAAAGTGAGGTCAAACGACTCGCGCGTAGCCAAGTCAGCTACATTTTGTTTGGTAGGTATGTACCTCCACTCCTCTCTGTGTAACGCCCCCGTAGGATGCAGCTCGAAGCCAAAACATCCCTGGTCTACCTAGCCTAAAGGCTATTAATATAAAAATTCTAAGCTATTTCTATATCATGGCTCGCGGCACCACCTTGTAAGAGGCTACCTAACCCTAACAGCTTACTTACTAGTTTCCTATCCTGGGCACGAACCCAAGCAACACTTTGTAACAGTCTAAAGATTGTAATAGCTTTACTATTAAGAGGAATGTAAGTTTATGATGAATCTGTAATGTAATCTGTATATGATAATACCTAAATTTCTAAGTATCCTCACTGTACCTAAAGGGAACCCTAACTATTGACCTAACATTTCCTAATGCTTATTCTGAATTTCCTATAAAATCTGTATAAGTCTGTTTTGATCTATAAAAATGGCCAAAGCTTCGTCTATTAGGAACCCTACTTTTGTACCGTGGCAATGTAACCCTAGAAATTCTTTTAGTCAGAACCGTTCACAAGTCGAGTAGATAAATTCCTAGATTAAATGCATAGATTAATAGAGAAGTAAATAATTTGTGTGTAATAGGAAGTAGGTAGGTCCGATGGCTGAAAACAGTACATGGAAATAGCATATCTAGCCTTCTCCAAGATTGATATTTAACTTTTTATGAGAAAATTTTAGTTTATTTTAATAGTGGGAAGGGCTGCTAAACTTCCAGTCCTCTTAATTCAATCCGCTAGTATTAAGATATAGTTACAAATATTTCAATGTTTTCCCTGATCAGATGGGACTTCGAACTTGCTTATGTATAGCGAGACCCCAATTCGGTGTATCAAGTCTATACGTGGGTTTTATTTTTCCCAACAAATTCGATGGCCATCAGGCCTTGTACTTTGGCCTGTAGACATGGTAAATAGGAAGATTAGTTTATCTAGTAATTGATATATCTGTTTCATACAATGGTGACATCTTGAACCAAAAAGACCTTCCATAAACAGCCCTCTAAGGTTTTATATTATATTAATTTGTGAGGGTAGCATGAACTCTCAATTAGTGTTATATCTATTGTAGCTGGCAAACCCGATTAAAGATAGGATCTTGGAGAAAATAGATACATTCAAACAATTTACCTGGCTAAGAAGGTTGTTAAATACTGGTTTGGTCGGGTAGAGAAAACTAAATTTCATACCCATCTGCGACTGGACTGGCCTGCTTGATGTCTTGCCGGCTGCTGCGGACTGGTTTGTCTGAAGCTGGAAGCCCTGCTGGAATCGGATGCTCAGCTCCCATGCTTCCTACTGATGTACTGCAAGTGGTTTGTAGCTTTGCTCCACCTCCTATAGTTTTAAAAATTGAGATTAACTAAGAGTTTAAGAAGCCCTGCCTACCCCTGAATAAAAGGCTACATTTTAAATACCGTTTTAGATCTTACTCAAATTCCGTTAGACGCCAGGGCCCTGTAGTTTAGCTATAAGACAAAATAAAATTGTAAGGTAATTGAAATATGAAATCGAGTTTTGAGCCTAATTTTACTCTTAAAGTGGCAAAATCTCTTAAACACTTAGCTTGGTTGTGAGTTTTTGTAGAAATCTTGATTCGCTGCGGCATCTCTCGACTTTTTGGTCCTTGATGATTTTCTTCTCCCGTTTTTTCACTGCAATGTCCGCCATTGTTTGCAACGCCGGTCCAGAAATGCGCCGGCCCGATGCAGTCAGTTCCATAATTCAAAGTTGAATTCTGAGAGCACGCTACTCCCCCCGACCAATCAGAAAACGGCAATCAAAAACTCTACCCACTTCCTTCACACATTCCTATTTCCTATTTGACAAGTAGTTTCGAATCAAGGAGGTTTTATTACGCGTTGATTCGCGGCTTTAGACGAGCTTTTCCAAGC
Organism: Athrips mouffetella; assembly: GCA_947532105.1. Classification (NCBI taxonomy): domain Eukaryota; kingdom Metazoa; phylum Arthropoda; class Insecta; order Lepidoptera; family Gelechiidae; genus Athrips; species Athrips mouffetella. The sequence goes on from OX383967.1 coordinate 28,070,434, forward strand.
AATTATTTTAAGCAGTAATGCAGCATCCATTATTCGATCCTTACTTTATTTACGATTTGAACAGAAATCTATGCTTAATTATAATAAAGATTCCTAATTTATTATTACTCATTTTAAAACTCCTAAAATAGAATATACTCTATTATATTCTTCGTGTAATTCCGTGTCGGACCATCGGCCCGTTACATCTGTGCGTTAGGTCATCAATCTCGCCTAACCGGTTCGCCTCGAACGTTTTGTAGAAGCGCGTGTTATTTCTTATCCACTGTAGAACGGTCGTAGAATCGCACCAAAAGTACCGCTGAACAGACGTGATTTTATGCTCCTTTAAAATATTATCTGCTAGCCTAGCAGCCAGCAAAGAAGCTTGTAATTCGGATTTAGGGATTGTCAAATGCTTCACAGGAACTACACGGCATTTACTAGCAATAAACGCAACATTTTTTTTATTTTTTTTTATTTATTTGTTACAAAGGTAAGTACATTTTGACAATACTTAGTCTACTCGCCAAACTATTACGTTTGATGGCGAGACCACGCTCTAACACGTTTTTATACCTACCTTAAAAAGAAAATAATAACTAATATTTATACAAATAAAAAGTGAATATACATATATAATAAGTGTAGAATTCATTAAGTAAATACAGTTGTTTCCGTTATGTATGTATATATAATTTGACAGTTGTATTATTTATTTATATTTATTTCATTTGCAGAAGAAACTGTGTAAAGTTCGACCTGCTCCCGACCGTACCATCGTTCTCAATTACATTAAGCAAGATCCTGTTTAGTATCGCTGACACCGAGCAGCGATGCTCTCAGTCTAGATTTTAACATACTTATAGTTTTAAATTTAGGTTCTTGTCTTAATAAATCTATTCCGTTAAATATCTTTGGGACTAGAAACTTTGTTGACCTCTCTCCATAATAATTTATTGTTTTTGGTTTTGTCAGTCTACCCTGTCTTACACTTCGAGTGTTGTATTTGTTTGCAACTTTTGTTTTGAATTCTTCATTATAATAATGTTCTATACCTATGAGATATCGAAGTTTTTTATCTACTGGCAAGATTTTACAAATTTTGAACAGTTTCTCGTAGTCGTAGTAGTATTTATAACACCGTTACAATTCCAACGCCAATAAGCAACAGCACACATCGCTTTAGTAGACGCATCACAAAATACATGCATTTGTAGGTTGCTATAGCCGAGCATATTTCTTATCGCGGTTGTAGCACTCGTAGCTTCCGCTACGTCCTTGTAGCGCTTCGTAGCAGCGGTCGTAGCGGCTTGCTGTGGAGGGGTTGGCGCGCATTGAGATGCAGTATGGCATTCTCGCTCGCACTCATTATGCGTGTTGCTTGCGCTTTGCCTGTGACCTTGATACCATCGGGGAATGCGTAACTCGCTCAGTTGTTGCAATAAATCTAACCATTTACACCATTTATTATACATGTCATCGGGAATCACGTCGTCCCAGCCTATATTTAATCGCCAAGTGTCCTGTAACATGATTCTTCCCTGTATAATAAAGGGTGATAGGAAGCCTAAGACATCAAATATTGACATAACTATCCTAAGCATAAGACGTTTGGTAGGCCTTTCTCTTCCCTGAATAACATTATCAGGAATGCGTTTTAATGAAACGTCAAATCCTAGTTCGTCTGTCGCCGGGTACCATAATAGTCCTAGGGTTCGCTCCCCTTCGTACTGGTGTCCAATTTTAAACTGAACTGCTGCAGAACCCAACGTTTCGGCAGGTACGCTATTTAGTACCGAGACACTATTACTCATCCAATTTCGGATTTCAAAGCCACCCTCCCTGTGAATGTTACTCACCGTTTTTATCATTTCGATCGCCGTGGCTTCGTCCGGCACGCTATCGATATAGTCATCCATATAATGTGAATTAATAATAGCATCCACGGCGGCCGGCTGCATTCACGCGTAACGAAGCGCATTTTTGTTTTTTATAAATTGCGCAACAAACGGTGAGCAGTTAGCGCCAAAAATAAGAGATGTCATTACGTACGTTTTAACAGGCTCGTCGGGACTGTTCCTCCATAAGAATCGTAACGCCTGCTGGTCTTCGGGGCAAATTTTGACCCTAAGAAACATATCTTTTATGTCACCGGTGACTGCGATCTTGTTTTCTCTAAAGCGCAGCATAATACCAAATAGTGATGACAATAAGTCCGGCCCTGTTAGTAGGTAATCATTTAGGTTTTTATCACCTACCTTTTGCGCCGCGTCAAAAACCAGCCTAAGGTTTTTCTTATTAGGATTTTCTACGCCAAAATGACCTAGGTACCAAGTTTTTGGTGTGACGGTCATGTCCTTTAATTCCATGGCAAAGTCATTTTCTAGTAAATGATTGATACGTTCTGCGTACCTGGCAGCGAAACCTGAATTTTGCTCCATTTTTTTTTCTATGCCCTGTAACCGTTTTAGCGCTGTAGGGTGAGAATCAGGCATGACACAGTTTTCATCTTTCCATGGTAAGCCTACATACCAACGGCCATTCTTGAGCACCGAAGATCGTTCTAATTGAGCGATAGCACGCAGGTCGTCGGCATTCTGGCGTGGCTTATTCGTTACACCTAGGGAGTCAAGAGAAAAAGATAGTCTCACCTCTTCGTGGAGCTGTTCTAGCAGGAGGTCTCGTTGGTCGTGACGCACCATCATCGCCGATCCAGCGCTAGCGTGAGCCGAGCGAGCGCTGCGCGGCACGCGCACGGCACCGTGTACACACCAGCCTAAGGGGGTAAGCGTCGCACACGGCTCGTTTTGTTTACCCGATACAATTTTTATAGGTAACATTAAGTGATAGTTATCTTGTCCTATCAAAATCTCTGGTTTTAAATCAGTGTTAAAAACATAATTTTTCAAATTACATAAGTTATCATTGTGACAAACATTTAATATTGACAACTTTTGAGCAGGTAAGTTTAAATTATTGATACTTCGCACTTTAATATTATAAGTCTTATTGTCCTGGTCCATACCTGATAAGGTTATATTTGTAACCTTTGTTTCACAGACGAGTTCGTTTCCAGTCCAGGCTCCTGACACTCGCAGCGTCTCGGGGCGACCGCTCAACCCAGCGCGGCACGCCAGCTCGCTGCTTATAAGCGAAACTGTGGAACCATCATCGAGAAGCGCACTGGATGAAATAATACCGTTCGGTCCGTGAATGCGTATAGGTATCACTTTTAATAAGACCTTACGGTCGCTAGCACTGCAAAGAACTTCACTATTATCACTCGCGACGATATGCGATACAGAGTCCGTTTCGGCGGTGGAGTGCGGGACCGGCGGCGGCGTCTGCGACTCCTGCGCAGCCCGGGTGGCGGCCGGCTGGCCGGCCCCGGTCGACGCGGTGATGACGTGCTCTCGGCTTGCACTACCGGCGGGAACCTCGTAGTGGAGTAAACGATGATGCGCCCCTCCACAACCATCCTTATCACAGGCGGGTGCCGTGCATTGCTCGCGATCGTGCCGTGATACTAAACATTTATAACAAATGCCATTTCGTTTCACATGTTGCCATCTTGCTTTGCGAAGTGCCTTTTTAAATCGTTTACATTCTGTTAATTTGTGCTTCGAAGTTCGACAAAATTGGCAGTTTGCTTCATTTCCATTCTTTTCGGCTTGAAATAAAACCGATTGTATCTGTTGAGTGGCGTTAATGTGCGGCTTAGGTTTTAAATTATCATTACGTAAACCTGTGCTGTAAATATTAGAAGTGACCGATGCCTTTTTAGCTTCCAAATAGAGAAAATCTGACAAAACGGTCAATCGACATATCTTGTCTTGGCTTATGAGCTCGTAGCTATAATCTGACCACTTCGAAAGCAGAATAGTAGGTAATTTCGATAGTATGATTGATACGAAATGCCTTCCTTGTAAATATTCTTCACAGCCGATGGCTTTTACAGCTTCTATGGCGTTTTGCACCTTCACAGAAAAGGATACTATTTCCTTTTGGTAGTCTGGTGACATAGGTGGTAATTTGCGTATGTCGCTTAATATTTTAGATACTACGATCTCTGGATTGCCAAATCTAAGTTCTAAAGTTGCCATGACTTTGTCAGGGGACGTGTCGCTTATAAGTAAGGCGGCTACTGATTCCTTAGCGGGCCCACGTAAACATTTTCTTAATCGCCACATATTTTCTTTAGGTGTAAAAGCGCATAGTTCAGTCGATTCATAGTAAGCGTATTTAAATTGTAACCATTCCAGTGGGTCTCCTGAAAACTCTGGTAAGTCTTTAGTAGTAGAAATACGGCTTAGTAGTTTTTCGTTCTGTTTACTCACAGCGGAGGTAGAAGCAAGATCCTTTAAGGCGGCAGCCAGTGTGTGAACTAATCCATCAGTGCCGACGGCTTGCGGGGCGTATGCCGGTGCCGGTGGTGGCGGTGCTACAGCGGGCTGGACCGCCGGCGTGGCGGCGGGTGCGGGCTGTCTTATCAGCGGGTCCTGCTGTGTCGACGGTACGAACCACAGGGGCGGTGGGGCAGGCTGTCTCAGCGGGGCATCCCACATCGGCTGAGCCGGCCATCTCATCGACGGCGGGGCTAACCACTTTGGCTGAGCCGGCCGTGAAGGCGGCGGGGCTTGGCACATTGGTGGAGCCGGCCGGGAAATTGGCGGGGCTTGCAATGTAGGTAGGGTCGGCTGTGACGACGCCAGCGGCGGTAGTGTCGGCTGTGTAGGTAGGTCTTGTTGGTCTTTTAAAATATCAATATTTGACTGACCTTTATTTAGTTCGGAACGGCATTTATCCAACCAGCTTTCAACGTTACTTGTGCGCTCTTCATCGTGTGAACTGTATCCATTTTCGTCATCTAGGTTAGCTAGGTCCGTTTGTAGCTGTTTTTCAATTAGGTCTATCTTAACCTTAGCTTTTTCTTGTTCAGCTTGCATCATCAACGCCCTTCTCTTGGCTTGCTGTGATGATGATATAGACGCACTCCTACCTGACTTCGAACCATTAGATTTTACCGACGGTTTAGCTCGTCTCGGCTCCGAATGAACACTTTCCGTGGTAGGTAAATCTACAGTGCGGTCAAAAAGCTTCATGGTTAAAGGTCTCGGTGATATTTCGTCGGTAACAGCATTTGCAGAAGGCTCCATTTCCAAATGTGACGTAGATTTTGTTTCCGAGCACGCGGGTTGCTTTGCAAATGGCGGTGGTGTCCGTTGCATCATTATCCGGCCGAAGACCACTTTGTAGCGTGTAGGGCCCGGATTTTAATAGAAACGAAGCACTTTACTCAAAACAATAGTTTATTGCCGAAACACACAAGAGAATATTGAAAACTGGGCAACTTGCAAGTTGCAGCGAAAAGACAATTGCGTACGACGTTAAAATAGGTAACAAAGATTGACATGTGTGTCGTCGCGGGTGGATGAATGCGGACTGCCCGCAGATAATTTTATAAAATGTAAAAACAGGTAAGGTAAACTAATGAATGAGCGCTCGCGTCGCTTACACAATCGAGTGTGACTTACTTGCATAACGATCATTCATCCTGACTTGCCATTGACCTCTCATACGGTATTCTCCTCAATCAGGTCGTCAGTAAACACAGCGGTGTGCAGGACTGCTTGTGCCACCTGTTGTTTTAATGTAAAATTAACTAAGTGGCACAATCTTGTCAACCCCAAACGTTAGAGGCTTTCATAAGATTCTATCCACATGTTCAACTAGAGCAAACTCACAGTGCACCGTGTTTTACTATCACAAAAGGTATTCGCGTATCATAACCTAAAATATCACAGTTTAGAAGCAGACAAGACTATAAACACTTAGCTGTCGTTAAAGGGTCGCTCCTGTCATCGCAGAATTGCCACGGCTCATCCGCCAGCGGCTGCAGGCTTCATCTCGCGGCCAACTATGACTTAGAACTTGACGTGGTAAAATCTCGAACAAGAATGAGCTGTTGAAAATGGCGGCCTCGTCTTCACTTTGCTACGTGTTGGCTAAACTGACACAAACCACGCCCCTTTACGCGCCATTCGTTGTAGTAGTACCAACCTCACGATCTAAATAAAGCCATCATTGCCAACATCATCGTCCAACATCAACAATCTACACTGGTACGGAAATTCAGTACTAATTTGACGTTTGGCGTAGCTTCGCCGTGCTTGGGCCACTGCATGGGTGCTGCTGGCACGAACGTTTGTCTTTGAAAATACCGCGGGAAATTCGAAATGTGAGTCGCTCTACGACATATACATACATACATACACTCGAAAAACATAACCCTCCTGTTTTGGGGCAGTCGGGTAAAAATAATTTATTTGACAACTTAACAGTAGGTAGGTACAAGCTTTAACTAAGTACAAAGTTAAAGTTTCCAAATTGGTGACTGTTCCGTTTATCTCGAGTTTTCAAGCCCGTGACGCTTATGTTAAGAGGTGTCTGAGTAACATTTTCTCGAAGATCACACCGGTGTACTGTATTTATGAAACTACAGGAACTGGTAGAAAAATATTTCGAAAGTACTCTTAAGAAAAATATCCTAATACTTGTATATCGGCAAATTTTCTATTGAAAAATTTTAAAACCAGCCTTAGGATTTTTTATCGCAAAGTAGGTTATAATTTAGTATTTCATATCGTTGATAACATAAACGTATTATTAATATTGCTATTTTTATTATTTCCAATTTTTCGGCTATCTTATTAACCTGTGAAGCTTACTTAGCTGTGATAGTTTTCATTTCATCATTATGTACTACTACTGTAAACTTTTTCACGTTTCCAATAACAACCGTTTAGCTGACACTCGACTCCCACAAAAAATTGCGCTTTCAAGCCAAACTTTTCGCAAACGGATACCTAACTCGAAAAATTTATGTATAGTTACATTATTTTTAAAGGATCTATCAAGAGGCCCCACACAATGGGGTAGACATTAAAAAAAAAATCACCTCCACTGTACTTGTAGGGGAGGTACCCCAAAAAAAATTCTTTTTCAAGATTTTATTTTACCATTTTGTCGGCGTCGATGAAATGTATGTCTGTACTAAACTACAGCTTTATAGTACAAAGGGTCTCTGAGCTAAGCCGCAGACAGACAGGCAGACGGATAAGACAAAACCATGAGGGTTCCTTTTTGACTACGGAACCCTAAAAAGGAAGTCACCTAAAATATTTTTTACTCTACTCTTATCATTACATAAGGCATCTTGAAGCACAAGTTGGTTCATTAAATATCTAGTGCTTCTGGCAGAGGTAGACCTATATTAAGGTTAAAACATATAAGGCATAGGAGAAAAGCGAGATTATAACAAAGCAAGTCAAATGCAAAAACTGTTTTTGGGCCTCAAGGCAAACCAAAACTTCCATTGGCGGGGTTGCAGTGACATAAAAAATTGCGCCCACCAAAAGCATATAAAAGTAACAAAAGTTTAAAGCAACGAATTCATCAATAATAGAATATCTATATTGGTGCCACCCAAATTCAACAGAAGTTTCTCAATTCGCAGCTTTCTTTTTTATTATTAAAAAAATATTTGTACAATGCCATCGAAATTATGAAAAACGCAATATTTCAAGCCATTTATAATTTCATTGTACAAAAACGCAACTATGTCACTTCGTCTTCAGGACCAGAACATGGAAACTATCCAATTCCGGTGGACGTACGGCGTAAAACGCAAGCTCTCATTACCCAAACCATTCATGCTACCTTATATGCGGTTTTCACATGCCACGTCACGACAAGCGATCGAATAACCGCCACGCCATACCACCACTTTGACGGCACAATAATTAAATTTCAGACAGAATATGTTAACGAGTTTTCGAGCTTGGTTTCAGTGAAATATATTTTTTTAAGTAGACATTGTTAACCATGACAATTGATTATTTTAAGCACAGATTTAAGTTTCTATGACATGTAATTTCAGGTTTGATTTACCTACCATTGTTATTATTGATTTAGTAATAATGGGAAAAATTATGAAAGAAGACATAGTGACTAAGACTGAGATAGGGATGCTGAAGTGGTCTGGTCATGTAAACTGGATGAATGAACGAAGATTGACAATTGAGATCTAACAGGCAAGCACAGAAAAGATAAAATCGTTCTTTGAAAAACAAGCGAGCAAAAAAACCAACCCAGTGTAAAAAAAGGTCACTCTCGCGCGTTCGATATTTAAATGTCTACATATAATAGGTAAGATAAATTTGGTTGAAATTCCGTCAACTTTCGTTTGTGCCTGATGATAGCATGATCAAATAAATTAGCAGAGGTGACTACGTACCGAAAAACGTAGCGTACGTAGGCCCCCCACAAGGTGGAAAGACAATCTTGCCAAGAAGCGCATGATCGGTCATCGTGGAGACTTTGGGGAAGGTCTATGTCCAGCAGTAGACAGCTTCAAAAAAATCTCTTCCAGACAACCTAAGAGCTTTAAATTGCTCTTAAGTTTTAAATTATTTTCTATACACAATTATTTCACTCTTCTTTAAATAAAATGAAAATCTTAAAATTCCGTTCACCTACACCATGCCTTACATCAAAATACTTTACAATCCCTTTATGACGTAACCTCCATACGACGTGAAACGCAGTGGTGCGTCAAAATGACGTCACAGATGACGTGTTCCGTCATCCGGGCCCGGTAATGGTGCGTCAAGTAATTTGGCGGGAAAATGCTTGGAAAGGCAACGACGAACTAGGGTCTCTGATAAATGTGAGTTATGCAGGCCTGTGGAAGTCTCAATTAGGAATTAGGATGAAAATGGAAAGTGATGAGAGAACTTTCCTGTAGATCGTTACTCTCAAATTATATCAATTCGGGTGGCACTTTTGTTCAAGGAGAGCAAATAAATAAGCAGCAAAGCCAGCAAAAAGCAAAATCATGCAAAATAAAGTGCAAGCAAGCAAGAGGTAAGAAAATTTGATGTATGAATATAGTACTTTGAATTAAGGTAATGATGGTTCTATTGTGAAGTGTGTGAATATATTTTTTTGAATTTGTAAAAAACCACAACACTTTCGTCGCTAATTGTGTAGCAATTTTCTACTATGTGCTACGGAGTAGCAAACGTCTACGCGGCACTTTGTAGGGTTTTCGTTTCGTTTGCCATTTAACAAAGACTCGTCATGTTGGAGAACAACTTGGAAGTTAGTTTTGACTGACGGGGTTAAATATTTAATTGTTACCACTTCTGTGCTTGATTGTCCTGCAGTGGACGTTTTAAGGGATATTACGATGATGATAATGAATAGGTATTTTATGAACCTGGTCATCCGTTTTCCCAATTATTAGTGAGGTCTATGGCAACAACTTTTGTTCTACGACTTTGCTAACAAAAATGTGTTGGTCCGTTACGTAACTTTGTATGAAATGTTGAAAATATTTTGTGCGTTGTTAGCAAAGCCGTAGGACAAAAGTTGTTGTGTGCTCTGTGGTAAAGGAGGAAACGTCAACAAGGCCCAGTCCAGGATATACGTCCGTGTGGTGCCGGCAGAGAATAGTACCAACCCATCTCTATGCGTGGGTGTCGTAAGAGGCGACTAAGGGTTTAAAAACCGTAGGATGGGCAGCAGCGTCCTTTCGTGTATCGTACCATTTCACATACTGCGGTTGCCAACATCCGCGGTCCATGGTGCCAGCCGTCACGCTAACAAGCGTGGTGACTAAGGTACTTCCCCTCCATATTGTTCCAGCAACAGCTGGAATTCTGGTGGGAGCTCCCTTTCCTGTAGTGGACGTATTATGGGATGTTATGATGATGATCTGGTTTTTAAATGTTGATAGGGAACGGTGGTATGACAACTAGAACTTTTTGCGTAGTTAAAGAAGGAAGCATGTTAAGCTGATTATTCTTGCAACTACCCTCAAAGTAGGCAATCAGAGACTTGAACAGTTATAACAACAGTGATATATAGACTTGCATGAAACTGTCCTTCCTACTAATATTATAAACGCGAAAATTTGTAAGAATGGATGGATGGATGTTTGTTACTCTTTCACGCAAAAGCTACTGAATGGATTTTAATGAAACTTGGCACACATATAGGTTAGATTCTGAAATAGCACATAGTCTACTTTTTACAGCGGGAAAACACTTTATTCCCACGGAAAAACGCATTTAATTCGGGTGAAAACCCAGGCGGAAAGCTAGTAGTGAATAAATTCCAACACCACAGAATTGACCAAAGAAACCCATACAATACTAACTATAAAAATACTGCAGTGAGAGGTATTAACCTAAATCCGTAATCAACAGAAGATACCCAGTTTTTGTTTTATTTTTTACTCCATTTTCACAGAAAATAATTTGCGCAAAATATACTAAACATTAGATATTTTCACAGCAAAATTCACTTCGCAACAAAAATTTCGAAATACATTTTTAAGCAACCAACTAAACTTTAGAGAAAATTTTCACTCGAAATTATACGCAAGTTTTTCGTGCGGCTTATGGTTTGAGCTCGACATGAGCTAGGTAAGGATACAAAAAGAGGGTAGTCGGGACATTCAGCTATTCGAGAGTTTTGAGCAAAAACTTGTGCTGACGTGTGCTTTTGTTTTCGTAGTTAATATTTTAGGCGTTGAGGCTAATATTTTTTGGAAACTTGTTTGGACATGCAGATTAACGTCATTTTTATATAGTTGATTGTAGACTATTTGATAATCAGTTTTTTTAACATGTAGAAACTCATTTTTCTTAATCGTATATAAGCTTAGATAAATGATTAAGTATATAAACTTGTGCGTACGTATACGCGTTTCCTGCATTCCGGACTAGATCTGCTTGGTTTAAGCGAACACTTTAAAGTTTTTAAGCGAAAAATGTAGCACGCAATAAACGTAAATAAACGAGCGTCAAACGGAATTCTCAATACTTTTTCCCATCGGTGTTTAAAAGCAAAAACATACATACAGGCTAATTCAAAATTCAAATTGACTTATGTTTATTGTATCGACCCTGTACATTCAAACATATTTAAAAGAGCGCGTGGGTTTTTATTGTCGCTTCTTTTTTTCCCACCATGGCGCCAATTTGTTTGTGAAGCGATGTAGTTAAGCTGACGCCATTAAGAGATTTTAATATCCAACAATGAATAAACTATTTTGAGTTTACATTAACAAGAAGCCACAGTAGTTGTTTGTGACTTTATCCTCCAAAGGTTGTTAGAAATGTTGTTGATTATAATGATTCTAAACTTTCCAATAAACTTGATAATTCTAGCATTTTTGGAAGGATACTTATCATAGGTATACTTAATTCAAAACTTTACCTGCTAATTAAAAACTTTGTTGATTTTCTAATGCATCTTACGAGTATGTAACACAATATCTAGAACAACTCTTTACAAACTCCAGCTCCTAGTTTTTCGAGCTCCAGCACAAGTTTATGTCGAGAAAGTTTTCTATTCACTCGCTAGATGGCGCGAAACTTAGACTTACCTGATACATCACTGATTGGTTCCCGTGTCACAAGTTTCGTAGGTGATTCCTATTGGAAGGGATAAGGTCAAAATGTGAGGTGTTGCAGACTAATTGTACACTAGTTATTTATTAAGCCAGTCCATTAAACGGATAGGTAATTGACTTTTTAGCATAGGTCAAGTTGAAGTAGGTAGTTTTTGCGAGGTTTTGTAGCATCCAAACCTAACCTATCTAAATCAATACTGTTATATTTGAACTCCTTTTATATGGCAGGAGAGTAGCTCTGTCTTTTCAAAATGAATAGGGCGTTGACCGCTATCCTAAAGTGCCTTTCCACCAATAAGATTGCTCAATTTTTGATTTCCCAGCTCACAATTTAGCTATCTCCTACAAAATTATGGAAAACATTCTAGTTGATCCAGTGACGAAGTTTTAGCCAGCTAATGTAAATAAGCCTGAGGGTGTGGGTGAGCAAAAATACCGTCTTGAAAGTGTGCGTATCCGTAAGCAAACCTCCATACATCTCGCCAGCCATAAACACGCCTACACGAGCTCACTCATTTACAATCATACACACAGATAGTGAGGTTAGGCAACTTTTAACAATTATCTCTTTATTTTTACAACATAAAAATTCGCTTCGTCTTCGTAGTTATCGATTTATTTATTTTTTCTCTGTATGATCTCGTTTATCTATGTATGTATATATTTATGTATAGTATATAATTATATATTATTTGTATGGCCTACTTTATTAATTAATATATATATATATATATATATATATATATATAATTATAATTATAATTATTGAGTTGTTAATAGGTTTTGTTCTTTTCTTTTTATGTTTCACTGCACTTTTGGTGTCCCGCTTACGAACACTCTCTTTCACTTCCATGGGCTGGCTGTAAGAAATCTCTTGTAGAGATAAGCCCGCCTTTGTAAATGTCCTGTTGTATGTAAATTTCTATTTGTGAATTGTGCAATAAAGAATATATACATAAGTTAAAATGTACATTTTAAGGCGTAATTTCTAGAGGCAACAGAAGTAACTATTTGGAAGGATAATACCGTAGTCATTAAGCTTGTAGCGTTGTTGCTGGCACCATGAACTGCGGTTGTTGTATGTAAGATGGCACGATACTCAAAAGGACGCTGCTCTATACTAGCTTAAGGCGAATATACCCCTTAAAATGAGCCTACTCCTCATTTATAGCCGGTCAAGAAAAGTTAAAAAAATATATGTGAAACACTAGTTCAAGGATTACATTTGATACATTAGTTTTTTCTTTACGTCTTTGTAAGTTTCTATGTTTGACAAAATAACTACGGTACATGAATTTTTTAAGTGAATTCCCTACTGTTCCTTTTGGAAATATTTTTAGACTTATAAATTAAAAAACCCTTATTCTTTAAATTAAATACAACATACGATTTTTTTATCTGTTATATTTTATACGAAAAAGTAAGTTTTTCCTCATTTTTGCCAAAATTCCGTCTCATCGTTGGACGTAACAGCCACGTTGAAGAGCACTCTTATGTAAACGCTATTGACGAGTTAATAAGGTCGATATATGTGCATTGACGATCGCGTAGCTTTTAATTTGAGGAGTAAATGCTTGACTTCACTATTTTCGCTGTTCGTTGCTTTCCACAGTATGTCCCTGAATAATACTTACGCCTTTCCACGCTCTCTCATTAAAGGCCTGTATTTGAACTGGTAATGGCTTGATTATCATATTAAGTGGAGTTCTGGTGACCTCAGATCCAAATTAACATAGATTCCTCCTCAGCCTACCTGCCTGAACCTCGCGACTTGAGAAAAAGGGGGCGTTGCATTATACTTTTAAATTTTGGTCCGTATATCTGATGTGGTCAGTTGTGGGTTTGTGTATTTTTGTATACAAAAAGGGTCCAAGGATAATTCTACCAAGTTACAAATGCTACATCAAGGTACGTTGAAATCAAACTGAATGAATATGAGGTAACAAAATTATACAAATCATTCTAAGATTATTATTACATAACATCACGCCTCTTTCCCGTTGGGGTAGGCAAAGACGCCCTTCCCTTCCTTCCTTTACTTTCATCAATCCTTACACGCTAACAAAATGTACAAACTATAGACCTTTCGTAACATCAAAGTACATTCTCCGGCGTAGAATTATGATCATCATAACATCCCGATAAACGTCCACTACAGGATAGGGAGCTCCCTCTAGAATTCTAGCTTTTGCTGTGGTGTCGTAAGAGGCGACTAAGGGTAATAAACGGGCGCAGCATCCTCCTTCGTATCTTACATACTGCGGACACCTACAACCGCGGTCCATGGTGCCAGCCGTAACGCTAACAAGCGAGGTGACTATGGTACTTCCCCTCTACATTCTTCCAGCAAAAGTTAGAATTCTGGAGGGAGCTCCCTGTCCTTTAGTGGACGTTTCTTGGGATGTTATGAAGCAATAAAATAACAACAAATATTATGAAATGGTCAAGTGCTTGTCGGACTCGCGTGCATTTAATACACTTTTATGAGACTGTGCGTTCCTGACTGAACGTTTCTGAGTTTTGCCCATTAACTGTCAGCGTCGTGTTTTTTTTTTGTCCCGGGCTGTACTATTATTTCCGAATATGGATCTTTTAACTGACTGCATTTTATTGTCATCATTAGTTCGCCTTATATTGTGTTTTCTTCACCTTTCTCTAATTATTCACAAAATTTTGTCTAGTTTCTTTACTGACACTACGTACTAACAGTTTCAGTTTTAAATATCCGTACCAAAACCCTGTTTAGTCTCTGCACAAAGAAGCTTGAAACTTTTCCCATAATGATTATCTAGTTGGCGCAAAACGGCACATATTTTGCTTTGAAAGCACGAACAAAACGGAACAGCTTAAAGGCTTACTAATATGAAATCTAAACGCTCTGGGAAACTCCAATTTATGTGATACGTGTGGAAACACCTTAATACTTGTCTTGTATGACTTTTGCGTTGTTATTATTTTTTGAAATGTTTTGTTGGAATGGGCAGGGCAGTTCGTCGATAAGGTGGACCAAGTCCGATGATTGGGTTGCCAGAAGCACCTTGATGTGGGCCTCCTTAGTTGAAGAGATGTCTTAGCCCTTTTTCAAGAGCGGAAGTTTTTGTCTAATTATTATGATGATATTTTTTTTTCTTTTTAATTACATTGTGAAACTTTAATTGTACAAGCAATAGTGCTGGTTAAGCTGTGGGTGTATTAAAAGGTGACTGTGATTTTGTACCGGTAGATGGACCTTCGATGTCCTTTTGCGTATCGCACCATCTTACATCCTGCGGTCACCAAAAACCGGGTCTATAAGTGTCGGTAAGCGTGGAAGATGACCAAGGAAATTGGACCTACTTGCTTGGTTCGGAATAGAAACCGTGCTAAATTAAAAGTACGGGATAACATCTGCCATCACGTCCCAAATTGCAATGTCACATCGTCATAGAGGATTATGAAATATCCTATACTGTTAAACGAGCAATATTTGTAACCGGTTTTTCGAAAACGGCTCTAACGATTTCGATGAAATTTAACATGAGGGGGTTGTCGGGGGTTAAATCGATCTAGCTAGGTCTCATGTCTGGGAAAATTAATTTTCCCTGTGTTTTTAAGCATTTTTTTTTAAAATACCGCGATTTAGACAGAAACCTTGGCGGGTAGCAAAGCATGCTCACCCGATGCTATTTACCGCGGCTATTATAGAGCGAAGCTCGGTCGTCCAGGTACTTCAAAATAATCCTACCAAATTAAAAGAACGACGCCTTCACAACCTCATGACGGATTATATCTTTAATCTGCCTTCTATTACCCTATTTATTCTGTCTAGATGAGTATCAGAAATATTTTACTTTCCTTCTAAAGTTCTGTATGCAGATCCTTTTCGAGAATTTGACTTTCAATTGGATTTTATTATGATGCGATGATGATAGGAAGCAGAAACGATAGTAATGTTCAGAAACATTTTATTATTCCTTAATCATACGTATACATTTCTTAATCTAGCTAGTAGTTAGTAGTTGAGTCCGTGTGGTGCCGGCAAAGAATGTTATCAACCCATCTCTACCTGTGGGCGTCGTAAGAGGCGACTAAGGGCTTAAGAACCGGAGGATGAGCAGTGGTAGCTTTCTGTGTATCGTACCATCTTACATATTGTATTCACCAACAACAGCGGTCACCAGCCGCAACGCTTACAAGCGTGGTGACTATGGTAAATCCCCTCCAAAGTACCCCGCGTTTTTGCTAGAGTTCAGGACAGGGATGTCCTGCAGTGGACATGGTGGTAGTTAACTTTATGTTTATAAAACTAAAGTACCTGGCGACCTAGCTTCGCTCTATAATAGCCTCAACATTAAAATATCATCGGGTGAGCAAGCTATGCTACCCGCCAACAGATGGCGCTGTAGGTTTCTGTCTAGAACGCGGCATTTTTTTTTAATTCTGTAAAACACGGGCAAAACGATTTTTCCCAGACATGAGACCTAGCTAGATCGATTTTTCATCCCCAAAAACCCCCGGATACTAAATTTCATCAAAATCGTTAGAGCCGTTGTCGAGAAACCGATTACAAATATATGTATATACAAATATTACTCGTTTAATAGTATAGGATACCGTTAACGTGTTTTTTTATAAACCAAGGCAGCCAGCAGCTTTTTGCTTTGATGATTGACTTATTTCAAAACTGTACAGCTTATAACTTTTGTTTTCACAGCAACAAATCAAAACAGATTTTGTTGTGTCAGAATTAAAGTAATCATAAAAGTTAGTTTGTAACTTTACCAGTTACATTTGACCCGCGACGGCCCAGTGGCACAAGATATTCAGATTTATTTTTTATCTGACTCTCCGACCGTTGATTTAAAAATAAGCGTTAACATTAAAAGAGGATATAGGTGTTAATTTTGATCGATCAAGAAACGCTCGATTATATCTGTAGATTTCCTAAATTCTTAAATTTATTTTTAACATGGCAATACATTTTGTGATTTGATGTTGTTTAACTGACGTCGTAAAGTGACTTTATTTAAGTATGGTATGAGTTTTTTTTTAATGAACGTTTCTTTTTTGATCAAAATTAAAAAATGATGATGTATCTCATGTTCATCTGACGGAAAGAACAAATTTTCAAAACAAGCACTTAAGAAAAAAATCCGTCAAATTTTTAATTTAAAGCAACAAAAACCTTTATTCAAACAATTATAATTAATAAAATTTGGTGTAACTCGCCCTGACAGCAACAGTTATTGTTTCCAAATGTATTGTGTAAGTACACTAGGCAACAGTTTTAAACGTACATATTTTTTTCGTTAGTATTTGGAAATGAATTTATAGTTGACTGACTAACTTTTTTGTAGAGTCACAATGAGGAAGGTAGCATCAATAAAACCGTCTTTAAATAAACAATGTTAAAAAAAATCATTTGCTTTTCATAGCAAGAGGCGAAACGCTATCAAGACGCGTATAGTGTTGGCAACGAATTAGTTGACCCCAACATAATTCTCTCAGGCAGATTTTATTTGACAGGATGATTAAGTATCATGAATTAAATTTAAATTCAAAATATCCAAAAACAATTTAACAAAAAAGTTTTTTCATACATTTTTTCAAATTTTTGTATGGAAAAATTAAAAGTACCGATTTTTTTAAGGATTTTTTATAGAAGGTTTTTCTCATGTAGTGTAATACCCCAGCAAAGTTTCATCGACTGAGGAGTTAATGCGGGTGTCTTCATACAACGATCCGCTTCGTTGCCTAGACTACGTACCTATAGCAATAAGCCCGCAGGCCATATCGAGTTAGGCCGGTTATACAGGGTGCTTCCTAATCAACTGCGTTCCTTTAAGTACGTTACTTGAACCATAAAACTGAATAACTTTTCCTGAGGAACAAAAAAAAATATGTAACTTGACCTCCCATACAAAATGCACTATCGCCGAAACAGTTTCTATAGGAGCTCGAAAACTTTTTTCGTATCTCGACCAAAGTTGGACCGAGTAACATACTGAACCGAAATGCGAGACCAGGACAAGAAATTTGGAGCTAATACTAGTTGGGCACGTGGAGGGGAGAAGGAGTAGAGGAAGAGCGCCTACCCGGTGGACAGATGCCATCTTGAAGTCCACCAACTGCAAGACCCAGGGGGCAATCCACCTGGCCCAAAACAGAAATGATTGGAGAACCCTAACCCGTAGGGCTACGTTTGGTGGTCACGACCCTCAGCCATGAAACGACGAAGAAGAAGAACGTACTGAAAGGAACGCATCCCTTTCCAACAATAAAGTTTTTGTCTTCAAGGGCCAGATACTTAGATAAGAGTATTACTGACTGTACCTACGTTTTGAAAATACTGTTATAATTTAGAATACGTTGTTTTACAAATTAATTATACTTTGTTTGCGCCGGTGTTAACTTTAACTCTGCCTATAGGCAATGTTCAAATATATTTCCCCGTTCCGTAATTTAATTAAAAACTATGTAAAGTTCAAAAAGGGATCGTTGATTGTGTTATAAAGGTGTTTACTCAGTGCTTAGAGCCCTTAAATGTTTTAAAGCAATAAAGTAGTAACGGTTTGTGCAAAGTTTGCAAACACTGCTGTAATCAAAGAAAAACAAATTCGGTTTAATTAGTAGGTTGATAAAAAGGCCGTTTTTCCTTTTTACGTCACATTAGCTGTCTTCGTCAGATAAAAAAAATATTTCTGCAAAATACATTGACTTTTTTTATAAATTTAAATTACTACGTCTTTTATATCAACGAACCAAAGGTGTTTAATTAACACGGTCTATATTTATATTTTTTTTTAGGAAAATCAATGTGATAGAGGAGTAAAATCGTGTGACACAAGTGTTTTCATACAAATTTTAGATGTCTCCCAGCTCCAGTCGCTGCGTTCAAACACCTAGTACGAAGAAATTTTTTATGGGATTATAAAATGTTTGAATGCCAGTTACAAAGCAAAATACTAAGCATTCATAAAATATACGATTCTAAAAATATGAACTAAAAAAAAAGAAGAATGGCCCAAATGCTGTATTTTTTTATAAAATCCCCGATAGCTATTTAGCTGAAACTGATACCCACGACTTCGTACACATGATATTCATAAAAACGCAGCCAAATTAATATCCTTATCCATACTTCAAAGTATCTTCATACCAAATTTTATAAAAATCGGTTCAACGCATGAGGCGTGTTTTATATATACTCGTACATTATTGGACAATATTGTCTAGTCTAGTAGTAAGTCAAAATCCTATACTAATAAAAGAGCAAAACTTGCATAGGTATATATTTTTTTGGTGTTTCTTTTTTTATTATAATATATTTTACAATAGGGAACATGCATACAAATTTTTTTTGTCGCATTTATTAACATAATATAAAAATACCGTAGTAGAGATGACAAAAAGTGAAATTAAAATTTAAATCGGGTAGGAAATACGGCCGCTATAAGCATTTAAAACTACTAATCACGCGCCGAGTAGACAGAGAGATCCGACATGAATATTGACGTCACAATGCACTATGGCCATATAAACTCCTAATTAAATTTCGTTTTGCTAGAAAGAGACAAAAACAAATCTTCAATGGCTTATATCTTTTTTAATATTATAGTTATTCGAAAAATAGTTTTACTAGACTGTTTATTACATGAATGAGTATAAATATTTTGAATAAAAAAAAATAGTGCATGTTCCCTATTGCGTTATTGAAAACAGCTTCAACAATTTCGATAAAATTTTTAAATTCAAGGTTTTCGTGCTTGGTCTTATGTCTGAGAAAGTTGTTTTCACCGTGATTTAAAAAAAAACTGCGTTGGTAAATATAATACGGAGCATCGCTCGTATCATTATCATATTTATAATACCGGATATTTATACCGTATTTCTTTGTTCACAGGCAACTCCTAGCGCCAAATCTAAGGCAAACACAATATCTTCCCAACGGTGCTGAAAGTGAAGTTAGACAGGTAAGAATTTTATATTAAAAATAGTAAAATAAGGCTAAAAAAATAGTTTAATATAGTTTATACAGAATGTAACAAAAAGGGTATACCAACCCTACTCTGGCAGGGTTGCCATACGGTGTGGGAACTCGGGAGCGTGTAAAAAGGAAAGACAAGCATCTTTTATGAATGAATGAATAACACTTTATTGCAAAGTAACATTTACAAATATCGAGTTATAAAATATGGGCAAAAGGCGGTCTTATCACTAAGAGTGATCACTTCAGACAACCTTTTGACGAAATCAACTTTATACATAATTCTGCAGTGTAGTGCACTCATATAAACTACAAAATAAAAAAAACGAGCAAGTGCGAGTCGGACTCGCGCACCGAGGGTTCCGTACCACCACATTATCATAATTGTATTAGTTGAAATTTCAGTAAGTTAATGTGCTAAATTTTATTATTTGTTGTTATTTTATAGCTTATGCACTATAAACATACCAATTTTCAAGTTTGTAAGTGTTCCCGTTTTTAAATAGAACTAAAACAAAAATCGCCTCAGCGACCATCCAACTTGACCCCTCTCTTATATGAATGTTCTTGAAACGGGAGCTCACCACAATTGGTAACCATTAGTAATAATAATGAATAATGATTAATGATTTCAGACTTTTCCCATTATTTGTACTATGAGACCTAGCTTCTTGCCAAATTTCATAATTTTAGGTCAACGGGAAGTACCCTGTAGGTTTTGCATTTTTGAATAAATGTATGGAGATGAGGACATAAAATGCCATATCTTTTGATTGCGTCATTGTAAAAAATTGAAATTTTCAGATCTGGTGTGGTTCATAGAGCCTAATATATGGTATTAATTTCAACCTGATACCTTTACCCGTTCGTGAGATAAAGGGTCTTGACAGACAGACAGACAGACAGACGAACAACAAAGTGATCCTATAAGGGTTCCGTTTTTTTCTTTTGAGGTACGGAACCCTCAAAAGACATGATGGTTCTCTATTCACTAAAGTAAATACTAAGGTGGGCGAGGCGAGCCACACACTACACCTGAAGGATGTGAATCTCCCCATGAAACTGAACAACTTTCCATAAGGAACATAGGTCGAAAAACGAAAAAAAAATTTCGTCTTCTGACCTATGCATCTTAAGGAAAGTTGTTCAGTTTCATGTGCAGAATCCATCAGGGTTGATATACCCTTTATTTTGGACCTTGTATAAACACGGTTTTTTGACTTCACGTGTGTCGGATGATCTCGCAGATAGGGTGGTTCTATTGCGTAAAAAATGGGTACCGTGCAACAGATGCTGGGGCAGAGAGTCCTAAGTTGAAGAGAAGTGGCCGACAGTAATTTTGAGAGTGGGTGGGGCTTTTGTGCTAAGTCCGTCTAGGGAAGAACTACCCTTGCCTATCTTATTTTATTAAAATGATCAATTCACAATTAAAAAAGATATAATTTTCACTTTCGCAAACAGAGTTTAGCTAAAATACGAGTATAAGATTTATAAAGATTTCTTGATTCTTGTACAACTTAACCGGATTTTTTTTTTAGTAGGAGACGTTTTTCACTTCACCACTTCATACAGACTAATGATATTATATTTGTTACTAGATACAGACTATGTATATGACGGACTCTGTGCTTGAAACTGAGCATTCTGACCATGAAACTGAACAACTTTCATAAGTCGAAATACAAAAAAAGTTTTTTTATCTCCCATAGAAAATACGCAAATCAGCAATCACTCTTATACTCTAGTGAAAGGTTTTTTTTTCGTACCTATTTTGATACCTTGAAAAGTTGTGCTGTTTATTTTATTCCGGGTCTTAGCGCAATACTTGTAATTATTCTGTTATGCCTAATTACAAGACGTATCGCGCAAAGACCCAGAATAAAATAAATATGTATGAAAAGTGCGAAAGGTTAAAACTAAATTTGTCTTGTTTAATTAAGCAAAATGAACACGATATCAAGAGCAAGCTGAGCAAGCCCATAGATAGATGATTAAAAAAGTACTTCTTAAATTTTTATTCTGTTGAATAAAAATTCCGATTGTATTTTATGGAAAGAAAAGAAAAGTAATATGTTAAAACATACTACAAAAGTCAAAAACGTAATAACCTATATTTGACGAAAGATTTGTGAAATTCTTCCCCTCGTATTCCTCGCATGAAACGATCTGAAAATCTCGAGTGAAATCGTTCAAAACATTCGTAAAATTCATTCCCTCGAAGTACTGGCGCCATATGTGAGTGCATGCTTTTTGTTCTTGTTCTCATTCGTTCTGAGCGAACCACGAATTTTCCACTTTTCTCTGTCACTTTTACGTTTTTTCGTCACGACACTTTTGGCTGTCGTTTTTTGACGTTGCCTCTTGGACTAAAATCTTTTCGACACTGGCAGAATTGTCCTTGTTGACAGAAGCCATATTACAAATTTTTAATTTAGGGCTGGTTTGCTTGGTAGCAGATTTTATTTGCTAATCGGTTGAAGAAGAAAAGGAGAGAAATGCTTAAACTTACCAAAACATGGTGTAGAAGAAAGCAAACAGATTTTAAAATAAAACATGCGATTTTTCTTATCGTTTTTATCTACTTAACGCCACGTTTTTAGCTTACAGCATAAAGCGATAAAAATCTATTCTGAAATGAATAATTTTAATTATGATTATTTCTAAAATGCTTTCACATTCAATCATTTACTTATTTATAAGTACTAGCCCATCGGCACGTTACAATGTCCCCCAATTCGTTGGTCCGAAATCTGACGTTTAGGACCAACAAATGTCAGTCGTTGTCAGTCATATGGTCAACATTGGATGCAAATAAACTTACCAACAAAATGGAATGTTCTTAGTTGAAGAAACAATATACTCTTATTATTATTGTTATTTCTTATAATTATTTTTGACTATAATCCAATTAATGAAACTAAAAAACCAGGCCTTATCCACATATAAACAGTAAAAAGTTTGTTTAGTTTTTTCCCGCCATATTATTTCCGTCACGTGTATTTAGCACTTGTTTAGTACCGACCGAAGTACTACACAACGTAGTTCACGCGGTTTTTCACAGATGGCGCTATTTTTCTTGTATGGGGAAATTTTGAACCGCTTGTTCCCAAGACCCTATCTCGACTATATAAATCTATGCATTCAATCCATTTAAAGTATTTTGCCAAATTTTTCATAGATACTTCTATTACTGCAGCAGGAACTTTACATACCTATTGAGAAAATATTTAGACGAAACTTTTTTTTAGTTTATTCTTTTGACAACCCTGTGTAAATATGCCTCATATTCGATTTATTTTCAAAGTAGCTTCTTACGACTTCTACAAGTAGAGATGGGTTATACTGTTCTTTGCAAGGGCAAGAATGGGAATAAACACATCCCATATCTCATATTTGCTGTAAAATTCTGTGGGAACTCTCTGTCCAGCAATCTATATTTTATGGTCTGTTATTATGATGTAGGAGTCTAGAATATTTTTTCAAACATTGTTAAAACTTAACATAGGGCAACTCGTACACAAAATTGAAACAATTTTTCGTAAAAATAAAATCTTATAAATTTATACGGAGGGTCGTCGTTCCTTTTTTTCATTTCAATTTATCATTCTGTACAAGAATTTAAGTAATCATCTAAAAATTGCCTAGTCAGTCAAACATTTTCCTCAAACTGGCAAAATTTCCGCAAGAAATATTTACAATAAACAAAATTCTATCGCCAAAGAAGATACTCAAAATCACTACAACTAACCCGAAACGGGAGCAAGCGAAGATATTTTATTACTTTTTATTAATCCCGGGAATATTCTTATTAATCCCGGGAATATTCTGAAATACATCAGCAGTGACCTAAATAACAGTACCGGAGATGTCCCGTCTTTTTCATTCGGAATCCCGACTTAAATTTTAATAAAAGCGTATAGCTGAACCTTATTTATCAATGTTTAAGTAGGAAAAACGGCGTGACATTTGCCGGGGAATTCACCTGGTACGGTATCTGAATTTAAAACAGGTAGGTCTTTATTTGGCTGTGAGTACAAAGAAATAAGTCGTTAGTAGATTTTGTTCATGCTACATGATGTAAAATGTGCAAAAATGGGCTCTAACATGTGTTTTATTTGCAATCAACTGAACTGGAGAATTTTCTTCTTCTTTGTGTCAATGTTCAAATACCATCGCGTTGGATCAAATACTTTCCTCCTCAAACCTTGCCACTTCTACGGCTTTATCCGACGCCTCGTGCAGGTCCTCGTCAGTGCAGATGGAGGGGATTAGTGGACAAGAGAGCAAGTGCGCCATGTTCTGAGAAGGAGATCCACAGTCAGTGCCTTAGCAACTGGTAGGCGAAGCCCCATCTCGCCATGTTTTCTCTGCAGCGACCAACCTGAGTTCGCAGACGGTTTAGTGACTTCCAGGTTGATCACTGCAGATTGTGTCCAGGTGGAACGTATCCTGATGGGACTGGAAATTTATCGGCCCACACTTGCTCTCTTGCCGAGCTTTGGTTATTACTAGAGGATTGAAGCCAGAAGTATCAAAGTTAATCACCGTCACTGTACATGGAATACTTAAGTCTTCTTAACTTTTGCATGAAACAAGTGAGCAAACGAGCTACGAGGTACACTCAACAGCACATCAGTAGACACGCTTTTGGACCTTATGGCGTGCTAATAGAGTTGAAAACGTTTCTGGCGACGTGCGGTTGACCGTACCAGTGGTCACTACTGCTTATGTCACCTGATGTTCTTTGATACTTATGGTACAGCAAAGCGCGTTGCTCGTCTTGAAAAGTTAAATGGAATGCCTCATGTGCCGGTTCTCTCCATCGAATTGAATCAAAACTCACGGCAGAAATACGAAAGAGGGTTCAAAGCTACAATTAATAAAGAACTTATAAACTTGAATTTTGGTAATATTTTCCCAGACAGCCTTAGCACAAAACCCTACCCCTACCAAATCTCAATTTTCTAAACATGCCGCGAGTCCGCGGTGTTGAAGTCTACCTCGATGTTAAGATTACATATCTGAATAAATGAATTATCCTTCTATAACAAAACTAAACAAAAATAGTTCAATATACAATACCCTAACAGAGATCTTAGAAACGAAATAGACGTCGAAATATATTTCTCAAATCTCCCACACAGCGCCAATAAGCAGTACGGGATCCCACAATAAGTAAAACCTTTGTAAATAAAGTACATTGAAGATATTTTTCGTGTCTGAAAGGGATAGCGTGGATTTGTCGCTCTCAATGGCAGACTTATAATACCATCGGTAGTCCGGGCTGCGACAGATATCGGTCCAAAAAACATCGAGATTTAAGTATTTGTTGGAAATACGGGTCTGGATTGATGTTTTTGGGTGAGTTAGGGATTATAGTTTGCTGAGGTCGTTCTTCATTGAAGATAATTTATTTTGAGCGGTTTTTAGGTTGACCAACTTAATAAGCTGCCCTTCGCTATACGCTCTCTACTTAGGAAAAATTTTAACACAGAAAACGCCTCCCGAAGCCCACATGACTCTACGGGGTGAATTTGAAAACATTAGACAAATTTTGAGATTGTATTTAGACCACGAAACTGAACAACTTTCCCCAAGAAACATAGGTCGTTAGACGAAAAAAAATTCAATGCCCATACAAGTCAGCTGACTGACTTTGACGAAAGGGTAAATTTTTTTTTCGTCCGATGACCTATTTTCCTAATCGAAAATTGTTCAGTTTCGCGGTCTGAACTCAATCTCAAAATTTGTCGAATGTTTTCAATTTCACCCTGTAGATGACTCCATTCTCCTCACAAGGAATTATTTTCCACACATGGAATTTAAAATAAACCGTTGGTCCACTGATTTAGACCATGAAACTGAACAACTTTCCGGAACATAAGGTTGAAACAAGTTTTTTTAGAGTTCCGTACCCAAAAGGGTCCAAAAAGAGCCCTATGGCTGTCACTCACATGTCTGTCTCTAATGTCGTCTATCAGTTCTATCACACAGGTTTTACAGACAAAAATATTGCAGCTACAATCTTCAGAGGGGCGCGAAAATATATTTTACCGACCACATCGAGTGAGGTATCATAATTTGGAGCTTGTTGAGGAATAGATAAGTACTATATTTTTGATTTTTACAATATTGGAAAACACAGGAATGAATATATTATTGGATGCCATCAAATTTAGCTTTTTTTTTTATAAAATTTTGTTCCGTTGAATTTTATAGGACGTGTGCGTCGAAATAATTACTACTGTACTGTGAAGTAATTACTAAATTTTGTTGAGTAAAACTATTACATGACCAGTTTTATTTATTTGTTGTAATACTATAACTCATGCACTATAATTGCACTAACTTTCAAGCTACTATTTGATACCGTTTCAACGATAGAGCTAAAACAAAAAACCCCAAAAAAAACACGTTTTCATATCGTGGCTCCATTTTTAGGGTTCCGTACCTCAAAAGAAAAAAACGGAACCCTTATAGGATCACTTTGTTGTCCGTCTGTCTGTCTGTCTGTCAAGACCCTTTATCTCGAGAACGGGTAAAGGTATCAGGTTAAAATTGATACCATATATTAGGGTCTATGAACCACACAAGATCTGAAAATTTCAATTTTTTACAACGACGCAATCAAAAGATATGGCATTTTATGTCCTCATCTCCATACATTTATGCACTAAAGCAAAACCTATAGGGTATTTCCCATTGACCTAAAATTATGAAATTTGGCAAGAAGCTAGATCTCACAGTACAAATAAAGGGAAAAGTCTGAAATCATTAAATATTACAACTTTTCTCACAACTAATGGTAACCAATTGTGGTGAGCTCCCGTTTCAAGAACATTCATATAAGAGAGGGGTCAAGTTGAATGGTCGCGGAGGCGATTTTTGTTTTAGTTCTATTTTAAAAACGGGAACACTTACAAACTTGAAAATTGGTATGTTTATAATGCATAATCTATAAAATAACAACAAATAATAAAATTTGGTCAAGCGCGTGTCGGACTCAAAAAATCTAGCACATTAACTTACTGAAATTTCAACTAATACAATTATGATTATGTGGTGGTACGGAACCCTCTGTGCGCGAGTCCGACTTGCACTTGGCCGGTTTTTTTTAACTTTTAATTGTTTTTGCTACTTGCTGAAATATCCAATAAGACATATTATGTGAAAATTTGAACCAGCTAGCTATTACGGTTCAAAAGATAGAAGCCTTTATAAATCGGACAGTCACACAAACAGTTGGACTGTTCAACCGTGGGGCATCATGGCGTTTTATAAAGTTGAAGGTCTCAGGTCTTTATCAGGTAGACAAATCACAAAACATTTCGCGGTCTGATATTTTTACAAACGAAAAATCCCTCAGATCCCGCTCTAAAAGTTTCAAATTCAGAACCTAATCGTATCAACAAGAAGCCTTGCAAAAACTTTGTCGTATCTACCTAGTAAAAACTCTTTACTACCACTTACCATTGACCCTTGCTTGTACCCTTGTTCCATCACTGCAGGTGCCAATATAAACCGGTCCTTTCTACTAGGAAGAACTGTTTAATTGAAATTAAACAGGGCTCCCAGTTCGGATCGTTAAACAAAGCTTGTTACGAGTTGAATGTAACTTCACACTTAAAGCGAAGCAATCTCTGAGTACAATAATAAACCTTCTGCTACGAGTACTGTTCTTGTTACAAAGTTCCTCTTTTATCAATATGCAATCAGCGCGAGCTCTATTTTTGTTTCGTTCTCCGCACGTCGAGCGATATGTTGTACTGATTGTCGTTCGATTAGTTCGACTTGTTTTACTGAAATCTCGAGACCAAAGAAAACACTCATAATAAAATGACATCCATACATACTTATCTATCAAACTCATCATTAATCAGCACCAGGGGGCTATTACAGTAGTCTGCGAACCATTTCCCTTGCAAGACTTTCCGCGAAAAGTCCAGAAGGAGTACGCAAATAGTACTGACATTATTTGGTAGAGAGGAATGCTGCGTAGGGCTACTCTCTTCCGGGCTTCGCGCGGACATTCGTGTTGCAAGGGCAACGGTTCGCATATGGCAGAAACGTTCCCGCTACTGTAACAGCGCCTCTGAACTGCTGAACTTGTTTTGAAAACAAAACTCCATGATAAATAAAATGTCAGGGACGTATTTTTTTAAAAGATACGCATCGTTTTAAAGAGTTGCCAATGGGCTATAAGCGCCATTCTAAGGTAAGTGGCCTTTTATCGAACAAAAACATCGATTTCAAACTCCACCATTCATCAGTTAGACAATTAAAGGGCCGAGATTGTCTTAATAGGAAATTCTCCGAGCCATTTTCATACAAAACAAGAAAGGGTCTAATCACAGTCCTGTGAGTTTATGAAGTCTAAAATAAAGAA
The DNA here is from genome assembly GCA_947532105.1 of Athrips mouffetella. Lineage (NCBI taxonomy): Eukaryota > Metazoa > Arthropoda > Insecta > Lepidoptera > Gelechiidae > Athrips > Athrips mouffetella. The sequence continues at coordinate 28,098,250 of OX383967.1, forward strand.
TCATATTTCCATCTAAGAAAAAAACATATGGAATTAACGAAAAGTCCCATTTTACATTTAGAGGGTGTTTTTAAAATTATATGAATAATTTAGTGTTAAAAATTTTATGGGCGAAGGCAAGAAAAATTGACGTCACTGTTAATTTTTTATAAAAAGATGTGTAGAAAATATATGTTTTCATACAAGACTTGTAAAAAAAATCACTTCAGGAGGCTTCCCTAGTTTGGTTCAAATATTGCAGGATGAATCCAACATACATGTTTGCCCAAAAAGTAATATTAAGTTCATCATCATCATAACATCTCATGAAATGTCCACTACAGGACAGGGGGCTCCCTCCAGAATTCTACCCTTTTCTGGAAAAATGTGGAGGGGAAGTACAATAGTCACCTCGCTTGTCAGCGTTACGGCTGGCACCATGGACCGCGTTTGTAGGTGACTGCAGTAAATAAGATGGTATGATACACAGGAGGATGCTGCTGCCCATCCTCCAGTTTATAACCCTTAGTCGCCTTTTACAACACCCACAGGTATGTATGGGATGGTACTATTCTTTGCCGGCACCACACGGGACGTATTAAGTTATTTCTTTTTATATGACGAGAGACCTGTAGACGTTCCTCTTAATTGAGTTTAAAGAAATTTTCCTTCACTCTACTGGATTAAGATTGAGAATGATGGCCAGTTCGATTGTTTCCCGATAATTCACTGACGTGGGATTTGCCGCTTCCCCTTATTCTCTATCTTTGTCACTTAGTGCAGAATTGCTTTCGTTAAGCAACGTAGTTTCTGGTCGGGAACCTAGTGAGTGACCGGCGTAAGTGATGTGATGACATCTAGAGCGTTTTTCTGCTTTTGAAGGCACGTTAAACCTTTAATAGTTAGATTTAAAAAATGGCCAAGTGCAAGTCGTACTCGCACACCGCGGGTTTTATACCACTAAGTTGAAAATATCGTCTTAAGGAGTAATCACACCTAGCTGAATTCAAAGACTAATTCGGCATACATTGCTGGGAGGCTTGGTTATGTTAATTGCAATATCCTTACTTCAACGAGCAATGTATGCCGAATTAGTCTTTGAATTCAACTAAGTGTGATCACTCCTTTAGTCAGGGAGGCGTAATCGATGCGCGTGAATCTGACTTGCACTTGACCAGGTTTTATTGTTTGTTATTATTTTATAGCTACAAATATATCAGTTTATACGCTTGTAAGTGTTGTCGTTATTACGATAGAGTTAAAACAAAAAAAGAAACTCGTTTCTTGAAAGGGGTCCCTTATTTTTTAACCTTTCATTTATTCTTAATGCCCATTATAACACATATTCCTTGAAATTCAACCATTTAGCTACTTCCACGATTCAAAAGATACAGTTCTTTAAAGGTCGAATAGACAGACAGAAATACAGACAGACGACGCAGTAGGTTTTGTAATAGGGTCCCGTTGGTGTGCGGTAACTATATCAGCCCACCGGTACTCAGGGCAGCCAACCAGACCTCATTCTTCGGTCAACCCTAGACAATCAGACCTTACAGAATTTCGCCAAGCGTGTCACTGAAAGGAACAGAAGATAGATAGATACACCAAGATGAAGAAGATGATTCCAAGATGCTTTATCTTGAGTCATGTAGGATAGATACACGATGTGCCCCGTATGCCCTAGTATAGAAGCGGCACGGAGAAAGAGACATAAAATGTCAAGCTGTCTCTATTTTCACTAGCAAATCGGCTATTTAACCCCTGACTTCAAAAAAGGAGACGAGGGCAAAGAATACATAATATTACGCTAAAGCGACGAAGGCTGTTATTTCTTTTATTCTAGTGCGAGTGAAATACGGAGTTTTGGTAACGCAGGCGTTGGTGGAGTGAAATACAAAATTTCGGTAGCACGTTGTAAACCAGGAGTTTCATTACTAAAGATCAATTTCTGTCACAGTCACGATCCCTTTCAAATACATCTATCCCCGACTACCGCTAAGATTTTACAAGTGAGTTTCTAGTGCAAGTTACATACGGAAGTTTAGTAACACTTCGAATATCGGGCGTTTTATTACTAAAAATCAATTCCTGTCACAATGACGATAACTTTCAAATACGTCTATCTAAGCCCCGACTACTGTTAATACTTTACAAACGAGTTTCCAGTGCGAGTGATATGCGGGATTTCGGTAACACGTCTTATATCAGGCGTATCATTACTAAATATCAATTCCCTTTCAAATACGTCTATCTAAGCCTCGACTACCGTTAAGACTTTACAAATGAGTTTCCAGTGCGAGTGATATGCGGAATTTAGGTAACACGTTGTATACCAGGCGTTTCATTACTAAATATCAATTCCTCTCACAATTACAATCTCCTTCACATACGTCTGTCTAAGCCCCGACTACTGCTAAGACTGCACAAATGAGTTTCCAGTGCGAGTGATATGCGGAATTTCGGTAACACGTCTTATATCAGGCGTATCATTACTAAATATCAATTCCCTTTCAAATACGTCTATCTAAGCCCCGACTACCGTTAAGACTTTACAAATGAGCTTCTAGTGCGAGCTACATACGGAATTTCAGTAACACGTTGTATACCAGGCGTTTCATTACTAAATATCAATTCCTGTCACAATGACGATCCCTTTCAAATACGTCTATCTAAGCCCCGACTACCGTTAAGACTTTACAAATGCTTTTGAGGATTTCCAACCGTTTCCAAAAGGGCTTCTGGAGATTAATATAATCCGCAAACTTTAATACAAGTTTAATTGGAGACGTCTCCGGAGTCCGTTATGCCGTGATTGTCTATTTTTAGGTTCAATGTGCCTTTTGATGGTCTTTGATGAAGTTTATAGAATGTTTGAATTTCAATCAATTGTGTTCAGAAAGATATCCGAAAAGAAACTATTAATACCCTCTATGTTTTTCGACTCACTACCCATCACTACCCGTGGGAGTCGTAAAAGGCGACTAAGGGTTTACGGAGCGTGGGTAGCAGCGGCCTTCTGTTTATCGTACTAACTTACATATTGTGGTTACCAACAACCGCGGTCCATGGTGCCGGTCGCAACGCTAGCAAGCATGGTGACTATGGTACTTCCCCTCCGAATTGTACCGTGAATTTTGTTGGATTTCTGGACGGAGCTCCTTGTTCTGCAGTGGACTTTTCATGGGATGTTATGATGATTATTTTTCACAGCTTCTGTGATTTAGTGGTCAGAGCGTTCGGCTCTTGATGCGGAGGTCCTAGGTTAGATTAAGTACACTGCCAAACAAAATACTATTTGTGAGATTTCTCTATTTTGGTCAGGACAATGGAGAATGAATCATATTTTTTTTTTAAATGTAGGGTGACTCTGATATGTGCTTCAGTAGGCCCATTAGTGTAGCGACGTACCAGCGGAATTGTTCCCGGTTGGCCCCGGCTACCCTACGATGTATGTACTGTAGAGCCTTCGTGGTGTTTTAATCACGAATGCCCTGTAATTGGGAAAAATAATTGAGAATTTGTAAATTGTCAAACCGAATGATTTTTTACTATTTTGAAGCAGTTAAAAGCCGACCCTTGAGGCTGAAGTACCCTGGTTCCGTATCCCTGGTCTTCTACCAGATTTTGTGGCGCTTCACGGCTACGTTTATCTGATTTCTAAAAGCTCCGAGCCTCTGTAAACGCGAGTGCTAGTTTAAATTTTCAGCATACGAATAAATTAATATTCTTTACAAATTTATCATATTTTATTTCAGCTAGGACATAAGGGCTCTCTCTGAGGGTTCTTAGTTTGGCTCTGACGGTTATTTTCTGCGCATGGGTGACAGGCGAAGAGCTAATGAACGATTCGTTCGCCTTCCCCCACCTGCCGTGCTCACCCCCCGCGACTCATTTCTTGCGTTCTACGCATAACGGTCATAGCTAGAGATGTGTTGTACGACATATACAGAAGTAGTTGTAAATGGGTCATCGATCTTGAAAAACTATTTGTTGCAAAAAAAGTCACAAACATACACGTAATGTAATGAACAGGTTTCCAAGACTTGAAAGTGTTTGATCAGTCAACGTAACTGAACAACTTTCAGTGAATAAAACTATTAAAAAATGAAAAAAAAATCAGCCTTTCCGTAAAAACTGTCCAATCATGTTTGCAATATTGTATGGAGACGCCGATTTCTTTTTAATTTTCTGAAACTTTTATTTATTGAAAGTTGTTCAGATACCTTGACTGATCATTTCTTTCAGTTTTCGAAAACCTCTCCCTAACACTCTTTATAATGCGTACCATAGCAAAAACTATACCGAATCACTTACAATCTGTTTATTGATATTGCAATCTTTTTTAGATAATCTTAGTAAGAAAGAAGAAAGTTTATCGTTAACTAAAATTTTTTTAAATTTAAAATTAGTTACTTCACTGAGTGATATAATTACTTCACTATCATTATCATGTACCTGGCCAAAAACGCCAAAGGTATTTTTCACAAAATTGGAAGTCGGAATCACAAACTAAACACTGTGTATATTTGTGATATTCTCAAATTCATAGAAGGTGCTTAAAAAAACGAATGTTTGCCAAAAACTCATACCTTAACCGACAACGCGAACTCTAATGTATGTTGCCATCTAAGCTAAAAACATTCTGACGAAAATATGACATATTGAAATTACTTCATCCACAATAAAAATGTCGTTTACAAAGAAACCTCATTCAGCCCTCAAATCTTCACCTACTTTGGGCCGGGAAAAAAAATATTGAACCGCAAATGGACCGTTTAAGTACATTTCCGGGATCCGCTACTTGACAGAATCCGTCGGCGGGATCCCGCGGATTCCGGTGGATTATCTTTCTGCGGAGCTGTGATTAAACGGAGACTCCCTCGCTCACCTTTTAAAAAAGTGCTACGTTGGCTGTTGGAATGAAGCGTGCTGGGGCTAGCGAAATTGTTCTGTGAGAGGTGTAGATGTGCCAAGTTATAAATCATTCAAAATGTAGGAGTTGTCGAAACGTGAGGGTATCCTACCTGCATTACTTCTAACATTCATCAATTACCTAAAATTTGTGACAGGCATAATTTTAATACTAGACATAAGCACAAAATTGATCAACCTTGTACTAGATTAACTAAAGTCAATAAATCTTTCGTTGGTCTGTGTGTACGATACTACAACAAAATACCTAACAATATAGTGCAATTACCTGAAAGAAAGTTTAAAGAATGTGTAAAGCAAACGTTATGTAAAAAAGCTTACTATAGATTAGATGACTATATGAATTACAAAGAGGTATGGTGCTCTGATATTCCAGCGAAACACAAGAAACACATTGTATAAAGCCGACTCTTAAAGTAGGCCGTGCTTCAGTGGTTTCTTGTCGTTTCTTTTACGCTGCCATAGCACGATCCGAAACGGCGTAGAGTCGCTCTGTTTAAATTGTAATCTGCATGACATTCAATAAGTATTCTGCAAAGAATCTACATTGAATAAATCATCTGAATCTGAAATCTGAATCTATACAAATTGATACAAATGGGCTAAAAAATATAAAAAAATATTCATAATAAAAAAAATTACTATGCCATCGATACGCAAAGAAGAAGATACAAATTCATTCCCCTATTTCCTCCCTTAATACTTGGAGAGCGATGGTATTTTGTTTTTAAGGGCTTTCCCCCAGCCAACTAGCGCCCCCATCAGTTCAAAAAATATTTCTCGCTAAATAAAAACTTAAAGAAAATCTGACTTACCAGGTTGAAGTAAATGTACCCTAGTTTATTTAGAACCTATAATCCTGAAAAATATAGTTCACTGTAGTTACAGATACAAAAACTGCTAAAAGTGGCCGTTTTTCGCACTTTTTGTGTCTGTATCTACAGTGAACTACATTTTTCAGGATTGATAGATTCTAAATAAACTAGGGTAACTTTACTAAATTTTGTAAGACAGATTTTCGATAAGTTTTGTATTTAGCGAGTAATTTTTTTTTAACTGATGGGGACGCTAGTTGGCTGGGGGAAAGCTCTTAAATCAAAGTATTTCGTAGGCATGCCCTTGTTAATTTCTTTTATATTATTTCTATGTACCAAGAGAAATATGAGTATCCAAAAACCTGAAAAAATGCCCCGTTTTTTTGCCATATTTGAACTACTACTAAAAAAGTTTAAAAGTTTTGAAGATAAAAGAAGACATAGGAGCGTAGATCTACCCTTCCTTTAAATTTTGATCCAAAAAATTATTGAATCAGTTTTGGAGAAGTAAACAGAGGAAAGCAAAACCCTGTAGGTTGTCCCTATCGCACACTACAGGAGGATTGTTAGGGCGCACAGCGACAGCAATAGTTTGTACAAATACCTATTTCTTGGACTTGGATACCTTCTTAACAAATAAATTCTACGTACGGACGGTACGTCAAAATAATTCTAGTATTGGCCATTCGATTTGCAATTAAGTTTGTGACACTGAAAGGAAATGACGCTCTGAGATACGTAACGCGCGTACTCGTAGTAAAATAATATATAATAATAATGTAGACATTTTAAGTATATGTCGCTGTTGTTTCGTTATAAGACTTATCTATTAATGGAACGCAGAGAAGGCTTTTACAATATTAGAACACAAGTCCCAACAAACCTCAACTATAGACAGAACACAACTTGTCACGCAAAACCCTGTCGCCCGAAATTGCCCGTCGCAATTATGCCCAAACTTTGGCCGACATTTGTACTGATTTCCCGGAATTTGCCATCGTGCCCAATTCCACACAGGCACGACTCAAATCTCCATTGCGTTCACGTTTTGACGTCTGCACGTCAAAGGGCGCCGACCCAGAATAGATTTCCCGGAGTCACAGTTTAGTACGTCCAGCTTGTCCAGTTCAATTCCTTTTGTTAAACTTCTAATAAATTAGTAAAAAAATATACATAAAATAATTGGAGACATTTTCCGTATTTTTTTTTAATTTATCAAGCTATATACGATTGAAATATTCAATTGCTACCCTCTCCTTTGATGAAACGGAATAACTGCTACTAAGAATAACATGGCATGACCTATCTTCACACACACACACACATACACACACACACATACAACACTGAGCTTCTACTCCCACGCCATCACACATATTAACACTTACACAAACAATTACACTAACATTTCTGAACCAATTTAACTAGCTTTTTAATCACTTGCCTTGCCTCGCTTACCATGCCGGAGAGATCCCTGACACCCTAGATTTTTTTTATTGTCAATGGGCTTACTCTTGACCTCGATCTAGTCTGATGCGGGTTTTCGACCTACTTTGACTGTCAGTCTTATTCAGACTCGTTATTTTGAACTCCGCATAAAAACATTGCAAATGAAATTGGTATGTGTTCTACTCGATTTGCCCACTCGACTCCTAACTGAAATCATACCTACTAAGTTAAAAAACTTAATGACAACAATAAACATTTCATTAATTTATTGAGCACGACGAGAATCGAAATGCGCATTCATTAAAAATTAAGCTATTAAGACTCTTATTCGTCCAGTTGCTCCATTTAAAAAAAAAAACCAATTGATGTTTTTTTGTCCTTTACGTTGATATGAGTTTTTGTACAAAGATAGCCGTAAGAAGCCTTAAAGTTTCTTTTGGAAAATACATTGTCATAGTTCTTATGCAATAAAGACTGAAAAAAGAGTTTATACGGATTATAGGGCGCGAAATTGACAGCATTTTCAAAATATTGTTAGATTGATGAGGGTAGAAGAAGCAATTGAAATATTATGTCAAGATCGTTGCAAATGGCTATGGTCTCTGTTTTTTATAAGAAAGAGGCGTGGTGTTTATGTTTTACGGAATCTGCAATGAAAATTAGAAGCTTAGGTGCTATATAATTTTTAAACATCAAAAACTTGCTTTTTCTGTAAAAAAAAATATGGTGATACTGTTTAACGTATGCTATGTCACCCTCGCGAAGGGAACTGAAGGGCAGATCTGAGGGGGCGGGAAGCAAGGGGAGGTGAGGAAATTCGCGATTGGATTGAAGTAAGTTTAGATTGGATTGAATTTCCCTCAACCTTGTTTAATTTAAGCGGCGGCTCCCGTATGGAAAAAATCAAAGTTTTTAGATATAAGTTGCCAGACGCGTGCTGCAAAAAGAGCAAAAACTTAACTTAATTTAAAAATTTTCAACTTACTGAGTAAAGCAAAATTAAGTTCAAATGTCAGCAGCTGTAAAAACCGCCATAATAAAATCCGTCTACAGGTTGCCGCCATAAAAAGGATCTGGAATTTAATCTGCAGGTGATAAAAATATTCTACAAGATATTGCCGATTAAGGGCAAGTGCGGTATCCCTAGAGGGAATATATTTTGTTATATTTCTTTTAACATGAGGCTTTTCATTGTATCTTAAGTGTAACAAGAAAGGTACAAAGACCCTGAAAATCCTTTGCAGAAAAACAGCATCATCACATCAGCATCATCCTAACGAAACCGCATCAGCTGATAGCGTAGTTTTAAATGGGAGTTTATCTCTATATTTCTTCTGATTTTTTTAAAAGTTTCAGTAGCATATTAATGTACGCACGTCCACACGTCGGTGGGAACACTTTGGTCTAGAGCGGGTCTCTGTTTTCGGGCGCTTGCAGCTCGCATCATAGGTTCTCCTAGTTGAAGTATATAATGTTGCTGAAACTCGCATGCTACAGCATTAATGAGTTCTATGCCGGTGAAGGATTGTTACCCCAGACATAACGCATAATTTGCTAGTATGGTACTTATATCTACGCAAAATAAAGCAGCTGTCACCATTACGAAACCAAATATGTCTATTATTCTAAAAACATTCGAACAAATAAAAACTTACTTTCACTGCAGGGGCCCAAAGAGGATCTTGGCCTCAGACACCAAAAGCCGCCATTCATCTCTTCCTTGAACCTTCTCACACCAGTTGAGTCTTTCGAGAGCATTCAAGTACTTCTACACTTCGTCACACACACAAACAACATGCAAACAATTTTATATCTTTTCTCGTTAAAATTTCAGTACAAAATTTCAGTACAATGTAGATACATGAAACAAATATTCAAAATCACAAAATGCAAGCTAGTATATACGAATATTGGTTCCTTTGATGTCGGTGCGGCGTAAAGTTTATTTGAGGCAAAGAGTTTTGCTTAGAAAAGAAATTTGGGGATCTAACGAACGATAAGTATACGGGTTTTGGGAATATGAAGGTCACATAATATTATTGATGTTTTGAATGATGTACAGTCAAGTTGGTGGAAATACTTTGACCTTGAGTGGGATTCTGGTTTCAGCCGTTCTTAGCGTAGCGCTGGTTCCGCTTGTACTGATTTTGTTTCTACTTGCTTGCTTCCATGTGTACCTAGACAAGTAGCTTTCCATAGAGGTATATTCAACGCCATTAAAATAGAATTAATTAATGAATGTCCAATGCAAAGAGCTTCCCTCAGCGGCTTTCATACGACATGGGGGCATTTAAAAAGCGGGTCAACCAAGTCTTAAAAGGCCGGCAACGCACAAGTAACACCCCTGGTGTTGCAGGTTTCCATGAGCGGGAGTGACACTTACCATCAGATGAGGTATCCTCCATACATCAAATTTGCATGCCCTAACTGGTTAAATGTGCTTGAACATTATTTATCTTAACATCTTGCCTGCATGCAACACCACATTTATTGCAAATAAAGTTTTATGATTATGAGCTGTCTGCTCGTTTGCCCGTTCTAACATAAAAAAATGAAACAAAAATTTTAAAAAACCCTCTAAAAACTTTACAAAATAACCCAAGGACCTTTGCTCAACGTTACGCTGTGGTTTTATGAATTTCTTTCTTTTTGTTCTTATTTTTTGTCTCAAGACCCTTGGCGGCACTCAAAAAGGGCAGAAACACAATAGATTTTAATTAATTCGACATCAAAGACGCCGAAAATGATACTTGACTTAGGCTCGAATTTATAGTCGCGACTCAACCCTAAGTATAACTTAGCGCATGCGCAGCACGTTGCATCAGGAACTCAGCTAAAACTCAGCTATTCGATAGTCGTTGCCTTTCCTTCTGATTTGAGTTGAGGGTAAGTCGGGTCGATTCTTGACCGGGAGGATTATAACGAACACGTAAAGTCTATATTTGTCCCTTTCACTTATTTGGAGTTGTATGAAAAGAAAGATTATCTGACATAACTTTCATCAAAAATCTAGTAGAAATTTTTTCGAAGGGCACAAATCGCACAAATCCGTCAAAGAAATGTCATTATGAGATATGAAAACAACAATTTTTTACATATTCATTTTATTTAGTATTTAATTAGTATGTACCAAGCTAGGAACCTACTAGAAAGAACGAGAATAATCATACGCAATGTGCATTAGCGACCAGCGATATAAATTTATTCAATTATAATGTAATAATGGTAAGTGAAACATGATTTTAGTTCTCCATATATTTTCAAATTGTTTTTAAAGATTTAGCAGAAGATGAAGGGCTTGGTAGCCTTTTGTAAACTTTGAATATCTTATAAAACACTGCTTGGCCAGTTTCGCTAAATTTTCCTGCGTTCAAAGTGGAGAAATATGGGTGTTTACCCGTGGCCTATATGCCCTATATAATACGTATTTACATTCCATAAAATGGATCACAATTTGATCTGAGTACAATCCACTTGCTTACAAATGCTTTTGTAGTTTAACTGAACAATTTTATTTTATTTAGTCAAAACTTTTAAATAAGTATTTTTATTTTTCAGGTTGTTTGCACGACCTATAAAGTTGACCAATAAAAAGTCTGAGCTGACGACCAAAATAAAGTAATTTAGATGTGCAGCTTCAGCTACATGTTAATGTTATGTTCAAATACGTAGCCAAACGTTGGTCTGAAGATCTTACCGCCGAAAAGCTGCCACCAGGTCACGATCTTCCCTGGTCCATATGGAAGTCACTGAACAGACTGCGATCGGGCGTTGGCAGGTGCGGGGAACTCATGAAGAGGTGGGGCTTCTCTGATAACGACAAGTGTGAATGCAGTATTTTGCAAACTATGACACACTTGCTGTCGTACCCTACTTCTCCAGTTTCCTGCACTCGGAGGGACCTTCTTGAAGGCAACTAAAAGGCTATTTATTTGGCTACTTTTTGGGCTAAGCTTGTATAGTCAGTTTTGCCGATGACTCGAAAAGAAGAAGAAGAAAACCGCTAATCTAGATCAAAAGAAAACATACAAATATATGGATCGTATTCTATCTATGTATTGCCTTGTCTGAAATAGTCAATTGAAAGTCATTCTTCATTTACATTTAGAGAGTCCTTTTACGTTTTATTTCTTCGCAATCCAAGTGAAAAGCAAAGTTTATAACTCGTCCACAAAACCATTTTATCCTCGACTTTACTATCAGCCCTCGCCTTCGGCTCGGGCTGCTAAAAGTCTCAGAAAAATGGTTCGTTTTGTGCACTTGTTGTAAAATCTACTAAATCTATCAATGTTCGTTTTATTTAAAGGTGAGCTCTCACTTAACCGCAAGAGATATACAGACAGCAACACTCATTCCTACTGCCTAAAGAAGACAAAGCATTTCAAACGTTTCAAGTTGCTAGCGGAAAACCTAAAAAAAAACCAGCCAAGCGCGAGTCAGACTCGTGCCCTAAGGGTTCCGTACCTATCTATTTGCTATTTGACTTTAAAAACTCCGCGACCATGCAACTTGACCCCTCTATTATAGAAAAGTTCTTTAAACGGGAGCTCACCTTAACCACCTTAGTAACCACTATTAGTTGTGAGAAAAACTGTAATATTCAATAATTTTAGACTTTTCTCTTTATTTGTACTGTCAGACCTAGCTTCTTGCCAAATTTCATAATTGTAGGTCAACTGGAAGTACCCTCTAGGTTTTGCTTATTGCATAAATGTATGGAGATGAGGACATAAAAAGTCATATCATTTGATTACGTCGTTGTAAAATAATTAATTTTCAGATCTTATGTGGTTTAAATATACTTTAATATTCGTTATCATTTTCAACCTGATACCTTTACCCGTTCGTGAGAAAAAGGACCCTCAAAAGGACCTTTGTTTGTGAGTCGTTGATAAGAAGATCAAGCCTTACACATAGCCAAAACTGTTTTGTACTCCATAAATAATTTTCGTTGATTTTTAGGGTTCCGCACCCAAATGGTGAAAACGGGACCCTATAGATATCCCTCCGATGTCTGTCTGTCAGTCTGTCTGTCTGTCGGCGGGCTGTATCTCATGAACCGTAATAGGTAGAAATTTTAAATTTTTACAAATTATGTATATCTGTTGCCGCTACAACAACAAAGACTAAAAATAAAAAAAACCGGCCAAGTGCGAGTCGGACTCGCGCCCTAAGGGTTCCGTACCTATCCATATATATACAGTTTGCTCTTTGATTTTAAAAACTCTGCGATCATCCAACTTGACCCCTCTTTTATAGAAAATTTCTTGAAAAGGGAGCTCACCTTAATTGGTTACTATTAATTGTGTGAAATATTGAAATATTTAATGATTTTAGACTTTTCCCATTACTTGTGCTGTGAGACCTAGCTTCTTGCCAAATTTCATAATTTTAGGTCAACGGGAAGTGCCCTGTAGGTTTTGCTTTTTTGCATAAATGTATGGAGATGAGGACATAAAAAGCCATATCTTTTGATTGCGTCGTTGTAAAAAATTGAAATTTTCAGATCTTGTGTGGTTTATAGACTTTAATATTCGTTATCAATTTCAACCTTATACCTCTTCTCATTCGTGAGAAAAAGGGTCTTGACAAACAGACAGACAGGGTTCTGTTTTTTTATTTTGAGGTACGGAACCCTAAAAATGAACAGCTGAAGAGGGGCGCAATTTTTTTTTTACCTTCCCCATTGATTGGGGTATTGTTGTTTAGAGCTCGTTGAGCAGAGGAATACTGTATTTCTTATTTTAAAAAATATTTAAAAACGAAGGAATAAGATGCTACGAAAGTCTTTTTCGTTTTTTTTTTTTTTTTTGTTTAGGCTGTATCTCATGAACAGTAATAGGTAGACAGTTGAAATTTTCACAGATTATGAATTTCTATTGTGGCTATAACAACAAATACTAAAAATTTAAAATTAAGGCAGGCATCCCTGCTACAAACGCGTTGTTAAACGCGTGTAGGCGATTTTTGCTCGATTTTTTGTTTTAGCTCTATCGTAAAAACGGGAACATTTACAAGCGTGATGATTTGTGTTATTTATAGTGCATAAGCTATTAAATAACAACAAATAATCAAAACTGGTCAAGTGCGAGTCGGACTCAAAAAATCTAGCACAGTATGTTACTGAAATTTCAACTAATACAATTGGTACAGAACCCTCGGTGCGCGAGTCCGACTCGCACTTGGCCGGTTTTTTACAATGTCCTCATTACCACATAAGCTTTCTCTGTTCCGTCCTCAATAAGCAGTTAGCAATTTTGCTGATGTATCTAAAAATACAATGTCGCAACGTTTGTCATGTCTGCGTTTACCTTTTCAAAGTTATTTTTATCAGAAAGTGACATCTGTGCGATATCTCTTGATAAATAACACTGTCCATGTCCTCATAAACTGAAAACTTCATTGAAAATTTCATAGAGGTCACTTTCAGTAAAATGACCAAAGAGCGAAGCAAGGAGGTTTTTGTTCTGAGAAAATGACCATTTGACAAGTAAAGGAAACACAGACGAGCGGCTGATGAGCGGTTTTAGCGGTAATTTATAAATGGATAAATAGGAGTGTTTTTGGATAGATTCTCTAAAAAACGGAGGACCTTTTTTTTAAATGGAGTATGCGCACGCGTGCACCCAGAATATACAGGTTGAAAAAAAAATTACACTAAAGTGATACGGGAAACATATATATTAGCCACCGGATGGATTTACATGATGGATTTACAAAACATCAACTCGTTTGTAATAACTCTACCTGCGGAACATGTGTCCACAACGTAAGAGCAGCACGAACCATTTGAGGCTACTGTCGACCCCCGCCTCCCCCCTTAAAATTAAATCTATTTCACCTACAAACTTGCAATTTTGCATGGTTAGTAAGACCCAAACTAAAAAGTAACCCTTCGACCAATATAAAGAGTTATAGACGGGCCATATGGAACATCGTTTGAAAACCGATCAAGTGAGTGAGGTCACTCACTTTGATTTAGTCGGTGTTCGGATGCTCAACGAGTAACACGTGTGAGCAAATAATTAACTTCCCGCCTTTCTAATAAAATAAAGCCGTCCTGTGCTTTTCAAAGTATTCAAATAACTCAAGAAAATACGAACGAAGATTTAGGCGTCACATTTCACTTGTTAATATATTTTTTAGTAAAATCTAATTATTTGATAATTTTCTTGATTAAAAACCTTCGCCGGCCTTGCCGCCATTATTCAGCGACGCGTGATTGAAACGACGGCATCTCGACGAACATTCGCTATCTCGCTCGCGCTACGGTGCGAGCGCGTGTTTCTATCTCTGTTAGGGACTGTGTGTGCATGTGATTAGGAAAACTGTAACCGTGGGTGTGCGTTTACATGTAGTTGTAGCGAGACTTGTTTTTTATTAGCGTTTTGTACGGATAAGGCCCATAATTCTTTATATTGGTCGAAGAGTAAGACCCGCCTATAGAATCCTATTTTTTTCCTAAATTTCATGTAAGTATAAACCATTACCTTTTCTTGAGATATTGACGACCAAAAGTCACTATCTTGTACACATGTATGTTAAACTACTACAACCTATCATTTTACGTACTGGGTGAGTACGGTCAACCGCTCGTCGGTAAAAACTTTGTCAACTCTATTACCACGCTATAAGGTCCAAAAGTGTTTCTACTGATGTGCTGTTGAGTGTACTACGGCACCACCCTTGACCGGTTTTCTATTGAATTGTAAATCTAAATAGGTACGGTCAACCGCTTGTCGGTAGAAACTTTTTCAACTCTATTATCACGCCATAAGGTCCAAAAGTGTCTCTACCGATGTGCGGCCGTGTGTACTCGGGACGATTGAGAAGGTTTTTCGGCACGTTTTGGGATAAATTTTCCAGTCATTCAAGATGATCGAGTGTTATTCGAGAGTTAAAAAAATGTGTCACATAATCTCCGTTGTCCTTTTGCAAAATCAGTTCTCTAAAATTTTAAACGCCCGTCTACCTGTTCAGTAAACTCGACTCAACCTGAGTTAAGATTTATATTTCTATCTCTTTCTTTCATTAAGTTGAGATCTTGGCTAATTTATAAACAAATTGAGCTGAGTAGGGTGAGAAGAGGGTGAGTAAAGAAATGGCCCTCCCTGAGTTCACGTTTGGTTTTTGCTTTGGACTAAAAAAAATGTATTATCTATGGAAAAAACGTGATCATTATAAGGGCTGTTATATTTTCAATAATTTTAACGAATTGATAATAGTGCGTTAAGATGCAAGTGCGCTATTTTGTTGATTACGCCCGAGGCTCGAGAATTGCAGCCCGAGCCGCAGACGAGGGCGTAATGGAGCCGAGAGTGTAAGACCAAAGCGCATGCGCTTCTTACGTTTTTCAACACATTTACAAATAAAAACAGGTAAAATTTGCTTACCTGATAAGGCTTTTGTGGAAAGTCCGTCTGGGGAAGTACCACCCCCTTGCTTTTTTCTGTCGTGAAGCAGCAGTGTTGGCACTGCTGTGTTTCGGTTTGATTGAAGGGCAAAGGAACCAGTAAAATTACCGGCAGATTACCAAGGCAAACTGTGATATGAAGAATTATACTATATGCCTGCAACAGTTACATCACGCACGACCCATTCATGCTTTTACCGTTTTTAGGGTTCCGATACCAAAATGGTAAAAAAAGGAACCCTTATGGTGCGACTTTGTCTGTCTGTCTGTCTGTCTGTCACACCTCTATATCTCAGCTATCTCTTTTCACTCATGCTATCGACTTGAAATTTGGAATGGTTTTAGAATATAAGAAGTTGCCCAAGTTAATTGCACACGTAAAAATTTTGAAAAAATTATGATTATTAACTAGCTGTTGCCCGCGACTTCGTCCGCGAGGGATTCTATTTGACCCTCCATCCATCTTCCCTTCCGTCTATCTGTCGTCCTTTCGTCCGTCCGTCCAACCATCTGTCCAACCGTCCGTCAAACCATCCCTGGCCCTGCTCCTCTCCCTCTCTCCCCCACCCCCTCCCTTTTCCTCTCCCTCTCCCTGTCCCTCTCCCACTCCCTCTCCCTACCCTTATTCCTATCCCTTCCCCTATCCCTACCCCTAACGCCATCTTAACCGCTATCCCTATCTTCATATAAACATAGAAACGACACCCATATTGATTTTTAGTAGTGATGGGCCGACTATGGGGTTTGCCGATCAGCCGACTAGGCGACTAGTCGGTTTTGATATTGCCGGATAGTCAGTCAGCCGACTAGTCGGCAGTGCCGATCATCCTTATTTCGTACTTGATCCCAGATATAATCTGCAGTTTTTTTGAGCCGCAAAATATATTAACAATGAGGTTACAATTTTTACTAGAAGTTTTAAAGATTCCTTGAGCAACGATGATAGTGATGCACTGCTTATGTCATGGCTAAGGACAGAACATAATAAATATTAAGATCCTGTGTTTTTATTTCATACTATTACTGCCGAATAATCGGCGCAGTTTTTACCGATTAGTCGCCGACTAGTAACCGACTTTAAAATATGCCGAATAGTCGGTTTTACCGACTAGTCGGTGTATAGTCGGCCCATCTCTAATTTTTAAACATTTCAACCCTATCGCACCCCAATTTCACGTCCACCACGTTGGATTTCAAAGTTGTAGTTTTCGTAATCAGCGACCCGATAAACCATACAAATGACACCCATATTGATTTTTAGACATTTCAACCCTATCGCACCCCAACCCCATCCCCAAGGAATGATGGTATTTCACGTCCACCACGTTGGATTTAAAAATTGTTGTAGTTTTTGTAATCAGCGACCCGATAAACCATACAAACGATACCCATATTGGTTTTTAGACTTTTTCACCCCATTTCCCTCTTTTAGGGGTTGAATTTTAGGGTGGAATTTTAAAAACAGTGATGTACGTTCCACAGAATTACAACCCTAATGCCTAAACAATAAATTTAGTGGATTTTACTTTGAAAATGAAGGATTTTCAACTTCATCCCCCTTTTTACCCCTTAGGGTGTAGAATTTTCAAAAACCCTGAGACACGTGCATATTAATTTTTAATCGTTAGCCTAAATACAAAATTTGAAGATCCTAACTTCAAAACTGACAAACTTTCATTCAAAATTTCATCCCCTATTTTACCCCTTTAGGGGTGGAATTTTGCAAAACCCTTTCTTATTGCACCGTTAAACTTTATAAGAGACCTAAATGCGTAATTTGGAATTTCTAGACCCAGCGGTTTGGGCGGTGCGTTGATATGTCAGTCAGTGAGTCAGTCACCTTCTTAATTAACATTAAATGCATTTTCCCGTTAGAATGAAGGGTTTTCATGCGGTAAAAAGTAGCCTATGTGTTACGAGTATTGTAGGACCTAACCTATATGTGTGCCAAGTTTCGTTAAAATCCATTCAGTAGTTTTGACGTGAAAGAGTAACAAACATCCATCCATACTTACAAACTTTCGCGTTTATCTAAATATATATATATATTTATATATTTTTTATTGTTATATATATAAAATTGCTTGTCCTGACTGACTGATTCATCAACGCCGAGCCGTAACCGCTATAGCTACAGAGCTGAAATTTTGTACACAGGTTTATTGCACTTCAAAACCACCCACTTAGGAAGGATTTACCAAAACTCATCCCTTAAGGGGGTGAAATAAGGGATGAAAATTTGTATGAAAGTCCTTTATTTCTTAAGTAAGATTCACAAAATTTTGAATTTAAACTTTTGGTAAAAATTAAGAAATGTGCTTAAGCATTTCTTAAAAATCACCTTTCAAGGAGGTGAAAAAGGGGATGTTTAGTTGCCGTATGTTGGTCTATAACTTTGTCTTTCATTTTTATAGGTAGAATTGTAAAAAAATTTTTTGAGCTCCGTAAAAAATAAAAAAGGACGTGTTTTAGAATTTCTCAAAATTCATCCCCTAAGAGGGTGAAATATGGGATGAAAATTTGTATGAAAGTCCGTCAGTTTTGAATTTAGGATCTTCAAAATTTGTCATTAGACTAACGACTAAAAATTAAGTTTTACGTGTCTCAGAGTTTTTGAAAATTCTACACCCTAAGGGGTGAAAAGGGGGATGAAGTTGAAAATCCACTAAATTTATTATTTAGTCATTAGGGTTGTAATTCTGTGGAACGCACATCACTGGTGTTGAAATTCCACCCCAAATTCAACTCCTGAAAGAGGGAAATGGGGTGAAAAAGTCTAAAAACCAATATGGGTATCATTTGTATGGTTTATCGGGTCGCTGATTAAAAAAACTAAAACAATTTTGAAATCCAACGTGGTGGACGTGAAACACCGTCATCCCCTGGGGATGGGTTTGGGGTGCGATAGAGTTGAAATGTCTAAAAATCAATATGGGTGTCGTTTGTATGATTTATCGGGTCGCTGATTACGAGAACTACAACAATTTTGAAATCCATCGTGGTGGACGTGAAATACCATCATCCCCTGGGGATGGGTTTGGGGTGCGATAGGGTAAAAATGTCTAAAAATCAATATGGGTTTAGTTTCTATGTTTATGTAAGGATAGGGATAGCGGATAGGGGTAGGCGTAGGGTTAGGGGCAGGGATAGGAAGAGGGAAATGGAGAAGGAGAGGGATGGGGAGAGGGAGGGGCAGGGGGTGAGGGAGGGGGAGGTTAAGAGGGAGGGGGAGGGGGAAAAACTGCACATTGTCTGAATTTCACGCGAGCGAAGCCGCGGCACAGCTAGTAATTATAAGTAGGATGTAAAGGGGGCCAAAATATTAATTGTCGCTTCTAGGTCAAATGGGGTATCATATGAAAGGGCTTTACTTGTACATTCTAAAATATATTTTTGTATTTTGTTACGTTTCTTAGTTTTCAAGTTATGATAAAAAATGTCATAAAGAAATCCCATTCCCCCCTTTTCTCCGAAGTTTGTGTAAGAAAAATCTGAATTAATTACAGTTGACAGAAGTTTATGTAAACTTTACAGCAAAAATAAAACGATCTTTCTTAGTTGCACAGTTTTTGAGAAATCTGCAAAAAACCTTTACAAATAAATTTAGTTTTACGGTCCTGAAAATAGACTTTATTGCTTCCAAAAATACTATAGGTATATCGGAACCCTCGGCGCGCGTGTCCAACTTGCACTTGACAGGTTTTTTTACATGAATTTTAATAAACGCTTTCTATGACTTCTTTATTTATATGATTTTAGAAAACAAGACAGAAACTTTCCGCCCCTTTTGGAATCCATACCTTACCCGGTTGCATGCCGGGCATTTAATATTATTTCATCTGTGGCCGGGCCCAATTCAGTCTATTCAGACTTTAGTGTGTTCAGGTAGATTCCACAAGGTGATGCATCAGTAAAACCAGGGAGGCATAGCGAAGGATCCAGCAGTGTGAAAGATAGAGCAGCGCGGCGCCCTTCAGAAGTATGCTTCCTTCTGACCGTTGATTGTACTGCGGCCGTTGTTTATGTTGTTTTCTCTTTTCGTAGTTTCCATTCTCAAGCTTTATATGGGGAAAACATCGCATTACAAAAGATATTAATTTACCTATTCAAAAGGTAAAATGGTTCAGCAAATGAACAACCTCTATAAGTTTTTCGTTGCAAAAAAGTATAATACCTTTATGTGACGAATCCTTCTCAATGTACTCTCAAGAACTGAACGCATAATATAATTAATCTGTGGTCTAGCATGGGTCTAGCTGCCACGTTGTCAACAAACAATGTCATGGCGAAATACGTTTTGTAATGAGATGTGATGCCATTAAATAAATATACAATACAATACGAAGTGGTAAATTTTTTTGAAATCAATAAAATTATAAACTAAACATTATTTAACTATCTAAACAAAATAATTGGTAGGCACCTCTAGGTAACCGATCATTGTTTCGATTTTTGGTTATTGTGTGTATGTATTATATTAGGTTAAATAAATAATGTTCTCTTTTTCAGCATTGTTGCAAAATTCCATACATGTTTGCGAAACGTATGTGTAACATGGCCAGTCCCTTAGATTATGAATAACGGCAGCTTCCAAAGCCTAGCTGACTAAACCTGGCAAAAGCATTGCTAAAAAACGAATAAGTTTCGATTATTGTCAGAAGATCGTACCTGCGAGTATACTTGTTCGTCATTACTTACTAGCCGGAAGATGTCCACTGCTGTCGAGGCCTCCCCTGGAGTTCTCTTCAACCATTTATCTTCAACGACCAGAACTGCGCTGCCTGCATCCAGCGGTTTTTTTTACAGGGGGAAGGGTAGGGGATATTTGAAGCACGAAAATAGAAAACTTGGTTATATGAGTTGATATTTATAACAATAAAACTACTCGTTAGATTTACGCCGGATTTATTATTTATTTCAATGTTCAATGTAGGTATAGTAAGCAAATGTTGCCCACATTTATATTAGGGTGATGTGATGCCATAGTCTCGTGTAGTGCCGGCAAAGAATAGTACCATCCCATACATACCGGTGGGTGTCGTAAGTGGCGATTAAGGGTTATAAACTGGAGGATGGGAAGCAGCATCCTCCTGTGTATCGTACCATCTTACTTACTGCGGTCACCTACAACCGCGGTCCATGGTACCAGCCATAACGCTGACAAGCAAGGTTACTAAGGTACTTCCCCCATCACATTTTTTCAGCAAAAGCCAAAATTCTGGAGGGAGCTCCCTGTCCTGTAGTGGTCATTTCGTGGGATGTTATGATGATGCCAGAGCACTACCTATTCTTATTTCTAACACGAAACAGGTCGCACAGGAAAGGAACGGCTTAAGCTTATGGTGCACCATTTCGGCAGATTGAAGATGTGCGTTAAACTTGGTGCAGGCGACGATATCCACGCTACACTAAAGCCATTGTGTGTCTTTGAGCCATACAATTTAAATTCAACTTTGAGCAAATCAACAAGGAACTTCTCATAATTTCTTTTTCAATAGAAATTTTATAATGCAGTAGCAATGGGTCATACGAGGTCGTAATGGTTTAAAGAGCAAGTTCAGAATGGTGTTCTTTTGAAAACAATAAAATCGTGATACAAATAATATGGGTTGTGGTACGGACACGAGGAACAACCCAGAATACAATCGGTGGACACTTCTCACAAAGTGACCTGATCCCAAACTAGGCAAAGTAAAGTAAAGCCTGTACTTTGGGTAACAGAGGCTAATATACATAAATAGATAAATAACACAGACACAGGATAAACACTCGTGTTCATCACACAAATGTTTGCCCTTAGCGGGAATCCCGTCCGCGGCCTTCGGCGTAGAAGGCAGGCTCACTACCAACCACACCAACGGGCCGTTAACTAATTCATATTATGAACGTTAGGTGGGATGTTATCGGTATTGTGAAGGTACCCAAATTGCGAATATGAGTTATACAAAAGTGTTATGTTCAAAAAAATGTTTCACGTTTTTTTTTATTTTTGATAAAAAATATGTATACAGGGTCTTTTCAAGTTTGTGATCAAAATACCCTGTATGATTTGAATTACATTGTGCAGGTTCTCCTTTTGACGTTTAACTGACATCCTCAAGTCAGGGTCGACCATGACTAACCTTTGACAGGTTCGTGAGTAAAGATTCATGACGTCACGGTAAAAAATTTGTGCTAATTGATAGTCAAAAACTTGAGCCGAACTCAAGTTTTGGCCCTCAGTAGAGCTATTTGTCTATGGCATACTAAACTGCGTTTAGTTTGGGAAAAAATAGTTTAGTCTTGGTTTAAAGAATATTTTCTTACATGCATTATTTTGCAATTTTGATGTATTTTAATAATTAGTGTACGCTGAGCAAAACACTTAAGGAAATCTAAAGAAATGTTTTGTTTCAGCTTTGTATTATCATGTTTTGTGGTTAATTTTTTTTTCAACTCAAAGCAGTAACCAAACGCAGAGACAAGTCGAGCGTTTAGTCCTCTTGACGTAAAATCTGTCAAATTATTTCTACTACATTTGTTTACACAGATTCCCTCCCTGAGTTCAGGCTGAGTTTAGGATCAGGTTGAGTTCAACCTGAGTTCTAGATAAGTCAAGCTTTATCAATTCGGGCCTTAGTATCACATCAAAAGATTCAATATCTCATTTGACGAAAAAAATACACCTGAAAATTATAAAAGCTTGCACACATAGCATGTCAAATACTTACACAACTTAATGACACTCCATGTGGTGCCGGCAAAGAATAGTACCAACCCATCTCTACCCGTGGGTGTCATAAGAGGCGACTAAGGGTTTATTAACCTTAGGATGGGCAGCAGCGTATTTCTGTGTATCGTACCACCTAACATACTGCGTTCACCAACAACAGCGGTCGCCAGCCGCAACGCTTACAAGCGTGGTGACTATGGTAGATCCCGTCCTAAGTACCATCCGTTTTTGCTGGAGTTCTGGAGGGAGTTTCCTGTCTTGCAGTGGACGTTTCAAGGGATTCTATGAACACAGAAAAATAAAGGTAATTAGAAGGAGGATTAAAGAAATAATTCGTCACAAGGTAGTGAAGGCGTCGTTCTATGGATTTGACAGATTATTTTGAATATTTCCTAGTGATCATCGATGATGGGATTGGGACATGTTGGCAGAGGTCATCCCCTAGGTATCTATTCCGAGCGAAGCTAGGAGGTCCGAAATCTTTGCCTATGACTATGTATAATAGTTTGAATTCAAACAAACTGTCCGTTGAATCGTTTACTAATAATCGAATAGTCGAACAATAATCTTTGGATCCAGGTAGAATAATGTGTGTAACTGGTGACCTGTACTGGGGGGTGATCGTGGTAAATTCAACGATATTACCAAAACAAAAACGTTTGCCTAAAACACTCAGTTAAGACTTAACAAAACTTTTGAGACAAACGTTTTTGTTTTGGTAAAATCGTTGAAATTACCACGATTACCCCCCTGTCTTCGACTTATTTCAGGCGCCAGTCTCCCACATTCAAAATGTGATTTAACTAGTTTTATGTTCAACAATGACACTTCTGTGGTGAGAAAATAAATACTCTTATTATATAATTTGTAAGGATAAGTATTTTGGAATCCCTGGCCAAATTTTTGTAAGTTACTCAGAACAACTTTCCCTAATATGATGAGCTATGCCTTGCGTAGTAACGCGGACGAATCGCAACTTGCCACTCCGTTTCATATATAATACTTAAAAAGTCAGAACAATCCCCGTACATATCGAGTGCTATTTATAATAGACTACCGAACGAGTTACAAGATGCAGCCTCAGTCCGTTTATTTAAAATAAAAAACAAAAGGTATTTAGCTGCCATGCATTTTTATAGTGTGGTAGAGTTTTTAAAAACTCTAGTCTAGATGAACGTACCTATGTAGGTACACCTGGTAATTTTGAATCTGTGTTGAATTTCAAAATTATGAAATTTGACAAAAAGCTAGGTCTCACCAGGGACTAGATAAGTACTATACGTACAACGGTCTCACAGTACAAATGAAGGAAAAAGTCTAACATTATTAAATATTTAAATTTTTCTCACAACTCATAGTAACCAATTAAGGTGAGCTCCCGTTTCAAGAACTTTTCATATGGTAGATAGGTACGGAACCTTTAGGGCGCGAGTCCGACTCGCACTTGGCCGGTTTTTTTTTTGTATTTTCTTTAAAAGCTGCACAGCTCCTACTGATGTCCATAACTCTAGATTTGATTTTATACACAAAATGGAAGATAATTTTGCGAGCTAATATGAAATGCCCTCAGCTAGTATTCCGTAAACAAATTTTGGCGTATACTGACTATATTCTTGACATTATTTGAGTACTTTCAAGACGTACAGCGCCAAAATGGCGTTAATGAAATGGGAAAGAATATACAGGTGTTAGGGACAGGTTTTATTCACTGAAGCTGTCTTAGGCCCGAATTGATAAAGCTTGACTTATCTAGAACTCAGGTTGAACTCAACCTGATCCTAAACTCAGCCTGAACTCAGGGAGGGAATCTGTGTAAACAAATGTAGTAGAAATAATTTGACAGATTTTACGTCAAGAGGACTAAACGCTCGACTTGTCTCTGCGTTTGGTTACTGCTTTGAGTTGAAAAAAAAATTAACCACAAAACATGATAATACAAAGCTGAAACAAAACATTTCTTTAGATTTCCTTAAGTGTTTTGCTCAGCGTACACTAATTATTAAAATACATCAAAATTGCAAAATAATGCATGTAAGAAAATATTCTTTAAACCAAGACTAAACTATTTTTTCCCAAACTAAACGCAGTTTAGTATGCCATAGACAAATAGCTCTACTGAGGGCCAAAACTTGAGTTCGGCTCAAGTTTTTGACTATCAATTAGCACAAATTTTTTACCGTGACGTCATGAATCTTTACTCACGAACCTGTCAAAGGTTAGTCATGGTCGACCCTGACTTGAGGATGTCAGTTAAACGTCAAAAGGAGAACCTGCACAATGTAATTCAAATCATACAGGGTATTTTGATCACAAACTTGAAAAGACCCTGTATACATATTTTTTATCAAAAATAAAAAAAAACGTGAAACATTTTTTTGAACATAACACTTTTGTATAACTCATATTCGCAATTTGGGTACCTTCACAATACCGATAACATCCCACCTAACGTTCATAATATGAATTAGTTAACGGCCCGTTGGTGTGGTTGGTAGTGAGCCTGCCTTCTACGCCGAAGGCCGCGGACGGGATTCCCGCTAAGGGCAAACATTTGTGTGATGAACACGAGTGTTTATCCTGTGTCTGTGTTATTTATCTATTTATGTATATTAGCCTCTGTTACCCAAAGTACAGGCTTTACTTTACTTTGCCTAGTTTGGGATCAGGTCACTTTGTGAGAAGTGTCCACCGATTGTATTCTGGGTTGTTCCTCGTGTCCGTACCACAACCCATATTATTTGTATCACGATTTTATTGTTTTCAAAAGAACACCATTCTGAACTTGCTCTTTAAACCATTACGACCTCGTATGACCCATTGCTACTGCATTATAAAATTTCTATTGAAAAAGAAATTATGAGAAGTTCCTTGTTGATTTGCTCAAAGTTGAATTTAAATTGTATGGCTCAAAGACACACAATGGCTTTAGTGTAGCGTGGATATCGTCGCCTGCACCAAGTTTAACGCACATCTTCAATCTGCCGAAATGGTGCACCATAAGCTTAAGCCGTTCCTTTCCTGTGCGACCTGTTTCGTGTTAGAAATAAGAATAGGTAGTGCTCTGGCATCATCATAACATCCCACGAAATGACCACTACAGGACAGGGAGCTCCCTCCAGAATTTTGGCTTTTGCTGAAAAAATGTGATGGGGGAAGTACCTTAGTAACCTTGCTTGTCAGCGTTATGGCTGGTACCATGGACCGCGGTTGTAGGTGACCGCAGTAAGTAAGATGGTACGATACACAGGAGGATGCTGCTTCCCATCCTCCAGTTTATAACCCTTAATCGCCACTTACGACACCCACCGGTATGTATGGGATGGTACTATTCTTTGCCGGCACTACACGAGACTATGGCATCACATCACCCTAATATAAATGTGGGCAACATTTGCTTACTATACCTACATTGAACATTGAAATAAATAATAAATCCGGCGTAAATCTAACGAGTAGTTTTATTGTTATAAATATCAACTCATATAACCAAGTTTTCTATTTTCGTGCTTCAAATATCCCCTACCCTTCCCCCTGTAAAAAAAACCGCTGGATGCAGGCAGCGCAGTTCTGGTCGTTGAAGATAAATGGTTGAAGAGAACTCCAGGGGAGGCCTCGACAGCAGTGGACATCTTCCGGCTAGTAAGTAATGACGAACAAGTATACTCGCAGGTACGATCTTCTGACAATAATCGAAACTTATTCGTTTTTTAGCAATGCTTTTGCCAGGTTTAGTCAGCTAGGCTTTGGAAGCTGCCGTTATTCATAATCTAAGGGACTGGCCATGTTACACATACGTTTCGCAAACATGTATGGAATTTTGCAACAATGCTGAAAAAGAGAACATTATTTATTTAACCTAATATAATACATACACACAATAACCAAAAATCGAAACAATGATCGGTTACCTAGAGGTGCCTACCAATTATTTTGTTTAGATAGTTAAATAATGTTTAGTTTATAATTTTATTGATTTCAAAAAAATTTACCACTTCGTATTGTATTGTATATTTATTTAATGGCATCACATCTCATTACAAAACGTATTTCGCCATGACATTGTTTGTTGACAACGTGGCAGCTAGACCCATGCTAGACCACAGATTAATTATATTATGCGTTCAGTTCTTGAGAGTACATTGAGAAGGATTCGTCACATAAAGGTATTATACTTTTTTGCAACGAAAAACTTATAGAGGTTGTTCATTTGCTGAACCATTTTACCTTTTGAATAGGTAAATTAATATCTTTTGTAATGCGATGTTTTCCCCATATAAAGCTTGAGAATGGAAACTACGAAAAGAGAAAACAACATAAACAACGGCCGCAGTACAATCAACGGTCAGAAGGAAGCATACTTCTGAAGGGCGCCGCGCTGCTCTATCTTTCACACTGCTGGATCCTTCGCTATGCCTCCCTGGTTTTACTGATGCATCACCTTGTGGAATCTACCTGAACACACTAAAGTCTGAATAGACTGAATTGGGCCCGGCCACAGATGAAATAATATTAAATGCCCGGCATGCAACCGGGTAAGGTATGGATTCCAAAAGGGGCGGAAAGTTTCTGTCTTGTTTTCTAAAATCATATAAATAAAGAAGTCATAGAAAGCGTTTATTAAAATTCATGTAAAAAAACCTGTCAAGTGCAAGTTGGACACGCGCGCCGAGGGTTCCGATATACCTATAGTATTTTTGGAAGCAATAAAGTCTATTTTCAGGACCGTAAAACTAAATTTATTTGTAAAGGTTTTTTGCAGATTTCTCAAAAACTGTGCAACTAAGAAAGATCGTTTTATTTTTGCTGTAAAGTTTACATAAACTTCTGTCAACTGTAATTAATTCAGATTTTTCTTACACAAACTTCGGAGAAAAGGGGGGAATGGGATTTCTTTATGACATTTTTTATCATAACTTGAAAACTAAGAAACGTAACAAAATACAAAAATATATTTTAGAATGTACAAGTAAAGCCCTTTCATATGATACCCCATTTGACCTAGAAGCGACAATTAATATTTTGGCCCCCTTTACATCCTACTTATAATTACTAGCTGTGCCGCGGCTTCGCTCGCGTGAAATTCAGACAATGTGCAGTTTTTCCCCCTCCCCCTCCCTCTTAACCTCCCCCTCCCTCACCCCCTGCCCCTCCCTCTCCCCATCCCTCTCCTTCTCCATTTCCCTCTTCCTATCCCTGCCCCTAACCCTACGCCTACCCCTATCCGCTATCCCTATCCTTACATAAACATAGAAACTAAACCCATATTGATTTTTAGACATTTTTACCCTATCGCACCCCAAACCCATCCCCAGGGGATGATGGTATTTCACGTCCACCACGATGGATTTCAAAATTGTTGTAGTTCTCGTAATCAGCGACCCGATAAATCATACAAACGACACCCATATTGATTTTTAGACATTTCAACTCTATCGCACCCCAAACCCATCCCCAGGGGATGACGGTGTTTCACGTCCACCACGTTGGATTTCAAAATTGTTTTAGTTTTTTTAATCAGCGACCCGATAAACCATACAAATGATACCCATATTGGTTTTTAGACTTTTTCACCCCATTTCCCTCTTTCAGGAGTTGAATTTGGGGTGGAATTTCAACACCAGTGATGTGCGTTCCACAGAATTACAACCCTAATGACTAAATAATAAATTTAGTGGATTTTCAACTTCATCCCCCTTTTCACCCCTTAGGGTGTAGAATTTTCAAAAACTCTGAGACACGTAAAACTTAATTTTTAGTCGTTAGTCTAATGACAAATTTTGAAGATCCTAAATTCAAAACTGACGGACTTTCATACAAATTTTCATCCCATATTTCACCCTCTTAGGGGATGAATTTTGAGAAATTCTAAAACACGTCCTTTTTTATTTTTTACGGAGCTCAAAAAATTTTTTTACAATTCTACCTATAAAAATGAAAGACAAAGTTATAGACCAACATACGGCAACTAAACATCCCCTTTTTCACCTCCTTGAAAGGTGATTTTTAAGAAATGCTTAAGCACATTTCTTAATTTTTACCAAAAGTTTAAATTCAAAATTTTGTGAATCTTACTTAAGAAATAAAGGACTTTCATACAAATTTTCATCCCTTATTTCACCCCCTTAAGGGATGAGTTTTGGTAAATCCTTCCTAAGTGGGTGGTTTTGAAGTGCAATAAACCTGTGTACAAAATTTCAGCTCTGTAGCTATAGCGGTTACGGCTCGGCGTTGATGAATCAGTCAGTCAGGACAAGCAATTTTATATATATAACAATAAAAAATATATAAATATATATATATATTTAGATAAACGCGAAAGTTTGTAAGTATGGATGGATGTTTGTTACTCTTTCACGTCAAAACTACTGAATGGATTTTAACGAAACTTGGCACACATATAGGTTAGGTCCTACAATACTCGTAACACATAGGCTACTTTTTACCGCATGAAAACCCTTCATTCTAACGGGAAAATGCATTTAATGTTAATTAAGAAGGTGACTGACTCACTGACTGACATATCAACGCACCGCCCAAACCGCTGGGTCTAGAAATTCCAAATTACGCATTTAGGTCTCTTATAAAGTTTAACGGTGCAATAAGAAAGGGTTTTGCAAAATTCCACCCCTAAAGGGGTAAAATAGGGGATGAAATTTTGAATGAAAGTTTGTCAGTTTTGAAGTTAGGATCTTCAAATTTTGTATTTAGGCTAACGATTAAAAATTAATATGCACGTGTCTCAGGGTTTTTGAAAATTCTACACCCTAAGGGGTAAAAAGGGGGATGAAGTTGAAAATCCTTCATTTTCAAAGTAAAATCCACTAAATTTATTGTTTAGGCATTAGGGTTGTAATTCTGTGGAACGTACATCACTGTTTTTAAAATTCCACCCTAAAATTCAACCCCTAAAAGAGGGAAATGGGGTGAAAAAGTCTAAAAACCAATATGGGTATCGTTTGTATGGTTTATCGGGTCGCTGATTACAAAAACTACAACAATTTTTAAATCCAACGTGGTGGACGTGAAATACCATCATTCCTTGGGGATGGGGTTGGGGTGCGATAGGGTTGAAATGTCTAAAAATCAATATGGGTGTCATTTGTATGGTTTATCGGGTCGCTGATTACGAAAACTACAACTTTGAAATCCAACGTGGTGGACGTGAAATTGGGGTGCGATAGGGTTGAAATGTTTAAAAATTAGAGATGGGCCGACTATACACCGACTAGTCGGTAAAACCGACTATTCGGCATATTTTAAAGTCGGTTACTAGTCGGCGACTAATCGGTAAAAACTGCGCCGATTATTCGGCAGTAATAGTATGAAATAAAAACACAGGATCTTAATATTTATTATGTTCTGTCCTTAGCCATGACATAAGCAGTGCATCACTATCATCGTTGCTCAAGGAATCTTTAAAACTTCTAGTAAAAATTGTAACCTCATTGTTAATATATTTTGCGGCTCAAAAAAACTGCAGATTATATCTGGGATCAAGTACGAAATAAGGATGATCGGCACTGCCGACTAGTCGGCTGACTGACTATCCGGCAATATCAAAACCGACTAGTCGCCTAGTCGGCTGATCGGCAAACCCCATAGTCGGCCCATCACTACTAAAAATCAATATGGGTGTCGTTTCTATGTTTATATGAAGATAGGGATAGCGGTTAAGATGGCGTTAGGGGTAGGGATAGGGGAAGGGATAGGAATAAGGGTAGGGAGAGGGAGTGGGAGAGGGACAGGGAGAGGGAGAGGAAAAGGGAGGGGGTGGGGGAGAGAGGGAGAGGAGCAGGGCCAGGGATGGTTTGACGGACGGTTGGACAGATGGTTGGACGGACGGACGAAAGGACGACAGATAGACGGAAGGGAAGATGGATGGAGGGTCAAATAGAATCCCTCGCGGACGAAGTCGCGGGCAACAGCTAGTTAATAATCATAATTTTTTCAAAATTTTTACGTGTGCAATTAACTTGGGCAACTTCTTATATTCTAAAACCATTCCAAATTTCAAGTCGATAGCATGAGTGAAAAGAGATAGCTGAGATATAGAGGTGTGACAGACAGACAGACAGACAGACAAAGTCGCACCATAAGGGTTCCTTTTTTTACCATTTTGGTATCGGAACCCTAAAAACGGTAAAAGCATGAATGGGTCGTGCGTGATGTAACTGTTGCAGGCATATAGTATAATTCTTCATATCACAGTTTGCCTTGGTAATCTGCCGGTAATTTTACTGGTTCCTTTGCCCTTCAATCAAACCGAAACACAGCAGTGCCAACACTGCTGCTTCACGACAGAAAAAAGCAAGGGGGTGGTACTTCCCCAGACGGACTTTCCACAAAAGCCTTATCAGGTAAGCAAATTTTACCTGTTTTTATTTGTAAATGTGTTGAAAAACGTAAGAAGCGCATGCGCTTTGGTCTTACACTCTCGGCTCCATTACGCCCTCGTCTGCGGCTCGGGCTGCAATTCTCGAGCCTCGGGCGTAATCAACAAAATAGCGCACTTGCATCTTAACGCACTATTATCAATTCGTTAAAATTATTGAAAATATAACAGCCCTTATAATGATCACGTTTTTTCCATAGATAATACATTTTTTTTAGTCCAAAGCAAAAACCAAACGTGAACTCAGGGAGGGCCATTTCTTTACTCACCCTCTTCTCACCCTACTCAGCTCAATTTGTTTATAAATTAGCCAAGATCTCAACTTAATGAAAGAAAGAGATAGAAATATAAATCTTAACTCAGGTTGAGTCGAGTTTACTGAACAGGTAGACGGGCGTTTAAAATTTTAGAGAACTGATTTTGCAAAAGGACAACGGAGATTATGTGACACATTTTTTTAACTCTCGAATAACACTCGATCATCTTGAATGACTGGAAAATTTATCC
Source organism: Athrips mouffetella (assembly GCA_947532105.1). Lineage (NCBI taxonomy): Eukaryota > Metazoa > Arthropoda > Insecta > Lepidoptera > Gelechiidae > Athrips > Athrips mouffetella. The sequence continues at coordinate 28,129,449 of OX383967.1, forward strand.
CAAAACGTGCCGAAAAACCTTCTCAATCGTCCCGAGTACACACGGCCGCACATCGGTAGAGACACTTTTGGACCTTATGGCGTGATAATAGAGTTGAAAAAGTTTCTACCGACAAGCGGTTGACCGTACCTATTTAGATTTACAATTCAATAGAAAACCGGTCAAGGGTGGTGCCGTAGTACACTCAACAGCACATCAGTAGAAACACTTTTGGACCTTATAGCGTGGTAATAGAGTTGACAAAGTTTTTACCGACGAGCGGTTGACCGTACTCACCCAGTACGTAAAATGATAGGTTGTAGTAGTTTAACATACATGTGTACAAGATAGTGACTTTTGGTCGTCAATATCTCAAGAAAAGGTAATGGTTTATACTTACATGAAATTTAGGAAAAAAATAGGATTCTATAGGCGGGTCTTACTCTTCGACCAATATAAAGAATTATGGGCCTTATCCGTACAAAACGCTAATAAAAAACAAGTCTCGCTACAACTACATGTAAACGCACACCCACGGTTACAGTTTTCCTAATCACATGCACACACAGTCCCTAACAGAGATAGAAACACGCGCTCGCACCGTAGCGCGAGCGAGATAGCGAATGTTCGTCGAGATGCCGTCGTTTCAATCACGCGTCGCTGAATAATGGCGGCAAGGCCGGCGAAGGTTTTTAATCAAGAAAATTATCAAATAATTAGATTTTACTAAAAAATATATTAACAAGTGAAATGTGACGCCTAAATCTTCGTTCGTATTTTCTTGAGTTATTTGAATACTTTGAAAAGCACAGGACGGCTTTATTTTATTAGAAAGGCGGGAAGTTAATTATTTGCTCACACGTGTTACTCGTTGAGCATCCGAACACCGACTAAATCAAAGTGAGTGACCTCACTCACTTGATCGGTTTTCAAACGATGTTCCATATGGCCCGTCTATAACTCTTTATATTGGTCGAAGGGTTACTTTTTAGTTTGGGTCTTACTAACCATGCAAAATTGCAAGTTTGTAGGTGAAATAGATTTAATTTTAAGGGGGGAGGCGGGGGTCGACAGTAGCCTCAAATGGTTCGTGCTGCTCTTACGTTGTGGACACATGTTCCGCAGGTAGAGTTATTACAAACGAGTTGATGTTTTGTAAATCCATCATGTAAATCCATCCGGTGGCTAATATATATGTTTCCCGTATCACTTTAGTGTAATTTTTTTTTCAACCTGTATATTCTGGGTGCACGCGTGCGCATACTCCATTTAAAAAAAAGGTCCTCCGTTTTTTAGAGAATCTATCCAAAAACACTCCTATTTATCCATTTATAAATTACCGCTAAAACCGCTCATCAGCCGCTCGTCTGTGTTTCCTTTACTTGTCAAATGGTCATTTTCTCAGAACAAAAACCTCCTTGCTTCGCTCTTTGGTCATTTTACTGAAAGTGACCTCTATGAAATTTTCAATGAAGTTTTCAGTTTATGAGGACATGGACAGTGTTATTTATCAAGAGATATCGCACAGATGTCACTTTCTGATAAAAATAACTTTGAAAAGGTAAACGCAGACATGACAAACGTTGCGACATTGTATTTTTAGATACATCAGCAAAATTGCTAACTGCTTATTGAGGACGGAACAGAGAAAGCTTATGTGGTAATGAGGACATTGTAAAAAACCGGCCAAGTGCGAGTCGGACTCGCGCACCGAGGGTTCTGTACCAATTGTATTAGTTGAAATTTCAGTAACATACTGTGCTAGATTTTTTGAGTCCGACTCGCACTTGACCAGTTTTGATTATTTGTTGTTATTTAATAGCTTATGCACTATAAATAACACAAATCATCACGCTTGTAAATGTTCCCGTTTTTACGATAGAGCTAAAACAAAAAATCGAGCAAAAATCGCCTACACGCGTTTAACAACGCGTTTGTAGCAGGGATGCCTGCCTTAATTTTAAATTTTTAGTATTTGTTGTTATAGCCACAATAGAAATTCATAATCTGTGAAAATTTCAACTGTCTACCTATTACTGTTCATGAGATACAGCCTAAACAAAAAAAAAAAAAAAAACGAAAAAGACTTTCGTAGCATCTTATTCCTTCGTTTTTAAATATTTTTTAAAATAAGAAATACAGTATTCCTCTGCTCAACGAGCTCTAAACAACAATACCCCAATCAATGGGGAAGGTAAAAAAAAAATTGCGCCCCTCTTCAGCTGTTCATTTTTAGGGTTCCGTACCTCAAAATAAAAAAACAGAACCCTGTCTGTCTGTTTGTCAAGACCCTTTTTCTCACGAATGAGAAGAGGTATAAGGTTGAAATTGATAACGAATATTAAAGTCTATAAACCACACAAGATCTGAAAATTTCAATTTTTTACAACGACGCAATCAAAAGATATGGCTTTTTATGTCCTCATCTCCATACATTTATGCAAAAAAGCAAAACCTACAGGGCACTTCCCGTTGACCTAAAATTATGAAATTTGGCAAGAAGCTAGGTCTCACAGCACAAGTAATGGGAAAAGTCTAAAATCATTAAATATTTCAATATTTCACACAATTAATAGTAACCAATTAAGGTGAGCTCCCTTTTCAAGAAATTTTCTATAAAAGAGGGGTCAAGTTGGATGATCGCAGAGTTTTTAAAATCAAAGAGCAAACTGTATATATATGGATAGGTACGGAACCCTTAGGGCGCGAGTCCGACTCGCACTTGGCCGGTTTTTTTTATTTTTAGTCTTTGTTGTTGTAGCGGCAACAGATATACATAATTTGTAAAAATTTAAAATTTCTACCTATTACGGTTCATGAGATACAGCCCGCCGACAGACAGACAGACTGACAGACAGACATCGGAGGGATATCTATAGGGTCCCGTTTTCACCATTTGGGTGCGGAACCCTAAAAATCAACGAAAATTATTTATGGAGTACAAAACAGTTTTGGCTATGTGTAAGGCTTGATCTTCTTATCAACGACTCACAAACAAAGGTCCTTTTGAGGGTCCTTTTTCTCACGAACGGGTAAAGGTATCAGGTTGAAAATGATAACGAATATTAAAGTATATTTAAACCACATAAGATCTGAAAATTAATTATTTTACAACGACGTAATCAAATGATATGACTTTTTATGTCCTCATCTCCATACATTTATGCAATAAGCAAAACCTAGAGGGTACTTCCAGTTGACCTACAATTATGAAATTTGGCAAGAAGCTAGGTCTGACAGTACAAATAAAGAGAAAAGTCTAAAATTATTGAATATTACAGTTTTTCTCACAACTAATAGTGGTTACTAAGGTGGTTAAGGTGAGCTCCCGTTTAAAGAACTTTTCTATAATAGAGGGGTCAAGTTGCATGGTCGCGGAGTTTTTAAAGTCAAATAGCAAATAGATAGGTACGGAACCCTTAGGGCACGAGTCTGACTCGCGCTTGGCTGGTTTTTTTTTAGGTTTTCCGCTAGCAACTTGAAACGTTTGAAATGCTTTGTCTTCTTTAGGCAGTAGGAATGAGTGTTGCTGTCTGTATATCTCTTGCGGTTAAGTGAGAGCTCACCTTTAAATAAAACGAACATTGATAGATTTAGTAGATTTTACAACAAGTGCACAAAACGAACCATTTTTCTGAGACTTTTAGCAGCCCGAGCCGAAGGCGAGGGCTGATAGTAAAGTCGAGGATAAAATGGTTTTGTGGACGAGTTATAAACTTTGCTTTTCACTTGGATTGCGAAGAAATAAAACGTAAAAGGACTCTCTAAATGTAAATGAAGAATGACTTTCAATTGACTATTTCAGACAAGGCAATACATAGATAGAATACGATCCATATATTTGTATGTTTTCTTTTGATCTAGATTAGCGGTTTTCTTCTTCTTCTTTTCGAGTCATCGGCAAAACTGACTATACAAGCTTAGCCCAAAAAGTAGCCAAATAAATAGCCTTTTAGTTGCCTTCAAGAAGGTCCCTCCGAGTGCAGGAAACTGGAGAAGTAGGGTACGACAGCAAGTGTGTCATAGTTTGCAAAATACTGCATTCACACTTGTCGTTATCAGAGAAGCCCCACCTCTTCATGAGTTCCCCGCACCTGCCAACGCCCGATCGCAGTCTGTTCAGTGACTTCCATATGGACCAGGGAAGATCGTGACCTGGTGGCAGCTTTTCGGCGGTAAGATCTTCAGACCAACGTTTGGCTACGTATTTGAACATAACATTAACATGTAGCTGAAGCTGCACATCTAAATTACTTTATTTTGGTCGTCAGCTCAGACTTTTTATTGGTCAACTTTATAGGTCGTGCAAACAACCTGAAAAATAAAAATACTTATTTAAAAGTTTTGACTAAATAAAATAAAATTGTTCAGTTAAACTACAAAAGCATTTGTAAGCAAGTGGATTGTACTCAGATCAAATTGTGATCCATTTTATGGAATGTAAATACGTATTATATAGGGCATATAGGCCACGGGTAAACACCCATATTTCTCCACTTTGAACGCAGGAAAATTTAGCGAAACTGGCCAAGCAGTGTTTTATAAGATATTCAAAGTTTACAAAAGGCTACCAAGCCCTTCATCTTCTGCTAAATCTTTAAAAACAATTTGAAAATATATGGAGAACTAAAATCATGTTTCACTTACCATTATTACATTATAATTGAATAAATTTATATCGCTGGTCGCTAATGCACATTGCGTATGATTATTCTCGTTCTTTCTAGTAGGTTCCTAGCTTGGTACATACTAATTAAATACTAAATAAAATGAATATGTAAAAAATTGTTGTTTTCATATCTCATAATGACATTTCTTTGACGGATTTGTGCGATTTGTGCCCTTCGAAAAAATTTCTACTAGATTTTTGATGAAAGTTATGTCAGATAATCTTTCTTTTCATACAACTCCAAATAAGTGAAAGGGACAAATATAGACTTTACGTGTTCGTTATAATCCTCCCGGTCAAGAATCGACCCGACTTACCCTCAACTCAAATCAGAAGGAAAGGCAACGACTATCGAATAGCTGAGTTTTAGCTGAGTTCCTGATGCAACGTGCTGCGCATGCGCTAAGTTATACTTAGGGTTGAGTCGCGACTATAAATTCGAGCCTTGGTCTGTACTTTTATTTTGAGAGTTGCCTATCCAGTGTACATTAAGCAGAATAGTATACTTGAGATCAATGCTCCTACTCCAGAAAGCCTACACTGAACTAGTTTGTCCTAAATTGTACCTTGTCGGTAACATGCCTAACCTTATATGTTTATCACAAGTTGTAACTAGCCTAAAAACATAGTTAATAACAGCTAAGTTTTTGCTGCCCACAATAATTTTGAGTGAAAACGGCTTTCCTACACAACAAAATATAGCTGCATCAATTTATCATGGCATGACAAGCTAAAACGCGGGTGAAAGTTAGTTCGCGAAGACGGGTTTGACGGTTTCATTTTCATTCTATTCTCGTCGATATTGTAGTGAAAATAAAAATATTGTGTTGTGGTAGTTATAAATGTATCTTTTCGAAAATTTAGACGTTCAATTGATAAGAATGGCAGATGGTAAAGGAAAGAAGGAATAGGAATTAAGAAAATTGAAATTTACTTTTTAGGAATATGTAATTACCCTAACCAACGAGCATGTTTAAGAAAAGGTCGATTAAAGTAGAGAAAGCGAAAAGAGGCGAGATGTAATGTATCTAATATGTATGTATCAAGATGTTGTAAACTACTATACAGGGTGTTAAGGAGTGGTCACACCTAGCTGAATTCAAAGACTAATTCGGCATACATTGCTCGTTGAAGTAAGAATATTGCAATTAACATAACCAAGCCTCCCAGCAATGTATGCCGAATTAATCTTTGAATTAAGATAGGTGTAATCACTCCTTAAGGGACAGGTTGGCAAAATCTGAACGTAACTGGAAAATTTTCAGTGATTAAAACTTTCAGGAAATGAAAAAGATTGACCTCTCCATACAAACTGTCCTATCAAGTTAGCAATTTTGTTTGGAGAGGCCGATTTTCTATTCCTTTTCTGAAAGTTTTTTTCACTGAAAGTTGTTCAGTTACGTTAACTGATCATGCCCTTTAGTTTTCGCCGACCAGTCCCTTACTCCTTACCATGCAACTAACTACTTAGCCCAAGGAACATAATTCAAAAAATATTCAACTTCCCACACAAATGTGTGTTGGTCAGTTACATTTTCATTAGAACATGTAAATTAAGTGTAGCGACACATTTGCGGAAATTCCGATGCGGAAAGTTCCGCGACTGCCAGCGGCGATTCCGCCAGATGTGTCATATGGAACTCTCCGTGTCGGAAAGATCCTCAAGTATGTCATTACACTAAAGGAACGCAGTGCCTTTATAAACACCCTGTATAATAAAGAAATTTAATTTTTTTGACTAAACACAATACACGTTTCAATAAAATTCTTATCTCTACTTTAAAAAGACTATCTTCGCCATGTGTTGCATTCAGAATATCCTTGAAATACTCCTGCGAGTGTATTGCACGAAAATAGCATTTTCTCTTTATGGCGCAGCTGGCAACACTTCCCGATGTGACCTCTTTTGATCGACCTCTTTTCATATATTGTTATATACGTTCTTTTTATTGTGAATTTTGTTGTTTTGTATTTATAAAATCGGTTTAGGTAAATGCATTTAATTTCTTTTTTACTTTTTTTTTCATTCGTGATTGAATTGCTTAGCTATGTATACGACCGTATATATTATTATTACAGAAACCAAGTTGGTATCGCAAAAATATTAAAAAATCTTGTATTTTGTCGGCATTAGTATTACTAAAACTTTTGGTTGAAATGTAAAATGACGTGTCCTGGCTCCCTTACTACAGACAGTAATTTCCGTGAAACTTGGGGTACGGGGCGGAGGTCACGTTTTTCATTACCGACAGTGTTTGTTGCCAATCAAGGTGTTCTATTGATATTAATAGGACCCCATCCTGTAGAATGAAGGACTAGGGCCGCGGGAAGCAACTGGTAGGGTTACCAGAAGTCAAAATTTATTCTGGCGTGACATAATTTTGAGATATTTGAGGTTATTTCGATCGTATTTTTTTTTTTTAATTACTTTAAAATTATCAGGATTTCGCTTTTTTGCTTGTAATGAAAGTATTAAATTATTTCTGTAATTTGTGAAAACAGGACGGTAGTTTGAAAAAAATTAAAGCGGTAAATGACAATTAAATATTTTTTTTTGATTTATGGCTTTTATGTATTTACAATTGGGGTAAATGTCCTGTCCTGTCTCTGTCTCCTGTCACCTGTCTCTGCATCACCCTAAGGTAGACTGTTAGATAATGCCTTTAGGCGTTAAGTCCGCCTATGTACCTTTGGCATGAAGTTTAATAAATAAAAAAAATATATAACTAATAAAAAAAAATGGCATTTATAATCTAGAGATAACAATCGATCGATAGAGATACCATATTTATTCACAAGTAAAATTTTCAACAAACCTAACGATTTCTACACGATAATGCTTCCAAATCGAATCTCGCTTTTCTAGTTCCTTGATTGAATTACAACCAGCTTAATTCTGCTACATTGACAGTAATTTCATGTTTTTAATACTCTGTATTTTATAATTACGTAATGTATATCTTCACACGTACTCAAGGCTAATTTTCAAAATATTAACATAGTAAAAGTTGGGCTCTTATATCCGTTTTTCTAAACTTGTTCATCCGCGGTAACCCTAGCCACGGGGGTATCAAAAAGAGCGGAAGGGTCACAATGGTCTACCTGTAGCGATGTATTGTGGGGAAGTATTATGTATCAGTTAATTTTTTGGATGTCCAAAAATAAAGATGTCAATATGATTAGGTACAAGGGCATCATGAACGCAAAAAGCTTTCTTTATGCTTACTTAAGTGTAAAGACATTTTGTGAATAAGATTAATAATTCTTCATTAATTATATCATTGTGTAGAACAAGGGACCATTTCCAGAGACTCTAGCGCACAAGCGTCTAAGGTTCACATACTAGGTCAACCAGGGACCCAAGGTCATGAGTAGGTCCCTGGTTTCCAGAGTTTGCAACTTCGCGTCGGTTCTTCTTATACTGGTTTTGTTACTACTTCTCTGTGGCCATGTGTACTTACAGTGTTATAATTAAGCGGTAAAAGAGGTACGCGGAAACATTTGCAACTTTATTACCATGCCCATAAAGTCCATTACGTGCTGTTGGGTGTACGCTCTACAATCGATAACATAGTATCAGTTCACTCTGCTGCTTTTCTGTAAATTTAAATAACCGCTCGAGCGCTTGCCCCCCCCCCCCCATGGCACTAGCAAGCAATGATTTTCTCTTCTGTAAAAGTAAATTAAATGACAAAGTGCATAAATATACAACTTAAATAATACTATCTACCATTTCAAATGATCGAACGTTAGTATTAACTCAATACAAAAATCCTACGTATTCATTCATTTTGTTACGAACAAAACCGTTCCCTTTCGCGAGCGGCTCAAAGGAACGAATGAACGAACGAATGAATGAATGAAACCTTTTCGGTTTCTTACCCGCGCGTTCTATTCGCTGCGATCGCAAAAAGAAAGAACGCAGCCCTAATTGCGAGCACGGTTTAAGTTTGAAGCCATGAAATCTGCCGCTTTAATTTTAAATTGTCATATTTTCTACGGTACCTGGACGACCAAGCTTCGCTCTATAATAGCCGCCTCAACATTAAAATATCATCGGGTGAGCAAGCTATGCTACTCGCCAACAGATGGCGCTGTAGGTTTCTGTGTAAAACGCGGTATTTTTTTAAATGCTTAAAAACACGGGGAAAACTAATTTTCCCAGACATGAGACCTAGCTAGATCGATTTTTTGCCCCAAAAACCCCTGTATACTAAATTTCATCGAAATATTGCTCGTTTAATAGTATAGGATACTTTAAATATACAATTTTATTAATCAACAATACAGATACTAAAATGCATTACATTTTGTTTCATACAAAATATACTTAGAAAAAGCGACAAGGAAGTTTTCGTTCAAATCAAAAATAGCTTCCTACGGTTGAGGTCAAGTCATAAAAGAAACGTTCACTGTAAGACAAGGAGCTCCAGAACTCGAACAAAAATACTCGTGGTACATAGGATAGGATCTACCATAGTCACCACGCTTGTAAGCGTTGCGGCTGGCGACCGCTGTTGTTGGTGAACGCATAAGATGGTAAAATACACAGAAAGATGCTGCTGCCCATGTCCCGGTTTATATGCCCTTAGTCGCCTCTTATGGCACCCATTGGTAGAAATGGGTTGATCCTATTCTAAGCCGGTCCACACTGTCAGTACGGCCAGTGTTGTTCCTATTTCTACCTTTCTACCTAATTTTAAATTTAATTTAAAATGAGAATTCCTGAGCACATTAGGTTCCTATCGTTCAGGTCACATTGAGTCTAGAATCTTGTCTAGATTTAGTGCCAAAATCTCTTTAAGTTAGAAGGATCTTTGAGAGACTCCGTACCCGCATTCTTTCGTTTATTAAGGAAATACTTGCTTTACCTATACCTATTTAGAAATTATGAATGAATATACCATGAAGGAAAAAAAAATTACGCGCCCAGATAGTAATGGGCGCGTAATTTTTTTTCCTTCATGGAATATACAAATGAATGAATGTATAATGTATAAAAGAAAATAGTTGTGTTCAAATTCGTAGTACATCTATGTCGCTACCTCTACTCTCATTATCCTTTTATTGTAATTTTATTGTGATTTATTCAGAAAGTCGCGAATTTTGTCTTGGAACGGTTACATATTTTTCAAACCTAGCATTTTATTGTATGAGTAACATAATAATTTTTTTATCAAACTTGTATAAAGTGGATAAGGGTAACTAGGATCCTTGCCCTTTTCTATCTCTTTTTTTGATTGACTGAGTAAGTGCTCATTCCCATTAGGCTCACAGTGAGTGGCTGACTGTCCCCTAAATGACTCTGAGCAGCGTACCGGCGGCGTAGGGGACTCACTGAACCACCGACCGCTAGAATCGTTCGCAGCGACTCAGCTGCTCACTGAATGAATCCGCAAGAGAAACACCGCAAAGCGTACAGTACGCGCTGAAAGGACACTCCGTTTAAAATTGATAGGGAGGCGAACTAGAGGCAAACAGTTAGCCGCTCAGTGTGAGCCTAATGGGGACGCGCCCTAACACCATCAATATACATTGAGAGACCGATTTTCCACCACAACAGGCAGTCAATTGTCTGATCTAATTAATACACATAGCATTCAACTGAGCGCACTGACAGCCATTGTACTGTTATCATTTGATAGCAAGGATTAATTATCGGATGTTGCGGTTGTATTATTATGTTTATTAAAGAGACTCCTTGGTCCTAAATCAGTAAGAGAATTCCAATAAATACTTAAAGTAAAATAATTAAAGACAATTAAAAATGCTTCTTCTCAAACATGCTTGGAAACGCTCCGGACCGACCATACCCCCTAGCCATTCCCCTTGGGGTAGGGTGGGACTAAATCATAATTCGATCTTTTTGACAACCTCCTTCAAGATAAGTGCATCTAAATAGCTGTACTGGTTAAACACGGGCGAGCGCCGGCCGGAAAAGTTAGTTTGAAAATCAATTTCTGTCGTGTTTTGCTGCCAAATCATTCACTATGAAAACTCGTATCTGTCGAGTTATTACATACATACATACATAACATCACGCCTTGTTCCCGTCGGGGTAGGCAGAGACCACAGTTCTCCACCTGCTACGATCTTGACATACTTCCCTTGCTTCCTGAACCTTCATCAATCCTTTCATACAAGCGTAACAACCAAGGAAGTAACTTATCAAAGCGTGAGAACAAAAGCACGCCTCTGCCCACATTATCACGTTTGTCCTTCAATACCTTTTTTGTCAGCCATTGCAGTAATGTATACAGGTTTAGGAATACAACGTCAGTTGAAACCCTCCAAAAATTAATTAAATAGATTATTATAGAAGAAGAATTTAAGGCCAGCTGCCACAGATAGTGTCTGAGTCCAACGGCTTAACGTACCGTTCGGAGCACAAAACTATTTATTCGTAGGACTTGAAAAATAAAAGTATGAGTTTAATTGCAGGAGTCTTCTTTGCTTACACCACTTGGGCTATTTATTACAATAGTGCATTTTTCGTGGCCCCAAACCTATATCCCTCTTTTTTCGCTCCGAAAGGACTATAATTGTGAATGACAAATTAGGAGATCTTTAGAGAGCTGAAATTGCCCCCTCGAGTTTTATTGAGTTTCACCATTTTATTTATTTCTTTTTCTATTGGCCTCATTTTACGATAAAATTGGGTTCACACTGAAGAGATTTTTCAATTGCTGAAAAGATTGTCTGAATAATAAAATGTACTTAAGTAGATCTTAATTGAAATGGCCGGTCAAGTGTGAGTCAAATTTGCGCACCGATGGTCTTGTACAGTCAATGACAGGTCGAGCTTGACAATTGCATTGCAACTCCAGCCAGTACGTCTGTTGAAATAAGAACATAAAACAAAATCAGTTCTTGACCTCCCATAGAAACTGCATCAGCTGATAGCGCACTTTATATTTTTATTTTATTTATTAATTTATTGCAAACTTCACAGCATAAAAAAATAAATTAAGAAATTCAACATATTACAAATTACCTTAGACAGAGGGCGAGAGAAAAAGGAAAATAACATTGTAAATTCTAAACAAATTATAAACGGAATTTAGTGTGTAAAGTGTGTGTTTTATGTGTGTTACTGTGTGAATGAGTGTGAAAAAAAAAGTATTTGTCACTCCAACTCAGATGCATCCTCATTGAAATGAGGAAGACTTTTAATAATAAATTTTATGAACTGATTACGCGACAGGAAGAATATATCAGCGGTTCTGAAATCGGACTCACATATGCGAACTAATCTATGGAGAACTGAATTTTGAGCATAGTTAGTACGAACATACCCAGCGTATAGGGATCGCGTGTGTCTAGTGCGAGTAGTACAGGCAATAATACCAATTTGGGTTATCATGGCAGGGCAGTCAAATTTCGAAGTAATCACGTCATAAAGGAACTTCATGTCGGTCACTTTTCGTCTGTCTTCAAGTGAATGCATTATGAAATGAACTAGACTTTCGTTGTAATGACCATCTCTTTTGAATCTATAGTTTAACCGCCTAGTGAAAATACGCTGTACGGATTCAATTTGAGTTATATGAGTCACATATACTGGTGACCATATTGCTGAAGCATATTCAAGTATACTTCTAACGTATGCAAAATATAGTATTTTCAATGTACTAACTTTTTTGAACGGTCGAGCAGATCTATAGATGAACCCTAACATTTTACGGGCTCGCTGACTAATGCAGTCAAAATGAGCCGTAAAGAGCATTTTACTATCTAGAATAACACCAAGATCCCTCACCAGAGAAACTCTAGTTATTGTTGTATTATTAAGTGTGTAATTGTAAGTGATAACCTTGTTTTTTCTGGTGAAAGTAATATAGCTTGGCATTTCTTGACGTTCAAGTCTAGTTTGTTTCGACTACAATACTCAGCGATATGAGGAGTCAAATTTGGTTTTTCGTATTTCGACCTATTAGTGCGGTCAGTTAGCTGTTTCACGTAGACACGCCTTATTATTTAGAGCTATGTACCTCTCTATATAGCTCTCAATTTTTTATAGGAGCCAATTCTTGAATTTAAAAAAAAAATCCATAGAAAATTCAAGAATTGGCTCCTATCAAAAATTGAGAGCTATGTACCTAACTAGTACCTGAAAAAAAAATTGGTGCAAGTTTGTGAATTTGGCGATGTAAGACTACAAGGGACCGGACTATATGGTCCTTAGGAGAAGTTGTTCAGATTCATGGGCAGATTCACACTCTTCAGTATTATCACACCTTGCCGTTACACTCTGTATAGTTAGATTTTTTATCTACTCCCGTACCGGAATATTCCAAATTCGAAACCAATGACAGATTCGAAATTGAGGTCATTTTCCGCTATCATTTTCATTTCCACACTGTTCCATACTACGAGCAGTACGGAAATGGAGTATGGATTTTCATTCCGCAACTGTTATAATACATAATTTTCAATCTGCATAGGCTAAGGCAATACTACCACAGTACTACATACAGCCTACTTTAAAGTAATTTTGTAAAAATACTTTTTACTGGGGTGACGACCGCCTACCTATATTTAAAATAAAACGGAGAGTACCAGGAGTACATAAATCGACAAGAGGCTAACAGTTGGCTCGCTTCTATATAAAGTGACCGTAGCAACAAAAGAAGTGATTTGAACAAAATGGAAAGTATGTACCAGGAGAACATGAATCTACAAGAGGCTGTCAGTAACCATATACATGAAATTAATGTTAAAGCAACTCCATCCACAAGCTCTGGATCTGGAATAACTTCGGGAATAACTTTAATTAACTGTACTAACTAACTGTCCTCTTAGTTCAATAAATTGATCACTACTCTTTAAAATTTTATTTTATTTTGTCGGTCGTAGATAAAGTTTTGTATGCAACTATACGTAATTAGTCATTTTAACACTCGATTTATACTATTTTGATACTCGGCTGCGCCTCGTAAAACCAGATCTCGTGTTAAAATTACTCTCATTACGCAACAGTTGCATAAATAACTATTTTTTGATGTTGTATTATTATTATATCATCACTGCCCTAGCGTTATTTGACTACCTAATCTAGGAGATTTGAAAAGAGCACCAGTTTTCATATAGATCGACTGTCATCTAACCTTTGCAACCTAGAGGGCAAACCATACACAATTCTAGATTAAGCTTTGGCTGTCAGAATTTTCAAGCCACTAAATGACCCATGCCCCGTGTGGTGCCGGCAAAGAATAGTACCAACCCATACATACCCGTGGGTGAGTAAGAGGCGACTAAGGGTTAACTGGAGGATGGGCAGCAGCATCCTCCTTTGTATCTTACATCTTACTTACTGCGGTCACCTACAACCGCGGTCCATTGTGCCAGCCGTAACGCTAACAAGCGAGGTGACTATGGCACTTCCCCTCCACATTTTTCCAGTAAAAACTAGAATTCTGGAGGGAGCTCCCTGTCCTGTAGTGGACGTTTCATGGGATGTTATGATGAGAAATGAACCAGAGGTCATCAAGCCAGGTCAAAACTTGGCTTAACGATCATTGACAGTAAACAGAACCAGAATTTTGACGTGCCTTCCGAATTTATATTTTAATTTGTGTTCAATTTATATTACCGTTCTTTCTTCTAAGGTGAAGTATAAAGCACTATGCATCACTTGAAAGAAATTAAGATTCCTAACGAGGATGTAGTTTGAGGCCTGAGGCGCAGCCCCTTCCCTTTCTCTTCTCGACGAGCAATGTACTAATGTGTATCTATCTTTGTTTCTCTCTCAGGAAATCGAGCACTGTTACTACCACGGCACAGTGAAAGACTACCCTGGAGCCTCAGCAGCCTTCCACACATGCAATGGTGTATCAGGGGTCATCCACATCGGGAACGAGACTTTTGTCATACATCCTTTCTACGGGGGAGATCTGTCGGTCAGTGCTAGTTTACTTATTAATAAAAAGGATTTTTTTCAGCTATGGACCAGTAGTACAGTCAACGACAGGTCAAGCTTGACACTCGCAGTGCGACTTTAGGCCGTACGTCTATTGAAATAAGAACGGTAGAAACTCCTGTGGGTCAAGCTTGATGTGCTCTTGACTGTACCTACAATCATGTATCTGAACTTGAAGTACACTACATACAAAACTACTTAAATCGAGTTCGATGACAATAAATAACAAAAATAAACTTAACAAAAAACAACGCACAAGTAGAAACAAAGCAGAATCGTGCTTATTAAGAATGTTTAATGTATTAATTAAACACACAAAAACATAACCCTCCTGGGGCAGTCGGGTAAATACTAGAGTAAAAAAAATATGTGGTAGTTTTTAAACTAAGTATGACTAAGTATAATTATGAAAAAATGGTGCTAGAATTAATAAAGGATTTTGTTATTATAGTTTATTAAATGAATATTATCTAAAAAAAAAAACATAGTTTTTCAGTAACATCTAATTTGTTAAATTACAAATAAATCTGATAAACTATGATTTACTCAGCCCAGTGCTCTACCAAATCACCGCAAAACTCCATCTCTTTTTAAAGCATTAATAAATCAACATTTTGACTCCGGTATTTAACCTCGTCGTCGTATTTTCATATTTCCACCCCCACTTCGGCCTAATTAGGTTAACCCGTATAAAATGGTTTATAGCACTCGTCCAATCTAATTATAAACATGAATACAAGATCTTAATAAATTCTTTTCACTTTTGTAATAAGAAATAAAATTATGAGGTTTATTTTTGTTCGTTTACAGTTTGTGCTTTTTTGTAAACATTTTTTAATGGATTTTTATACGATAAAATAACGCTAATTTTGTCGATAAAATAATACGAAACTTTAATTCTCGAAAAATATTCTCTGAGTTGTCAGCACAATTTTCACTCGTCGTGCGGCGACTGAGACAAAAAAAGAGCCCCAGACCTAGGATATAATCAGTAAGTTTTACCCCAGACTAGGACCGGACAGTCGGCAAGTAAGAAAGAAGGAAAGAAAGAATTAAATAAAAAAAGGAAGAAAAAAAGATAGAGAGAGAGAAAGAAAGAAATAAATATTTATTTGTTGCATTAAAGTTCTTAACACTAAGGAAACGATTTAGTTATTACATGCAACAATAAGGTCCCGCTCAGCAATAAGCTACGGTTGGACCGTAGCGCTGATCAAGTCAGCAACTCTGGTAGACCTGATTTTTCAAAAAATCATTTTTAGCTCCATAAGCAACTTTAAAAACATTGGAATTGTTTCGGATTGGACACCCACCATCTTCTTAAAGATTATGTGCAAATTTTATTTGCTGAGACTCTGTTTATTAAATTTTAAGGATACCTTTGTTCTGAGTGTTATTATTTTGGATTCTCTCTCTCTTTGGCTCAGTGAACCAAATTGGTTCTTGGCCTCCGACATCAAAGTACGCCACGCTTCCCTGTTCTGTGCCAATTCCATCCATTCGGGCACTCCCAGCTCTTTAAGATCCTTGGCGACTTCATCCTTTCATCCGTATCTTGGCCTGCCAACAGGCCAGCGTATTATTTTGGATGGTAAAACTTCAGTGACAATTGCATTTAAAATATTGTAGCTTAATCAAGCTAATGCTAGCTAAAGCTAGAATAACATGAGAATAGCACGGAGTGACAAATGGCCCTTTCGCACCAATATCTTACGCATCGCTCCATCCTACTCTCACACTACTATCATTCTAATCCATAGAGTAACACGATTTTCGCGCGCGGTTTGACGCGTTGCTCTAAGTTCTAATCAAACTACATTATTTTCACTATAATGTTTTATAAATTTTGACATTTGAATTATTTACCTTTTAATCTTCTACCTACATGTTGTAAAATTTTCATGTTAATTTTTTTTTGTACTTTTTGTAATTAATAGTCAGGTAATAATAATTTGGCAGGTAATTATATTTGTAGCGCTATTTAAATCAAGGCGTTAAATTATTTACCGTTACTTTTCTTCAGAATCTCTTCTAATAAAACACATATTTAAACTCTACATACAAGATTAGAAAGTAAATCTCAATTTTCGTAAATTGAATATCAAATATACGTTAATTATTCCGCAATATTGCTTTATATTACACGCTAATTATTATATTGCAAAGGTAATATAATTGGCCTCGGGTTCGATATTGATGAATAAGCGATACCGTATTACATTAAGTAAGTAGGTAGCATCATCATCATCATATAGGTAGCTACATAGGTAGTATATAAGGTAGCAACAAAGGAGAACGTAGATTTAATTAGTATCGGAAGGTATATGGAATACCTATGGCGAATAATTTTATGATAAATAACAGACAAACAATATGTCTGTCAGAAGTTGTATCCTATACTATTAAACGAGAAATATTTGTATATATATAAATATATATGTTTGAAATCGGTTTCTCGAAAACTACTCTAACGATTTCGATGAAAGTTACCATACGGGGGTTTTCGGCTGCGAAAAATCGATTGTCTGGGAATATTCGTTTTCTCCGTGTTTTTAAGCATTTGCGTTTTAGACAAAAACCTACAGCGCCATCTGTTGTCGAGTAGCATAGCTTGCTCACCCGATGATATTTTAATGTTGAGGCGGCTATTATAGAGCGAAGCTCGGTCGACCAGGTACTTTCTAATTATGCACATACACTTCAACATGTCGCTATAGAAGGAAAATTACATTGGGGGAAGACACTGTCAATCAAATAAATCACATTTAAAACAGTCCCAGTTTGAAGCATCTCCTCATAGTCCGAAAAGTAAAATGATGCCGTGTTTCATAAGGCACGTTTAGCCGTTAATGAATAAGCCTAGATAAATTATTGGTGGCTCAATAACTGACACCACGACTTTACAACCCTCATGATATGATGAAGAAAGAAGAAAAATTTCCTATTATAGAACTTGAAGTAGTAGGTACGGTCAACCACTTGTCGGTAGAAACTTTTTCAACTCTATTACCACGCCATAAGGTCCAAAAGTATTTCTACTGATGTGCGGCCGTGTGTTACCACACCACGGACACTACAGACATCGAGCGTGAATTTGTTATTTGAAATTGGAAGGTCGCGTAGATTCAGTACAAAAGATCCTCAGAAGGACCACGAGAATCGCGCGAGCGGGTGCGCGCGGGGGTGCGGGGTGGATTACAAGGGGGGTGGAGAGTGTCCGTTCTATATTATAGTACTTTATTCTGTGCCGGTGCTCTACGTGATTGAAAGAAATATGCATACAGTTGGTTGAAGTAGGTACATACTTAGAGGCCCAAAAAGGTAGGGACTGAAAATTGCTTAGTAAGTATGTATAAAACTCCAGTGGGTGGACCGGGCATACCGCAAAAGCTCGCGAGCGTTTAGTTGTTCTTTCTAAGTCCTACACTATTAAACCAGCAATATTTGTATATATATCTGTAATCGGTTTCTCGAAAATGGCTCGTAACGATTTCGATAAAATTTACCATACGGGGGTTTTTGGGGGCGAAAAATCGATCATGATCATGTTCTGTATGACCCACGCACTCCTTCCTACCTTAAGGAGAGTTTCCAGTACCTAGGTGCTGACCGCTCGCGTGTCTTTCGATCGAAGTCTGACAACATTTTGCGGGCTACATTAACACGGTCGGGCTACTACAAGGAGTCTTTTGCTTTAAAATCTGCTCAACTGTGGAATAATTTTCCCTCTGAAGTTCGTCACTCCGAGT
Organism: Athrips mouffetella; assembly: GCA_947532105.1. Taxonomy (NCBI): domain Eukaryota; kingdom Metazoa; phylum Arthropoda; class Insecta; order Lepidoptera; family Gelechiidae; genus Athrips; species Athrips mouffetella. Next base: position 28,147,765 of record OX383967.1, read on the forward strand.
TGCTTGCTATTTTCAAAACAAAACTGCATAATCATCTCCTAAGTCGTTCCTCTTCTGTTTGCAAATGAGTATACATGTATTCGTAACACTGTAGTTATATATATGTATATTTATTTATTTATATTTTTGTATTTATTTTATATTTATATTTTATTTACGAGTATATATATATATATATATGTGTTTTTTGTATGAAAATTTTTATTTTTTGTTTTTTATTTTACTTTTATTGGAAAACCAACAGCGTTACATCTAAATTAAGCACAGAGTTTAAAAACATAAAGCCAATTATAGGTTTTCACAAATAAAAAACAACTTATAACTATAAAAGACAACTGAACGCTGCACGTACAGAGAACCAGCAGACTGCACCCACGACACGCAGGTAAACAAGGTGAATATTTAACAATTAACTGCTCATAAAATCTTTTGTCAACAGATGTTTGACGGAAGCCATGCTCGTGTTGAATAGGTCTAATGCAAACTTTATGGATAATTCATTAAAGTTGCTACCCGCACGCCACATAAATGAATTTCGTCTATAATTAGTGTTAGCCGAAGGCAGGTGGACAGGTGGATTGAAACGGAGAGGTCTACTAGGAGCTCTTAGGTAGATCTGTGCTAGAAGGTCTGGACAATCTATAGTTCCAGAAGCTATTTTTAAAAAGAAAACTGCATCTGCAATCTCTCGACGTTTATAAAGAGGAAGTAGATGGTGTTTTTTACACAGGTCAATATACAAATCTGAGTTATAGCGATCTTTAATTCTGTAACAAACGTGTCGTAGGAATCTTTTCTGTATACCTTCTATTCGGTTGATGTAAGTAGCGTACCTAGGAGTCCATGCCTGGGAGGCGTACTCAAGATTACTACGAACAAAAGCACAGTAAAGAATTTTGAATGTTTTAACCTGTGTAAAGTCCTTTGAGGCACGAATTACAAATCCCAAGGCTTTGTAAGCCTTAGAAAGCATATTATTGACGTGTGTATCAAAAATAAGCTTGGAATCATAAAACACACCTAAATCCCTGACTACTAAATCCCTCGCCAAGAGCTCACCTTTAAGATGATAGTTAAATTTTATTGTGGATCGCTTTCGTGAATACGTAACTGCGCTACATTTAGATGGGTTCAAATCGAGTTGATTAGCAGCACAATATAATTCAAGCTGACCAAGGTCCGCCTGCAAGGCTCTAGCATCCTCTATAGATGATATCACAGAAAATATTTTCATATCATCTGCAAAACAGAGCAAGCGTGATGAACGGAAGCATAGGTCGATGTCGTTTACAAGAATAACAAAAAGGAGGGGACCGAGCAAAGAACCTTGTGGGACCCCACTTGGAATAGAGACCCACCCAGAAACGTAGTTTTTAACAACAACTGCTTGGGAGCGGTTGTCCACGTAGGACGAGAACCACCGCAGCAGATCCCCTCTTATGCCTATATTAAATAATTTCGTTAGCAAGATGTTGTGCTGAATTCTGTCGAAGGCTTTGCTATAGTCAGTGTAAACGACGTCGACCTGTGCTCCATCCTCCATAGCTTCAGTGAGGTATGTGTTTAGTAGAACAAGATTTGACACCGTAGATCGCCCCTTAACAAAGCCATGCTGGCAATAACTGATAGACTGTTTTATGGCAGGATACACTTGATCATAAACAAGTTTTTCAAAAACCTTCAATATAACACACAGCTTCGATATGGGTCTATAGTTAACAACGTCCGTTCTGGCACCTTTTTTGTGAACCGGGGTTATAAAAGCGCGTTTCCAGATCTCAGGAACCAATCCAGTACTAAGAGATTTTTTGAAGAGGAGAGAAATGGGAACAGCAAGAGTCTTCGCACAATTTATCAGAAACTTGGCTGGAAGGGAATCAGGACCCGCAGATTTAGAAGGATCTAAATTTGAAAGAAGTTTGAAGATTTTGTCAGGATCTATCTCTAGAGTTGATATATTGGATACAGAGTCAGAATTGTTACTACATAGATTAGGATTGACGGGACTACTACTGCTACAAGTATTCAAAAAAGTTGAGCTAAAATATGATGAAAGAGCATCACATATTTCTTTGCTTTGTTGGTACACTACCTGCTTTGATTATTTATGTATGTCTTTTCCTCTATACAAAGGTTGTCTGGTAGAGATCGCTCTCAGCGATAAGACCGCCTTTGCCCACTATAACCTTAAGTGTTATTCTTTGTGTGTTCTTATGTTTATGTGTGCAATATAGAATTTATTCATTCATTCATTCATGTCTGGGAAAATTCATTTTCCCCATGTTATTAAGCATTTTTTAAATACCACGTTTTAGACAAAATCCTACAGTGCCATCTGTTGGCGGGTAGCATAGCTTGCTCACCCATTGATATTTTAATGTTGAGGCGGCTATAAAAGAGCGAAGTTAGATCTCTTAGGTTAATAGAATCGGGCGATAATTTGTGAAAGTCACAAACACCGAGCACTTTGTTGTTGGTACTGGTTGGTCTAGGAGCTGCCTGAGGTTGCCTCGTGTAAAGGCGAAACACGTGTAGAGTGGTGTGGGTAGTTGCTGTGTTGTGGTTGCCTGCGCATGCGCATTCATTTGCGGGCGGGCGGGCGGTGCACAGTGAGTATATCATCATTGTTTCGGAGGTGGTTATGTTTTTTTTTTAGACAGAGATGAGGTCGACGATGGAACGAGCTTGCCCAGAAGAAGCCTATTCACTCGCAACTTGAATACATTCGGGTTATATGAACTCGGGAACACAGACGCAGGCAGAGAATCCCACTCTATAGCCGTGCGCAATATAAATGATGTTTCAAAGCGCTTTGAGCGAATGTGCGGAATATCAACCAAGTATGGGTGATATCCTGCGGTGCATCTGGACTCCCGATGGTAGAAGGGAAATGGTGGAATAAGCTCGTGGAGCTCTTGAGCATACTCTCCAAACTACAATCTGTAGAAGAACGAAAGACATGCAACTTTGCGACGGTGGGCCAGACTGTGAAACTTGGTTTTCACCAGCATCTCATCACCAACGAGCTTCTTGGCTCTGCGATCTATCGAGTCAAGTGCGGCTAGTTGGTATTCGGCTGAGCCATCCCAAAGGTGACAGCAATTTTCCATGCAGGATCGGACTTGGGTTTTATATAAAACTAGAAGCTGTCCAGGAGTGAAGTAACGCCTAACCTTATTGAGGATGCTTTGTTTTCCATAATTTATTGTTCTTTCTTTCCGATCACGAAAGTTAAGCAACGTTGGCCATGGTCAAAACCCGAATGAGTGACTGCTAGGGCGTTTCCGTGCTTCGGAAGGCACGTATAACCATTGATTCCGGCTGCTGTCCTTGATAGTAGTTGTTAAGCCAAGTCGGAGGCAATTTGGCGGCTTGACAAAGCCTAATCTAGGATTCGGTCTGGTTTTCCCTGTGAGATGCGGAGGTCGGATGGCGATCGCTCTGTGTAAAAACCAGTACCCTCGTCAAATTTCCTAGGTTAGGAAGCCGACTCCAAAAAAACTAATAAGGTTAGAGTAAAGATGAACAATGTATAAGGTTCTTTACTCCTCGTGTAGTTATCTCTAAAACTATACTATAAATAAGTATTCAGATAGATAAATTATTTCCTGTCTTTTTATCTACTTCTCCAAAACGAAATAACAGTAGATTAATATTAAAATAATAAAGAAGTCTTTCTATAATAAAAGGATCCTCCTACCTCTGTTTATAATAATAATGAAATAAATTTAGCAAATTCTGCAATTACCGCAAATAATTGTAGTCCAGCTCTCGTCATACAAAAATATGAAAAACATGCAATGTGTAACAAAAAAGTTGTATTAACTCTGATAAATCAGCAATGAAGCTTTTAAATACCTTTTGTGCGAAGAAGAGTAAGCAGAGCAAATAAAGAAAACTATCTATCTATTAATGAAACTGAACAACTTTTCTCGTATGGTGAAATACGAAAAATAAACAACTTCCCATGGCAACTGCATCAGCTTGTATACAGCGTGAATTTTTTGTGGTTTCGCACCTGAAGCCCAGTGATTCTGCTCATGATAACAAGCAACTTTCCCGAAGAAAAAAATTTTTTACTCGAAAAATTTTTTTCGCATCTCCATAGTAAAGTGGTCACGTGATCGACTCATTTTGTATGGGGAGTCCAAAAATTTTTTTCGAGTTAAAATTTTTTTTCTTCGGGAAAGTTACTTGTTTTCATGAGCAGGATCACTGAGCTTCGGGTGCGAAACCAATACAAATTCACGCTGTATAACATTTTGTAGCGCATTTTTTATTTGAGGTTCTTTTTTTCTATTTTGAAAATTAGTTATTTTCGTGAGCAGATTAACATCCTTCAGACTTCAGGCTTGCTACCCTTTCTGATACACCTTGTATAGTTCTATAAAAGAGAAATGAAGGTAAAAGAAAAAAACAATGAAAAATTTCATGCTTCTTGTGTTCCCACTAAAACTATAAAAGCATTTAACATAAAATGTAGAAAATTCTCATTAAAAATAATTTCAACGACAGCCAACGACTTTATTACAATTTAACGTTATTTATTTTTTTAATTTTGACATTTAAAAAAACGGTCGACATCCATATCAGGTAAAAAAATATATTTCTGTATTGAATCAATATTTAGTAGTCCAACTACAAAAAATAAGTACCGACAATAATGAAGTCCAATTATGTGACGTTGCGCGTTGCAACGTTGATCACGTGCAAAAATGGACATTGGCAAAAAACAACAATCTATATTTTTTTATATGAAGCAAGTTGTAGTAACGATTCTGTAACAATTTGAGGTGAAAGCAAACAATAGGGGCCGAGGGATAGGTAACAATGTAGCTTGTTATCGGGTTAATAAATATGATATAATAACCTGTTGATTACCTAAGGGTTTAAGGGGAATAAATAGAATCGAGAGTAGTACTTAATATGTCCTCGCTTTAGTCTTTGTGATACTTAGAGCAAATAATATACAAATAATACAAATACAAGTACCTGAGCGACCGAGCTTCGCTCTATTATAGCTGCTTAAACAATAAAATATCATAGGGTGAGCAAGCTATGCTACCTGCCAACAGATGGCGCTATAGGTTTATGTCTAACACGGGGTAAACGAATTTTCCAGACATGAAACCTAGGTAGATGAATTTTTCGCCCCGTAAGAGATGTTTTCGAGAGAAACCGATTACAAATATACAATACAAGTATTGCTAGTTTAAAAGTATAGGATACATACGAGTAGCATCCCCTTTTTATAGGTGAAACCGAACATAAAACTCCAAAGACTGGTAAAACTTTTGGAACAGCTGAGGGCATTAATTCGGTCTTTTTGACAACTAGATGCACTCTTAATTGTTAACACCAATAGATATTCTGTAATTCCCCGACGGGATAGAGGCGTGATTATGTATGTACACAGTATGTATGTATGTTTTTTTTTTATCGTCAATGGGCTTACTCTTGACCTCGATCTAGTCATGAAGACGGAGATGAGGTCGACGATGGAACGAGCTTGCCCAGAATAAGCCTATTTACTCGCGACTTGAATAGATTCGGGTTATATGAACTCGGAAACACAGACGCTCGTCATGAAGATTTTAAGAGGAAGCCCTATCACCAGTAGTGGACGTCTTTCGGCTGATATGATACTTTTCGACTCTCCATACTAAAGTGGTCATGTGATCGTCTCATTTTGTGTAGATAGTTGAAATTTTTTTTCGAGGGAATTTTTTCAGCAAGTTTTTGCTTGTGTTCATGAGTAGATTCACTCACTGAGATTCGGAAGCGAAATCAATGAAAATTCATTTGGTATGCTTTTCGCTTTGAGCTTCGTAAAGCACGATAATCCCACATAATATAGGAAAATTACCAAGAAAACCCTCATTCAAAGTCCATCTTTAGACAGGTTGACTATCCATTAGTTCATTTCATTCGTAGCGTCGTAGCAAAACCGTAGCTCGTAGAACATCGTAGCCATATCGTAGCCGTTTGTAAGATCGTAGTAATAAATGAAGATCCGTCTGTCCGACTGTCTATTTACACTTATACTGGGTGTTTCCTCTTGAAAAAGATTTTATATAAGTACCTACGATACCTCCTTTTGTCATTTTGTAATTGAGTGTTTTTAACCTTAGTTCGTATAAGACATTCCAGATCGTTTATTGCAAGCTACATAACAATTTAAAAGATGGAAATAATTGTAGACAGGTTTTTATGTGACGCCCTGCAAGATTTGATTCGCCTCGATTTTGACGTTGTACAACAGGTGATTGCAATTAAAAGGCTGATGAGACTAGTTAAAAGAAAACCGAACTTTTTTCCAAGAGATAATTATCGTAAACAACCCTCTTAGTACGGATAAACTCTATATTACAAAAAGAAAAAACAAAATAAAATTTAAATATAAATCAAAAAAATCTAAAATAAAAAAGATTAAAAAAAAATATGAAGAAAAATTTGTTATAGCTGTAGTGTAGGAACGAATAAGATTTTAAGCAGCCTTTGTACTTGACTGTCAAAATAACAAAAAAGAGGGTTAATAAACGACTTAGTTTATTTGATTTATCAAACGTCTATAAAAAAACCGGTCAAGTGCGAGTCTGACTCGCGCGCCGAGTGTTCCGATATACCTATAGTATTTTTGGAAGCAATAAAGTCCATTTTCAGGACCGCAAAACTAAATTTGTTTGTAAAGGTTTTTTGCAGATTTCTGAAAAACTGTGCAACTTAGAAAGATCGTTTTATTTTTGCTGTAAAGTTTACATAAACCTCTGTCAACTGTAATTAATTCAGATTTTCCCTTACTCAAACTTCGGAGATAAGGGGGGGGGAATGGTATTTTTTTTGACATTTTTCATCATAACTTGAAAACTAAGAAACTTAAAAAAATACAAAAATATATTTTAAAATGTACAAGTAAAGCCCTTTCATATGATACCCCATTCGACCTAGTAGCGACAATTTGAAATTTGGCCCCCCTTATTTTGGCCCCCTTTACATTAATGATCATACTTTTTTCAAAAAATTTTCATGTGCAATTAAGTTGGGCAACTATATTCTAAAACTATTCCAAATTTCAGCTCGATAGCGTAAGTGGTTGCTGAGATATAGAGGTGTGACAGACAGACGGACAGACAGACAGACAGACAGACAGACAGAGCGGCACCATAAGGGTTCCTTTTTTTTACCATTTTGGTATCGGAACCCTAAAAAGAAACTTTGTTACACAGAAATGTCATTTCTTCTTCAATACAGCTCCATTTTATAACGAGATTATCTTGACGGTATCAAAAGCACCCTGTATAGCGAGACGCTCTAGAAAACGCGAAGCAATTCAATTTGTTTGAAAATGCGAGTCATCCGCGTCGCCTCGTGCAAAGAACACGCTGTATCTATCTATATCTTAGATAGAGCTTGGCTAATACAAAATACTAGTGTTTTTCTCTGTTTTCTGAATTTTATCTAGTACATACGTAACTAATACGTGGCTGTAGTTAACTATGTTTATTATGGGTAAATCGTAAGCCACTTGTCGGCGACCCATCCACAGAGAGGTGTCGGTTTTGGAAAGAGGAGCACTCACTCGATGACTTTATTCAGCCAGCAGAAAGCCTCACCCCTGGACATGACCTACCCAGACCGATCTGGAAGTGTTTAAACAGACTACGGACACAGGTCGGTCGGTGCAAAGACAGCATGATTGGGTTCCACCGACAGCTCCAATAACAAATGTGAGTGTGGTTCCTCCCCACAAACAATGGAACACCTAACCTCCTGTCCCGCATGTCCCGACACAAGTACGCGTGATGACCTTTTTAAAGCCACAAATGGCGCAGTAAATGTGGAAACGTTCAGGGCTACAAAATTTTAAATTTTATAATTGATCGACACGCTAAGAAGAATAAAATGGGTAAATCGTTTTAATTAAAACATTCCGATTTAAAAAATGTGAAATTTGATTGTTATACCTATACATGCCCGTGTGGTGCCGGCAAAGAATAGTACCAACCTATCTCTACCCGCGAGTGTCGTAAGAGGCGACTAAGGGCTTATGAATCGGAAGACGGACAGCAGCATCTTTCTGTGTATCATACCATCTTAAATACTGCGGTCGCCAGCTGCAACGCTTTCAAGGTTTGTGTCTATGGTAAATCCCCTACTAAAAAACACACATTTCTGCTGAAATTCTGGAGGGATTTCCCTGTCCTGCAGTGGACATTTTAAGGGAATTTATAATGACATGGTTTTTTATTAAATTTGTGTAAAAATGTTTGAATTTTTATCTTTAACTTTCTAAATGAAACGGCTTTTGTTCTGCGACTTTTGTAAATTAATAAATAAAATTTTCTTGATTCTAAATTTCAGTTTATCATTATGACTGTACACTACATAATTAATCCATTTCACATAAAGCCCCAAAAGGTCCAATTAGTTATCCTTTTAATTAAACAACCACCAGGAGGATGATCGTGGTAATATCAACGTTAATATCGCAAAACAAAAATGTTGACGTAATATTTTAAGGAAACGTTTTAGTTTTTGTAAAACCGTTAAAATTACCACAACCCAGAAAAGAAAATACACAAATTGTATGAATTTACGTGAACATTTTAAAAGCACATGCATACTAAAAAAAACATTATCTCAGTGTATAACAGGGTGAATTTGAAAACATTCGACATTAATTTTGGGATTGAGTTCAGACAACGAAACTGAACAACTTTCCCCAAGGAACATAGATCGTTAGACGTGAAAAATAATTCAACCTCCCGTACAAAATGTATGGTCAGCTGACTGACTTTACTATGAAAGGGTAAATTTTTTTTTCGTCCAATGACCTATGTTACATACATACATAACATCACGCCTTGTTCCCGTCGGGGTAGGCAGAGACCACAGTTCTCCACCTGCTACGATCTTGATATACTTCCCTTGCTTCCTGTACTGTCACCAATCTATTCATACATACTCGTCGGTTTAGGGTACTTTTAATCTGGCCTTTATTCAGAACGTCCTGAATTTGGTCCTGGTACGTTCGCCGAGGCCTTGCCCTTCCAACGTTCCCATTCACTCTCGCCTTGTAGATCTCATTCGTCAATCTTCTTTCATTCATCCTCTCTACATGACCAAACCATCTCAGCATCCCTTTCTCAATTTTAGTCACTACGTCTTCTTTTACGCCACAACGTTCCCTTATCACACTATTTCTAATCCTGTCACTCAGTTTCACACCAATCATACTCCTCAGCGCGCTCATTTCTACTGCATTAATTCTACTTTCATGCTTTTTCTGCCATACCCAGCATTCACTGCCGTGTACTAGGCGAAAATTGTTCAGTTTCGCGGTCTTAACTCAATCTCAAAATTTGTCTAATGTTTTCAATTTCAACCTGTAGAATAGTGGTGTTTCACACCATCTTGGAAAGTAGCTCTTAGAAAATAAAATTAAACAGAGCTACAGACTTGAATTATTCAAGGCGATGAATTTTAAAATGCTTCCACGTTGAGTGCTGTTGTTTCTAGTTCTTCACAGACTAAAAAGCAGGATAATAGACACTTTGTTACAAAAACTTACCTTTTGTATGAACTTTTTTCTCGTCTATATTATCTTCGCGCAAAAAACTTTGAATAAAAAAGCATAAATATACCTAACGCGATAAAAGAAATGTGGGTAGTATTTTAATTTTATATTTGTAGTCACGTTTCGAAAACGGCTCTTACGATTTCAATCGTAGGAGCTATCTCTAGAAAATTCATTTTCAAGCATTGCTTCGGATACAACTTTACCATATTGCAATCTGCACGACTCAGTGCACAGCGTCATCTTTTATATGCTTTAAGGAGCAATCACACCTAGCTGAATTCAAAGACTAATTCGGCATACATTGCTCGTTGAAGTAAGGATATTGCAATTAGCATTACCAAGCCTCCCAGCAATGTATGCCGAATTAGTCTTTGAATTCAGCTAGGTGTGATCACTCCTTTTGTATTAAATTATTCGATCTTAGTTGGGGTGCCCGTTGTTCGAATAATCGCTTAAAACTTTTATAACACCATATCGTTTCAACTTTTTTGAGAAAAGTTTGGTTTAAAATTAATAATCACAAATATTGGAAACTGAGCGTATTGTTTGTCAAACACGCTAACCCTATTTTCTTTTTTGTAGCTTTGCGATCCTAACGAAATTGTTATGTAGGAAAACTAATGCTATCGCTCGTGCGCTCATGCTCCCAGTAGAAAGAGCGATAGACAGCGTTGCAGCTCGCGACTGACAATATGTACTTTTTTGTTGAAATTTTCATTTCGGGAGAAAACGGTTTCCACTAACTAAATCATAACAAACCTCTTTGACTTTTATGTCGATCGTTTCAGCATAATATATTCTAGGTTTATTGGTTTCGCTTTAAAAATTACATTGTTTTATTAAACAAACGGTAAAATTCGACAAAGTTTTAATCACAAAAATTAAGTTATATAAGGTGCCTATAAGTTTGAATCTATTGCAAGTTTTGAAAAAGAAAACCTTTAAACCTAGTCTTTTATTGTGTCAATAACATACAAAAAATCATGGATATTGGAAAATATTTAGGACTGGAAAAACATTTTCCCTTTTTGTATGGACGAGTAGGGTACGTAATATTATTTCCTCCTAAAAAGCACGAAATTTGGTGGTACTTAGGGAGTTTTTAGTATATCTTAATAAAACATATCCTTCTATGTTATTTTTATTGCAAAATCAAATCCACGTGAGAAAAATCTTAGTTTTGAATCCAATACTTGACTTGTCATCTTCACGCATTTTCCTATTTCCCGAGCAAACATTGATAAAAACATCTATTCATTCCACCATCCACTATCTTACACAACTGGATCCAATAAAAAAAAACTCGATCTAGTCCGACAGTAAGTAAGACAGCCTGTGAATGGACCGCTTAATGAACTTCGCGAGGCAGGGACGAAGTTAGTGTTTGATTGGTTTGGAGTTCTAGCTATGTTGAATACTATTTGATATGTTTGATGAGATTATTATTAATCAAGATATCTTATCTATACTGAAGCACAGAATAACGCAAAAGTACTATCATACAGAACGGACACTCTCCGCCCCTCTTGCAATCCACCCCGCACCCCCGCGCGCACCTACCCGCGAGATTCTCGTGCTCTTCTAACGGTCTTTTATACTGAATATGCGAGCCTACGCGACCTTCCAATTTCAAATTCGCGCTCAATGTATTTAAATGTACAATACGGGGTGTGACTGAAGTGTGATGAATTTTGAGGATGAAGTTTTTCGTGTACTGACAAGATTTTTACAAACAAAGAGGTCAAAGCCCTTAAGCCATACCTTATGTTTTCTTAATTGTCGTCCTCCTTTGTTCAAAGGTGTCTCTCTATTCTTGCAACGTCCTCTTGGATTTCTCGTGCCTTTAATAAAACAACATTTAGCTTTTTAAAGGATTTTGTGAGAGCTTGAGACAACGCAAATGGGAAATATTATGCTCTGAAAATAAACAACAATTGAAACATTAATATCTACACCAATTTTAAATAAGAAATCACACAAAAGAACTTTTTTGGCAATAAGCTACGCAGTAATTTTGCATCTACCTACTGTATTTACGAACATAATATAGAAATTGTTGTCTTTTATCCTCAAATTCACGTGTAGTGTGACTATAGAGCGAAAAACATCTATTGCCAAATATATGACGGCGGCAGGAGAGCGCTTATGGTCATATTTTGCTTGTGAAGTGTCAAAATCCTAGGGAGTCAACAATAGTTCAGTTTATTTACCTTCCAACATATTCTTGTCGCTCTATTGATTTACTGGCGCGTTGACATTGACAGGAGAATTTCAAAGACAGCGGTGTCAGCACTGGTTCTAGCCACGCGCAGATAGATCCATGTTGCACGTTGACTGCATTTGTTTCTTCCTAATTTAAAATCAGCGTTGTGGCCGAGGGGTGGTTGCTACTTATTTCACAAAAGTTTTGCAACCTTGACCATGGTAATACAACTAGTGGCACAACGATTAGAGCATGTCTGTGCTTTGGAAAGCACGCTAAGCCATTTGCCCCAGTTATTATCTATGACAGTAGTCGTTTAGCAAAATCAGAAGGTCATTTGGCGAATTAAGAAGATAAATAAATAATTAAAATATAGCTTTTTAGTTAGTTAAGAAATTTTGTTAATTATTAATTTAATAATTATTATAATATTATTTTATGAATTGAACTGATCTAAAAATTCTAAATCTATTAATTTTATTCCAATTGTTTAGTGTAAAATTTTGACTAAATAATAACAATGCATGCAGATCTGATGTAATGAAATGTAAAATTTAATAGCTTTCAAATTAATTTTTAAGTTTTAAATGTAAAAAAATATGGTTACAATTTAATATATGAATAATAATGTACTTTATATTGTTTGTGACGCCCCAACGGGGTTCATGTAGGTACTGGACTTATTATAATATTTTTTAACAACTCTACAGTGTACATGAATACAACTAAATAAATAATAATAACTGTAAAGCCAGGTCGTCCACAAACCTAACAAAGCCTTATCTAGGATTCGATTGGATTGTCAGATGGCAATGGCTATGTATAAAAAACAGTGCCTTCGTCAAATCCCCTAGGTAAGGTAGCCAACTCCGTAAAAAGTCCGGCTATGATATTGGCTATGATGAGTTTGAAAATCAGAGTTACATAAGAAGACTCAAAGAAATCAATAAAAAATCGAACATTAGAAACCAAATCCATATCTGTGTAAAGCTCAAAATAAACTGGTTCTCTTTTGTTATGAGCCGCCATCTTTGTGCAAATGGGGCATTGTTCCAGCCCATTGTTTCTCTACGTGATCTGTGGTGTTTGATAACTGTCCGATGGGCAATCTGATTACTCGCCTCTAAGCTTTTTGTGTCTAAATTGATGGGTTTTCCTTTTAAAATTAATGATTTTTGTAAATAATGAAGGTAGAATAAGGTTAGAGGGTAAAATTATTGTTATAGCAAAACGTCACATAAGTATTTAACACAATACAATTGCAATACAAGATTTTATTAAAGATATATTTCGCTTGGTTATAAACCAGACCCCTTTGTAACGAATGAAAGTTGAGTACCTACACTACTATGTACAGTCGAACCAACTGATGCGTGGTTTCTGCTCCGCGTGCGTGACCCTCTTTGATACGAAATCTTTGAAAATTGTCCAAAAAATAAAATTTTCTTCGTTGGAAATTTTACGCGAAATTCAACCTACTTGTATTCGAATGTATGCACCAAAATAAGCTCAAGCCCGGGCATAATTCAATTTCGTCGAAACACTGTGTTCGTCCTACCTAAACATTGAGCAAACTTTTACTTCAAATTTAAAAATAATGTTGTTTAATTCTAATTTCTTTATTTTACCTTCCACATGGTACAAAATCCTAAACAATAACATAGTCATACATGGGCACCCCGCCCCGTTGGCCCACCGCAAAAGACAGGTAAAACACTTTGATATTACCAATATTACATTTAAACATTAGAATAATATGAATAGTAAGAATATCTTAAGCAAAAAAAAACAAATAAAAATTAAAAAATATATGATTCAATTAATAATTTCATTCTTCGGTTTTGTCGTCGAGGAACTAACTCATCTAAAGCTAAATAGTAAAAGGTAGTTTTAATTTATTAAAATTTCTATTATTTTGATTATGGTATGTGGTGGAGTCATCATAACATCCCATGAAACGTTCACTACATTACAGGGAGCTCCCGCCAGAACTCCAGCATAAAAGCTCGTGCTAGTTGGAGGGGATTTACCATAGTCACCACGCTTCGATGCGGCTGGCGACTGCTGTTGCTGGTGACCGCAGTATGTAAGATGGTACGATAAACAGAAATACGCTGCTGCCCATCCTCCGGTTATTAAGCCCTTAGTTGCCTCTTACGACACCCACTTAAACAAAAGATTGTTACGGTTAAACTGAACAACTTTTCCCAAGGAACATACTCGTAGGTCGAAATACGAAAAAAAAAATTCGACCTGCCATACGAAATGTGCTATCAAATGATGCAGTTTGTATAAGAAGCCGAATTTTTTTTCGTATTTTGACCTATGTTCCTTGGGAAAAGTTGTTCAGTTTCATGTTTAGAGTCAACCCTTAAATTTGTGCAGTTGGTCACCGGACACATTATTTAATCTTTCCAGGTCTGTTTGGGCTCTAATGAATAACATTTTACTAAGTATTCTTTCGTCAAAGATCACCTTCATGATTTATTTTTATCCCTAAAGCATCGTAAAAAGTTAAAAATATTACTATGAGGGCTAAAACTGTGGCTAAAAGGAAACAGTAGTTACGCTAATTGGGGAAAATTGCTGAAAATAACATTGAAACTTTCTCAAAAATAAAAATGGCTTATATCAAGTTTGACTCGTAAACATTCCGAGTGGGTTCCGTCTGACAACCCGTATGGCAAAATTATAATATACTCGTATTTGCTATCTTTTGTGAGGAACGCGAGGGACGCGAGTTAAATTCTGGGCCATCATTTAAGATTTATTTTTAAATATTTTTTGAGTGACATTTTAAACATGATGTTAGCATTTGAACAGCCCTAATGGAAGTTTTTGATATCCTAGGTTATTTTTCTGGACCTGATATCCATTTGCCCACTTATTAGTGAGGTAAAAAGCAACAACTTTTGTTCTATTAAAACAACACACAAAAATTTTCGCTTAATCCATACTAAAGTGTTCACGTGACTGACTCATTTTGTATGGGAAGTTAAAAAAATTTCGTGCATTGTTAGCAAAGTCGTAGAACAAAAGTTGTTGCTTTTGATCTCACTAATAAGTGGGCAAACGGATATCAGTTCCAAAAAATAACCTAGTATAAAATTTTAGTTTTTTTTTTTATATTTTATCCCAAGAATTTTTTTTTAAGCATTTTCGTATGCTATTTTCGACTGAGCTGCAGCAACGCTTGGCAAAGCACAACAATTTTATCACACTGGGCACAGCTTGTAATGTAGACAAAAACATCACAAAATCATTTATAATGCGCTCGGCTAAGGAGTGGAATTCTCTGCCTGCGTCGGTGTTCCCGAGCTCTTATAACCTGAATCCATTTAATTTGCGAGTGAATAGGCTTCTTCTAGGCAAGCTCGTTCTATCGTCGGCCTCATCTCTGTCCTCAAGGTTAGATTCTGGTCAATAGTAAGCCCATAGACAGTAAAAAGAAAATATTGCGGACCGCTAAAATTGCACAGCCAACGCAATCATTTCAAAGGATAATCCCACAATACTGAATTGGGATTGTTTTTGAGTAGATCGGGTTGTGTCGTCCGTTCGCTTCACTACGACGATAATATAAGATTTCAGTCCGTTTGTTTGTATTCTGTTAAATTGAATGGAAAATCTGGGAATTGAATTCTTATAAAATTGATTTTTCTGATATTATGTAGGCTGTTCGGTACATATATGCAAGGTTCTCTCATGGTGTTTCCCTTCAATATATACTGAACAACTTTTGTTCTACAACTTTCCAAAATAAGCAAACTTCATACTTCTTCCAGGTCTAGGAATTCGAGCCACTGGGACAAGTGTGTTACTAAGCATCTACTCCCGTGTGGTGCCGGCAAAAATAGTACCAACCCATACATACCCGTGGGTGTCGTAAGAGGCGACTAAAAGTTATAAGCTGGAGGATGGACAGCATCATCCTCCTGTGTATCATACCATTTTACTTACTGTGATGACCTACAACCGCGGTCCATGGTGCCAGCCGTAACGCTGATAAGCGAAGTGACTATAGTACTTCCGTTCCAATTTTCTCCAGCAAAAGCTAGAATTCTGGAGGGAGCTCCCTGTCATGTAGTGGACATTTCATGGGATATTATGTTAAAGCGTCTACTATCATAATTTCTTTAGCCTTATCCCGTTTTTGCCAATGGTTTTTATGAAGTCAGCTACATGTTAACCTAGGGAATTTGACGGGGACACTGGTTTTTACACAGAGCAACTGCCATCTGACCTCCACGACCCAGAGGGCAAACCAGAGTCAATCCTAGATTAGGCTTTGTCAGATTAGTGGCCAACCAGGATGTCAGAGTTTTCAACCCGCCACATGGTCTCTGACTTCGCTTAACGACTACTATTATAAACTTTAGCCTGGACTAATGGATTGACGTGCTTTATGAAGCACGGAAGCGCTCTATTTCTTGTGCCACTAGCAGTCACCCATTTGGGTTTTTAACTTTCGTGATCGGAAAGAAAGAGCAACTACCACTCGGCCACGAGCGCTTCCTAATCATCATAACATCATAACATCTAATAAAACGTCCACTACAGGACAGGGAGCTCCCTCTAGAATTCTAGCTTTTGCTGGAAAAATGTGGAGGGGAAGTACAATACTCGTAGTTACCTCGCTTGGTAGCGAGGATGTCACACAGCGTCCGCGTCCCCTATCCTATATCCGTCCGCGTTTCCTAATACTAAGCATTTACTATTACATAATATTTTCTTTTATGTATTTTAAGTATGACGTACTAGATAGTATTAGAATGTTATCCCTCTCCTAGTAGGTATGAAACGGAATAACTGTTACTGCAATGACATGACCGATATGCGCGCGCAGAAGGCACGTTGATTAAACTGCCAAACAGACAAATCTAAACAAACTGCTAAACAGACAAATCTATTTGCATTGTATTCTGCATGACATTCAATAAGTATTCTGTAAAGAATCTACATTAAATTAAAATAACTGAATCTGAAATAGATAGATAGATAAACACTTTATTGCACACAATTTACAAGAACAGAAACAATACAGTCACAAAAACTAAACTAGATGTGGGCAAAGGCGGCATTATCGATGAAAGGGATCTCTTCCAGACAACATTTAGAAGAGGAATACGTAATAATATTATGAGTAGTGCAGTGGAATAAAAATAGTAGGTTATTTATACTAAAATTATGCATGATAAATAAATAACTTAAACAGCACGAACGCAGCTCAGCAGTTCATTAATTTGTAACTTTTTTATAAAACATTTTTTTTACATTTATGTTCATTCATACCTACATTAAACACCGCGAAACTCCCTCTTCTAAAAGTAAAATAAAAACCATAATTTGGAACAGGGGGAACTGAACAAATTTGTGAAAATTGCTTGGGGCTTTTGGGATGCAGCCGGTGCCCTCAACAAAGCTATATTTATCTACGTATTCATACGTTTGTATTCTACTTTTTAATTCCCCTTTTGGGGCTATGCTATACCTATAACGGGTGTTAGGGACAGCCTTCCGAATACTAAAGGGGCATGATCATCTAACGACACTGAACAACTTTAAGTGAACAAAACTTTCAGGAAACAAAAAAAAATCGGCTCCTCCATACAAACTGTCCAATCAAGTTTACAATTTTGTATGGAGACGCGGATTTTTTTTTTTCCTGAAAGTTTGTTCACTGAAAGTTGTTCAGTGTCCCTGACTGATCATGCCCCTTCAGTATTCGGAAGGCTGGCCCTAACACCCTGTTTTTATCTACGTATTTATACGTTTGTATTCAACTTTTTAATTCCCCTTTTGGGGCTATACCTATAAATAAGGCGGGCAAAAGCTCGTGCAGTTTATTAATGCCGACGCCTGTTGCAGAAAGTAAAATTAAAGTAAAATCTCTCTCGAATCTGTTGCGGGTATTTTCTGAGTTGTTAAAAAGGGGTCGGCGAAGTATAGAATGTTTGATAAGAACGTAGTTTTCTGCAATTGGAAGTCCGTTTTTTTATTTATTGGCATTTTAAAGTTCAAGGAAAGGACTTAAAAATTCTATGGGACGAATTTTATTTTTCACAAAATAAAAAAAACCTTCAGTTCAATAATAAAAAGTTTCTACAATTATTAATTAAAGTAGATTTGTGTAACTAGGGATACATAAAAAATAACGAACGTAAAATAACCATTGTGCCTACAAACCTACATTTTTTCCCACGCACACATTTTTTTTATGTTACTTAATGTTGTACAGATTCCCATTCTTCCATTATATTATTGTTATTAGTCACTTATTCTAAACAATTGTTCCATACAAACTTTACCTATTTTCAGTTAGTTCCTTACAAATCACAGTCCTGCCTACAACACCGTCTTAGTCACGTAATTTCAAACTATTCCATGTGCACTGAAGTGGAGAGCCAAGTTTGAGCACGCTTACCGTCTTTACTCGGACTTGTACGAAACTTCAAGATGGCCGAACAATGGCCAGCTTGGAAACCTAGGTTTTAGTTTCGTGCCTAATTTATGTGTGTGCTTAGTGTATGTGGGTCTTAAAGGATTATGTTTATGTAGAGACATTAAAATGTAAAGTACATGAAGCTGTACAGAAATACTCAGGCGTGCATGAATGAAAATACACTGTAAATATATGTACATTCTGAAGTTTTAATTTTACATTATATACCTAGTACATCGGGTGTAAAGGTGTGATCTGTGATCCTTGAAACTCTGCATTCAGACCATTAAACTTAACAACTTTCCCTAAGGAACATACGTCGAAATACGAAAATAGTAGAGTGTTTACCAAGGGAGCAAAGAACTATTTTAAGGGCGAGAGCGTATTTTGAACCCAGAGTGGAGCATAAATTAGAACCTAGAGCGCAACGACGGATTCAAAGTACGTCGCTCGAGCTTTAAAATAGCGTTGCTCCCGTGGTGGACACTCTAGTTTTTATCACCCTCCATGAGAAAATTAATATTTTTTTACTATCATCCATTGCTAATAATATCTACATTCCTAATTCAAATCACTTTTGTCCCTTAGGGATTTAAACCAATGTTTAGTCCTTGTTAACGTAAGACTTTTAACTTTAAGTGTTCCCGTCACGATAGAGCTAAAACAAAAAAAAAACAAACAAAAATCGCCTATAAACACGTTTTAATAGGGTAGCCCTAATTTTATATTCTTTATTTTTTATATTTTTTGTTATAGCGGCAACAGAAATACAAAATCTGTGAAAATTTACACTATATACCTATTACAGTTCATGAGATTCAGCCCGCTGACGGACAGACAGACATCAGAGGCATATTAATAGGGTCTCGTTTTCACCCTTTGGATACGGAACCCTAATTATAGGTAGTTACTAATATGTCTTACTTTAAATTGCAAAATATATCAAGTAACGAACGCGATACGAATATTTGAAACAACCCTCCCCACCTTCGAAACTAATTCTGTATAACTCGTTAAACACTGATTTACGAGTTTTAAAGTGGCGTATAAATGGATGATAACGTTTACGCAGTAATCCTAGATTACGAAACGATTAAAGTTTAAGTAATAAACATGTATCACCACGTCTCAACACGTTTTAAACGCGCGTTATTGGGATTTACGGCGTGCTGTCATAGTTTAGGCATAATTGTTATTTATTACTCGATACGTAAATATGTATTTGCGATCGATGATAAGTATTAAAGGAGGTGCTGTGTATTTGAATTCAAATATGTTTTTTTATGACCATGGCTGATGCAACTCAGCCAGCCGAAACGTCGGGAATAGTAAGGTAATTTATTTTGCCTGATTGCAAGTATCGCCCTAAGACTCGGAATAAAATAAACAAATATTTTAAAATAAAAAAAAAATAAGTGTGGAATTCCTCCAACCGTTAAAATTAACTGATTGCGCTGCAAATTTATTTTGCATTAAATAATTAAATGTGCGGAATAATGGGTTATGTCGCAGAAAAATTGTATAATTCGCCGCTTCACATAATGCCTTGGCATTTAAAAATATGCCGAGAAATATTAAAATTCGTCAGTTTACATACTGGCATTTTACATTATTGACGCGGTATGCGTTTCTAACACTTGCCGGCCGCTCCCACGGCACGCTCTCTTCGCTCGCTTGGCTCTAGGTTCACTATATCAGTAGGAACTAAAATATATAAAATAATGCATTAATTAGTTTGAGTACGAGTAAAAAAATAACCTTGTATATTCTAATTCACCCATTATTTAACCAATGCCCGGGAACGGTAAATATTGTTTAAACATTAAATTCAGCTTATTAAGTTGCCTATAACAATACTTTTTTAAGTAGAAGAGTAAATTCAAGACTCTTTGTAGTGCGTGACCTTAAACTGCCTTTCAAGAAGCTACTCAATTAATTTCTCTTCCAAAAGCCCTCGAAAATTTAACAATATTTAACCCTCAAGACAGCCAAAATTGATTGAGCCGTCGCTTCGGAAAGCGACTCAATTCGGGTACCACTGTCGAACATTGAGGTTGCACTGGGCAGACAAAAGAGGACCTTATCTACGCACCCACCCGCCATAACAAAAGGTCCTACGACAAAAGACCTTAAGATTAATCGTGAATTCTGACATTAGGGGGCAGTACTGTTTTTACCGTTAGTACGTAATAATAGTTTGTTTAATGGTAGGGCCATGATGGGTTTTTTGTACCTATGATGATGCCATGAGATGTGTCATTTCGTTGTGCGATCAAATGGATGTGTAAAACTTTATGAACATGTTCTGTCCGTTGTTACTTTAGGCACCGTCTCACTTGTAATATGTGCATTTCTCTACCCGTGGGTGTCGTAAGAGGCGACTGTCCCGTGTGGTGTCGGCAAAGAATAGTACCAACCTATCTCTACCCGTGGGTGTCGTAAGAGGCGACTAAGGGCATATGAACCGGAGGATATTCAGCACCATATTTCTGAATATCGTATCATCTTAAATACTGCAGTCACCAACAACAGCTGTCGCCAGCCGCAACGCTTACAAGCGTGGTGACTATGGTAAATCCACTCCTAAGTTCCACGCGTATTTGCTGGACTTCTGGTGGGAGCTCCCTGTCCTGTAGTAATAATAGTGCTTTATTCAGGCAAAAAACCCACAACGATATAAATACAAAATAGTAACAAAAAAAAAAAAATTGCCGAAATTTTCTTACGTATTAATGAGATCATAACTCCTATAATTCTAATGCTATTTTTTCATTTGTCATCAATATACGCATAAAATAAGTGTTTATTTTTAGTTTGATATATAAAATTTAAGGTTCGAAAATTGTTCGTCTTAAATGTCGTCCGATTTCATCATTAGATTTGTTATATTTTTTTACAGTAAATATTTTTCGAAAATTAAATTTATGCTTCTGTTAGCTCCCAATAATGCAAAAAAAAAAAATTGTATATAATTTCTAAGAAAAGTGCAAAAATATTAGTACTGAAAATTAAGTTTACCTAAAATTCGCCATACAAAACGGCAATTTCATAGGTAAAGACCTATTATAACATAAATTATACAGTTAAAGCACTGTAAACATTAAACCTATTAAAGTTGTTTATACATGTTATTTTCCGTAATTTTCTGTTTGCATTCTGGTGAACGGTCGACCAGTACCTGAACATAGGACTAGTTAATTCCTCAGAGACGGCACGGAGAATAGTGTTGCCAGAGTTACGCAATCTCTCCCAAAAGGAAGCGATGCGGGCTCTAACAATGGCGAAAAAGTCGGGCACTCGCGCTTCGGCGAACATGCTCGACGCACTGCAATACCGTGGATGTCTTATTTAGAGCAAGCCCATTGATATTAAGTCAACATTATTGATTACGATATCAACTTTTTCTCTCACCCATTTCCGAAATAATGATATTTCTAAAGAACGGTATAATAAATCATTCGAATGCAGAACCGAAGCCGTTTACACAATTCCCATACAATTGAGCACTTAAGTCTGAACACCATTGAAAATGCAATTCATACCAAACTCGCAATGCTCGTCTAATAATTTTTAACGCTCCGTTACAAAAAAAAAAATTATTAGTTTAAAATAAATTGACAGTTATCATATATAAAGTAATGTTGCTTTTATGAAATATTTCTTCAACTTTATATTTTATTGAAATTACAGATTTTTAAGCGAATAAAAACTTAAAAACTGTGTTTGACTAGTTTAGCTGTATTACAATAATATTTTTAACAAAAAACTACAAACAATATACAACATGTAATTCTAAATGTGTACGTAAAACCTCTCGAGGGGTAGTTCTACCCATGTAACTAAACAACTTTTGTTCTACAACTTTTGGAAATTAAAATAAAAAAGAAGGATTCTTCGTACAAAATGAAAATCTGATCAGGTCAATTTGTACATAGATTTTTTTTTATTTCCAAAGTAAAGATTGTATTCTAAAGATTAATGTCATTTCCAACCGACAGACATATTTGACTGCTTCTTTTATTCCGAACGCCATAATTTTTCTCAAGTGGCAAATGTCGTTCTTGAGTATTTTCCATTTTTATGATTGTCAGATTGAATTGCTTATCTTGCGTTTGAAGCAGTCAATAGGTCTGTATTTTTAGTCAAAAATGTTTTTCAATTTGTTTTTGCGAGTTTAGGTGTTTCTACGTTTCCATATTGGAATTTAACTAAGTAACATTTGAAAAGACATTTTTTGAAAATATGTATCCTATACTATTAAACGAGCAATATTTGTATATATATTTGTAATCGGTTTCTCGAAAACGGATCTAACGATTTGAAAAATCGATCTAGCTAGGTCTCGTGTCTGGGAAAATTCGTATTCACCGTTTTTTTAATAATTCTTTGCGCGTTTTAGTGCGTTTAAGAAACTTACAGCGCCATCTTTTGTTGAGTAGCATAGCTTGCTCACCCGATAGTACTTTTAATTGTACAGAGCATAGCTTGGTCGCCCAGGTACTTTTTTTTAGTACACTAGCTAAAGGCCCATTTCTCCACTCTGTCTTTTTTTATTACAAGTACTTTGATACATCAAAACGGAATCAAACTGGATCTGCATTACTGCATTTTGTATGCGATGAAAATATTTTTTTTTTATTTTGACCGATTCACAATGCGTGGTTTGTTTTCCGATATGGATCAATTTTGTATAGGTCTGAGGAATTATGTAGTTGGCGAAAAAAAATTTTGTGGTTAAGAATATTTAACTTAAGAATATTTAACTTAATAAGTTAAATATTCTTAAAACTGATACACAGACGTATTTATCTAAAAATATAAAATAAGCATGAATGATGCACTATATTTATTTAGCATAAATTATGCTTATTATTTTTATGCAAGTAAGTTTGTGTATCGATTTCAAGTATGTTTTGATAAAATAAAAAAAAATCAGGTCCAATTATCCTTAGACCTATAAAAAAATTATCTATATCGATAATAGAAATTATCCTTAAAATTTGTAGAATATCTTCAAAGTCACCTTGTAGATAAGTCTCAAAATTATTGATGAGTCAAGAACCACGGAAACGGCTCAACAATTCAATCGGAAGATTGTCTAAGTACACCTCCGACCCAAAATTACATATTCTTCAGCCAACCTGATTGGATTTCCATCCAAATCAGGTGCAAACCCAATCTTGGTTAACTTCAAACACATTAGAGTCTAATGCCGTGTTCGAGCTCATTGAGCAGACAAACGAGCCTTCAGGCTGACAAACTGCGTTAGCTTCTCCACTAGGCGTATCCGATAAACGATATCGGACATTGCCGATTATAGGTAAAATTTTATTCTACCACTTTGTCAGCGTGGATGAAATGTATATCATTACAAAATTTCAGCTTTCTAATTCTAAGGGCTTCTGAGCTAAGCCACGGACAGACAGATAGACTTAAACTATAACTTACTATAAGGGTTCCTTTTTGACTACGGAACCCTAATAAAGTGAGATTTGGACTCGTACCACCATGAAATATACGGTAGATATAGGCAGGACTTGAAACCGGTATTTTTAATACAGGCAATAACCGGTAAATACAGGTTGTATTAAATACCGATTTCAACCCCTGATGTCTTTTCTGTATTAACATTTTACGGTTGATAAAATAGAAAAGTTGATAAAAGCACGTTTTTTTGTATAGCGTCCCATTTTTATTTTTTTTCGATAAATAAAGTTTTAGATGCCTATAATTAGACAATTTTACGCGCGACCCTCATGCAAGATAATAGATGTTGGTAAGAACGTGGTGATTTGACGTCATTCACTCAGATGAGGCGTGTGTGTAGTGTAAGTAGCGGGGAGAGGGACCGCGTGAAACTGACATTATCAGCTCATCATAACATCCCATAATATGTCCACTACATGACAGGGAGCTGCCTCCAGAATTTCAGCTCTTGCTGAAAGAGTGTGAAGGGGAAGTACCTTATTCACCACGCTTGTCAGCGTTACGGCTAATACCATGGACGGCAGTTGTTGGTAACTGGAGTATGTAAGATGGCACGATACACGGAAGGAAGGGCGCTGCTGCCCATCTTCCGGTTTATAAACCCTTAGTCGCCTCTTACGACACCCACTGGTAGAGATGGCTCGGTACAATTCTTTACCGGTACCACACGGAACTACCACCACCATCACCAGCTCGCCACACGTCAACTCCCCTCGCGTTACAAGTCATTCCAGAGGGTTACGTTTACGAATGTCGTCGGACGATAGTGGAAAACTGCCCCCAACGAGTTCAATCCTGTGTCGGACAAGTTCGATGCAGTAAGCCGGTAGTTAGAATTCAAGACACGCAGAGACTTGGCCCTTTTGTTCGTCTTCAGATCCGAATGTCTTAATATTAGGTCGGAGAAGAACACAATCAAAATGTAATTAGGAAGTCATCTTGAAATTTCAAAGCCAACAGATTTCTTTTGAGATAAAAAGTAGTACGGTCAACCTCACGTTGGTAGAATTTTTTTCTACTCTATTATAAGTACGAGTATTCAGATAAAGCTTGGATATGTAATGATATAAATGAATAAAATAAGCCAACAAAAATCCCCTTTGTGCTTCCCCGTGGGTCCATGGTTTCTCCCCGTGATTTAAAGATTGCTTTGACATCGAATTCGTAATCCAAATAATATCAATAGAAATACCTAAATAATTAGTAGAGGCTTATATTGGATGGGTTCGGAATGATTTTACTAACATACTTTACATATTTTTTTTTATTAATTAATTATTTACTTTTTTGATCTTTTTAGGGTTCCGTAGCCAAATGGCAAAAAACGGGACCCTTATAGATTCGTCATGTCTGTCTGTCCGTCCGTATGTCACACCCACTTTTTCCGAAACTATAAGACCTATACTGTTGAAACTTGGTAAGTAGATGTATTCTGTGAACCGTATTAAGATTTTCACACAAAAATAGAAATAAAACAATAAATTTTAGGGTTAATCCCCATACATAGAACTGAAACTCAAAAATTGCGTTTTCTACAAAGATTTCTACTATCATTATTTTCTAAACTGACTAGTTTGCGCGAGAGACACTTCCAAAGTGGTAAAATGTGTGTGTCCCCCCCCCCCCCCCCCCCGTAACTTCTAAAATAAGAGAATGATATAACAAAAAAAAATATATGATGTACATTACCATGCAAACTTTCACCGAAAATTGGTTTGAACAAGATCGAGCATGTAGTTTTTTTTTAATACGTCATAAATCGTAACCGATTGAGGTGAGCTCCAGTTTCAAGAACTTTTCTATAAAAGAGGGGTCAAGTTGGATGGTCGCGGAGTTTTTAAAGTCAAAGAGCAAAAGTTTTTAGTATATCATATGGTAAATAGGTACGGAACCCTCGGTGCGCGAGTCAGACTCGCACTTGGCCGGTTTTTTTTATTGAATTTGATGTATGGGTAGATATAGTATAACACTAACTTAAAAACAACTAGGTACAACCTATTTAAACCCATAGGTGTCGTAAAAGACCCCTGTAGTAGGTTTTCGTGTCTGGCCACCTTATATCACCACACACGCAAAAGCGTGGCGATTATGGCAATTTCATCTTGTTGTTGAAGTTATTCTGGGAAAGCCTTCGTAAATCTGTTTTGTGAAATAAGTTTCCGCATTCATAATGTTATAATAATATCATAAAATAGATTTGATTGGTATTTTGATCTAATTTATACGTTACTGTTACTTGCGTAACCCTATAATTTATAGCACCTACTTAAAGATACTTACTTATTCATTGGGGGCGATTCTAGCGTGGCCGTTAAATTTAAGGCTATAATATGACAGGTCTTTAAATTTTGCTATCTTTGTTACTGCCTATAGGCTGAAAAAAGACAGCATCACTTTTAGACCTGTCAAATTTTAATCATAAATTTAGCGGCCACGCTAAAATCGCCCCTAATTTATGTTAAAAACGTGAATTATTCTACCAAATAGGAAGCAAATCGCACCGCAGGATACACCCACACTTAGTTGATATTCCACACATTCGCACAAACCGCTACGTAACATCTTATATCTTTTTTTTTTTTTTACTGAGATAAGCATACATTTTACATAATAAGTTTTACTCGCAAACTATGAGGTTTGATGGCAAGAAGCGCTCGATCGTCACAATCTATCTGCCTGTGTATACGCCCTAAGTTCAAATATCGCGAATCTCTTCAAGTTGCGAGTGAATAGTCTTCTTCTTGGCAGGCTTGATCCATCATCGACGTCTTTTCTGTCCTCAGGGCTAGATTGAGGTCAACAGTAAACCTATTAAAATTTGAAAAAATTGGCATACCACGCTTTATGCGGTAAAAATTTGGAATTATTCCTGTCGAGCAACGGATGTTTTACAAGATGTATCACAGAGCTCTGAAGTCCATGCGTCTTGCTCTGCATCTAGAGACGACTTCTTTATTTCATTCAATACAAATCAGTGTCACCATTTACTAAAACTAACACGCTTTCCGCACCCACACTACTAGCGTCATTTGAGTGCGATAAACATAGTACCATTATTGCGAGAGAGCATCGAGAGAGTCAGATGGAAAAAACCAGTGACAGCGTCTCTATGGCAACAAATGTGTTTATGATGTGCATTCAGAATAAGCGCTTACATAAATTGGATAGTATACCTAGTCAACAAGGAACCAAATTTTTTTGCTTTCTTCGCTTCTATGGGGGGTGCGCGCAGGCGGAGTGGCCCTATCGTTGTTCTGTGATATGTAGTGATGATGAGTACCTAAATTCAAAACCTCGTAACCTATACTTTGATTAATTTCAAGCCCGTTTACATAAACGAAAATTCTGAGAAATTCGATTTGCCGCTAGGCGTCATGTTGATTTATTTATTTATTTAATAACCCAAATTTGCGTTCCGTTTAACGTAGGCGTGTTGATACAAGTTGCCGACGCCATGTTTAGATCGGGTTTATTTTCTTAACATTAACTTTGACTGGTGAATTAACCTTTGGTAACTAAGTTGATCACCTTTAGTAAAACAAGCTTTATTTGTAGTTTATAGTCGAGTTAATTAGATTGACAGCAGGACCGAGCTAAGCGCGAGAGCAGGATGGAAATAAGGAACTTAGGTCGGAATAAACAAATTCCATTGCACTTGCGGACGCCATTTTTGCAAAGGAAAGCCCTGCTTAAATAGGGCTCATGCGGTTGCCATCTGCACTTTGGTTGATCGTTTGCATTTTCTTTTAATACAAATTGCACTTAATTTACGCACAAATCAGCACCCACTGCTCAACTTTATGCATCCGTATGGAAATCGGTTCAAACCAGTTTACCCCGGTTTACGCTGGCCGGTGGCAGAATAAACCGGATCGGCTGGATTACACGGACGTGCCGGATAACCGGTTGGCGGACGGCAACGTTTGCATTTCCACTGCATTACGTGTGTCCTAGTCCTAGTCGTATACATGAATTTGCGAGAATCCACTAAGAAGATTTACTTGGCGTTCAATTTCTTAAGAAAATGTAGTTCTATTTGTTCGACGAAGCGAATATTTAAGTGGTTCATTTGAACTTGCAGACATATAATGTTGTAGTTTTCGATATTCACACTAATGGGTGTTTCTGTAGTAGAGCAGAGCGGGTTTTCCAACTTTTGGTGCACAAAAGTGATGGTTTTCTTCTATCAGGTGGCTGGACCTTTGAAAATCTTACAACTGTGGTGCCGGCAAAGAATAGTACCATCCCTGATATACCTGTGGGTGTCGTAAGAGGCGACTAAGGGTTATAAACTGGAGGATAAGCAGAAGCATCCTCTTTTGTATCTAACATCTTACTTACTGCGGTCACCGCGGTTGTACCGCGGTCCATGGTGCCAGCCGTAACGCTAACAAGCGAGGTGCTATGGTACATCCCCTCTACATTTTTCCAGCAAATGCTAGAATACTAGAGGGAGCTCCCTGTCCTGTAGTGGACGTTTCATGGGATGTTATGATGATTAGTAACAAAATCAATGATGCGCGTGACTTCTTATAGGCTCCATGATCCGCGATGGATTGAAACGAAGACAATATTTTTTTTTATTAAAAGAAAAATATATCAATAATTAATTTAAATCAATGACGCTTAAAATCTCGCATCAGTGCACCAAGTAGTAGATAAAATAGATGCAGGCAGTTGACCCCAACATAATTTTTTCAGTCACATTTTATTTGACAGGATGATAAAGAATCATGAATTAAATGTAAATACAAAATATCCAAAAAAAAATACAAAAAAATTGTTACAATTTCAATTTTTGTATGGAAAAATTAAAAGTACTGATTTTTTTGGATTTTTTTTATAAAAGGTTTTTCTCATATAGTGTTATACCCCAGCAAAGTTCATCGGCTGAGGATTTAATGCGGGGGTCTTCATACAACGATCCGCTTCGTTGCCTAGACTACAGAGCGAAGTTCGGTCACCCAGGTACTAATAATAAAATGTACAGATAAACACTTAGTTCTATTGTTCTTATACAATCTTACTAGCTACTTGTTATTTAAGCTGACCTTGTTATAATATTCTCAAAAACTCTTCTGTCCATTTAAGACTAGGTGTTTTCCAACTCAGAATACAAACGGCCATATTATTACATCTCAAGGGCCGTCCTTGTCAAAACATCCAAACATGGACGCTGATCCTCTTACCTACTAATCCTCGGACAAAATGTCTAGCATTTACGTAACAATGTTTGTATGGAATTGTTTGTGTAGTTGAATGAAACGGTAATTGTTTAGTGACGTTGGGTTTTATGTGTTTAGATAGGTAAGTAAGTTTTGTTATTTGACGACGGGTGGTTCTTTTCTTATTACAAAATAATGAAAAGATTAAAACATTAGTTTTGCGCCTGCAGTTTCGCCCGCAACGTATTTACGTTTTCCCATTGAAATTAAGTATTTTCCCGCGGTTAAAAGTAGCCTATATGATATTCCAGGATTTAACCTATATGTGCCCCAAGTTTCATTAAAATCCATTCAGTAGTGAATCTAAACGACGACGCGATATCGAAGTAACACATTTTCGCCACATTTATCTAAAACTAATTGGAATAAACTCAACATAACTTCAAGAAAAACAACATTAAAATTCGCGGCTGTTAAGGGCATTAACAGATTTATGTTAATATCTAGAAACGAGCCGAAGTATCAAGTTAATAAATTGCGCGCGTCATAAAGCGAACCACAAACGTCCTAAGGTTTTAACTTTTTATGTTCTTTTGGTAACTTTTATTATCTGTGCTATAGGAGAAGTTCTTTATTCTGTTCGGAAGGCGTGGGAAGGTAAAATAAAATTTATATTTTAACGAAATTTCCGCATGCGGTGTGACCAGTTAAGATTTAAGGCTTTTACGTGAGCTTAGATTAGATTAGATTAGGTTATATTTACATTCAGAAAAAAGTAAGTTAAATCATGAATGTGACACACTGCGCCTCCAATCAGAAATACAGAGACTAAAAAAACGTTTGGAAAGTATATCACATAAATACGAACTAGCTCAAAAACAAAAGAACACATGTCAGCTACGGACAGTTTGATGAAGCGGTGTAATAATAACCATATTGACAAAAAATCTTTGACTAAAAATCATTATGACGGCACAAAAACTCCATCAAGACTGTCCATGGCGCCCGTGTGACGCGCGCGTACCCCGCACACGCCGGCCAACCGACAGCCGATCGCCGCCTTATCTGATCTGACAGAGGCACAGTGCTCGCAACCAGCACAGTCGGCGCAGTCGGTAAGCACTTCTCTCTCAAAGTCCAAGGTTCAAAAAACCAAAATAATTATGTACAGTGATGAAATTGGTAAAAGTATAGGTTTACAACTTAACCAAAATATGAGCCAGGCAGTAATGAATAATTGTATGCCTGGCTCCACTTTCACAGAAATAGTAGATAAAATACTATCAAGTAATTTTGAGAGTACTACAACTCTCATTATTTTTGTTGGTAGAAGGGGAAACGTGACACAGAAAGATGTTACCAGATATTTTTATAAATTAAATTCCTTACCTAACATAGACAGAGTAATTCTACTTGGTTTTCCCTTCAGCCATAATCTTGACTTACAAGAAAATAAGTTAAGAGAAAGTTTAAATATGACATTATTTAATTTGACATGTCGATATTTCACTAAATTCATCTTAATTGACATAAATAGATTTATTGATAATTATTAACATCTGACTTTAGATAAGTATTACTTATCGAAATTTTATACTAGACGAATAGCGTATGTGCTATCAAATTTTATTATTAATGTAGCCAATGCATTGGCTAACCACACGTCCGTTTCTATTGATCGGACCAGTAGCATTAGGGTGGTGCGACCATTGGAATCTGTTCCAAGTTCTTTAAACAATTGAATAAGACAAAAGAGTGTAACTCTGGCAGTATTATACCGCAAAGTAAACCTACAGCAATAGAATGCCTACCTCTTGAGAATAAAAATAATTTGAGTAGTAAGAAAACTAATTGTAAATTCAACCTGGTACACCAGAATATACAAGGAATGTTGGGCAAAGAACTACAAATGGAGCTATTCATGAACTGTAGTAAAATTGATATTTTGTGCGTGACAGAACACTGGCTCAAGAAGCATCAGTTCATGTTTAACTTCAAGAACCACCAGGTTGTTAGTTCGTTCAGCAGAGACAATGCGATACGCGGTGGCTCCTTAATACTTGCCAATAAGTTGCTAAAGTGTAAGGAACGTACAGATGTTGTGTGCCTGTCTGTTGAGCGAACTATTGAACTGGCCTGTGTAGAATTTGAGCACCTTATTGTTATAAGCGTATACAGACCTCCAGCTTCATCATTTGATATGTTCGAAAAAACAATGGATGAAGCTTTAATTAAAGTTAGTAACAGCAACAAAGGCATTATAGTATGTGGAGACTTTAATGTTAACATTTTAGAAGAATCCAGTGTGTGCAATAGATTGAAATCTTTGTTCCTATGCTACAATCTTGTGAATCTTTTTTTGGTGCCCACCAGAATATCAGCGTCCTCATCTACTTGTATTGATAACATTTTTACGAATTTAGAACCAGTAGATAAATCAATTATCAATAAGTTGGGCTCTGATCATTCTGGCCAGTTGGCAGTTTTCAAAGTCACGACTAAAAAAGCATTGAAAAAGGATATCACGTGCGTACCTATCAATGAAGGTAGACTTATCCGCTACAAAAGTAGTGTTGAAGAAAAACTGCCAAACTTACCATATTGTGATAATCCAAATAAATTGTATGAGTCTCTATTTACTTTAACTAAAAGTGAGTACGATGCAATTTTCAAGGAAAAGAAAATTACTGTAAATGAGAATCTAATGTTTAGTGATTGGGCCACAGTGGGAATACACAGAAGCAGGCTAAGGTTATATGAACTTTACGAGGAAAGAACATATAACAATAGTGATGCATTTGCGCAATTTGTAAAGAATTATTCAAAAACATTCAAACGGGTTTGTGCTGCAGCCAAATCAAATTTCATTAAAAATAAAATCAAAAATAGTTCCAACATTACGAAAACGACTTGGGAAACTATAAATAGTGAAACTGGAAGATCTAAAGCTCCTCGGAATGACTTCCAGCTTAAGATTGATGATCAGATCATAAGTACAGATATAGAAGTTGCTGAAGCTTTTGAAAACTTCTTTACGGATATTCCAGTTTCAACTACCAAAACCTTGAACTCATCTCCCACTCTTGCCAAATCTTATCTCGAACGACACGTAGATGTTTGCAATGTAGATTTTAAATTCAGTTACGTCAATGCTTTCGTTATAATTAAAGCCTTTAAATCACTTAAAATGAAAAAGACCGCCGATATAGATGGCCTGTCAGTTAAAATTATTAGTGCCGTTATAGAAAGCATTGCACCATACTTATCTAGTATTTTTAATAAATGTGTAGATGATGGTGTTTTTCCTGATTTGATGAAACATAGTAAAATTATTCCGTTGTTTAAAGCTGGTAGTAAATCAGACCCCACTAATTTTAGACCTATTTCTGTTCTACCAACTCTTAGTAAGATATTTGAAAAGATAATTTTAAATCAGGTTCAGAGCCACTTTTATCGCAACAACTTGATGAACCTAAAACAGTTCGGTTTTACCAGGGGTCGCTCAACAGTCGATGCAGGTGTTGAGCTTATTCAAAGTATATTTGACGCCTGGGAGGAGTCAAGTGATGCCATTGGCGTTTTCTGTGACTTGTCCAAGGCTTTCGATTGTGTACATCATGATATTCTTATCAGGAAATTACACCATTATGGAATTAGAGACCAGGCTCTAAGCCTTCTGGAGTCGTATCTAAGTGAAAGGATCCAGAAGGTTGATGTAAATGGGAAAAGGTCACTAGGATCAAAAATTTGTATGGGCGTTCCACAAGGCTCAATCCTGGGACCATTCCTATTCATTGTCTACATTAACGATTTGCCAAACCTTGTAAAGGACAAGAATGAGATAGTACTATTTGCAGATGATACGTCTTTGATTTTTAAAGTCAAAAGACAACAATCAAATTTTGACGACGTAAATAGTACAATCTCTAATGTAGTTGAGTGGTTCACCGTAAATAATCTTTTACTTAACGAAAAGAAAACTAAGTGTGTTAAATTTGTTTTGCCTAATGTAAAGCCAACTGCTACAAGCCTATTAGTGAAAAACGATAAATTGAGTCTTGTGGAATCAGCTGTGTTCCTAGGTATTACCTTAGACAACAAATTACAATGGGGACCGCATATTAATAAATTGTCGAACAGACTTAGTTCTGCAGCATACGCAGTGAAAAGAATAAGAGCTCTGACGGATGTAGACACCGCGAGGTTAGTCTACTTCAGTTATTTCCATAGTCTCATGTCATATGGCCTTTTGTTATGGGGTCATGCTGCGGATGCAAACAGCATTTTTTCACTACAAAAGCGAGCTGTTCGTGCAATTTATAAAATGAAGCCTAGAGAATCTCTTCGAAATAAATTTAAAGAAATCAACATTTTGACTTTTGTGTCGCAATACATTTATGAGAATTTAATATATGCTAAACGGAATATACATATTTTTGATAAAAATTGTGACAGGCACAGTGTCAACATAAGAAACAAGAATCAACTTGCTTCTCATGTCAGCCGTATTCACAAAATTAGTAAAACATATAAAGGTCAATGTATACGCTTCTATAATAAGGTACCCACTGATATTGAAAGTTTACCGTTAGATAAATTCAAAACTGTAATCAAGCAGAAATTATGTAAGAAGGGTTATTATAAAATATCAGATTATTTAGAAGAGAAAAATCCATGGGATTAGACTACGGTTCTAACAGGCTAATTCAAAATTAAAACTGACCTATGTATGTTGTATATCAACCTTGTACATTCAAACATATTTAAAAGAGCGCGTGGGTTTTTATTGTCGCTTCTTTTTTTTCCCACAATGGCGCCACATTGTTTGTGAAGCGGTGTAGTTTAGCTGACGTCATTAAGAGATTTTAATATCCAACAATGAATTAACGATTTTGATTTGATTTGATTAGATTAGATTAGATTAGATTAATTTATTTCACCTTATCAATGTCATAATTACATTAATTATTACACTAAAATATAACATGTCAGAGAATAGGGTGATCGTCAGTGGGATAAATGTCAAAATTTATACAAAATAAATGTCAAACTTAAGATTATGATGTTACAATGTCAAAATAATAAAATATTCATAATATTAAATAGTGTCAGTAGTACCCAAAGTAGTACCACAGCACAGGTAAGCCCATCTATTTACTGTGGTAGTACCATTGATTTATACCATTGATGGTTGAATGTGGAATGCGCCGTACGGTTTCGTATCCAGATCAAGATAATTTTATTCAATGTAGATTATTTACAGAATACTTATTGATTGTCATGCAGAATACAATGCACATAGAGCGTGTCTACACCGTTTCAAACTTTATAACAACACTGAAATTTACCCACTGAAATTTCACTGTTTTTTTTGTGCAATAAAGTGTTAATCTATCTATCCCAACCTCGGATGTCACAAATGTCCAAGTAACAATGGGTGTGTCCAAGTAAAAATATCAAAGTAATTCGGGTGATTCGGGTTCAAAATGGTTAAAAATTCACTATTAAAGTTTACTTTATCTTTTTAAATACCCTGTTAAAGATTATGTTTGTGTGACTCCGTGGTGTGACTCATTCAAATTTCTCACCTCCTTGTCTCTAGCTGCTGCCGGCGACTTCGTCCGCGTGATTCATAAGGGCCGTTAATTTTACAAAATTCTTTCTTGGCGCTCTCCTACGTTTTAAGGAACCTCTGTAAAAAATTTCAAATTTCTAGACAAAAGGTTGTGTGTTGATACATCAGTTAGTCAAAAGTTAGATGAAAAGAAACCATGATCCTTTTTACATTCAGAGAAAGGTGTTTTAAAGGTGGTAGGGCTTTTGTGCAAAGTCCGTCTGGGGAAGTACCACCCTCTTGCTTTTTTCTACCGTGAAGCAGCAGTGTTTGCACTGCTGTGTTTCGGTTTGAAGGGCAAGGGAGCCAGAGAACCATCAGACATACCATCTTAGTTCTCAGGGTGGGTAACGCGCTTTGCTATCTTATTATTGTTTAATTATTTCACTAATAAGACAGTGGGTGTCATGGGTGGTGGTGACCACTTACCATCAGGTGGCCCACCTGCTCGTTTATCCACTTGTGACATTAAAAAAAAAACCGGTCAAGTGCGAGTCGGACTCGCGCGCCGAGGGTTCCGATATACCTATAGTATTTTTGGAAGCAATAAAGTCCATTTTCAGGACCGCAAAACTAAATTTGTTTGTAAAGGTTTTTTGCAGATTTCTGAAAAACTGTGCAACTTAGAAAGATCGTTTTATTTTTGCTGTAAAGTTTACATAAACCTCTGTCAACTGTAATTAATTCAGATTTTCCCTTACTCAAACTTCGGAGATAAGGGGGGGGGAATGGTATTTTTTTTGACATTTTTCATCATAACTTGAAAACTAAGAAACTTAAAAAAATACAAAAATATATTTTAAAATGTACAAGTAAAGCCCTTTCATATGATACCCCACTCGACCTAGTAGCGACAATTTGAAATTTGGCCCCCCCTATTTTGGCCCCCTTTACATTAATAATCATACTTTTTTCAAAAAATTTTCATGTGCAATTAAGTTGGGCAACTATATTCTAAAACTATTCCAAATTTCAGCTCGATAGCGTAAGTGGTTGCTGAGATATAGAGGTGTGACAGACAGACGGACAGACAGACAGACAGACAGAGCGGCACCATAAGGGTTCCTTTTTTTTACCATTTTGGTATCGGAACCCTAAAAAGAAAGACCACAGGTAGCTGGAGGTTGGAGGCTTTTGCCTTCGTGAAGGAGATTGGCCGTCGACTCCGAGAGAAGGGGTCATTGGAAGGGGTACGATGCTCGCTCCGGATTCTACCTGGCGCATTGCCTATACAACGCGGCAACGCGGCGAGTGTCATGGGCACCTTTGCGTCCGGTACGATTCGGGGAGTGCTTTTTGACTTAGTAGAAGTCAAGCTTAGGGACTTTTGTAATAATAATTTTTGTCATATTATATTTTTATAATTCAGTTAAATAAAATATTTACAAAATCCAGAGAAAGACTATAATTTGTTCGGCAATTTTACCTTGCGAATATAACTACGTAGCTCCACTAACCCTTAAAATTTAATCAGTATTTACATATTTTCCCAAGGCTATACACATCACAAAAGCCGTATGTTAATAAACAGTGAACATGTCGTAAAACATTGACTTTATTAACAAGATTTTTGATTGAACCATAAACCCTTAGTAATTCATGTCCTTGACATGGCTTCAAGAAGAACATTTTGTTATTTGGGTTGGTTATGGTCTACTAGACTATTTATCATAACATACCATGAAACATCCACTGAGGACAGGGAGCTCCCTCCAGAACTCTAGCAAGAAAGTACATTGGAGAGGACTTACCATAGTCACCAAGCTTGTAATTAAGCGTTGCGGTTGGCGACCGCTGTTGTTGGTGACCGCAGTATGTAAGATGGTACGATATACAGAAAGATGCTGATGCCCATCCTCCGGTTCATAACCCCTTAGTCGCCTCTTACGACACCCACAGGTAGAGATAGGTTGGCATTATTCTTTGCTGGCATCACACGGCAAGACTAAACTATAAGCACTCGCACACTGTAAAACGCTGATAAAAAAGGACGGTTTGCACTTCGGGAGTGCCGGCAGAAGTGAAAACTTAAACATCATCGTTGTGCATTTTTGAATATTTTGGAATGGTTAGGGAATAAATTCGCACGAATTGTTTTATAGTATAAAAGTACATACAATATTAATTTGTTGCGCTATCGTAGACAAACATGACAATTTATATTACATATAGACAATCTTCGTCAGATCTGAGGCGCCGCTTAAGAAGTTTTTACTTCAAAACTTAAACATCTGACGCGACATCTGAATTGAGTTAAACATTTTTACCCATCTAAAAAAGTTCTAAGCACCGCTAAAGAAGTTTTCACTTCAAAAATTTTCCAATTTGTCAAGTTTATTTTGTTTTTCATATTTTGTATTCCTTGAGGAAAGTTGTTCAGTTTCATGGGCAGTATCACGTGCTTGGGTGTAATACCTTTTTTTATAAACCTTTTTGATCTAATGACAAAGGGAAATCTTAATTGTTTTATTCAAAGTCATTATTATACAATCCTGTATGACAGTCAACCGCCCTTAAAATTAAATTAACAAGAACCCAAGTCACGCTACCGGCCTGCGATCGAATTCGCG
Organism: Athrips mouffetella; assembly: GCA_947532105.1. Classification (NCBI taxonomy): domain Eukaryota; kingdom Metazoa; phylum Arthropoda; class Insecta; order Lepidoptera; family Gelechiidae; genus Athrips; species Athrips mouffetella. The sequence continues at coordinate 28,184,826 of OX383967.1, forward strand.
AACCGCACCTCTTGTTTATAATTTCCTCCTTCCAAGATAATTTATTCGTCCCTCCGATAAGGATAATTTTATACTCGGTATAATTTTATGCGTTTCACGATAACTCGACGAATTTTAATCGACAAATTTATTTTTGATGAACTCCTCCGCGGTTGGGTGGGAAGATTTAAGGTGAAAATGGTTGGTGAAGTGCCATCTGGTAGACCTTGTGAATTTAAATCAACGAAATAGGAAATTTGCCACCAGTTTTGTACTTCTTTTACCGTAAGAAGGTTATGGAACCAAATAAGGGTGGAAGTAAACTAAGACACAGATGGCGCAGGGCAGCACAGAACAGTATTACTATATTTCAGTTTTCTACGTAATAAACCGAGAGGGAAGACGCGTTCTGCCCTGCCCTGCGTCATCTGTGTCTCAGCTTACGCTCACCCGAAGGATTAAACTAAAATGTTTGTTTATGTTTTCACGCTCTGTCCAGCCTAGCTGTCCAGTCCAGCCTAATGAAATAATTTAATTTAATGATAATGATATTGTTAACTTCAAATGCATGATCATTCTTATTCAACATGACATTAAAGTGATGAACGTTAAAGATATTGTTAGTCAAAATTGCTATACCCTAATTTGACAGGGTTCATGTACTTTACCTATTAAGCTATATTTAAGACCTACTTACTTGTACATGACTGCAATGAATGAATAAACTAAACTAAACTAGCTGTTTAGCTTGACAGCTGCATTCCACCAGGTTTTTATTGTTCGTTCTTTGGGTCTTGAAATCCATTGCTGTCATACAAACATATTTGACTGCAATGGAACGTTTTACAGTAGAGTCACAAATTATACAACGTGTTAACGGAATAAGCGAAACTGAGAAAATAATTTGTTCAGAATCGAGAGTAGAATAAATTTCACGGGTTTTTGTTAGGGTTAATTTTTTTTATTATTTAAATTTTTGCCGCTTCTATTCTAAATATTTCTGTGGATACGCGCGCTGGTTCGATTGATACCACCGGTCAATCAATCGAACCAGATCCGCTCGTCAGCATAGAACTTAACACCTCGCATGCCGGGTGCGTCGCTAGAGGATTTGTGTTTGACAATTCTGATCACCCCTGATTGAAGAGCAAATAATAATCAGTTGTCACCGACGTGCGGCTTCGAGAGGCAATTAGGGATATGACGACGTCTAGTTTACCATTCACGAAGGGGTTTATGTTGGAGCTTGTGAAATGTATTTGAAGGTTAAGTTGACACATTTTATGGAGAATAGCACATGGATTTTTTATCCTCCAGAGGCCCAGCAATTAAGTTTCCGGTTATTTTCAGGCCTCTGAGCGCCAGGGCCCTGAGTCAAGTGGCTTTCTACAATCGCAAACGCCAGTAGAATAGAATAAAACTCTATGGATTTGACATAAGCTGTCACGTGACATTTCGTTAGCTAATGTCAATCCCATACATTTTCATTCTATTCTACTGACGTTTGCGATTGTAGAAAGCAACTTGACTCAGGGCCCAGGAAGTCCCTTTCTCGTTTCTTTCAAAGCGCATTTTTGTTTGCACTCAAGCAAGCGACAGGTTAATTTATGCATTAATGTATTTTTTATGTTTTAGTTTTATAAATTTCACTAAACATAAGCTTCAACGTTAGAGTAAACGAACAACAAAATATTACAAACAATTACAAGACGAGCATCATACACGGTAAAGATCATACTGTAATATTCTTATATAAATATATCTTCATGAAATGTGTGTAAGCAACTTTTTACGTAGAATATTAATAAGCTTAAAATTATACAACTATATTAATAAATGTAATAAAATTAAAGTAAATTTAAAAATAAAATTCTAAATCCTCTTCGACCGCTCTATGTATAAGAAGTAAATTTTTTGATATATTTTTTTATACATTTAATTAATATTTACTTATATATGTTAAAGTAGGCCCTCGCTGCCATATTTGTTATGCCCTAATGGGCTTCACAATATAGAATAACACCTTTTTGGAACTATTTTTAAGTACCTCATGATTGTGACACTGCAATAAATTGAAATAGTAATTAAGATAACATAATGAAGCATCTTCACCTTTGAAACTACTGAATTTATTATATTCATTCGCATAACAGCGTACCAGCCAAGAGCAAAGATACAATCTTCATTTTCAATCGTTAATTAATTCAAACTACTAACTAAAATCTACTCGACTTAACAACTCGTCTAAAATTACCAACTACTAATTACGCCTGTCCCCAACTGGAAACGATTGCCGGCCAACTTTGAAAGTAAAAATTTAAACGGCTGGCTAGCCCTCACGTCTACTGACTGGCCAACTCGGGCCAACTACGACCAACTCTGGCCAGCTCGGTTACCACGCAGAATGATTCACACTTAGTTTTAATTAGATGAAATTATAGATACGTTATACAATGTGTCACAAAGAGCTTAAAAGAAAGTGCCTTTATACCTAAATCTTAAATCGTCTGTTATTCCTAGGTAGATTACTAGATAAGATGATTTTTTCTTGTTATCGAGTACATTTATTTATCACACATTTAAATTTACATTATAAATTACATTCATGTCAAGTACTTTAAGAATTCACAAGTGATAATAAAAAAATAAATCCTATTTTTAAGAAGAAGTAAGTAAGCACGTAGGTCTAAATAAAAAATATTTTCCCTCCATATAAAACCATCCGCAACTATTTTTTTCGTATTTTTTAAGTTTACATGACAAGCTTATAGGTTATACTTACAATATTTAACAAAGCCCAGTAGAAATGGTTTCTTACCTAGTGTACAAAAAAGAGATTCATTCATTCGTAGTACGCAAATTTTGCAATATACGTATGTTTTTTTTGTAAGAGATGAATGAAAACATATATTGTTGCTTGAAAGCCACTTCTTAAAAAGTATATTTACTTAGGTACCTATTTTATGCTTTTGTTTTATATTTACCTATTAAGACTAGACGATCCTAGACGATCACCGTATCCTGGGATATCTTACAATTTTAATGTAATGTAAATTATGAAATTGACAAGGAATCTAATCACAAAACAGATTTTTTAATATGATGTGACACATATCTGAATAAAGGCCAGGTTAAAAGTACCCTAAACCGACGAGCATGTATGAAAGGATTGATGAAAGTTCAGGAAGCAAGGGCAGTATGTCAAGATCGTAGCAGGTGGAGAACTGTGGTCTCTGCCTACCCCGACGGGAACAAGGCGTGATGTTATGTATGTATGTATGTGACACATCTTTAAACTATATTAATTGTCTCTAACTGTTGGTGGAGCCGCTCCGCTAATCAGGAGTTTGGGGTGAGTGAGCCAACTTTCGCCGAGACGTGACCGGCCGGCAGGTGCGCCGTTTGCCACCACGTTTCTAATATTTCATTATTCTGAGAGCTTAGAACCAAAATATTTATTTATTACGTATTTTAGGTTAGAAAAATTGGGTTAGTAGCAAATATCTTAAAGGCCGGCAGCGCACCTGTGGTCCCCCTGGTGTTGCGGGTGGGTGTCCATGGGCGACGGTGAACACTTACCATCAGGAGACCAGTCTGCTCGTCTGCCTCCCTATTTTATAAAAAAAAAACTGCAACCACTTCCAACTCCCTAACACCCAACTGCACCCGTTGAATTTGTTTCTCTATAATTTTAACTATATGTATGGTTAACAGGAAAAGTATTTGGAGTTATTTAAATAACATTTTAAAAATGAATTATTTTAAAAATGAAAGGCATATTAGTGTTAAAATAATATAGTAAACGTATTATAGGCAAAAAATAATAATTTACGTACATACATACATACATAAAAACACGCCTTGTTCCCGTCGGGGTAGGCAGAGACCACAGTTTTCCACCTGCTACGATCTTGACATACTTCCCTTGCTTCCTGTACTTTCATCAATCCTTTCATACATGCTCGTCGGTTTAGGGTACTTTTAACCTGGCCTTTATTCAGAACGTCCTGAATTAGGTCCTGGTACGTTCGCCGAGGCCTTCCCCTTTTAACGTTCCCATTCACTCTCACCTTGTAGATCTCTTTCGTCAATCTTCTTTCATGCATTCAACTTATTATTATAATTTAAAAGCATAATTAAACCAACCAAATTGGGTTTCGTAAGAGGCGACTAAGGAATTATGAACCGGAGGGTGGACAGTAGCGTCTTTCTATGTACCGTAACATCTTACATACTGCGTTTACAAACAAACGTGGTCTATGGTGCTAGCCGCAACCAGTAAAGCGTGATGACTATGGTACTTAGCCTCCAAATACCAACAGACAGTATTTTAATATTTTACATCGTAAATTATTCCAAATAAATAAATGCCCTTATATCGTTTTTACGGATTTATTTGATTAGTTATAAACAAAGTACTTCGAAAACTCAGATTATCGATTCTCAGAAACAAGACCTATCATGAAAAACTTTTTCCATTTGTAAAAATCCTTTACCGAAATCGTAGAATTACCAACAAACAAATAAATAAACAAATATTGCTCGTATAATAAAATAGAATAAATATAAAATATTATATTGGAATAATGAAGTATTTTTATATTACAGTCGTAATACTGAACCAGTAATCCTTCTACTGGATATTTCCATAAAGCTACCAAATAAAATTGCTCAACCTTTGCAGTAAAATCGGTAAATTTCAGTAAATTTTGGTAAATTTGCGGCAATAAAATACACTCAGTGGCAAATAAACTGGGTCTGTTGTTTTTCTACCTCACATACTGATACGGTTTTGGCGTCAGTGTACTCAATAATATTTCCCAAACCAAAAATACTTTATGGAGATCATTTTATAAGGAGTCTGTCAACGATTTCAATCCAAGAAATACAATGAAAAATACTGGTTAAGTATTTCGGCGTGATATTTCTACTATGCTCTTGTTTTCTTGAAAACTGTATTTGAGACATTCATGTGTAATCTGTGAAAAAAAAAACTTCTAAGTACATCATAAGAAAAATTGCTGCCTGCCCTATATCTAACAATACTTATTGAGCAAGCCAGCACAATACGAGTAGGAGCTGTTTGCACCTCCCTTGGTATATATTCCTATAAACACTACGTTGTGTTAAAAACAATATATAATAACAATTAATCGTTTTCAAAGATCTAGGAATATTATATTGGGTATTTTTATTCGGTTTTGGAAAATATTGACTCTTACTTTGGGCCTGTCATAAACAACCGCTCCGTTTTCATTGCAGCTGAGTGTAGTAATTCTTAACCGGGAAACATAACACATTTATTATGGTCCCAAGAGATGGGCTGATATCGGGTTATAATGGGTGAGATACGGTTTGCGTTTGGCCCATCGGCCTTAGACCATTACGGGGAGAAGTTTGTGGAACTAGAGCGGTTGTAATTTATAAAAGGACAAACAGCTATTAACAAATTAATGGCAGTGAAAAGATGGCACTGCTGATATACAATGTGTAACAAAAAGGGTGTTTCAACCCAAGATACTGAAAATATTTCTTTATATTTTTTTGCCCTAATGGCTTAAACATTTTGAGTATAATTACTATTATCTGACCGCAACCGCTGTATCGCACCTTTGGTATGCGCGGGGAGGTGGGGGTGTGGGAAGGGAAGAGCAAGAACTAGTTGCCGCCTTGATCGATAACGAGCGATGCCCCCCCCCGTATCGCCGCTCCCATACTTAAGACTCGGTACAGTACAGTAGCGGTTGCGGTCAGACTATAGCATCTACAGCAATGAGATTTTATAAAGAACTAGAGACACATTTGCGCTCAAAAAGTGTCCAAGGCTCATCTCCTCACCGCGTAGCTGCGTGAGGAGATGCGTATTAGTCGTGTTTTGACCGCGGCATGAAAACAACGTCTCGCAATGCCAACGTGTGTTGTGAAAAACTGTGCAAATAATACCAGAAACTCGCATATGGTGTATCATATTTTATGTAATTATATTAATAAATATGTTACATAACAGTCAATATTTGAATTCTATTCGCAATTTTCATTTTATTTCAATAAATAAAAATTCCCGCGCGTCGCTGAGGCCATGCCGAAGCGCCTTCTCTTTCACAAGGTTATAATTACTTAAGAGTAAAAGAGACAAACGTATTCCATCTTAACCTGCTTCAATTCTTCCACTCGAAATATAAAAGACATGGAGACTCTTTAACACTAAAATTATTTTAATTGGACTTTTTTTAAACACTCGATTAAATTACATAGCAAAAAAAGATAATGACATAAATTAAAAAGAAAAGTAAACGACAGTTTATAATAAACTAAGATTGTCGCAGGGCAATAAAAAATATTTTTTTAATTGAAATTGAATAAAGGATACAAATATTTTTAGCATTTTATTTGAAAGAGCGACTCCGATCAATTTCTATGTTCTATTCCGAATAGTGCCAATGTTCGAATTTCAAACACTCGGAACTAGAGTTCATTACATTCGAACTTCGGAAGGACATAACGATCATTGCGTACAAATGACATTGCACCTTATAATTCATAATTCATAATTATTTATTTGACAGTTACATGGTACATAATAGGTGTAATAATGATACAAGTCCAGCATGTAACACTCCGTCGGAGCACTGCAAATATTGAGAGAGCACTTACTTACATGCAGTTCAAATATACAAAATTAACAAACAAAACATGCGATAATCTTACATCAATAGAATATATATATATATATTTTTTCTTCCTCTTACCAATGGAATATTGAAAATATCTTATCTTATCTTATCTTACTTAGTCGTTGCTGTCCCACTGCTGAAAATAAAATTGAAAATAATTGTTTAAAAATGTCAAAATAGATATTTCAATTAATTAGGTCTTAAAATTAGAAAAGAGAAAATATCTATATATATATATATATATTTGCACAGGTTAAAAAATCTACGTATTACAAAAATAACAATAATAATAAAAAAAAAAATACAGTAACATTATTACAGAGTAAATTACATTATTCAATGAATTTAAAACATTAATATTACAATATCATTCATTTTTAATAGCTTTCATTAATTTAAATTTCATTATTTAAAAAAAAAAAATCTGCTTTATTCACTTATTTATTACATTAATCAGTCTTATTATATTATTTTAGGTTTTTTTTTTATTATTATTATTGAGGCCATATAATAGTATCATTAAAGTATTCATTAATAGTATAATAGCATTTTTTTATTAGTATTTGTTTAAGACATTTTGTAAATTTTTTATAGTTAATTTCCTCTCTCAGTGGTTTAGGTAATTTATTGAAAATTTTTATTGACATAACTAATGGGCTGGTTGCATGAATATTTAGGCGGGAGATTGGCAACATCAGCATACTTTTATGTCGTAAGGAATATTTTGTGGGGATGTCCGCTCGTTTCGAGTAGAAGTTCGGATATTTCTTTACAAATTTACAGATTTCCAAGATATATATGCTAGGTAGAGTCAGAATTTTAAGGCTGGTAAAATGTGGTCTGCAACTATCCGTTTGCTCAATATTAACAAGTATCCTAATTAATTTCTTTTGCTGCGTAAAAAGCGTGGGCATGTCCGTGCTATTCCCCCACATGACAATCCCATACGTGAACCGTGAAAAAGCGTATGCATAGTATGTTGCAAGCGCACACTGTAAGTCAGTAGACTTTTTTATTTCATAGAGGGCGTATGTAAAGCTAGCTATTTGGCATCGTATCTTTTGAATGTGGGGTTTCCAGGTTACGTGTGTATCAATGACTAGTCCAAGTAAGTTAAAAGTATTGACACATTCTATGTTTTGTAATTTATACCTAAAATCAATATTTAAAGATTGTTTTTGGTAAGGGTGAAAAGTAATTATTTTAGTTTTATTGAAATTGATTTCCAAATTGTGCTCGTTCATCCAGGTTGTTAATTTATTGAAAATCGATTCAAAGTTTTGGTTGATGTCACTACTTGTTTCACATTTTGTTAACACGGACATGTCATCGGCAAACAGAACACATTTATCCTGAACAGCGTTAGGAATTTCATTTATATAGATCAAAAATAAAAGGCATCCGATTACACTTCCTTGGGGTATTGAAGCGTTAATTGTATTGGTTTCAGAGCGAACTCCGTTGGTATTATTATTAAGGTATTCGATCTCTACAATTTGTCGTCTATCTTTTAAATATGACCTGAACCATTCATAGCTGTTTCCGCGTATTCCTATCGCATACAATTTATTCAGTAATATTTTATGCTGAACTCTATCATACGCTTTTGACATATCTAGCAGCACACCTACTCCATACTTTTTTTCGTTTAATGTATTCAGAACTTCTTGTATGTAATTGAATACCGCTAGAGATGTCGATCGATTTTTCCGAAATCCATTTTGGCATTCATTGAAAATATTATACTTTTCACAGAACTTATAGACCCGATTACAAATTGCTTTCTCGAAAATTTTGGACATTGTTGGTAGGAGTGCAATTGGTCGATAGTTACACGGATCTCTTTTGTCGCCTTTTTTATAGATCGGTTTTATGATGGATGTTTTTAGAAGCTCTGGAAAAATGCCTTCCTTGAAAGATTGGTTTACCAAGTTACATAATGGTAGAGTTAACTCATAAGCGCATTGTTGAATAAGATTTGATGGGAGTTCATCTATACCGGTACTAGACAAGTGGATGAAGTTGGTGTTACATGGGTCGGCTGTCTAATATATTGTTTAAATTTATATTCCAACAATAGCTCTATAAGGCGGTTTGTCTTAGAATTGTTTTTTAAAACATTAACATTAAAATCCCCACCCAGTATCACATCCAACTTTGGATACTTATTATTTATGTATCTAAGAATTTGTGTCAACTGATTATAGAATACATCCTCTTTTTTTCCATTCCAGTATATAGATAATATAAGGATATTTTCTTTAACTAACTGTATAGCGCACGTTTCAATTACGTATTCTACGGAAAAGTCTGATATATCACTTCTTTCAATAAATTCCAAGTCTTCTTTTAAAACGATACACACTCCGCCGCCCTTACGCGCTGCCCTACAGAAAGAAGCCGCAATCTTATATCCTGAGATGTTGACTAGTTCAAGCTTTCCGCTAGAGAGCCATGTTTCAGAGGCGCAGATTACTTGATGTGTTGGGTTTTGCTCAAGGAAAGATTCTAAAAGTTCTTGTTTGTTGAAGAGGCTCTGAAAGTTTTGGAATAGTATGCTATATTGATGATTGCTTACGAAATGTATCGTTTTGGTTTCCGCTACCGTATTTTTCGCTATCTTGAGGTTGTACTTCTTCTTCCACACAACGCTTTGACGTATATTCTTTACCATTGATTATTAATTTACTTCCTCTGAAGTAGGCATGTTTTCCTTCTCTTCTAGCTTGTTTTAAGATATTCTTTAGTTCGTTTCGCTTGCGCATTTTTTCGTCATCCAGTAGTTCTGAGATTGCTAATCCAGTCTGTGCAAAATTACGACAATTTTTTAGAACATAGTTTGTCATCCTTTTGCTTATCAGTTCAACGACTAATGGCCTCCGATATCCTCGTTTTCCCAGTCTTCTTAGGTCCTCAATACAACCTTCCAAATTAATATGCATCGTCTCGTAAAAAATGTTCGTTATGCGTTCATACAGCTCAGCTTCAGATTCCCATGCTACCTCGTCTAGACCGTAAAGAACAAATTTTTTGCATAAATCTTGGCTAGAAGATGGTGCTGACTTATTTTGACACACATCCTTAATATTCTTAACCTGGTTTTCCAGCTTGGTGTTTTCGTTATTGAGATATTGGATTTTCTTTTCAAGATTTTCAATTTTCGCTTGGATTTGATCTTTTTCTGTAGTAATAATATTTAGACGTTCATCAATGTCTTGTTTTACCTTTGAAATTAAATTACGGATCTCATCTTGAATCATACTTCTTAAGTCAGTTCTGATTTCCGTAAGGATATCATATTTTTGTGATTCTAGCTTTTTGTCCAAAAGTTCGCTTATTTGTTCAATGGTTATTGCCGTTTCAGTTGGTTGTTTAGTGTCGTTATAGGAAAGTAGCGTATTTCCAGAAAAGTTTAGGCTTGTGAGGTCGTCAATTGACGAATTGATGGTTTCTGTGAATGCAGTATTTTTATTCGGTTTCCTGATAGTTATTTTGGAGATTTCAGCATCAGTCAGATCAAGATCAGTTTTTGGCGAGTCCATAGACTGCTTAACTGGTGTATCATCCGTTTTTTGTGCTCGTCTTATGGACAGTTGGCATTCTGGGCAGATCCATGTTCTTTCTAAATTATGTTTATTGGCACAGACAAATTCATTTGTGAGATTTAGGCACTGATAGTGATAGTGTTTCTGGCATTTTATACACATCAAGTCATCTTTAACGTTTATATGGGTCGCACATGCCGCACAGTTTCTCATTTTATATTATTTCTATATTATTTTAACTATACTGTTATTTTTATTCTTGACATCCAGTGACATCTATTTTTAAGTAGCAGATTTATGACATCAGTGTCATCTAGTGTTGGGTAGGAGATCTAACGGTGAACTGCAAAAGTTGTTTGGCTATTCGGCGCTAGATGGCAGCGTTGTTCTAGTTTTTGTAGTTGGTACTAGATGGAGACAGTGCCGAATATGGTAGACAGCTGATTTGTTGTCAGCTGATTGGTCACCTGAGTTTGTTTACTACGTGCATCAATGACAGTTCAAAATCTAAACGGAGACAATAAATTATTGTTATAGCCGTTATTGCACCAGGGTTTTGTCACTATTATTTATTACATTACTAGATGTAATCAGCACTCTACAGTGATTTATGACCTTACTCTTGCTTAAAGTTTGTGTGTCAATGGTGTTATACTAATAATTATCCTTTTACTTGCACTTTTATGTTTAGTGGCGTTGGACAGTCACGGTATGTTTATGCACATGTATTTCTCACTATGGAAAACTAAATGTTTCACTAACATTTGTACAAGGTTATCAACACTACTTTTACGTTCCAAAAGGTAAAAAAGCACATTTAGATCACTATTTAAAAATATATTATACTATTTTCACTAGGCCAGTGTGTACGGTTGCAGAGCTAGCGCTCTCTCCGTATACTCTCTTATACTTACGATCCTAAGTCCTAATTTGGTATCATGTTCCCGAGTTCATATAACCCGAATCTATTCAATTCGCGAGTGAATAGGCTTCTTCTGGGTAAGCTCATTCCATCGTCGACCTCATCTCTGTCTTCAAGACTAGATCGAGGTCAAGAGTAAGCCCATTTTCAATAAATAAAAATGTGTTTTTTGTTACCTATATAACTTGATGTACAAGTATGTATATACATACTGTCCTAGCGGTAATATTACCGCTAGGACATTTTTTCAAGAAAAGTCTTTAGCAACTGTGGGTCTAGTTGTTTATCGTTGGTTTAAAATAATGTTGCTTGGTTAGAATTATAGAAGGACAGTGCTATGCGTAAGAGCAGAACGGAGCAACACGTGTCCCAGTTGCTCCAATCCAACTACATACTTTCAACTGCACTTCCATGTTTTGATATAATTTTGTCACTGTTAAAACTTACATCATTAAACCATGAGACATTTACGCTACCTTATTATCATGTCATTTGTTTTGGATAAATCAATAGAAATCTACAATTAAGATTAATAATTAACATTACTATCAACTGATAAATCTTCTGAATAAACCCCTTTATAAAGCTTTATGACATTTAACCAGTTTTTCAACTTAGGTCAAAAGATGCAAATTCCACAATTTCTTTTTTTTTGCGTTTAATTATAAGCCGGCTCTAGTTCCGCACCAACGCATCTCGCCCATCACTGGTTGGTTTACCCCACCCGGCAATACGTTCAACAGTAATTGCTGATACCGTAAAAGGTTTTTTCCCGAAGATTTATTCCCCGAAGATAGTGCGGATAAAACATATCGTTCAGTAAATAAATTGTCTCTTTAAAGAACCTTTTGCAATGCTTACGCAATCTGTTTTTTTTTTATATTATTTCTTCTTTAGATTGGCTAAATATTTTATATGATTCTATTTAAGAAAGGGACAAATAACTACTCTAACAGCCAGAAAGCTTCTATAAGCTCTATAAATTTAAGTAAGCTTTAACTTATAAGACGCTTTTTGCAACTGGCGGTAAAGCACTTAACCGATTTCAGGCATTTTTCTATGACCTGTGTCAACTACGTTTTTCAAGTATAGGTGGCACGGCACGCTCATCACTGTTGGAAATTTCCTTTATTATGACTTTGTTAAATAAATAAAATCCTATTATAAGAAAATTTATTACAGACATTTGACAGTAGCGATCAAACTGACTTAATAATTTTCCATACTGAGTGGCCCTTTAATATCAGTGTTTCCATTTTCCTTTTTAAAAAACACCTTATTGGTATGGATTTCGAAGAAGGATATACTAAGGCATTATTTTAAAAGTCGCGGGTATAAGCTAGTATATTTTATTTAGAACGAACACTACTACTACTACACCGTGTCGTCGGCGGCCAACTAAACTAATTTGCATTAACTGTGCCCGTGAAGTACGTTTTGCTTACAATTCGGAAAGTACAGACGGAAAGAGCAGCAATAAAAGAGAAATAATATTATGTACATAAAAATTATGATTATGCATCAAAATCACTAACTATGCATCAAAAATAATTATTATGCATCAATAAGTTTTAGATTCGTTAGCCGAACCAAACCGATCCCGATAAGGGATCGGTTAGGTTGGGGCGTGCCGCGGCAGCGGCCGGCAAGTGGCAGAAATAAATTAGTGGTTAAGAAAGTTTTATTTAGTTGCAAATCGTTTGTGGCTGAGTTAGTAATTTAGAATGCAATAATGCTATTAAAAAGAAGTCTAATAGTATTAAAAAGAAGTCAGTTAAATTAACTCCCGTATTATTTTATTATTTTCTAAATTTCGGGCAGTTATTCTCTTGTAATCAACATTATTATGTCACAACATGCATTTTATCACGTCAAAGCCTTTAGTCACTTCACTTTTTTATTTTTGGCAATCGGTCGTTGTAAGGAGAACTAAACATTCTATGACGAGAATTTTATTGCGCCAAAATATCCAAGGCTTGTATATAGACAATAATAATTTCACACCATGACATTATGTAGGTACATTCACAAACATTTACTTACCCGACTATACCCTATCCCACACAAGTTCACTCACTGTCTGCGGGCAACTGGCTGAACTAACTCCCAACTGTGATTGCTCAAAATTGATCTAGTCTGCTAAGCTGTGTTCTACTCAACTCATTGTCTAATGCTAACATGTTTCAAGTTTATGTAACTACTTCGCGTACATTGAAATAGTTCTGTGTGTATTGCCACCACGAAAAACTGACCAGGGCCCTGAGTCAAGTGGCATTCTATTATCGCAAACGCTATAGAATATAATAAAAATATGGGTTTGACATTAGCTGTCACGCAACATTTTGTTAGCTAATGTCAATCCCATATATTTTCATTCTATTCTGCTAGCGTTTGCGATTGTAGAAAGCCACTTGACTCAGGGCCCAGCGATACTAAAATATGGGTAAAAAAAAACGAAACCTAACTGACTACAGACTGAAGTATTCTGTAAAGAATATACATTGAATAAAATTTATTGAATGTACATTAAATAAAATCTGAATTCTAAATAAAAGCCAAATTAAAGGGGTTTGATCTGACATAGCTCTGAGAGTCGCTAAACTAAAGTGGCAGTGGGCAGGGCACATCGCAAGAAGAACCGATGGCCGATGGGGCGTAAGGGTTCTAGAGTGGCGACCACGTACCGGAAGACGAAGCGTTGGCAGGCCCCCCACAAGGTGGACCGACGATCTGGTCAAGGTCGCGGGAAGCCGCTGGATGCGAGCAGCGCAGGACCGGTCGTCATGGGGATCTTTAGGGGAGGCCTATGTCCAGCAGTGGACGTCTTTCGGCTGATATGATGATGATGATGATGATCTGACAAGGCACGAATGGTGCAAACTCAACAGGCTACGCACAGGCCACAGTTGCTGCGCCCAATTCAAAGATCGATGTGGGTGTCTGTCCAGATTCACCGCGCTGCGACTGCGGAGCCGAAGTTCAAAGTATGCACCACATCATGGAGGAGTGTCCTTTGAGCTTTGAGACAATAGTAAGGGTGATGAAGGACAAATTTCTATATGATTTGCTCATGTCTGCCTCTTTGACTGATGAAAAGGAGCATCCTCTAAAAGATACAAAAAATATTGGCAGATATCAACACCCCTGCGTTTTTGAGGAATTAAGTTTAAACTATTTTGAAATTTGACAATAAAACGTACACCTGGCAGATGGTCTACCACCATAATAGCCCTGCGTCGAAAAGTTACAGCGCTTCAAAATGCAAAAATTCACTACTTCTTCGTCCCGTTATAACGCAGAACCCTGCAACTCTGCCTCTTCGATTTTCTACATCTTCAGAAGTATTTTAAACAAGAGCCACAAAGGCAGACAAAGAAAAACATTATTTAGTATCTTTTTTTCATTTTTTTTTGCTTTAACTTAAAAACGCAGCGACGCACAGAAAAACTTGTAAGGACCAAATCGATTCGTATTGAGCTGATCTATCATCCCTATTAATATGAATCATGAGCAAATCAAATTGCAGCCAGCACCCTAAATAAATATGCTGGCCCCCTTGAGGACCTGATTAGTCTCGAGAAAGATGACGCTATGAAGTGGCTGAATGCATGGCTAAACTAGACATTTAACTCTGTTTTATAATTTCTAGCCATACGAATAAATAAATAAATCAGAATTCTACATGACCTTATTCACATCTAAAATTATTTTATAAATCAAATTATTTTATCATCAAAATGTCGTTTTGTTAACATCCCTACCTAATTAAGTTTCACGGAAATTATGCCAGGAGCAGTTTTGGGAACATTAATTTAATTTCTTTGAGATTTGTCGAAGTAATGAGAATCGGATATTGCTTGGCTACTTAAGTCAAATCACGGCTTGAAATCGGTATTGCAAATACCGGTAAATAAAGGTATGGATATGTACTCAAATACGATACCAGTATCGAAAAATACCTATATTTTTGAAACCCAATCTATATACCTGTATCAAAACCTCTTTGTATTTTTACACACGATATTTTTAAAATATACCGGTATATTAAACTGTATTTCAAACTCTGCGTTAAATTCGTATTTTATTTACATTGGGTTCCATGTTTTAAAAATAGGCAAGTGCGAGTGGAACTTGCGAAATACGGGTTGCACCGTACCAGTCCTCCATACTATGCCTCCATACTAAAAACTATTATATTGCCATTACGAGTAATTGGTTTTAAGAACTTTCGACGCGTGCAATACCTTGAATTTGGTTTATTTATTCTTAAAAATGCAAATGTTTTGTATTGCTTTTTCTAACTTGAGTTTTCTAAAAAAATTTTCTCTAAGTTCTTACATCGTTGGTAAATGTCCCGTGTAGTGCCAACAAAGGATATTATCAACCCATCTGTACCCGTGGGTGTCGTAAGAGTCGACTAAGGGTTTATATACCAGAATATGGGCAGCAGCATCCTTCCGTGTATCGTACCATCTAACATACTGCGGTCACCAACAACCGCGGTCCATAGTGCCAGCCGCTTACAAGCGTGGTGACTAAGGTACTTCTCCTCCATATTGTTCAAGCAACAGCTGGAAGTCTGGTGGGAGCTCCTTGTCCTGTAGTGGACGTATTATGGGATGTTACGGTGAGAAAGAGTCCAAATATTAGCATTCTATTCGTCATTGCAATGTATTTTCAATCATTCATAATTGAGTTACTTATAAAACTATAGTCACCTAACTAAATTAGAGTACTAATTGGTAAAACCAAATCAAAAACAATTTCCACTCTCAATCGCTGCCGATAAACAGAAGCGCCTATTATTTTCAAATTTAATTAATATCACAAACTCTCAAATTAATACGTAAACGGGTTTTCCAAAAACTAAACAATTAAAAGTTTCGACAACATCTTTCGATTGGAACGATCGATCAAAATGTAATTTGTTTGAGTAAATATACAAAGTTTGTAAGCTTCAAGTGGAAATCAGTTCTAAATTAAATGAGGTGTCTCGTCTTCCATTTTGAAAAACGTTACTTCGACAATTCCATCAGTTTCTTCATGAGCTTGATTTTTTTAGTATGACAACAGAACCATATTTTAAACCAGGTTGACACACAGATTCAGAGAATATGTGTGATTTTAGCGAATATTAAAAACAATAAAATTTAAAGACTAGGAGAGTCCGAATATTTTTTGGGCTTCTTGTTTTTTGTTTGAAACTACGACTAAAATGTCATTTATCAAAAAACCAGGCTATTTTTTGTACCTGACATGCGTTTGCCCATTTATTGGTGAGGTCAATAGCAACAACTTTTGTTCTACGACTTTGCTAATGACACGCAAAATTTTCTTAACTTCCCATACGAAATTCGTTGGTCACTTACATTACTTTGTATGGGAAGTAAAAAAAAATTCGTGCGTTGTTAGCAAAGTCGTAGAACAAAAGTTGTTGCTTTTGACCTCACTAATAAGTGGGCAAACGGACGTCAGGTACAAAAAAATAACCTTGTATATTGTATGCTGCACTCCAAGAAAGTAAACATTCTTTCATGCTCTACCTTTTGTAATCAATTCTTCGGTATAATTTTGCCGTTGACTCAAATAAATACATTGTCAAACATCCATTTGCTTTTGGAGTCAATCGACCAAACGAAAAGCGGTATATGAACCAATAAGTAAGTTAGTCGGGCAAACGTTTTTGGACTTTTCATTAGTGAAGTTGAAATGAGATTTTAAGGTCTTCGACCTACCAAGATTTAAACTCTTAAGCTGTATTTAAGAGGCTTAAGTTTTCCACTTAAGTTGAGTTGGATTTTAAAAGTACTTCGGAAAATTATGGTTTGATTAGGTAACCGGATTAATGGCTGTTATTTAGGTTGCGGTTCTCCACTGCATCAGCTCGGTATGCTTTAGGGTCCGATGAATTCGCAAAATATAATATTTTCTATTTACAATGAGATTGACTCGACAGATCGCAGAGCCAAGAAGCTCGTTGGTGATGTGATGCTGCTGAAAACTAAGTTTCACAGTCTGGCCCATCGTCGCAAAGTTGCATGTCTGTCGGTGTTTTACAGATTGAACTTCGGAGAGCGTGCTCAAGTGCTCCACGAGCTTACTCCTCCATCTCCCTTCTACCATCGGGAGTCCAGATCAACTGCAGGATATCACCCAAAAATGTTTGATATTCCACACATTCGCACAAAGCGTTTTGAATCATCTTTTATAATGCGCACAGCCAAAGAGTGGAATTATCTGCCTGCGTCTGTATTCTCGAGTTCCTATAACCTGAATCTATTCAAGTCGCGAGTGAATAGGCTTCTTCTGGGCAAGCTTGTTCCATCGTTGACCTTATCTCTGTCCTCAAGACTAGATCGAGGTCAAGAGTAAGCGCATTGACAATAAAAAAGTTAAGATATTGAGACGTCCTAATACATTATATCCTCAATAAAATGAATCCTTGATTGAAATATTATTACTGCAAAGTCCGAAGGCTCCGCTTCTACTCGTATCCTTCCCTTTCAAACGTCATTGCAATACTCACTTGCTTCTTTTTTTGGGATCCTTACCCAAAAAGTTCCAACAGCACCCTATTATTAATAACGTGATAATAACACGTACTTTGATAGGTATAATAAAACAATACCATTTTTTAATCTCTGTACTGTTTTTAGCATTTCTTTGTTTCAGCTCTATCGGAAAAACGGAAATACATGAAACTTGGTACGATTGTAGTACAGAAGCTAAAATTATATAAAAGGTTTAAATGCGAGTCAGCCTCAACAAAAATTTGGCACAATGACTTTTGACCCTACACCATTGGAATTTCGTCTGATACGTGGTATTATGTAGTGGGTACGGAAGCCCTCTGTATGCGAGTCAGACTCCTTTTTGGCCAGCTTTTTATTCAAAGTTACAGATGAAGTGATACTTAGCTTTTTGTTATTAGATTGTGTGCCATTGAATACAAGGAATGGCAAAATACGGCTTATTTTTCAAAACATGGAATTTCAAATGGAAACTTTTCCAATTAAAACATTAATAAACCTGTACATTTCAGTAAAATAAATCTCGCGTTAAAAACCACATTTTCAACAATTTCCACTAAGGTAACTCATTCAAATGTAACCGCAAAATAATTGAAATGGTTTGTGTTTGACCCGAACCAGATTGTTTTACACTCAATTCGCGGCTCGCGGTTTGAACAACTCTTTGAAGCCAAAATCATAACATCGCATGAAACGTCCACTACAGGACAGGGAGCTCCCTTCAGAATTCTAGCTTTTTCTGGAAAAATTTAGAGGGGAAGTATCATAGTCACCTCGTTTGTTAGTGTTACGGCTGGCACCATGGACCGTGGTTGTAGGTGACCGCAGTAATAATAAGTAAGATGTAAGATACAAAGGAGGATGCTGCTGCCCATCCTCTAGTTTATAACCCATAGTCGCCTCTTACGACACCCACAGGTATGTATGGGTTGGTACTATTCTTTGCCGGCACCACACGGGACCCAAAACTTTTTCATTACACTTAACATAGCTGTTTCATGTCAAAGAAAGTGTTATAGTGCGGTAAGTTAGCTGTTTCACATAGACACGATTTACAATTTCACCAAATTTTTTCCAGGTACTAGTTAGGTACATAGCTCTAAATTTTTGACAGGAGCCAATTCTTGAATTTCAACAAATTTCCATAGAAAATTCAAGAATTGAGAGCTCCTCCCAAAATTGAGAGCTATGTACCTAACTAGTACCTGGAAAAAATTTGGTGCAATTTGGTGAATTTGGCGATATATGACTATAATGGACCGGACTATTAGCAATAGATTTAAAGGAACTTTTACATAAAATATGCTTTATGCAATTTTTGTCTCACTCTTAGCTCAAAAAACCTTAAAACGTTAACCACGACCAAATCTTACCTCCGTCTCTGTCACATTATAAACAAAATAAACAATTCTGTCTCTCTGAGCACTAAGAGGGCCATTTACTTGAAGTATGCCCCAATAAATAGTGAATCCCGCATCCCGCACCCCTCAGCCCGCTTCCGACCTCCCGGTCCGCATTTTTCAAATAGCTACCGAACCTTTTGCATTCCACTATTCAAACGGTTGAAACTGGGATTTGTTTGGAATTGAATTGTTTTTGAAAGGAAGAAATAGCTTAGCTGTCTCAATCTAGATTCTAGACTGGTGTTTAAAGATTTTCTTAGAGATTATTATGGTACCGAATGATAAAGGGGTACTTTTTGGCCACTACACACCACAACTACAACTTTTCCTTAACTTTTTCTTAGAGACTTTTTTCACTTTTTCCTATGAAGTTGCCGTTTTTCATGGAAAATAAAAAAAAAACTCAACTTTAGGTACAAACACTTTTGCATTTCATGTTTATTGAATTCCGGGTCTTAGCGCTATAATTATAACCGGACAAAATAAATTACCTTAATTTTCTAGTTAAATCCGTAAATAAACTAAACATGTATGAAGATAAGAGTGCGAAAGTTTAGAACAAACTGTTGTATTTCTCAAATCTAAATATCAATATCTGGAAAATTGACGACTCAACATATTTAATTTAAATTTATAAAAGTGTCAGGTATAAAAAATAGATAACGAATTTAATCATGAAAAAAGAGGACATCTAAGACGATCTATTTTCTTAAATATTAGAAATCGAATTCATCTAAAAATAAAAACAATATTTTAAGCGTAAAAAAACCTGTAATTTAAGTTTCAAAGAAAAACCAAGTACCTAGTATAATAGGGGGTGAGCGGCGTGAAAAGGAGAAGGCCTATACCCGGCAGTGGGTCGATCCCACATCATCATCTATCAGGTGATATTATACAAATGTCAAGAAAAATCTCACAAATTCTCAAAGCAACTTGATACTTTAAAACCGCATCTAACCGGTATCATCCAGTTCCCAGTCGTATCGAGTATTGGCAGCTCAGACGGTGTGGCAATGACAATATTTCAAACTGCCGCTTCTGCAACCGCTTTCTCGCTTCACTGCCGACAGATGGATAAGGCGACTGTACTATTGTATTGTGTACTATAAGAGGGGTAGCTCAGTGGTGATCTAAAGTAAAAACAAATACAGAGTGTAAGGGACAGCCTTCCGAATACTGAAAGGGCATGATCTCAGTCAATGTAACTGAACATCTTTCAGCGAATAAAACTATCAGGAATTGAAAAAAAGATCCCGCCTCTCCATACAAACTGTCCAATCAATTTTGCAATTTTGTATGGAAAGGCCGATTTTATTTTTCATTTCCTGAAAGTTTTATTCGCGGAAAGTTGTTCAGTTACGTTGACTGATCGTACCCTTTCAGTATTCGGAAGGCTGTCCCTTAAACGCTTTATATACAGGGTGTTTGGTATATGTCTGCTAACATCTCAGGTGGTTGCTCTATAGAACAAAACCCACAAAACTGAACAACTTTCCCTAAGGAAGATATGTCGAAACAATAAAAAAAAAGTTTTCAACGTCCCATACAATCTGCATCAGCTGATAACGTATTAGAAGGTCAAAAAATTGATTTCATATTGCGACCTATGTTTCTTAGGGAAAGTTGAGCAACCACCTGACAGATTTGCAGACTTTGTTATTCCACTCGTAGACCTCGGGTATAGAAATAAAGAGAATTCCTTAAAAATATTAAGGGGCTGATAAAACCTAAATACGCTTCACTTGAGCAGGTTTTTAACGAAAAGTGATGAATATATGGCCGTGAAAAAAAAAATGTGATAATTAAGCATCTTTCCAAGAATATGGCCGACTCTGAAAGAGGATTGAATATATTTTGTACGATAAAAAAGATCCAAAGTTACATTTGCTTTTTGCTTTTAAACCGTTTTTCTTAAGTACCCATGAATCTATTATGCCAAAACTTTTACACATTATTCAATAAATTATGCATAATAATATAGCTGTTTTATAATTAATATTATGGGTACAGATTTTGAGAAAAATGAAAAAATGAGCGAAAAACGTAAAACAGCGCAAATCCGCTCCGTGCTAACACGCGCATTCTGTCCTTTGTTAGAAAGGGAGGTAATTTAGCTCTTATCAGCCCCTTAATAATGAGTTTAACACTGTTCCTAAAAGATGTCTTTATATCGAAGAATTTAAATCCATTGGCAGCGAAATAATCTCTTACCTTAAAAGGTACACTCAACAGCACATCAGTAGAAACACTTTTGGATCTTATGGCGTGGTAATAGAGTTAAAAAAGTTTCTACCGACGTGCGGTTGACCGTACCTATTCTTAAACCTAGACCCCTATTCTTCAACACGATCACTCGCAACCCTTTCTCTGATTGTTCGCCATTTGTCGCGCGTCGCAGCTTTGCGTTTTCTTGACACGGATAAAACGCTCCGCGGACCGATGAATGGAATGATAGGTACTCATTGTTAAGTAAATATTTTGTAGCTGCAAAGTAGTACATAATAGGGTTATGTATTCTGATGATCCCTTGTTCAAAAAGCGTTATTTTTTTCTCTGAAGTTTTTTCTTAATGGTTTTGTAGTATTGTAAGGACCACTACCTTGTCCCTTAATTACCGGTCATACAGGTACAACATAAAACATTTTGAATAGTTAAAATATACTTAATTACTAATTTAGTTTTATTTATGATATTTTTAACAAATTTTAGAATATTTCAGCATAAATTTTCAAAATAATACCTAAGTAAAAAAAGATTTTTTTCGAAATTTGAAATTTTTTATCTTTTTTATTTATGTACAATTTAAAAAATAATAAAAATAGTAATCAGGCGCTGGGTCTCAGGAGGTTAATAGCGACTAAATGGAAACGAACTATTTATGATCGCTAATGGTTGGAACAGAATTGAGAGCTATATCGGAACTAATTTATATTTTATTACAATTTTTGGGTAGGAGTTTAATATAGTTATGATTATTTAGGACGATAGCTTATCTTTCAGTTTACATTCTAAAGCCGCGTTAGTCAATATCTATCAAAAACAAAACTATATTCAACAGCAAAAGTTGGCCGGAGTTGGTCGTTGCTGGCCGCAACGTTGGCCCAATAAAGATGGATTAGGGGTAGTTGTTTGGCAAAAGTTTTGAAGTGTCCGAACGAACTAATCCGAATCGCTATTGGCGTTCGTATTATTATATCGTACTGTGTGGTTTTTGGTATTAGAATAGGGCCTCCTCTTCCATGTGGGTGACTTAAAAGGCGACTGTGTAAAGAGGACCACTGCCGTGCTTAGAATATGACTTTTAAAAGATACACGTGAGCAAAAGAGCATGTGGGTCACCTCGTGGTAAGTGATCACCACCGCCCATGGTACCCACTGTCTTATTAGTGACACCAACAAGACAGCAAAGCGCGTGAACCCAATATCTCATGATGTGATTTTGGGTTAGTAGCATTTGCCCCCATTTTCAAATGCCCCCGTTTCAAACGCCCCCAGTATCATTTGCCCCCGATAAATTTTATTCAGAGAAATACCTACCTGCCTGTACAATCACAAGCACAAGTGTTTGTAATTTTAAATACTTTTCACTTATTTGGACTTATTTTTGTGTAGGTAATTTATAAATAACCGCAAACTGTTCTTAATCAGCATTAGTGTAATATTTTTATCAATATCACAATGGAACACGGCATAACAATACGACATAACTGTACATATTTTTATATTTATAACATAAATCAAAATTTAATCAGTACTGTGGACAGTAAGTAACAAAATAATACGATTTTTTTCTAGAAGTTACGGTTAAATACACAGTAACTTTCAAATCAACATAAAAATAAAAATAAACATCCAAAATCAACAACACAAAGTAAAAAAAAATTATAATTATTTTTTGTTCTAAACTGCACAGTTTTTGGCATATTTAGTAATTTCACTGCACCACTGCACTTTTGATGTCTTTTTTTGGAACATGTCCACACTGACGAGTCTTCCTTACATTTCGACTGCAGTTTTACGGCAGGAATAGGCAAAGGGGTAGTATTTCCCTAGACGGATTTGCACAAAAGTCCTTCCTCGAGGCTCGAAAGGAAATGAGCGTGATCGTTTCGCTTGAAAAACTATTACTTCAAGATAATCATATCATAACAATATGCCAGTTTGAAAGTAAAAGCTGTGTGTATGTTGTTATTTGTAAACAGATTTATTTTTATACCATGTTAAGGAAAAATTACTATATGAAAATCGGTGTCGCAATCCGGTGGAAAATTTTTGACCTTGAAATGGTTTCTACCGTTTCTGGTGTATTTCGACCCATATTTCGAAATTTGAAAAACGTTCTGTTCTGAATGGGTAGTATACCATTTAACAAACGAAGCAAGAAGATCATTATTCTGGTAACCATAAATAAAATATAACTCAAAAAAAGTTTAATTTTATACGAATTAAACATGTAGGCACTAAACATCTGGTTCTGGTTGGTTCAGCTTATACTGGTTTTATTTCTACGTTTAATTAATAAGAGAACATATTTCTATAAAAAAAATCCGAATACTTAATAGGCTGACTAAAATTAAATAATTATGTTTTTCTTCAAAAAAGTTTTTGGGCTTGTTTAAAATTTTATCACTTTGATTTTTGTACAGGTGGAAAGGTTTTGTTATTCTTTAACTATGTTAATTTCATCTAATATTAAAAGCGTTTCTAAGAAAAGAAAATTTTTTTATCCTTCAGATAAATGTCCTGATTTATCCCAAACTAAAAAAAACTGTAACGTGAAAGTTTCACTATTGATTTAAGCGTCGTAAGCGTTTTAAGGACGCTTAAAACAAAAAAAAAAAAACAAACGAAGAAAAATCAGTACATTTATCTGAAGGGTACAGACGCGATAAAAAATTAAAAATAAAATGTTTTTCTTATCATAGGCCTCCCCTAAAGAATAGAATAGAATAGAATAGAATAGAATAGAATAGAATAGAATAGAATAGAATAGAATAGAATAGAATAGAATAGAATAGAATAGAATAGAATAGAATAGAATAGAATAGAATAGAATAGAATAGAATAGAATAGAATAGAATAGAATAGAATAGAATAGAATAGAATAGAATAGAATAGAATAGAATAGAATAGAATAGAATAGAATAGAATAGAATAGAATAGAATAGAATAGAATAGAATAGAATAGAATAGAATAGAATAGAATAGAATAGAATAGAATAGAATAGAATAGAATAGAATAGAATAGAATAGAATAGAATAGAATAGAATAGAATAGAATAGAATAGAATAGAATAGAATAGAATAGAATAGAATAGAATAGAATAGAATAGAATAGAATAGAATAGAATAGAATAGAATAGAATAGAATAGAATAGAATAGAATAGAATAGAATAGAATAGAATAGAATAGAATAGAATAGAATAGAATAGAATAGAATAGAATAGAATAGAATAGAATAGAATAGAATAGAATAGAATAGAATAGAATAGAATAGAATAGAATAGAATAGAATAGAATAGAATAGAATAGAATAGAATAGAATAGAATAGAATAGAATAGAATAGAATAGAATAGAATAGAATAGAATAGAATAGAATAGAATAGAATAGAATAGAATAGAATAGAATAGAATAGAATAGAATAGAATAGAATAGAATAGAATAGAATAGAATAGAATAGAATAGAATAGAATAGAATAGAATAGAATAGAATAGAATAGAATAGAATAGAATAGAATAGAATAGAATAGAATAGAATAGAATAGAATAGAATAGAATAGAATAGAATAGAATAGAATAGAATAGAATAGAATAGAATAGAATAGAATAGAATAGAATAGAATAGAATAGAATAGAATAGAATAGAATAGAATAGAATAGAATAGAATAGAATAGAATAGAATAGAATAGAATAGAATAGAATAGAATAGAATAGAATAGAATAGAATAGAATAGAATAGAATAGAATAGAATAGAATAGAATAGAATAGAATAGAATAGAATAGAATAGAATAGAATAGAATAGAATAGAATAGAATAGAATAGAATAGAATAGAATAGAATAGAATAGAATAGAATAGAATAGAATAGAATAGAATAGAATAGAATAGAATAGAATAGAATAGAATAGAATAGAATAGAATAGAATAGAATAGAATAGAATAGAATAGAATAGAATAGAATAGAATAGAATAGAATAGAATAGAATAGAATAGAATAGAATAGAATAGAATAGAATAGAATAGAATAGAATAGAATAGAATAGAATAGAATAGAATAGAATAGAATAGAATAGAATAGAATAGAATAGAATAGAATAGAATAGAATAGAATAGAATAGAATAGAATAGAATAGAATAGAATAGAATAGAATAGAATAGAATAGAATAGAATAGAATAGAATAGAATAGAATAGAATAGAATAGAATAGAATAGAATAGAATAGAATAGAATAGAATAGAATAGAATAGAATAGAATAATATGACGACCAGTCCTGCGCTGCTCGCATCAAGATCTTTAGGGGAGGCCTATGTCCAGCAATCTCTCGGCTGATATGATGATGATGAAGGCTATCTAGAAACACGACAAACTAGATGTCCGATTCTGAGGCAAAATCCCATACTGTGTGCCGAGCCTACTACCACAAACTATTTGATGAAAATGTTCACATGCGTGCAAAACAAACACTAAACGTAATTTCTATTCAACACTAATTGCTTTCAGCACTAAAAGATTAGTTTTGCTTTGGGCGGCCATTACAATATAATTCGGGAATTGCAATCAAAATACTAGTGTAAAATACCCGTAGCTCGAACCATTCAAATTTATTTTCATTATTTTCTGAATAACAAAATTTATTATGCAAATGGTCGAGCTGGTAAAGCTGGTACGAGTACATGTGCCAAAGTTAAAATGTATGGTATTTATAGTACAATTACTGCAATGACCGACAAAAAAGGTATAGAAAGACGAACGTGATAATGTGGGCAGAGGCTAAAGAGTGGAATTCTCTGCGTGCGTCTGTGTTCCCGAGTTCATATAACCCGAATCTATTCAAGTCGCGAGTGAATAGGCTTCTTCTGGGCAAACTCGTTCCAACGTCGACCAACATCTCTGTCCTCAAGACTAGTTCGAGGTCAAAAGTAAGCCCATTGACAACAAACAAACCAATCTACAAAATTATTATGTGCCATTTATTTCGCTTATTGTAACGCTTACTAATCTATTTTGCAGCCATGTTACTACAACCGTTAATTTTGAAATTATTTTGTCATTTAAAAAGCCTTATTTAAAAACGAGAATATGAATAATAGAACTTTTCGAATACGATTCATAAACTAGAAGAAAATACGTAAAATCTGATCATACATTATTACAATTTCTAAAACTGGCTTTAACCTGCTACGTGCTACGTGCCGCGTGCTATCAGCAATAATTCAGGTTCAGGCTGCGCCCAGTTTGATTAAAAACTGGTGTGGTTCGGTCATCCCGCTTGTCAGGGCAATTTATTTGACAGTTGAATTAGCGCGCGTTCTGGTTGGTCGGATCAGTTCGGTCAGGGATTTGTTTTAGGGGTTTTAGGATTAGTTTGGTCAACGGTACTTTAAGGTGTATGCAATGCTTCAATCAGATTGTTCCTTACATAACATCCCATAAAATGTCCAGTACAGTACAGGACAGGGAGCTCCCTCCAGAACTCCAGCAAAAAGGCTTGGTACTTTGGAGGGGATTTACTTCGCAGTTTGTAAGATGGTACGGTACACAGAAAGATGCTGCTGGCCATCCTCCGGTCAATAAACCCTTAGACGCCTCTCACGACATCCACGGTTAGAGATGGGTGGTTACTATTCTTTGCCGGCACCACACGGGTCTTTGACGCCTCTTGTTCCTTTACGCCGTAAAGGCGAGGAACACACTAATAACGCACCACACACTTCGTATGCAATTACTTTATTTTAGATGCGAAACACGCGTGAAGCAGCGTGCGGTGCTATGACTCGATGTGAAAATAAAAATTCATAACTGATTATAATCGGCAACGTCTGCGATAGCACTCTACCAATGTAAAAGTTCTAAAGCTACATACATAAATACTCGTAACATCACGCCTCATTGCCGTCGGGGTAGGCAGAGACCAAAGACCTCCACCTGCTACGATCTTGACATACTTCCCTCGCTTCCTAAACTTTCATCAATCTTTTCATACATGCTCGTCGGTTCAGGGTACTTTTAATCTGGCCTTTATTTAGAAGGTCCTGAATTTGGTCATGGTACGTTTTGAAGATCTAACAGTAACATCATCAGTTTATAATCTATCTCGTGAAATTGTAAACTAATCCATATGACTGTTGGGTAAAGCAAACAAAACCAAGGTTGTGTTAGGTTCTCTTGCGACCACAGCACACGAGACAAGCGAGCGAAGCTAGCGTGCTGCGTCAGTAACCGGTGAGTGCAGAGCTGAATTCAGTATAGGTTGAAATTTTTTGATAGTTTACAATGTCACAAAGACAAATTATAATGTAAATAAACTTACAATATATGCGAAGAAGACATACAACTTTTCCGGTCAACTAAACACACTAGCTTTACACATATGTTAATGCAGAAGAATATAAATACACGACAGAGATTTATCCCAAGCGGCGGCGGGACAGTAACTTATGACCTACACAGCAAATATTTGGACCCTCCCCCCTTCATCTTACCCCTTTAACACCCCGCGGGTTTCTAGCTTTACCATATTGTGGAAATTTTTGAGTAAAAGATATGTGAATGTGGAATTTTTAGTATGTTCCATAGTTTTTTAAATTTTAACTACCTATTTGCAAATGTGACGCTAACAAACTTATGTCTAAAACAAACGCTAATAACCTAATATGGGTCGGTGGTGAAAATTAATTTATAGGAATGTGCTCTACCTAGGTAAAATGGGATAAGACTGTCAAGAAAATAATGATTAAATATTTATTGATTTAATATTTATTGTGCATGTCTTTGTAGAACGTTGCCGTTCTGAAGTTCAATAAGATTTCGTGACTTGGCATTTAAACTGAGGCAGGTCGTTTATTAATGCATTAATATTTTCTCAATCGGTCATCAATATTTCGTCAATCTGTTGATATAACGGATATTATTATTTTAAAATACGCTATCACCTTTTGGTTCAGCAACCATTTTTGAATAAAAAAGAAAAACAAAGTATGTAAATTACACAAGATTTTTAAATTTCAGACTTATGTAGAATACTTGATGTAATACCTGGGCGACCAAGCTTCGCTCTATAATAGCCGCCTCAACCTGAAAATATCATCGGGTGAGCAAGCTACGCTATCCGCCAACAGATGGCGCTGTAGGACTTTTGTCTGAAACGCGGTAATAAAAAAATGGTTAAAAACACGGGGAAAACGAATTTTCCCAGACATGAGACCTAGCTAACTCCTGTATGGTAAACTAGCAGGTGCCCGCGACTTCGTCTGCGCAGGTTTATAAATTGTAGCTTATGTGTTATTCTGATGTATAAGCTATATTGTTGTAAAGTTTCATTAAAATCCATTTAGTAGTTTTTACGTGAAAAAGTAACAAACATCCATCCATACTTACAAACTTTCGTGTTTATAATATTAGTAGGATTTCATCGAAACCGTTAGAGCCGTATTCGAGAAACCAATTACAAATAATATATTATATTTTTATATATATACGAATATGTTGTTGTCGTGTCGTGTAACCGGTTTACTGCACAGTCTAACTGAGCTATGTATACTCGAGCACTGCCAGCCAATAAATCGCAACAGATAGATAACGTATAATATTTAAGTTAGTTTTGTAGTTATGATCGCTGTCTTTTGTCGCGCAATGAATGTATCTAACAGTGTACGGAAAAACCTAACTAGGTTTATGCAACACTGTAAAAAAAAACCTTATGTAAATTATTTTGTAATTTTTCAATAAATAAAATAAAATATATAAAAATATTGCTCGTTTAATAGTACAGGATGTACTTACAGTCACACGTAACCTAACTAGGTTTATGCAACACTGTAAAAAAAAACCTTATGTAAATTCTTTTGTAATTTTTCAATAAATAAAATAAAATATATAAAAATATTGCTCGTTTAATAGTACAGGATGTACTTACAGTCACACGTAACCTAACTAGGTTTATGCAACACTGTAAAAAAAAACCTTATGTAAATTCTTTTGTAATTTTTCAATAAATAAAATAAAATATATAAAAATATTGCTCGTTTAATAGTACAGGATGTACTTACAGTCAAACGTAAATATCTCTTCACAGCATAAAAATAAGAAGAAAGGCTTTCCCCGTCTATCACACATCTCCCAACCACATCTAAATCCTTAGTGATTTATTACATAAGAACGTTCTCCGAGCGTGAATGCGTCTTAATACGGCTTTTGTGACGCAAAGGGTTACCCAACTTACCCCGGGTTACCCGAGTTACCCCCAGGCTACCCCAGTTACGCCACTAACCCACCAATTGGAACTGAATGGGTTTTATTAAGCTTCTAATAGAGTAATGAGAGATAAGTGATGTTGGAATCAGTTTTGTGACTCGTGAATATTGAGGTTAAGATTAAGGTGACCGACTTTATTCTAAGGGTGCGTTCTGATTGGTGAATGCGATACTCGCGAATAGATTTCTATTAGTGTAGGCAACGAAGCAGTTGACCCTAACATAATTCTCTCAGGCAGATTTTATTTGACAGGATGGTAAAGTATCATGAATTATATGTAAATTCAAAAAATCCAAAAAAAAATTACAAAAAATTTGGTTTATACATTTTTTGTAATATTTGTATGGAAAAAATAAAAGTACTGATTTTTTTTTGGATTTTTTATAGAAGGTTTGTCTCATATATTGTAATACCCCAGCGAAGTTTCATCGACTGAGGATTTAATACGGGGGTCTTCATACAACGATCCGCTTCGTTGCCTAGAGTAAGACTTCATAAGGCAAACTCATCATAACATCCCATGAAACGTCAGAGAGCTTCCTCGCTTGTTAGCGTTACGGCTGGCACCATGGGCCGCGGTTGTAGGTGACCGCAGTAAGTAAGATGGTATGATACACATGAGGATGCTGCTGCGCACCCTCCACCCGCCTCTTACGACACCCACGGGTATGTATGGGATGGTACTATTCTTTGCCGGCACGACACGGGACACTTGTTAGCATAGCAGCTGACAATGACTGCCCGCGGTTGTGGTGACCGCAGTATGTAAGATGGTACGGTACACAGAAGAACGCTGCTATAGATTCATAAATAAGGTTCTTCGTCTCATAAGAGTAAAATAAACATCAATGCTAAAACTTGTGTTTTAGGAGTAGAAGTTCTTAAAATCAAGGGAAGAGGAAAACAAAGGTAGATTTAAAAATATCCAACTCGTTTTATGACTCTAAGCTTTTCTTGAAGAGATCGCTTTAAGCTATAAGACAGCCTTTGTCCATCCCAGTTCTAAGAGTCTCCTGTATGATTATTATGTTTTTGTGTGACAATAAAGAATTTATCTATCTATCTATCTAAGACTCATGTAAAGACGAAACTATTTGAGAAAGTAAAACACTAACATTACATATCAAATTCTTCATAGAAGTGGAAAATTAACCTCAGAGTAAATAGCATAGACTAGCATTCCTGAAGCAACGCAAACGCGCCGGTGAACAAAAACAACGCCTGAACTGTGTGTACAGCTATATACTTAACTGTTACGGTGGCCATACGGTCTGCGTTATATGGGACTGATAGTTTTTGAGATAATTTTTTTGTGTTTTCTTAGGAGATTAGTATCTGTCAGATCAAACAATAAGAGGCGATTTCATAAACTTTTCAAGAGCTTAAATTAAAATTTCAAAAAACTTGTTTTTTCTGACTGCTTTTGATATAGCTGCAAAATGTGTTGGTAAGCGTTGGAATAATCCATTTTTTTATCATAACTAGCTCGTATTTACTGACACTATAGTGGGTAAACTTTTGTTATGGTGTCTAGACTGTATTTGTTTGTATAGTTCTTTTACCATCCTGTTATTTTTTTAACATCAATCGAAAATTTTATTGTTTTTGGTTTACTCATCGTGACACTACATACCATAAGAAAGCCACACTTATTGCTTTGAGGCATTAAAGTGTTCTTAGCTACATGTAAAGATCACATCAGGACCCACATTTTCTCACAACTTCTCAACTAGACACAACCTTCAAGAATGGTCACCCTAAAACAGCTCAAATAGTTGGTGCATGCATTTCAGATTAGCTGGGCACCCTCGCTAGCCGACGGCCGCGCGCAGAATAAACTTAGATAATGAGGTGCAGATGCACAACTAGGTCGATATTCGCAGGAGCTTGAAAGCTTAATTAAGTTTAGAGCTAATTTTAAACGAGCTAATTACTAATTACACGTTTGAAAAGTTTTGATATCAGAATTATCATATTAATAACAACTAACTTGCTCATTGTATTGTACGGGCTTAGAATAAATGTACATATATGGAATACTAGGGTTCTACTGAATTAAATTAGTACCTTTTAAGGGCTTTATACTATGAATGCAACCATAGAGTCCGTGTGGTGCCGGCAAAGAATAGTACCAACCCATCTCTACACGTGGGTATTTTAAGAGGCGACTAAGGGTTAATGAACCAGAAGATGGACAGCAGGATCTGTGTATCGTATGATCTTACATTCTGCAGTCACCAACCACCCCGGTCCATGGAGCCAGCCGTAACGCTAACAAGAATGATGACTATGATACACCCTACCACATTGTCAAAAGCTGGAATTTCGGAGGGAGTTCTCTGTCCTGTAGTGGACGTTTCATGGGATGTTATGATGATGATGAACCATAGAGAAGAGGTAATCACAACGTCATGCAACAACTTTTGTTTTTCTACTCAATATTCTAAGTAATTATCCGCGCAACGAAGATCAGTAAAAATAGTTATTGATAAATACTCGCGAAGGCCAATTAAAATAAATAATGTTTTCGAATATTTATTTATCAATATATGACACGAGAGAATTTGCACAGAGCTTCAGTTAATAAGTTCCTCTGTAGATCCCCAGATTGGATCAGATCAGGTTCCGGCTTCCATTTAATCCGAGTTCTAGTTTCAACAACGTCAAAGCTATGTTTGGAGAATGTGATTGAAAAAAGATAAGTACGTACAGTTCTTATCTTACTTCTTTCTTCTCAGTCGTATCCTCATGACTGAGGGACGTGACAGTCGTGGGCTACTACTTGTGCCGCCACACCTCTCCAGATCGTCCTATCTTGAGCACGGTGAATGTTGGCCTGTAGTGTCGCTCCAGTAGCTTCTTTTATAGCGTCGGCTCATCGCATTGGCATACGTCCTCTGCTCCGTTTACCCTCTATTCGGCCAGAGATGACAAGCCTTTCCAGGTTATCTGAACCACTTCTGACCGTGTGGCCGAAGAATTTTAGGACTCGTTGTTTAAAGATGCTTAATTTTGCGCCGCTCGGTCCAGGATATTCGGAGCATTCTGCGCCAGCACCACATTTCGAATGGTTCGAGCTTTATCTTACTAGTTATCCAGTAATAAAAATATAGATCCCAGAAATAGAGCATGTATTCTTACATTATTGTACTATAACATAACAGCATCGATATTCCAATATATTATATAGCTGATCCTCAATTACGGCGTTGTTATACAACCTCCCAAACATCCCGTTTGGGGAATACCCGCATAAGATCACGTTGTCGTGCGCAGGGAAACTTGACTCCGGGGGGTTTGGAAATGGAATGGTAACTAGGTAATGGTTGTAGTTTTGTGTATTACTAAGTTAGTATAGCTCAGTCAATTAAAGAAAAGGCTGGAAATTGGCAACGATCGCAGTATTTAAAAAAATTGCTTAAATCGCTAAGTTAAGGCTTTACGTAACGTTTTAGGCAAAGGTTTTTGTTTTGGTAATATCGTTCAAATTATCACGATCAAATGTCGAATCAGCGAGAAGCGAATAGGATCTCCGCCGTTTTATATCCCATATGAGTGTAATTTTTGAATTTTGCAGATTTCTATGTCCTCTACTATTACACGAGCAATATTTGTAGTGGAAATTTCATGGGATTTTATGATAATATATATTTGTTATCGGTTTCTCAAGAACGGCTCTAACGGTTTCGATGAAATTTTCCATTCGGGGGTGTTCGGGGGCGAAAATTCGATCTAGCTAGGTCTCATGTCAGGTAAAATTCGTTTTCCCCAGTACAGCTGCCGTTATTCATAATCTAAGGTTTTCCCCTTGTTTTTGTAAGCATTTTTTTTTAAATACCGCGTTTTAGACAGAAACCTACAGTGCCATCTGTTGGCGGGTAGCATAGCTTGCTCTCCATAATATTTTCAGGTTGGGGCGGCTATAATAGAGCGAAGCTCGGTCGCCCAGGTACTTAGACATTATGTACAGAACGACAAGGCTCTAGATAGCACATATTTTGCAAAATTTGCAAGGAAATTAGGGATTACGTGTGTAGGGTGGAAATGATATTTTCCCACTCTCAAGGTTTTTATTTATGTGTCTGGCAGCAAACATTCCAAATTCAAATTGACAAATGGCTGTACTGGTCAAATAGCACAGTTCGTGGTCCGGAGCGACGCGAAGGCTCTTAAAATTAGAAGCGTCCAATCGAGAGCCATAGATCATGTTCGGGACTTGTAGGGTTGCTTGTGGTAGCAGGGCTGTCAAATCCACTTATTTTTTTATAGTTTTTTTTCATAATTATGACATAATAAAATCACGGTTCTTTTGCTTAGATTTTAGAAAAGACCACATCCTTCCTATGATCTTGACTTACTTCCCTTGATTTTTCCACTCTCATCAACCCGCACATACGCGCTCAAGAGCTTATTGGTGTACTATTACGCTCAACGTGAATTATTAGGTTAAATCTAATATTTTTTTGTAGATATACTATTACTGTTAAAAAAATGGCACCGTACAAATTTCCTGTAACTATACATACTAATCTGAAGATCTGATCTAATATACACAATTTATAAAAGCAGATAGTCTAATAATATTACTGAAATATGGTAAAATTACAGATAGGTACACGTGCTTGTTTTTAACCTTGTTTGCGCCCTTCAACCTGAAAATTTCAGGTCGTCGTTAGTAAAAAAGTTATCATACGAGTTGTGGCAACCCTGCCTTATCCCCTCTATCTCCGGATACGAAAGGTGGGAAATTTAGAAAGCCTGGCAATACTGGCAACTCGTGCCAGCTAACTCCGAAGTCTATAAATCAACGCCTGTAGGTAGTAGCACTTTACCAAATGATATTTTCGACAAGTTTTCAGTAGATCTCATAAGTTTGAGAGTTGAAACTTCAAGTTTGCAGTTTGAATGTAATTGTGCAAGTTTGGTTGTAGAACGTACCGCATGAGTCGCTCAAAGTTTCGTACACAGGAACGTCAAATGTGGAGTAAATTTATGTTTTTCTCGTTTTTCTATTTATAAATGTATGATTGAGGAAATAACATGTACAGAATATGACTTCCTTGTGGTTGTTTTCACCTACCGCTTTTTGTGTAGGGACAAAATACAAATCACGTCAATCGTAAGGTGTTTTTCTCCGTTAGTTCGACGTAAAAATTCTATACAAATCAGGGGTTATTGTTAGTTACTTGTGGGGGTTCCTCGTGGTCTCCTTTAGACAGGACAATTACTTATTTTATTACATAAGTCTTATGACATCTTTCCATCTGAGAGAATCTTGACAATTTCACATACTTGCCTTATACCTTCATCTTCCACTCTCATTAACCATTACATACACGCTAGTCACTTTATAGTAGAACGTCCTGAATTCGACCCTTCTTTTCAAAAAAATTTCATCAATAAATCAGCCGAAAGACATCCACTTCTGGACATAAGCCTTAAGATCTTCATGATGACCGGTCCTTCGCCGCTCGCATCCAGAGGCTTCCCGCGACTTTGACTAAATCGTAGGTCCACCTTGGGGGGCCTGCCTATACTACGCCAAAACTTTTATTATTATGAATTTATGTAAAAAAACTGAAGTACCTTTGTGCAATTATAATTATGCAAAATAAGGTAAGCAACAAACAGTTCAGGACCAAAAACCCTTATTACGGCCCTCCGCCGCTTTGTATCGTAATTTTGAACGTATCTTTTTCAAAAGAAAGCATCTGGTAATTTATAATTTATCTCGACTGGCCTCGCCTTAATTTACGAGGGTTTTATCAGCAGTTTAGAGGGCGCTATATTTTTGCGGATATTTATGCTCAGACATCCTGCAAAGTAGAAGAAATTGTACTGAGTTTGATAACCTTCAGGTGACCAGAGATTTTTGCTTTAATATTTTGACTATACATACATCTATTGAAGTCGCGAGTTCATAGGCTTCTTCTGGACAAGTTTGTTCCATCGTTGACCTCATCCCTGATAGATAGAGGTCAATAGTACGCCCGTCGGCCATAAAAAAAGCTAATTCATCATCTTTTTTTTTGTTCACCCAAATTTTTCTGCACGCAATTTTTTCAAAGATTGCGTTTCTCCATTTTACTATTTAATTTTCTTACATATTTGATGAAATATTTGATTATCAATAAACAAAACTTCCCCATAGAAATATGTGTTAGGAAATAAAAAAATATCGACTTCTCCATAGAAGCCAAGCGGTAATTTTGTATAAGGAGGTTGATTTTTAAAGTTGTTCAGTTTAGTCTACTGAGCATGCTATTCCAGTTATTGGTACACCGACCGTTCCGTTACAGCCTGTATTTCTCTCAGCTATTTAAACAAAAAGGTATATTCAATTTCGTCACAATACGTAACCAAAAAGCTACGAATTACGAAGACGATGAATAGAACGCATATCTCAAACTATTCAAAATCACTTCCCATTGGTGACATATCGCAAGAGGATTGAGGAAAATTTTGTATGGAATAAGGGTGAGGACATATTGATAGGAGATAGCAAACTGAAGGATTCTTTACCCCATCCCATGAGACACATCTAATCTTACAAAGTGTTTGATTTATAGTGTGTTTTTAAGGTGGTAGGGCTTTTGTGCAAAGCCCGTCTCAGGAAGTATCATCTTCTTACCTGCTTCTGCCGTAAAGCAGCAGTGTTTGCACTGCAGTGTTACGGTTCAAAGGGTAAGGGAGCCAGTGAAATTACTGGCACAATAGACATAACATCTTAGTTCTCAGGGTGAGAAACGCGCTTCGTTGTCTTATTAGTGTCATATCATGAGACTAATAAGACAGTGGGTGCTATGGGCGGTAGTGACCACTTACTATCAGGTGTGTGGTTTTGTGTGTATTTACAAACATGTGTCTTCGTCCGTGTGGTGCGGCAAAGAATAGTACCAACCCATCTCTTTCCGTGCTTGTCGTAAGTGGCGACTAAAGGGAGTCATAAAATCTTCTGTTAGCTGCATGCAGAAATGGCACTCAAAAAATCCACCAACGTGTTCGCATAATAAAGTGAAAGTATTTGAAGAGCTAACTTAATCCCGTGGTTTTTTCCATTTAATTTCAAATTTCATGTGAGAAAAACTATGTATTTATGATGTCAAATTACAACCATTCACAAGCAAAGTTCCAAAATAAGGAAAAAAGAAGCGACAGTAATATAATTGAGTCTGTCTGTCTTGTACAGATTTTACTTTAGAGAGTGTGCCCAAGAGCCTCAAGAGCTTATTCCGCCATCCGCCTTTTACCAAAGGAGTGTAGACGCACTGCAGGATTATCACCCACACTTGGTTAATATTATATTCCACACAGTGCTTTGAAAAATCTTTTATAGTGCGCACAGCTAAGGAGGAGAATTCTCTGCCTGTTTCTGTGTTCCCGAGTTCATATAACCCGAATCGAGTGCATTGGCTTTTTTGGGTAAGCTCGTTCGATCGTCTAACTCATCTCTGTCGTCTAGACTAAATCAAGGTCAAGAGTATACCATAAAAAAAATCACAGATTTCATGCCTCACACGACAATCGAGCAATCTTCGGAATTTGAAAAAATATCGTTCTGACTTTTTGACGTTTTTCAAAAAGGTTAGGCTACAAACCTTTAACCTGATCGTCTTTGTTTTAGGCTCCAATTGTAGCTGACTAAATTTTACTAAGTTTGTGTTGACTAAGTTTTTCGAAAATATCGAGCGCCAAAATCAAAAATTGGGTAAAAAATTTATCGTCGATTCCATGAATCTAGAGTTTGTGACGGCAGCGGCGAAGTGCGGTGCGCCGTCTGCTAACATGCTCAGCGCTGCTCATGCACTAGGTGGCAGCGCGCCAGCTAGTGACGTCACGCTCCGCCTCACGCATTTTACGCCTGATTAAATAGTGAAAGTTGTTCAGGTGTCAATAGCACCTAAAAGAAGTACTGATCTCTACGGTTTGTCAGCCAGCCTCTTGAAATCGTCCAATAAGGCACTTGCATATGTTATTTCGTGCCTGTTTAACTTATGCATCCGTATCGGAGTGTACCCTGCGCCACTTAAAAGGGTGAAAATATGCCCAATTTATAAAGGAAAAGGTAAGAAGTCTGAGCTCAAATCTTACCGCCCCATATCACTAGTCCCTGTCATCAGTAAAATCTTTGAGGTTGGACTTAACAAAAGGCTCCTATCTTTTATGTCCGAGAGGGATACGATGTCCGAGAGGCAATACGCCTACCGACGCGGCCGCTCCACGACGGACCTGGTGCGCGAGGTGGTGTGGCGCGTGCTGAGCGCGCGCGAGGCTGGTCAGCATGTCGCTCTGGTATGCTGTGACCTCTCGCGCGCGTTCGACACCGCCAACCACTCACTCATCGCAGACAAACTTTCCCACTATGGGATACGGGGCCCACCCCTGCGACTGCTTGTTTCCTTTATGTCCGAGAGGAAGCAAGCAGTTGTTGCAGAGCGAAGTAAAACCACATCTGCTGAATTGACCAACAATATAGGAGTGCCGCAAGGCTCATGCCTATCAAACACCTTGTTTAGCATATTGCTTAATGATCTGCCACGCTCAGTAGATGGCACTGAAATATATATGTACGCTGACGACGTGGCCGCGGTAGTAACAGGCAACAGTGTGCAGAACCTGGAAACGAAACTAAATGAAACTGTCCAACGCCTCTATGGGTGGTTCAAGTCTAACGGCTTGGCCCTAAACCGCGAAAAGACATGCTTCATGACATTTAACCTGAACGGCAAAACGCCAAGTCCGTTCGCGGTCAGTATTGGCGGCACCCGACTCCAACAAGTGTGCTCGACCAAGCTACTAGGTTTTCATTTGGATGGCGCACTGTCTTGGGAGACCCATATTGACCAGGTTTGCTTAAAACTCGGTCGCACCTGCTTCGCCTTGCGACGCCTCGCTAGCACGGCGCACAAAGAGACAGTCAGAACGTGCTATTACGCTACCGTACACTCGACTTTGACCTATGGACTGGAGTTATGGGGTGGAGCGGCCGACGTCCAGCGGGCGTTTGTACTACAAAAACGGGCTATACGTGCCATGGCAGGGATACCATCTGACGAATCATGCAGGCCGTTTTTCACAGAGTTTAATATTTTACCCATGCCTTGCGAATATATCTACCTAGTAGCTCTTTTCGTTTATACTAATTTAAACAATTTTGATCGCAAAGGTGTGAACTCCACACACAACCTGCGTAGTAACGCCGACGGGGACCAGCTCGTGACACCGTTCCATAAGCTCCACAGATCAGAGCAGTCTGTGTATGTGTTTGGGCCGTCGGTGTACAATAAGTTACCACAAAACGTCAGAGATGCAGCTACCATCATGTCGTTTAAAATTAGAATAAAAAAATGGTTAGCGCAATCACAGTTTTACTGTGTAAAGGATTTTTTTATTACGTAATTAATTAGTTATATTTAACACTTTTGTTAAAATAATTACTATATAATTCTATAAAAATGTGACCTGTAACCATTTCGTTACCAATAAAGTTATTGTATTGTATTGTATCTTTCTTACTATTTCAACCATAACTTTTTTCGTTTTTGACTTTTTCGAATAATTGTTTTTGTACCTTGAGAATTTTTTGAATATCATATCTTCACAACTCTCCGAGATATAAGGGGATCGCACTTTTTCGTGAAATCGGAGCCTATACTGGAGCGAGCCGATGGGGCGTAAGGGTTCTAGAGTGGCGACCACGTACCGGAAGACGAAGCGTTGGCAGGCCCCCCATAAGATGGATCGACGATTTGGTCAAGGTCGCGGGAAGCCACTGGACGCGAGCAGCGCAGGACCGGTTGTCAGATCTTTAGGGGAGGCCTATGTCCAGCAGTGGACGTCTTTCGGCTGATATGATGATGATGACTGGAGCGAACGAAAAGATATTTGCAATGTCAAAAATGTTTGATTGTCATGGAGGAGAACTTCCAAGTTGATTGTAATACAATAAACCGCTTTCCGCTGCGCCTATGCCTATTCCCCAACCCACCTTAAAACCTAGGTGAATCGAACTGTCGCTTCCAAATGAGTGTAATTCGTCATAGTGACAATGACTGAACGGGGCTACCGTCTGATATCATCCCAGCTTTTGTGCCTACATTTGAAGTTCGGGATTGTATGAATCACGCTTAAGATAAAAGCTGGCGGTAATTTATAGAGATTTAATGTAATTGAGAAAGACAATGGAAGAGTTTATAGATGTTAGATCCTTTACTATTAAACGAGCATTATTTAATTTATTTGTAATCAGTGTCTCGAAAACGGCTCTAACGATTTCGATGAAATTTATCATACGCCGGTTTTCGGGAGCTAAAAGTTGCCAAGTCTCATGTCTGGGAAAATTCGATTTCCCCGTGTTTTTAAAAATTTTCAAAATACCGCGATTTACACAAAAATACTTTATCTTTTGGCGGGTAGCATAGCTTGCTCACCCGGCGGCGGCTATTTTAGAGCGAAGCTCGGTCACCCAGGTACTTAGTATGATGATAACAACAAACGTATAATGTTGGTGGCTTGCTTGACCGTTTATTACCCGCATTTATGACCATGGGTACAGTAAAAGGCTACTAAGCGAGACGGCGGTCCATCGTGCTGCGACGCTAAAAATCTTTTGTGACTGAGGTACGTCCCCTCCAAAATACAGGCTGTGGGAGAGCTTTCTGAAAACTGAAAGGGTTTGGCTGAACAACTTTCAGAGAGCAACTCTCCATACAGACTGTCCAATCAAGATGCAGATTTTATTTCTGAAATTATCTCTCTATATGAGTTGTTCAGTTTTTGGAAAGCTGTACCTTATACCCCGATTAAAACGCTTTTTTGTTGTGAACTGTAAAGAAAGCCCCACTGTCCAGCTGTGGACTTCTTATGAGGATACTTGAAAATTATTGCAAGACAGTAATTATCAGAACGCCCCTTGACTAACTAACTTATAATGGCCTATAGAAGGGCGTATAGAGTGCCCAGGATAAATTTGGCTCTTAAAAACCGTTTACACCTTGCCTACCGTCCTGTCTAGAGTATTGGCGCCAATATTTTTCCATCGTCTAAACCAGCCAAGGCACGCCAAAAACTGTTTACACGATGCATATTGACTTGCCTAGAAGGTAGGGTTTAAGATTTGCCTCCGTCTAAAACTGGCATTACGGTTTTTTTCTGTGTATGGGGACAGGCGGAGAGCCAATACACAATTCGCTCGCCTCCCTCCTCCTGCCGCGTTTACCCCCGCGATTATTTTTTGAGTTCTGCGCATTATTGTCGTTTTAAGGTCAAAAGGGGTATCGTGGAAAAGGGCTTTATTTGCACATACCAATTTTTTTATTTTTTTTTACGACTTAGTTTGTAATGATGATAAATGTCGGAAAAAACATTTCCATACCATTCAGGGGAATTTACTCTTACCACTTACGAGTATCTTCGAAGATTACTAAACGAAAAATCTGTTTTTTTTTATTATTATTGAAAATGGGCTTACTCTTGACCTCGATCTAGTCTTGAAGACAGAGAAGACTTTTGATATACTAAAAGCTTTTGCTCTTTGATTTTAAAAACTTTATAGAAAAATTCTTGAAACGGGAGCTCACCTTAATTGGTTACTATTAGTTGTGAGAAAAATTGAAATATTTAATGATATTAGACTTTTCCCTTTATTTGTACTGTGGGACCTAGCTTCTTGCCAAATTTCATAATTTTAGGTCAACGGGAAGTACCCTGTAGGTTTTGCTTTTTTGCATAAATGTATGAAGATATAAACCTTAATATTCGTTATCAATTTCAACCTGATACCTTTTCTCGTTCGTGAGAAAAAGGGTATTGACAGACAGACAGACAGACGGACAACAAAGTGATCCTATAAGGGTTCCGTTTTTTTATTTTGAGGTACGGAACCCTAAAAACAGTGTACACTTTTTCATCAAGTTCTGCCAAACTATAAAATTGTTTGTTGGCAGACAAGGCTCCCCTCATTTTAACATAACTGTTTATATCTATATAACTTACGCTTATATAAGCTACAAACAAAACTACAATTATAAGTAGGTAAGTAAGTAAGTAATACAGACAGATTCAAGTTTATCTTCTAACATTTTTAAAACATGCCTTTTTAATTTATTTTTGAAAATAGACTTTGTGGTGCTTTTCCTAATCTCCAAGGTATATTGTTATAGATTTTTAGGGTTCCGTACCTCAAAAGAAAAAAAACGGAACCCTTATAGGATTACTTTGTTGTCCGTCTGTCTGTGTGTCTGTCTGTCTGTCAAGACCATTTATCTCACGAACGGGTAAAGGTATCAGGTTGAAATTAATACCATATATTAGGATCTATGAACCACACAAGATCTGAAAATTTCAATTTTTTACAACGACGCAATCAAAATATATGGCATTTTATGTCCTCATCTCCATACATTTATTCAAAAATGCAAAACCTACAGGGTACTTCCCGTTGACCTAAAATTATAAAATTTGGCAAGAAGCTAGTTCTCACAGTACAAATAATGGGAAAAGTCTGAAATCATTAAATATTACAACTTTTCTCACAACTAATGGTAACCAATTGTGGTGAGCTCCCGTTTCAAGAACATTCATATAAGAGAGGGATCAAGTTGGATGGTCGCTGAGGCGATTTTTGTTTTAGTTCTATTTTAAAACGGGAATACTTACAAACTTGGAAATCGGTATGTTTATAGTGCATAAGCTATAAAATAACAACAAATAATAAAATTTGGTCAAGCGCGTGTCGGACTCAAAAAATCAACCACATTAACTTACTGAAATTTCAACTATTATGTTTATGTGGTGGTACGGAACCCTCAGTGCGCGAGTCCGACTCGCACTTGGCCGGTTTTTTTTTAATGTTTCGTATTTTGAGAAAATGTGAAAGAAACTTGCACATAATTTTTAAATATTTTTTTTTCGGCTAATCCAACAACTTATGCGCTAAAATTACAATAATTTAAGAAATACTATAAGAATTAAGCCAATTACAGGTTTTTCTATTCTATTCATCATCATCATATCGTGTGGGTTGCAAGGTCGATGACCGACCTCACAAACCCTGGTGTCAGAGTTGTTGAGCCGCCAAAGGCCTCTGACATGGCTCATTAACGACTACATCCGTAGATAGTAGTCGGGACCAACGGCTTTACGTGCCTTCCGAAGCACGGAATCATCTAACTTTTCGGGCAATCAGGTGATTCATCCTGCAATGCCCTAACCAAACTGGGGAGGTCGCACAAAGAGATTTTTGTTTGACAGTGTCCCCACTGGGAATCGAACCCAGAACCTCCGGATCGAGAGCCGAACCCTCTAACCACTAGACCACGGAGGCTGTTAAAGATAATTAATAAGTGTCAACAAATTAAACAGTTTGTACGCACAGCAGCAAGCACCGCGACCCTATGCGACGATACCTAAGCTTACTAGTTTTCCTTGTCGCAAGAATTACTAAAAG
Source organism: Athrips mouffetella (assembly GCA_947532105.1). NCBI lineage: Eukaryota > Metazoa > Arthropoda > Insecta > Lepidoptera > Gelechiidae > Athrips > Athrips mouffetella. The sequence goes on from OX383967.1 coordinate 28,227,806, forward strand.
CAAAAATTCTATTAACTATAGAACGACCTCAAACTAAAATAACAACAAATAAATCTTTGTAACGTATATACAAAACGCAAAAAAGAAACAGTGTCTCGAAGCACACTGCAGGTAATTTATAAGACGGCAGATTTAAGAGGTACACTGCCCCACCTGTGACTTATTTATAGCTACAACCCCGCATTTTCGCTGAGTAATAGAATGGTATCAATATTTGGGAGTATTTTGAATATGTTTGGGGTTTTTTGACGTAAAATACGCATGAGAGTGCAAATGTTAACATAGAGATATTTTTTATCAAATAAATAGACAAAACGATAGCAATTTTAAAGAATGCTAGCAAGCAATTTTTCAAACGATAGAAATTTTTCAATTAAAACAAAATTTATTGTCATTAGAAAAGTACAAAAGCAACGTCAGTCCTGACGAAAAATCGGATGAGACTAGTGATATAAAAACAAGAGCTTTTTACGTGCTTCAAAAGTCACGTTAAACAGTTTGATCTATCAAACAACTAGAACTCGAGTTTCCATGATCTCGCTTCCACGTAGGGTTGGATGCATGTACTTTTGTCGCTTGCACATCATAATTACATAGAGATCTTTGCTAACTTAAGACCGACCACTAGGTCCTTAAACAATTACAATTTTTCAGCTTCAAGATTCTTGACAGCAAACTAGCTTCATGGTAAGCGCACTATAACAATCTCCTCTGTGCTACATTAGTGTTTAGTAGTAATTGAGTGACAGGATTACAAATAGTGTGAGAAGAAAACGTTGTGGCGTAAAAGAAGACGTAGTGACTAAAATTGAGAAAGGGATGCTGAGATGGTTTGGTCACGTAGAGAGGATGAATGAAAGAAGATTGACGAAAGAGATCCACAAGGCGAGAGTGAATGGAAATGTTGGAAGGGGAAGGCCTCGGCGAACGTACTAGGACCAAATTCAAGACGTTCTGATTAAAGGCCAGGTTAAAAGTACCCTAAACCGACGAGTATGTATGAAAAGATTGATGAAAGTTCAGGAAGCAAGGGAAGTATGTCAAGATCGTAGCAGGTGGAGAACTGTGGTCTCTGCCTACCCCGACGGGAACAAGGCGTGATATTATGTATGTAGGTATGTATGTAGGTATGTATGTAGTAAGGAAACTGATAATACCAAACTTTCACTAACAATTAAAGTTTTATTCATTCAGAATGTCCATTTGGGATAAAAGTTGGGACCACTTGATTACATGAAAATTGTTTCCTCATTAGTACATTTGAACGGAAATTGTTAGAAACTGTTCGATGAATTTTCGTGGAATTCCCAGATATTATTAATGAAACCAGCGAATTTTTGTATCATTGTTTGTTTTTATTTTTGTGTCAGCGTGTTTTTGTTTGTGTGTCTATGTGTGTGTGTTTTGTTTGTGTTTGTGTGTGTGTGTTTTCGTTTTGGTTGCTTTTTTGTATTATTTTTTTTTCCTGCCTATATATTTTGCAGCCATGACACTAAAACCGAAGTATATTTGACGGGAAGAATAACATTGTTTTACAAACTTGTTTATTCTGACAGCTTTAACTGATTGCTTTTGACATAGCTGCAAAATGTGTTGGTAAGCGTTGGTATAAACGATTTTTTTATCATAGTTGTAAAATCCCACTTCGGGCGCCACTTTTCCGAATGCTATAATTTAAGAGTTTATAATAACATGAAATTATTATTTTCTCTGTAAATATGTACTTTAAAAGAAAATTTGTCGTCACTTTGATTTTTGTAACAAAAGAAAATGTTTTTAAATTAAAAAAAAATAAGTCCCTTGGTGAGCGAAACATAGTAAAACTTATTTTTATGTCTAGTAAAATGTTGACAAACTACAGATATTCATTTATTACACATATGTTTATAATCGCAACAACTATAATAATTCACCATCAGAAATCTTTTAAAAACTTTTCAATCTATTTAGAAATAAATATTATTTCTTTTCAAAATTTTATAGCTCGAATAATGTAACTGAATTGCAGAACTTAGAACTTTTAAAGTGCATTAGTTCAATATCCCATATAAGTCTTTTCACTGCTATTTCTTACCTTAAATACCATATTGGAAACCGTAAATGCTCTGGCAACACCCAAGGCGATTTATGAAGAAATATTATTCTCTATAATACTGTATTTCGTATAAAATGCCGTGCACTTGCTGCAAAATCTTATTGCACTTCCTGGAACCCCTCACACGCAATAAATAGAACGCTTTTTCGTTTGAAAGCAGAGAAAAACGTTGGTGGTTTTAGTAGGGCTGCCACGAAAATAATTTTGCTGCACATCGAAACAGAAGTTATTTTGTCCTGTTATAAATATTCGATCGACAGAGGCTTTATTTTGAGTATAATCCTTTTTTGTGCTTATCGAAAATGTTCGTGTCTGCAAGCAACACACTATCACACTTTTATAGGGTAATTTTTTAAGTGGTTTGTTTTTGAAAATGAAAAAAAAACAAGGAATTTCTGCAAATGCAAATTAAATGTTTAGTTGGATCGGTAAATCGTTCCTTGCCATTTACTTTTTTTTAAAATTTCTTGGGGAATGTTGTTCAGTTTGAAATCGTGGGTAACTGTTAGTTGACACCATAAGTTATAGTGATTCACACCAAAATATAATAACCAGTAAATCAAGAAAGCCAAAAAATCAGACTAGTATGGTTTGTAAGTACTGGTTGTCAGAATCTTGAAATAATCTTGCAGTAAAAAGTTTAACTTTTTCCCTTTCAAGTTTTCGCTTTCCCTGTAAGTTTCATTCTTGGCAGAATAAAGTCATACTCAAATTTCATCAATGGTAATTTTAATTTTGTTAGCCTGCCAGCCCTGAGAGTGAGAAATATTTTTCATGGCATTTGAAATTTGTGAGTTGCGAGAGTGCGCTCACGTTAGAAGCAGCTATGATTTATTTTCATACTTATTTCAACTGTTCAACGTTGATTGAAGTAGGCAACAAATCATTTATAACATTTTGAAAGATCTTTTATGCTTTCATTATTATTTAGGGGATCACGACTTTTTGCTCGCTTTGGCTCTTAACTTTTAAAAAGCATCTTTTTATGTTGATGACGTTCTGGTTTTTGCTTCAGAATAAAGAAAGAAAGTAGGTTGCAGACTTATTTGAAATGAAAATTGGATTTTATGGAAATGAAAATCGAATGGAAATGAAATATAATTAATATGGCTGCTGTTATTGATTAACTTAACTCATTAACGTCTGTAATCCTTTGTCTTAAGACTAAATTTACAAACTATTCTTGGACCAAAACGTCCAGTTGTCATTACAAGCAAATTCCAACTACTTCAATCTTTAACCGTTGTCTTGTAAACAATCTGAACATCTCAAAGATTCTAGAAACTTCTTTCTAGTTTACAACAAACGGGCAAGAAGTCTCTAATGATTTGTACTCTAAAACATTCTACGGAAATTTTACTGAAGGAAAGTTTTATTCTCGGATCTGGCAATTCCTTGGAAACGTGGAGATGTAAGCGCACTTTACCTGCATCTATTCTTAAACTGAGCAGTGCTGGATTTAGATAGAGTTCTCTAAAATTGAGACAGGAATACTGACTGGTCATACAGAGAGGATGAATGAGCGAAGACTGACGAAAGAGCGATCCCGGCGAGAGTGTATCGAAATGTTGGATGGGAAAGGCTTCAACGAACCATCTATGAACAAAGTCAGGATGTTCTAAAGAAAGACCAGGTTAAAAGTACCCTTAACCAACGAGCATGTATGAAAAGGTTGATAGAAGTAGAGGATGCGAGCGAGGGAAGTATGTCAAGATCGTAGAAGGTAGAGGGCTGTGGTCTATGCCTAGCCTGACGGAAAACAGGCATGATGATATGTAAGTAGGTATGTGTATCTACATATTTGTTACTTATCTTCTTTTACCTAATGCGAGTTTTGAGGTAGTGACTAATGGAATCACCATGTTGCCACAGGTTTTAAAAAGCCTAGTTGTTAACTTTGGTTTGACAGAATTAAAACAAACGCTAGCATAGTTCGACGGCTTGGGGATACAAGCTTATGATATTTAGTGCTACGTACTTCAATGAGAAAGAAATATTTGTTATTCAATCATGAGCTGCATTTATTTATTTTGATGGGCACTAATACCTACGAGTATTACCATCAAAAACTAAGTAGAAAGTTCTTATTACCTACTTACAATTATACAAATATCTTTCGATGTTTACAAGGTTATATGGATTTCAATAAGTCATTACTCAAACAAAATATGAAAAGACTGCTTGTTTAATTTATACCCTTCTGTATTCAAAACAGCACTGTTCTCGAAGGTATAAAGTGACGCGCCAAAACTTGTTTCAAGTTGTTAGCTCGTTGGAACCTGTTCCTGACTTCTTCAGTCAGAGCTACAGCGTGTTCGGCTTTGTTACAGCTTCCAAGGTTGGTTTGATGCGAGTTTTAAACTAGTGCTGTGACCATAGAATACATAGTGCTGTGACCATAGAATACATGAAACAGAGTTAGAAAGGCAATGCTGACAATTTTGTACGGGAACCGGTGTCGCCAGTTTGCACACATTTACACGATAAATTATATTTTCACTACATAAAAAAACCGCTAGCTATTTGTCGTCTACTGGTGAATCGAAAAAGTCAAAAGAGCCAAATCCAAGCAATCAAAAATTTACCGTATTACATTACGTTATAACATTATTTTCAAAAACGTCAAAATCTGACGTTTTTGGGTGAGAAAGAGACAAAGATAAAATGTGGCCATACTAATAAAGTTTGCACAAAACGGTTCAAAAAGTATCCATTGGATCTTTCTTTGTTTTAGCTTTCCTTTTAAATATTTCCCTAACAATATATTTATAAATGTGTGCAACATTATGCATAATACTTAAAAAAATAATTTAGATTTTTCTTTACTGAAAATAGAAAGTTAGCGATTTTGAAATATTAAATTGTTGTGTTGTACTGGTATCATTATTGTGCAAATGCTAGGGATGTATGTTTCATTGGGCAAATTATCGATAAAATGGATTATTGTACTCTGGATTACAACTTTTCCACGAAACATAGGTTTGTTTTAGATTCGTACAGCTTGCAATAACTAACTCTAGCGATGGCGGTTAATGCGCAGAACACAAAAAACGAGTCGCGGGGGTGCGCGGGGTATGGTGGGGGAAGGACTGCGAAGCGTTCATTGGCTCTCCGCGTGTCACCATGCGCAGAAACTAATCGTCACGCTAATGTTAGGTTGTGCAAGCTGTTTTATTTTTTATATCTCACTAAAATCACAGATTAAATAATACTAAACTAACGTTTAGGGCGGATTTCTCAAACGTTGTCCGCAGAAAATCTGTGTGTCCGATGTCTTCAGACTTATTTCTCGGCGAAGTGTTGCTTCAAACCATATTTTTCTAACATTGAACGTTGAAATGATTAAATAAACTAACTATTTAATAGGAAAAAAAGTTACGATTAATATAAAATTTTTGAAAAACATTGATTTGTAGCATATAAACCATCAAAATTTCGAGTGTCCGACGCCGACCGTCACACATATGTTGTGTATTTTCTTCATTACAGTCACTCTTACCGTAAGTGTTATTAGTTTTATTTGTAGACCATATTATCCCAGTTGTATTTTTTATATTAACATCACACGACTTTTTATCAAATCAATTAATAAATTAAAAGTTTTTGTAATCATTAAAATTGTGTCGGGTGGAATTCCTCAACACGTCACGGTGTATTTTTTTCCAGTTCAGATGTGAAAACTACCATACTGACTTTATTATGATAAATGGCAACACTTTTATACGATGCGCGACCCGCCATATTTTAATTTCTGACAGCCAGTCTAGCCAAAATCCGGGTTTGAAGTGGTTGTGCGAAGCGTGGTATAGATGACAGTTCCACTACAAACGGTCGTTTTCGAAGGTAAGATGACTGTTTATTGTTGATTTTTTTACGCTATCTGTTTTCGTGTATATTCTTTAGATTAGGAATAGTAGTAATTTGTATTCATTTGCAATAATTTGCCCATAATTTGCGTTTGATTGACGATGTATCGCCATACGTCACATCCATTACGTGGCGTGATGTATAAGGGATTGAAAAACGTTACGAAATGGAATTCTAAAGCTGTGTTCAGAAGGAATGGAACTGGGATTTAAATTAATCATAATTCAAATAATTAGTAAATTAACTAGTTGCTGTCTAGTTGATAGTGTATCATTTTCTAGGTCCTATCCTGGTTCTAATCTCGGCTGGGTAGGTTAAAAAACTAGACTGTTCAAGTTTACCTAAGTATGTTCTCCTATAATTTACTCCCTTGTGTTTACCTAAAATACTAGATTGTTCATCTAAATTTGGTAAACAGTATGTTAGGCGAAATATGTAAATAATGAGAACGTTGTGTTGTGGGAACGTCATGGGTACGTCATAGGTTCGTCATGAGGTACGTCATGGGTACTTCATGAGTATGTCATGGGTACGTCATGGGTACGTCATGTGTACGTCATGATGTAAGTCATGGGTACGTCATTAGTACGTCATGGGTACGTCATGAGTACGTCATGGGTACGTCATGAAGTACGTCATGGGTACGTCATGAAGTACGTCATGGGTACGTCATAAGTACGTCATGGGTACATCATGAGGTACGTCATGGGTACTTCATGAGTACGTCATGGGTATGTCATGGGTTCGTCATTGGTACGTCATGGGTATGTCATGATGTATGTCATGGGTACGTCATGATGTAAGTCATAGGTACGTCATGGGTACGTCATAAGTACGTCATGGGTACGTCATGAGTGCGTCATGAGTAAGTATGTCATGGGTACGTCATGGATAATTTTTAACACCTGGCATAATCATGTATAAATTTTATTAACCTATACCTTTTTATTATTTTAGGTTTTCAAAATGGCGTTGACGGCTGCTGAGAGGGCTGAGGTATAGAGAAAAAATTAAACTGGACAAGGAAAAATATGATGAATATAAAAAAAAAGAGTTAGATAGACTTAAAAAAACCCAAAAAAAGATTGAAGATTTAACTGACGATGAAAAAAAGGAAAGGAGAAAAAAGTGGAAATTGAAAAAAGAATTTAAGTTTGAGTGATAAAGAGTTAGTTTGATATTTAAGAGCTGTTACATAATTAAGTATTATCTATCTTTTAATTGCTTAATTTTCAATACAATGTGACCATTGCCTTATAGTTCCTTAACGTCACGTCACTTTCCATTACCGTGACGTGTCTTATGTTCTTGTGATATTTAAATTTAATTTTAAAATAAGTAATGCTATGATATTTGCTACGGGAAGACTAATAAAAAGACTCTGTAGAACATATTTTATATTTTTAATAGAATTATACTACTATGTGTCGTTTAAAGCAGAATAACCGACATTGTTGTGAGGTATTTTGTACCAAAAAGTGACGTAATGTTACATTTATGATTCTGTACGATTTATGTTTGAAAATTAGACAGAATTTGATATATGAGTCGATGTTAATTGTTCTCATTTATGTATAGTAAATACAATTTTTGCAAACAAATGAGTAGTTTACCTTTAATAACAACTCAAAATAGTGACGTAATGGAACTCATAATTGACCGAGCACATTTTTGACTTCATTTTATGCGAAAACTAATGAATATTTAGAGTAATAATTACAATTTTATAATAATTTATTAAAAAATTATTAAATTAAGACACAAAGGCAGGAAAAATAAACATATTCGATATTGAGGAATTCCATTACGTGACGGACAACGTTTGAGAAATCCGCCCTTACAGATCCGATTGTCAGGCGGCGGGGTGAAGAAGGACGTACTTGATGATAGGGAATCCAGGCGCTGGTTCTTATTAGAGGTCACACTGCATCAATCAATCTTTACACAAAACATTGTAAATTCAAAGTCACTTTGTATTATTCACAGGTGTTTTTGTCGTTTTAGATATTATTTTCATGAGAAAAGAATTGCGCGCGCGGCCATTGCTTTTTCATTGATGTTTCAGGCAGGTACGGGGGGGGGGGGGGGAAGAGAGGGAAGGAAAGGATGCGTTCTTAATTAGTTTTATTGTGTTGTGTATTGCCTGGAAACGCATCATAATAACTTTTGTTTGAGAAACCAAGTATTTACTTACACCTTGTATACGAGTTTTAGTTTTATACTCATTCTTTATTAGGGTTTCGTACCGAAAGGGTGAAAAACGGGACCTATTGATATGCCTCCAATGTCTGTCTGACTGTCAGTGGGCTGTATCTCATGAACAGTAATAAATATATAAATTAATTGTGGCTCCGATACTAAAGACCTTTTTTAGGCGATTTTTGTTTATGCTCTATCTTAAAAACGGGAACACTTGAAAACAAGAAAATAGCAATGTTTATAGTGCATAAGCTATAAAATAAAAATTGCAATGTTTATAGTGCATAAGCTATAAAATAACAAAAAATAATAAAATCTAGTCAAGCTCGTGTCGGACTCAAAAAATCTAGCACAGGAACATACTGAAATTTCTAATACAATCGTGATTATGTGGTGGTACGGATCCCTCGGTGCGCGAGTCCGACTTGCTCTTGACCGGTTTTTTATTAGAAGATCCCTGCGTGTAAATATTCTTCAACAATAATATAGATCATGAAGCATTGTTTTGTTTTATTATTTACATGATATTTACATTTTTCTTATTTATATCTCACTAATATTAAAAAGATAATTTATTTTAGTTTGAATTTTTATATGTTTGGATGTTTGTTACTCTTTCACGACACAGCCACTAAACAGAATTTGATTAAATTTGGCAGGAATATGGACTTAGACCTACATAATATCTGGGTACTCTTTTTTCGAATTCCACGCAAATGAAGTCGTGGGCAACTGCTAGTCAGCAATAATCAGGAATCGCACTGGAAATGTTCAGAGACTATCTCTCTGACCGATCACAGTGCGTCAAAATTGAAAATCAAATAAGCTCAGACGAACAAATTACCTGTGGAGTACCTCAAGGTTCAATATTAGGACCTACTCTTTTCAAAATTTACATAAATGACTTATGCACTTTGTCTATACCTAACTGCGAGATTTTTACATACGCTGATGATACGGCTTTGATAGCACAGGGTGCTGATTGGCACAGCGCAATAAAAAATGCAGAATATGCTCTTCGAATAATGTACAGCTGGCTGTCAACCAACCTCCTTACACTGAACATCGAAAAATCCAAATATTTACCCTTCTCAATCAGGTCAACTAATCAGCTACCTCAATCAATGTCAATTAAAGCACATACCTGTTCTCTCTCTTCATCCGACTGCAGTTGTCTCACCCTCTCGCGCTCATCTCACCTCAAGTATCTCGGTATTCATCTAGACCAACATTTGAACTGGAATGTGCACCTGGACGCGCTTACGGCTCGTACTCGTCGTTTAATATATATATTTAAGACCCTAAGACAGTCAGCTGATCGTGAGACTCTTAAACTAGTATACACCGCTCTTTGTCAATCGTTACTTACCTATTGCATTCCGGTATGGGGGGGTGCAGTTAAAACATCTATGCTACAGCTAGAAAGAGCCCAAAGAGCTGTATTGAAAGTTATGCTCTCAAAACCCTTCAGGTTTCCAACCTCAGATCTATATTCTATAGTGAAAGTCTTGACTGTAAGACAGCTTTTTGTGCTCCGAGCTACCCTACGCAGACACATTAAAAACCCACCTTCTCCTGACCCTAACAAACGAACTAGTCGTGACATTTGTGTTGTTGACACTCATAAGACATCTTTTGCTGCTCGTCAATACTTTATTCTTAACTCCCATATATATAACACAATACATAAACTTATTAATATCTACAATCTAAGTAAATATGAAGTTAAAACTAAAATCGAAAAGTTACTTCTTAATTACAACTATACACAAACCGAGGATGTACTGACTAAATAATTCACTCTAACCTATGTAGACATACCTTCCCAAAAACAGCAGACTTACAGACCCACACACACGCACTCACTAACACACGCTTACACACACACACACACACACACACACACACACACACATGCAGAGTCACGCTTCCATAAAATAAATGGTTATTTTTGATAATATGATTATATTATAATTATAATTAATTTATTAATTATTAATGTACATTTAAATATATATACGTATTAACTTTATATAATTTCTCCTTCCTTTTTAAATTTTGCCCATATAGGATATTGGTATGTTGACGTCCCACGACTGCACGTCAGACAATCACTGATCCCTAAGTTACAGGTTTTTACCTAGTTTAGGAATTAGGATTCCACCATCTTATATTCAGGTACAGCATGCCTATTTTTAAGATTATTGTTAATGTAAGATAACCTAAGTCCTTTTGATTAATAAATAAATTTTGTATTTGTATTTTTTTTTTAATAAGAAGAACCAACAAATTAAATTAATATACCAGTAAAGACGTGTGTGGTAAAGTTGGTGTCCCTCCGGGAAGTGATTTCGGTTTCTAACAGGTATAGCGTATAGCAAGAGGCTTTAAATGTCTTCTTTGTGCCGAAAAGATGATGTCACTCTCCAAAAAGTGTTTGGAGCAAGTAGAACTTGTTTTGGTGGCTAACCAATCTTTTTGCCCTGTGGCATCGATCCATCTTTGCTTTTCTTTTGGATCACCTGGGTAGCTGCCAAAAATCTCTTTCTAAAGTTGGGATTTAGTATGAGTGCAAACAATTTATAATTTTTTAATCATTAAAAAATTATTGGTTAACTTCAAAGCTAAAAAATATATACAAGTAAGTATTCAACATTACAGGAATAATTCCAATATACAGAAATTTATCGATATCGTTGTATTTTTGGAAGCACTTTTGCTCTGGTTTCGACCGGCTAAAAAATATTTTTGTTTTAACAAATATAGTGGATAAGAAGGTATTCAAAATGGTTATCGGTGGTACAATAGGCCTCCATTTTGCTAATTTTTAGGGTTCCGTACCTCAAAAGAAAAAAACGGAACCCTTATAGGATCACTTTGTTGTCCGTCTGTCTGTCTGTCTGTCTGTCTGTCAAGACCCTTTATCTCACGAACGGGTAAAGGTATCAGGTTGAAATTAATACCATATATTAGGGTCCATGAACCACACAAGATCTGAAAATTTAAATTTTTTACAACGACGCAATCAAAAGATATGGCATTTTATGTCCTCATCTCCATACATTTATTCAAAAATGAAAAACCTACAGGGTACTTCCCGTTGACCTAAAATTATGAAATTTGGCAAGAAGCTAGGTCTCACAGTACAAATAATGGGAAAAGTCTGAAATCATTAAATATTACAACTTTTCTCACAACTAATGGTAACCAATTGTGGTGAGCTCCCGTTTCAAGAACATTCATATAAGAGAGGGGTCAAGTTGGATGGTTGCTGAGGCGATTTTTGTTTTAGTTCTATTTAAAAACGGGAACACTTACATACTTGAAAATTGGTATGTTTATAGGGCATAGGCTATAAAATAACAACAAATAATAAAATTTAGTCAAGCGCGTGTCGGACTCAAAAAATCTAGCACATTAACTTACTGAAATTTCAACTAATACAATTATGTTTATGTGGTGGTACGGAACCCTCAGTGCGCGAGTCCGACTCGCACTTGGCCGGTTTTTATCTTTGCTGTGACGGCAAAACGGCATTTTCTTAAAAAATACGTCGCTGCTCTTTACGCCATTGAGTCGGGCAAATGACTGAAGGGGTCATTTTGAAGTTTTGACTTCGCCTTTCTAACTCTGTTTCATGTATTCTATGGCTGTGACTGAGTGTTCCAGCGTCAGTTTAAATCGAGTATCCGTCGCCAAAGTTCTTAAAGGAGATATTTGGCGCCCAAATTGGGGCAAGATTACTTTTATTTTCCTTAACTATTTTCCTATTAGTAAATGCATTTACAATTGCTTTTGAACTTTTATTAATGCCTTTTATCATAATGTCAAATATATAAAACTCGCTTTTACCCACGGCTTCGCTTGCCTTACCTTTTTATAGACTAGTAGACTCGCTGTTTTTTGCATTGTATTCTGCATGTTATGACATTCAATAACTAGAGTGTTAAGAATCTACATTGAATAAATAAATCTGAAATCTGAATATTAGTGTAGATAAAAAAACACTATTATAAAAACGAACAATATTTTAGATAAAAACTGTTCATCGTTATCATTTATTTTAATCTTAAATGAATTTTGCTTGTTATAATGTCAGTCAGACAGTTTTAAAGACTATTTAATATGCAGCTTGCAGCTTAAAGTTTAATTAAGTAGGTTTTAATCAATTTGGCTTGTTGTAATGTCAGTCAGACAGTTTTAAAGACTATTTAATATGCAGCTTGCAGGTTAAAGTTTAATTAAGTAGGTTTTAAATAGAGTAAGGTCATTAATGTCATTATATTGAAACAGTAGATAGGTATACTTATTTATCTATATGGAGTGTCACTGGGAAACGAACTTGAGGGAAACTAATAAATAAAATATGATTGGATCGCACAAACTTCTCTCGTTATGAGTTCGATGCGCACTGAAGTTGTTAATTGCGGTTTCTACACGCCCAACTCTGAGTAAAGCTATCAAAATGATCAGTCGATGTTGAATAAAAACAAATTACTCAGCCACGTTAGGGATTTTTGAATTGCTTTTGCTATATTTTATAGACTTTGTGAAAAAAAAATATTTCATATACCTACGTAAATGAATAATGTTTTTTGTTTTTTTTTTTATGTTACAAGTGATCAAACTATCCTAATGGCATATTTTCACACTAATAAGACAGCAAAGCGCGTTGCTCACTTTGAGAACAAAGATGATATGTCTCATGTACCAGTAATTTCACTGGCTCCTTTACCCTTCGAACCGAAACACAGCAGTGCAAACACTACTGCTTCACAGCAGAAATAGGCAAGGAGGTGGTACTTCACCAGACGAACTTTGCACAAAAGCCCTACCACTACGAAATTTGTCTTATTTCTTAAAATAAAAAGCATTATTTGCTTATAAAAAAGAATTTATGTAGGTGCATCGGCTCCCGTAGCGATAATCCGCTTCTAAAAATGAAATGCAAACCATAAAAAAGAAAAAGAAGGACTTGACCAGCAAAAAACAAGTGAAACAGCCTGCTAGGGGTTTGGTCGTGAGAAATATCCAATTTAGCCGCGTTTTCCCGGTAAATTGACGCCATTTTTCATTTCGGCCGACGCCATGTTGCCCAGTGGCGCCGCCATTGCGGTTTGTAAGTAATAAAAAGCGAGAAAATAAATAAAATTTATTTTATTGTGTCTCTTCTAATAATTCACAGTTTTGTTCGATGAAAAATAGGCGTCTTAATTTACTTAATTAGGTACTTTATATTTCAAAATAAATACTTACTGATAAAAATCACACAGTTCATAAAAAAATAATTACTCAAGCCTTCATCAAAGTTTATCAAAGCCGTACATCGGCTTAAGCATGGCAACTTCAGAACCTTTTACAACCTTGAACGTGATTGGGTGTTTAATTCAATCTATTTATTTCGGCTGGTAATACTGAATAGGGAACGCCTTCTGAATAAGCTATGTGTGTACGCTGGTAAATAGACTGAAGATATATTTTGTTACATGGTGCAACAAAAGGGGTATAACAGTCCTGAAATATTGCCCCTGAAACTAGATTACTTTCCGGAGCATACGTCGAAAAAAAAAATACTTCCCATACAAAATGCACTATCAGCTTGTCACGGAGCGGGGCTGCATGCCTCGCATGCTGCCTCCTTTCGTGATCCTGGCTCTATCGTCCTGGCCCAAAATTCCAAATTCCTATTTCAAATGTCTTCTATCTCTGTCTTTCGGTGTCATTCGTGTCAAAAACAGTCAGTTTACCTTTGATTCTGGTCGTGCTCGGACGTGCCCGCGCGCAGCACGACCACCGCCTTGTATTTTGTACCTACTTTGTCATAATAAACTCGTTCCCTTGCGTTGTTTTTTGCCTAACCCCTACGACCACGACCCTGTGAGGATCCTCAACTTCTGTCTGCTGCTGAGTAGTTTCCGGTGGCAAGCTGATGCAGTTTCTATGGAAAGTAGATTTTTATGTTGACTTTAGTTCCATGAAAAAAATTGTTTAGTTAAAATAAGATAATTTATTGCTTAGTTTCATTGCAAGGGCAGATTTATATTCTTCAACGTTGTTATTCCTTTTTATTCATCTTCTTTAATTTAAGAGCCTCGCTCTTGTTCGTGGAGTAACTAGCTATCGAATTGTCTTTTTCTTTAATTAAAATGTCATCAAGCCTTTTCCAGAAATCTCTTTGGTTCCTGTTAAGGGATAGAAGTGATTTACATTGTCAGGAACATTGAATTTGTCTTGCAACTAGGAGCTTAAGAGGCCCACGAACCGCGCCTAAAATCGCGCGCTGGGATCATGCGCCGAGTGATTTTTTCTGTTGCTGTCTCACCTGAGTGCGACAGGGCGCTAAAAGAGCGGAAGCGCGATATTGTCTCGTAAAACCAGTTTTTGGGTCTTGACGGGCGCGGTGTGCGGGGCGGGTGGCTAGCGGGCAGCCTAGTCATTTGACTAGTCATAGCATAGCTATTTAGCTAAATAAATAATTTTTATGTTTTGCTTGCATTGCGCTCATTTTTAACGGCGTATTTTCTACATTTCTAAGAATGATGAACTGTGTGGTGAGTAGCGAAGAAATAATAATAACTTAGTCGTACTGATAAAAATTCATGTTTGTTATTCGAAAGTTAAATCATAATAAAATATTTTAATGAAATCATAAAATAAAAAAAAATTCGTATTGCTTCTTTCTTCTAAATCAGAAATCACACATAAAATCACCTTCTAAGCGATAACATCACAATCTTTATCGAATATAATAGACCACCCTTATAAAATAATCACAGTACAATATTTAAAAAAAACCGGCCAGGTGCGAGTCGGACTCGCGCACTGAGGGTTCCGTACAAACCTGTACGTATATAAGTAAAAGTTATGGTATTTTATTGCAAAAAAACTTTATTATGTGATGTAAGTAACTTAAATTTAAATTTGAGTTGATTGATTAAAAGGTAAATTACGGTTTACGATTTATGTCGTATTAAAAAAACTACTTACTAGATCTCGTTCAAACCAATTTTCGGTGGAAGTTTGCGTGGTAATGTACATCATATATTTTTATCTACTCCCGTATATTCCAAATTCGAAACTAATGATAGATTCGAAATTGAGGTCATTTTCCGCTATCATTTTCATTTCCACACTGTTCCATACTACGAGCAGTACGGAAATGGAGTATGGATTTTCATTCCGCAACTGTTATAATACATAATTTTCAATCTGTATAGGCTAAGGCAATACTACCACAGTACTACATACAGCCTACTTTAAAGTAATTTTGTAAAAATACTTTTTACTGGGGTGACGACTGCCTACATCTATTTAAAAGAAAACGGAGAGTACCAGGAGTACATAAATCGACAAGAGGCTAACAGTTGGCTCGCTTCTATATAAAGTGACCGTAGCAACAAAAGAAGTGATTTGAACAAAATGGAAAGTATGTACCAGGAGAACATGAGTCTACAAGAGGCTGTCAGTAACCATATACATGAAATTTATGTTAAAGCAACTCCATCCACAAGCTCTGGATCTGGAATAACTTCGGGAATAACTTTAATTAACTGTTCTCTTAGTTCAATAAATTGATCACTACTCTTTAAAATTTTATTTTATTTTGTCGGTCGTAGATAAAGTTTTGTATGCAACTATACGTAATTAGACATTTTAACACTCGATCTATACTATTTTGATACTCGGCTGCGCCTCGTATCAAAAACCAGATCTCGTGTTAAAATTACTCTCATTACGCAACAGTTGCATAAATAACTATTTTAGTTTTATCATTCTCTTATTTTAAAAGTTACAGGCGGGACACACATTTTACCACTTTAGAAGTGTCTCTCGCGCAAAATATTCAGTTTAGAAAAAAGTGATATTAAAAACCTCAATATGATTTTTGAAGACACGTATGGGTTTGATAAAAAAAAAGCATTTTGAGTTTCAGTTCTAAGTATGGGGGAACCCTAAAATTTATTGTTTTTTTTTTATAGTTTTGTGTGAAAATATTAATGCGGTTTACGGAATACATCTACTTACCAAGTTTTAACAGCATAGTTCTTATATTTTCGGAAAAAAGTGGCTAAGACATACGGACGGACAGACAAACAGACATGACGAATCCATAAGGGTTCCGTTTTTTGCCATTAAGCTACGGAACCCTAAAAACCGGTCCAGTGCGAGTCGGACGCGCGCGCCGAGGGTGACGTTGTACCTGTAGTATTTTTAGAAGCAATAAATTCCATTTTTTGGACCGCAAAACTAAGTTTGTTTGTAAAGGTTTTTTGCAGATTTCAAAAAACTTTGCAACTTAGAAAGATGGTTTTATTTTTGCTGTAATATTTACATAAATTTCTATATGGACAGTAATTAATTCAGATTTTTCCATCCACAAACTTCGGAGATAAGAGGGGGAAATGGTATTTTTTTTTACATTTTTCATCATAACTTGAAAACTAAGAGTCGTCAAAAATACAATAATATATTTTAGAATGTACAAGTAAAGCCCTTTCATAAGATAAGAGAAGCCCCACTCGACCTAGTAACGACAATTTGAAATATTGTCCCCCCAATTTGGGCCCCCTTTACATTAATAATCATAACTTTTTTTACTCTCATGCGGAATTAAGTTAGGAAACCATATTCTAAAACTGTTCCAAATTTCAAGTCGACAGCATGAGTGTATGCTGAGATATACAGGTGTGATAGACAGACAGACAAAGTCGCACCATAAGGTTCCTTTTTTTGCCATTTTGGTATCGGAACCCTAAAAATCAACTCATATGTATGTACTTATTTTAAAACAATCCTCTTATTAAACATAAAATTAACCTCATAAAATAATCAACAAAATAATCAGTTTATAAAATCAAATAATAGTAGATTAGTAGCCAAGGGCTGTAAGGCATCAATTGCAGCCCGAGATATTTAGGCGCACGAGCGCAGCGAGGGCGCCTATAGTTCGAGGGGGTGCAATTGATGCTTACACCCGAGCTAACTACTCTGCTTTACATCTCGATTGTGAGGTAAGTAGGTCCTTATTACCACCAAATTGTAGGTGACCAATTAGCGCTCTAGGGTAATAATGTAGCTAGAAAAGCCCTAGGGCGGTAAGTAATAAAAAAAAAACACATCACTCTTTCAAAACTCAATTACTTACCGCCCTAGGGCTTTCCTAGCTACATTATTACCCCAGAGCGCTAATTGGTCACCTACAAGCCCCATTTGGGGGTAATAAGGACCTACTTACCGAATATGAGAGATGTAAAAAATATTAGGACCTTTATATTTGTAAGGCAGTGGTGCCCTAATTTTTTTAGGATTCCGTACCTCAAAAGGAAAGGACCGTCCCCCTACCCCTAAAAGATACTTCCAGTCAACCTAGAATCTTAAAATTTGGCATGAAGCAACGTTTTATACCACACAAATTAAAAAAAAAAAACTAAAAAACTGTGCAACTTAGAAAGATCGTTTTATTTTTGCTGTAATATTCACATTCATTTCTATCGAATGTAATTAATTCAGATTTTTCTTTCCACAAACTTTGGAGATAATGGGGGGGGAATGGTAATTTTTTTTACATTTCATCATGACTTGAAAAGTAAGAGTCGCAAAGAAATACAAAAATATATTCTAGAATGTACAAGTAACCCTTTCATATGATACCCCACTCGACCCAGTAACAACAATTTGAAATTTTGCCCCCCCCCCCCCTGTTTTATGTGCAATCAAGTTGGGCAACCATATTCTAAAACTATTTCAAATTTCAAGTCGATATCACGAGTTGTTGCTGAGATATACTAAAGACAGACACACAAACTCGCACCATCAGGGTTCCTTGTTTTACCATTTTGGTATCGGAACCCTAGAAAAAATTGTCAAACAACCAATAGTGAAAGAATGCTTCATAATCAAAACTATCTTAGCTTTATCAAGTATCGAAAAGCACGTAAAATGAAAACGGTCAGTGCAGTCGCACGCGCGGAGAGCAAACGGGCAAGGAACATACTAAGGGTATGAACGAAAATCGAAGGCGGAGACAGGCCCTGCTAGACGTCCCTCCCCCGACCCCGCTCTATACCTGCACACCCCCGCTAACGAGAGAGAATCTGCAGCGAACGGGCCGAAATTTAGCTAATTATCGAAACATTTTGGTTATTTCGTTTTTATTTTCTTAATATTTCATTTATTTATATTTTGTTAGTTTATTTTCCAAGTACACTATTAAATCAATGCTTACGATTGGTTTCCATTTAATTTGAAAGTGTATTACGTATGTCATACCTGGCTGAAAGTGACACGTTTTTTGCGTGAAATTTGTCTGAAATTAAGTACGCTCTAATTTTATTTTTGGTAAATATTTTCAAACCAAAACTAATCATAAGCTTAGATATGTTGCATTTGATTATGTCTACGAAATTTGGTGAAGTTTGGTCATACCGTTTAAAAATTAAAACCAAACAATGTTTGTATTGGATTTTATCACTCCGTGGGAACCTTAATTGCTTTTAGCAACAAATGTAGCAATCTAAAAGCTGTCCTACTTTGAATAGCTAAACGCACAGAGGCTAGTTTTAAAACCAACGCTATGACTGTCGCTGCTTTACATGCTAGGGCTCATCAGCTTTTCTTGTGATAACGTACACAATCCCAAATGAATCGATTATGGTTGTTTTGCTGCTTACCTTTTTCTTCAGTACGGTCTCATTTCAAGATATTATTATCGGAGCCTACTATGAAACTAATACCATCTTTTTTATTCCCATGCTTTCTAGTTTTGTGAAAACTTCCACTATTTCCAATTTTCTGTGCCTCGCACCACTACGTATTTCTGTGTCGACTTTGATGCTTTGTTTTGCCTATAGTTTAGCTGGTATACGAGTTACTTACCTACACGGTAGCATCGTTTTAATTAAATAGATTTAGCATTAAAGGATTCTAACAATAATAAAATTCACCATTCTAATACCTATAACAACAGTCAATACCTCATGTCAATAGAAATAATAATTATAAAATCACAAAAAGAAATGTCAAAGTAGAGTACGAAATGCAAAAATAAATTGAATAATTAAAAAATACTTAATAATACAAATTAATTTATCAACATATACCTATAGTATCATTTTCAAATTCCTGAACACTGTAGTAGCATTTCTGTAACAATTTTGACAATTTTGTTTACAAACCAGCTTCGTTTATGAAGATTCTTTCTTCTATTTTTATAATGAATATTTATTTCCGTCTAACACTTGATACACTTTCTAAGAGATCACAAACTCATCGGCGCCATTTTGTCGAGTCGAGCATCTATAAAATTTTAACAGTCAAAGTTGTCCCACGTGATATCGGTACGGAACATAAATAAGGTTATAACCGGTCCCGAATGTCCCGATACTGATGCGTCTCGTACCATATTCAGAGCCGTGCTGACTCCTTAATGTAGTTAGCTAGTTACCGTTTAGGCAGGTACTATCAGGTTAATAGCCAGACCTTTCAGACTAACTATGTTGTTGTCATGAGTTTTCATGTCACCATAAAAGGCCTCTGACGTGGCTACGAGTATTAATAATTTTTTCAACAAAGTACTCAGAGACGTTACTTAAAGTTAATCTTTCATTAAGTCTCGTGCTGTCACTTTTTTTATCAATGATGTTAAAAAGGACAGCATGAGACCTAACGAAACATTAACTTTAAGTGATGTCTCTGAGTGCGGCATTAAGGGCCAAAAGTTAATCATTCATTAAGATAAACCTTAAACAAAATTTTTATAAGCTGACTGATCAAAATTTGGTCTGGTGTTCTATACACATGGGACTGAACGTGCTTTTTGAACCACAAAATGTTCTAAACGTAATACCACTACTCGGTAATTTTCATATAATAGGGTTACGGTTGGTCCCGAATCTTCGATAATAATACGTCCCGTACTGTGTCCCGAAGTTTTGCAAGCTCCATCAATCCCGTACCAAGTCTGCAACCGGTGTAGCTGTAAAGAACATTGATATAGTTACACTACACTGGATAAGTCTAGAAAGTTGCAATGTCGAAGACGTTGCGTTAATCATTTGATAACACTCGATTGTTAAAAATTTATTTAACAAATAAGCATTGACAGCTCGTTTTTTTATGTATTTTAAATTTTCCTTTATACAATGTTTTAAATAAATATCGTTATTTTCTTATGATAAAATTGATTTGCTGAAGGGACATTGCTTTTTTTTTTAGAAATCTTAAATACTTTTGAATACAAACTATTAACAAAGTTTCTGTTTAAATTGATTGTCCCAAAGGTTGTCTCGTGGAAATCGTTTATAGCAATAAGCACAATTATCAGCTTATTATGTTTTCTGTGTTGTTTGGATTCTTATTATGTGTTAGCAATAAACTGGAATAATGAATCTGCTTATTTTTTAAATAATAAGGGTTATGGAAGTAGGATTAAGGAAATAAAGTCAAATATGATGTAAAGTCAGAACAAATTACATAATTATTATCTTTGTAAATGCAATGAAGGCGTCGTTCTATTATTTTTCTATTTTTTTATGTGAAAAGTGAGCAAACGAGCAGGTGGGCCACCTGATGGAAAGTGGTCACCACCGCCCATGAAGCCCGCTGTCTTATTTGTGGCATAACTTGACACTAATAAGACAGCAAAGCACGTTACCCACCCCGAGAACTAAAATGGTGTGTCTCGTGTGCCAGTAATTTTGCTGGCTACCTCAACCTTCAAACCGAAACACAGAAATTTCACGGCAGAAATAGGCAAGGGAGTGGTACTTCCCCAGACGGACTTCGCACAAAAGCCTTACCTTCAAATTTAGTAGGGTTATTTTGAATAATTCGTAATCAACGATGATGATGTGACATTGTATAGCAAAGGAAATGTGACATGCTGGCAGATGTCATCCCATAGTAAAATAAATTAGCACGTTTTCTATTCTGAGCGAAGCAAGGAGGTCCGAAATCTTTGTATTAAGCTATGATATTCACTGCCACTTCCAGCAACTCCATACGCTGTTAGATACGGTGGCCAAGTTTCTGCTCAACACTTGGCGTGCTCCTCACGTAGAGAGGACCAGCAGTATTTTATTAGATCATTAAGCTGGCGACGTGTCCTGGACACCCCATCAATACACCGAACTTGAGAAGCAAAATGTCGTAAGCGACATGATGTTGTATGCTGTGTACTGTATCAACTTTCCGTTTGGTGTCGACTAAGATTACCAACCCATCTCTTGGGATGTTGTAAAAGGCGACTAAGGGAATTTGAATCTGAGGAGAAGCGCAGTGTCCTTCT
Organism: Athrips mouffetella; assembly: GCA_947532105.1. Taxonomy (NCBI): domain Eukaryota; kingdom Metazoa; phylum Arthropoda; class Insecta; order Lepidoptera; family Gelechiidae; genus Athrips; species Athrips mouffetella. The sequence goes on from OX383967.1 coordinate 28,249,252, forward strand.
GCCTATAGTACCACAATACTGCTGGACGCTGCTGCCCATCCTCTCTTTTATAATCCCTGAGTCGCTCCTTACGACACCCACTTATAGAGATGGTTTGGTAGGTTTTTTTTTTATAGAAGAGGGAGGCAGACGAGCAGGCGGGTCACCTGATGGTAAGTGATCACCGACGCCTATAGACAACCGCAAGACCAGGTGGATCACAGGTGCGCTGCCGACCTTTAAGATATTTGTAGGCTCGTTTCTTGAAGGCTGCCTTGTTGTACCCATCCGGAAATACCTGCGCAGGAAGCCGATTCCACAGTGCGGTCGTACGTGGTAAAAAGTTTCTTGTAAAAAGTTTCTTGTAAAGTTTCTTGTAGGTACATTTCTTGCTGGCACCACACGGTCGTATGACGTAAAATGTGCATCATCATAACATCCCATGATACGTCCACTACAGGACAGGGAGCTCCCTCCACAATTCTAGCTTTTGCTGGAAAAAATGTGGAGGGGAAGTACCATAGTCACCTCACTTGTTAGCGTTACGGCTGGCACCATGGGCCGCGGTTGAAGGTGACCGCAGTAAGATGTAAGTTATCTAAATCCTCCAGTTAACCCTTAGTCGCCTCTTACCACACCCACGGGTATGTATGGGTTGGTACTATTCTTTGCCGGCACCACACGGGACAAAAAAAAGTGTAGGTATTCCATTAATTAAAACAAATTAAATGTACATTCAGCAATTTTAAGCAACTGACATAATTGCGAGCACATCACTCGTATGTTCTACAGACTGTAACTAATTCGAACAAATGAGTTGAGATCGGTGATACGTTCAACTTTATTCGAGCTGCCCGTGCGTTTTCTCTACGTATTAATTAATTTGAATTGTCATTACATTAGTCTGCAAAAAAATTGTGAAGCTAATTAAATGGTATTGGTACCAAAATGTACAATATTGTACAACCGACTAACTGAATAACTATACCTAAAAATTTTTAGCATGGCAAAACATTTTACCAATTTACCAACACATTTTTCAGCTATATCAAGACTGTTGTGCTCCATGATTAATAGTAATCAGCTAAAGCTGTCAGAAAAAACAAGTTTGTAAAACAATGTTATTTTTTCGGTCTCAAATATACTCTGGTTCGTGGTAGTTTGTCCGGTTCTATGGCTGCAAAATGTGTCGGTAAGCGTTTGCCATGCTAAAAAATTTTAGGTATAGTATAATTTGACAAGATTTTAAAGTGAAAACTTCTTTAGTTGCGCTTAGCACTTTTTTTAGATGGGTAAAAAATGTTAATGTCGCGTAAGATGTCGCATCAGATCTCGCGTCAGATCCGTAGCCTGATCGAAAAAGCGTCAACTGTCAACCGTATTGTTATTACAATACGGGTTTTTATTCAGTGACATCAAAGAAGTACGCGAGCAATGGCGCGATTGACCCTTACAAAAAGCATAATGCTCGTATTTAAAAATGCAAGTTTTCACTTCTGCCGTCACTCCCGGAGTGCAACTCGTCCTTTTTTTAAAATACTACTTACGCGAAAAAGACGTTCTAAAGGACGCGCCCGCCCTCCAAAATTCCCAGCTTTTGCTGGAACAATGTGAAGGGAAGTAAGTATGTCAACATGCTTGTTAGCTTTGCGGCTGGCATCATGAACCGCGGTCGTTGGTTAGCGCAGTACCTATGTAAAATGGTACGATACACAGAAAGACGCTGTTGCCCATCCTCTGCTTAATAATCCTTTAGTCGCCTCTTACGACACCCACGGGTAGAAATGGGTCGTATTTATTCTTTCCGGCACCACACGGGCAAAAAAAAGATTTGAAGGTATGAAAGTGGTAAATTTTTGATACGAGAAAAAAGATGGTATGATTATATCAGCTGATGCAGTTTCTACGGGGGGTAGAATACTTTATGTACTTAGTATTTCGACATATTATATTCCTTGAGAAATATTATATAACTTCATGGACAGATTCATTTCTTATCTTACGACCCATGGGTGTTCCACTGCTGGGCAAAGTCAGCGAGGCCTTTGCTGCGATAACTTCATAGACAGATTTGTCTCTTATAGCCATGGGTGTTCCACTGCTGGGCAAAGGCTGCGAGGCCTATGCTGCGACAACTTCATATACAGATTAGTCTCTTATCTTACGAGCCACGGGTGTTCCACTGTTGGGTAACGGCAGCTAGGCCTTGCCTTCCCCTCCACTGGTCTCTACTCTGAGCCTCTTGTTGCCAGTCTTTACATAACGCGTCGAGTTTATTGCGCCATCTGCGCCGTGGTCGGCTTCGTCGCTGTCCATCTTTCGGCGGTTACGGTCTTAGCCCAGAGTTTCAGCGGCAAGCGACTTTAATGACCAGCTCAGTCCCACTTTAAATTGGCGATTGTTTGGGTCACATCGGCCATATATGTTTTTGAGCACAGTGTCACAGATTAGAGAATAGTAAACTAAAGTTTAACAGTATGCTGTTTCTGACCCTATCGGTCAGTTTCAGGCCCAACATACTACGCTCCATTGCTCGCTGGCAAAACCCTCCCGGCGCATAATGTCACGTTCGCAAAATGTCACACTAGGGTTTACCTTAGCAGAATGTCACGTTCGCAGAATGTCACGTTCGCAAAATGTCATGTTCTTACAATGTCACACCTAGTCATGACATTTTTCGAACGTGACATTCTGCGAACGTGACCATTTGCTAACGTGTCATTTTGCGCACGTGACATTTTGAGAAAGTGACATTGTGCGATGCTTTCGAGCTTCCTTCAATGACCGTCTGAGAAAATGATTTTTATTTGACACACATCTGCAAAGTGTAGAAAATCGCAAGTCTGAGCTCCGTGTCTCGTCTCTTAAAAACTTGGTTGATAAATAATCTAATCTAAAGTCTAGAGGGTAAAGTGAAATAAGTACCTTCGTTCCAAAATGTGAAACGAACTACGTATCTAAACTAAAGAGACGTAAATTATTTAGAGTTCCGAATATATCTAAACTTAAACAATCTAAGCTGAATTTGACATTCAATTTAAACAAATAATTTTAAGTATTGATTTAAGTTAACCAAAGTTGAAGTACTTAAAACTTTCTTCAATCCATTATGTCTTAAGCAAAGCTATTTCTAGCTTAGGCACTAAGAATGGGCTAAGATACCTTACAATTTTCATTAAAGTGAATTTCTATCGACCGTGACTAAGAAGTCAATTTCTAAAGACCACAATCGTATTAAGACTCGCTCACATTTTAGAACCTATTCAATTTTGCAAGATTATCCAAAGTCGTCTAGAACTATCGGCTGATTCGCCAATGAAATTCAAACCGAATCACACTTTAAATTACGTTTCAAAGTTGTTTAATTTGAAATATTTGAGTATAATAAAAAGAGCATAAAAGTGCCCGAAATGAGAGATTTTCGTTTAAATTTATTTTCGCATGAATTATCAACGGATTTTATGAGATTTTTTAATTTGTTGGACGATAATCTCCTTTATTGCGTTCATAATAAAAGGCTATTTAATAAATTTTATTACGTTTTGAATGAATGTTGACTGTTTTTGAAAGAAACATGAAAGCTTAACAAAATTGCTTAATATAAAAGTCATTACGCGACGTGGCCGCTCACGATGGGCCATAACACAAAGCTCAGAGTCACCCAAAGGGCTATGAAAAGGGCTATACTCGGAGTCTCTCTGCGGGATCGAATCAGAAATGAATGAGGAGACCTGCAGAAAAACTAAAGTAACTGACATAGCACTGAGAATCGCTAAACTAAAGTGGCAGTGGGCAGGGCACATCGCAAGATGAACCGATGACCGATGGGGCGTAAGGGTTCTAGAGTGGCGGCTACGTGCCGGAAGACGAAGCATAGGGACGATCTGGTCAAGGTCTCAGGAAGCCGCTGGATGCGAGCAGCGCAGGACCGGTCGTCATGGAGATCTTCAGGGGAGGCCTATTTCCACCAGTGGACGTTTTTAGGCTGATATGATGATGAATTTCAGTTACCCTGTCAACAATTAATCTACCATTTTTTCCTATAAATCACAACCGAGAATTATAAGGACCTAATTTGTGTTAGATGTTGAAAAGTGTTGATGATAAATTAAGAAATCAACTTTCTTCGTTAAAATTGCAAGATCAGGCTTAAAACAACTAAAATTTTAGTTGTGATAGCTGTGTTGCACAAAGGTAGCATGTACCTATTTCATTTTTAAACGTTTTCATTGTTAACTATCTTTTGCCTACGACTTCGTCTACATGTTAGTAAAGATACAAACTAGCTATCAAACGAAATAAGTTTCATTAAAATCGGCTCTGTAGTTTTTGCGTGATGTTCGAACAATTAAATACAAAATGTCCAGATATCTGTGATTTGGGTTCAGGGGCATCAAAATAGCATAACGTGATACTTTTTATATCTTCAATTCAACGTAGGTACAGAAAAAATCTATTTACAATTTTTCCGCAAGCAACTTTGCCGAAGAAAAAAAATATTTACTCGAAAAAATTTTTTCGTCTCCCCATAGTAAAGTGGTCACGTGATCGACTAATTTTGTATGGGAAGGTGAAAATTTTATTTCGAGTATAAAGTTTTTTTCTTCTTTAAAGTTGCTTTATTTCATGAGTAGAATCACTAGGCTTCAGGTTTCAAACGAATAAAAATTCACGTTGTATTAGTAGATGAAAACAAATCGGTATTATGTAAGCTAAACTTCGTAAAATTTACATAAAGAATTGTTACAGAACCAATTTAATATTGAAACCAAATCTGCTTATAATTCAGTTCTGTATTCCGTTTGACACGAAAACTCGCAATTCACCTCTCATTCCCGTGTCAAAAGGAATTTAAAACTGCTAAAACGAATAATGTATGTGCGACCTAACACATTAAATTTCTGATTCACAGAGAAAGAATTTTAATTCACATTTAAAAATCTAGATTTTTTCTTTAAATTTCGGTGCGAGAAATCCGTCTAGCTAGGTCCTATGTCTGGAAAAAAATATTTTACCCTTGTTTTAAAGCATGTTTTTGAACACCGCGTTTTAGACAGAAACTTACAGCGCCATCTGTTGGCGGGCAGCATAGCTGGCTCACCCGTTGATATTTTTAGGTTGAGGCAGCTATTATAGAACGAAGCTGCTTTCTGATAAGACAAACATGAGAAAATTCTTAGAAAATATATATTTTATGCCTTTAGTACACCACCGCTCTGTCTCACTCTACTATTAGCCAGATGAGATATTTGCGTCCTTGTTGGTACGCGCGGCAGCAAGAACGAATAAACAAACCAGTATAAGCTGAACCATCGCTACGTTACAAACGCCCAAAACGAGAGACCGGCTCAAGGTCAAAGTGTTTCTACCGACGTGCGGCCGTGTGTACTATTTAGCAAGTTTGTGTTTTTCAAAAGTAATAAGTGACTTTTACTGTCATGGCCAACAGCCTTCGTGGTCTAGGGGTTAGAGCGTTCGGCTCACCATCCGGAGGTTCTGGGTTCGATTCCCGGTGGAGACACTTTCAAATGAAATTCCCTTTGTACTACTTCCCCAGTTTGGACATTGCATGATAAATCACCTGATTGCCTGAAAAGTAAAATGATTCCGTGCTTGGGAAGGCAAGTTAAGCCGTTGGTCCCGGTTACTCTCTACGGATGTAGGCGTTACCCATGTCAGAGATGTTTGAACTCTGACACTAGGGTTTGTGTGGTCGGGCATCGACCTTCACACTCACACGAAATGATCATGATGACTTTCAGGACTTATATTTCCCGTTAACGATTATCAGTAGTCATGTCATCATCATCATCACCATCATATCAGCCGAAAGACGTCCACTGCTGGAAATAGGCCTCCCCTAAAGATTTACACGATGACCGGTCCTGCGCTGCTCGTATTCAGCGACTTCCCGCGACCTTGACCAGATCGTCGGTCCACCTTGTGGTCGCCACTCTAGAACCCTTACGCCCCATCGGCTATCGGTTCTTCTTGCGTTGTGCCCTGCCCACTGCCACTTTAGTTTAGCAATTCTCAGGGCTATGTCAGTTACTTTAGTTCTTCTGCGGATCTCCTCATTTCTGATTCGATCGCGCAGAGAGACTTCGAGCATAGCCCTTTCCATAGCCTTTTGGGTGACTTTGAGCTTCCTGATAAGGCCCATCGTGAGCGGCCACGTCTCGGTGCCATATGCCATCACTGGCAACACACACTGGTCAGTCTTTCGTCTTGAGACACTGCGGTATTTTGGACGTAAAGATATTGCGTAGTCATAGTATATCTATTGAAAATTTCACATTTCTAACAAGTATCCCCGTTTCGGCTTTGTTTCAGCAGAAACACCCACATGTGATATTTGAGGCGCGAACGAAGGCCAACAAGGGATGTGCTAACAAGCTGGAGTACAGACCGAAGACGAGGCGGACGAAGCACGTGTCCTTCGTCGAAGAACCGCTGGGTGATGACCCTGGGACCACGTAAGTTTTTATTATTTTACCATATTAAATTTTAATCTTCAGAAGCGTTTGTGACCAAGTAATAGTTATTCTTTCTTTCCGTCCATGAAAGCAAATTAACGTTAGCCGTGCCCAAAACCTGATGATGACCGGGTGACCGCTAATAGTAAAATAGCTTAAGCGCTTTCTGTGCTTCGGGAGGAACACTAAGTTGGGCCTTGCTACAGTGGCTGATAGCAGTCGTTATTAAATCTAGTCAGATATAGGCGTCTTGGTGGCTCGTCAACTCAGACGTCAGCTTGGCTACTATACAACCTGCCAAGTGTATAGGCAAGCCTTATGTAAGATTGGGTCTTGTTTTACCTCTGAGTTGCAGGGGTCGGATAGCAAGCGCTCTGTGTAAAAATCAATGCCCTCTTCAAATCCAATCACAATTACTTTCAAAACAACGTGTAACGGAAAGGTCTGATAATACTGAAGGGTGTGAATCTGCCCATGAAACTGAACAACTTTTCCCAAGGAACATAGGTCGAAATACGAAAAGTCAAATTTAACCTCTCATACAAAATGCTCTATCAGCTGATGCAGTTTCTATGGGAGGTCAAAATTTTTTTTTGTTCTATGACCTATGTTCCTTGGGAAAAGTTGTTCAGTTTCACGGGCAGATTCACACCCTTTAGTATTATCACACCTTTCTGCTACACGCTGTATATCAAGGTAATTTAATAATTTTGATGGTTAACATTAATTAACTAGAATATAATTAAAAGATTTAACCTAGCACCTAAGTTGAATCTGCTCTACACGCCGTTAGCTTAACTACAAGCATCGCTCTCAGTTCAGAGCAGTTAATAAACGTCTCGTAATTGCACTACAGTTTATAACACTCTTTATATGGCAACATGTATCAGGGGATTACTTATATAGGATGAAACGGGTTTTAATGTCATAGGAGATTTCCTAAGAGCAGAGTGGTTTATTACCTCTATACTCGTATTATTTCTTTTTAAACAAATAAATGGTCCCAAAACAGTAGCAGAATTTAAGAATAAAGTTGTCAAAAACTAAATTTGATAAATTATTTCAATTAAAAAAAAAACAATCTCAAAATGTCATATCAATGAGCTGTATTCCAAAGAGATTTTAACCTCGCTAGCGAGGTTCAAATCTCTTTGTTGAATTCACAGTAAAGTGTCGACTGAGTATTCAAAGGTGTCGATAGATTGCGCTGAAGACAGTTGCTAAAGAACTTAAAATAAATCTTTCATAGATGAAGCGTGAAGTAAATAAACCACCTTAGGCAACACTTACACTTGCTTAGACAACAGATGGGAAAAAAAGTTGACATTTAAATATTGTTTTCTTTATTAAATATTCTTTATTAAATATTCCTACAACGACGTCTATCAAGAAAAGGAAAACTAGCTTTTCTTTTTTTAAACGGCTCGTTGAATACCTGGTTCAGTTTACAGAGGCCTTAAATTTTAATTCTAGAAAAAAGTTGTTTAGCTTCAACAACTGGTTGTTCCGTTCCTTTTAGACCTTTCCTTACCCTGTCTGATATAGTAAACATGTTTTCCTTATAAGCAGAGTAAACAGCGCAAGGTGTGCCGAACTAATCAATGCTCAATCGATTGTACGGCAGATGTGATTACCCGTGCCTGGGATATATGCTCGGTTCGTTAATTTACACCTGGCTTCGTAGCTTACTTCTGTTATGTATACTTACAATACCTCTACAATACAAATACAAGAAGCTGTGGAACTTCGTATTTTGGCCAGTCCTTCGATCATAAATTATGGGAGACACACGACTGCTGCTCAAAAATTGTCACCGTAAACAAAAGGTTTTATGCCTCACTCTGAGTCGATGGCTCAGGAAACTTACTTGGAAATTTCAAATTTAGAACACGGAAATGGAAACACATTTTCGTTCCAATATTGAATGCGATTGTGCATCTACCCAAATATATAATCGAAGAGTCTGCCAAACAATGTGGAGGGCAAGTACCATAGCCACCACCACTGGCTACAATATTATAGATCTATGCCGGTCGCAGTGGCCGTTGCGTTGGGAACTAGGAGCCCGGCCCCTTTACCATCAAAACAAACTATTAGTCACAACGCTTATTAGCGTTGCGGCGATGTTATTATTATCTTAGATTAGATTAGATTAGATTAGATTCATTTATTTCACTATAACATACAGATATTAAATGTCATTATAATGTCAATATAAAATTACATGCTAAAGTGATCGTCATACAAAATATAAAATTTACATATTTGTAAACTCAAACGATGAAAGAAGTATAATAAATGTCAAAATAATAAAACAGTAAAACTAAAATGTCAAATTAATAAATTCGTTTACATGGCGATTTTATATTCCTCCGAGTTAGAATTTTATTTGTTTTGGAGAGCTATGCCTCTGCCTCAAGTGTGAGCAAGTGTAGTCCTTCCAATCCTCCCGGAAACTTTCTAGATGGACATTCTTCAACGATGTGCTCTATGGTCTGAAAAAGCGCTCCGCAATCGGAGGCAGGAGAATCCGAAATTCCCCAACGGTGCAAATGGTAGTTGCACCTCGCGACACCCGTATGAATTCTATTTAGAGTTGACCATAGTTTTGGGCACTTCTTAAATCCGTTTCGGCACTTCTTAAATCTACCGCAGTATGGTACGATACACAGAAGGAAGCTGTGCCCATCCTCCGGATATAATCCCTTAGTCGCCTCTTACGACATCCACGGATAGGGATGGGTTGGTACATACATACTATTCTTTGCCGGCACTAGACTACATGTGATACTCAAAACTTGCTCAACGAAACCAAAATTATAGAGCTTTCAACCTTTCGTTTTGTTGATATAAAGGCGCTGTCTATAGTCAAAACTACCTCCCCTTCTAACAAAGGGCAGAATACGCTTGCTAGAATGGAACAGATTACGGCCATTTTAGATTTTTCCAAAGAAATTTCTGTCAAATTTCTTTGTGGATTTCGCTCGTTTAATTGCTCTTTTCTCGGCGTACACTGAACACATTGAAAAATAATCTGTAAAAGACTAGATTTGACAAAAAGCTTTCTACCACAGCTAATTTTGTGTCGATATTAATAATGCCGATTTGGTTTATAGTAAGAAAGAAGCACAGCCCAAAAAATATATTCGATCGGGAAATTTCTTAGTAATTATATTTTTGCGTATGTAAAAGACTAACTATTGAACTGAAGACGTACGCACATATATTTTGACAGGCCCGTTGGTGTGGTTGGTAGTGAGCCTGCCTCTCACGCCGTGGGTCGCGGGTTCGATCCCCGCCCAGGACCAACATTTGTGTGATGAACACAAGTGTTTGTTCTGTGTCTGGGTGTTATTTATCTATTTATGTATGTATATCAGTCTCTGATACCCATAGTACAGGTTTTTCCTAGTTTGGGATCAGATGACCTTGTGTGAAATGTCCCCATTTTTTTTTTTTTTTTAATATAAAACAATCACAGTTAAGTTAATTGTACAAGTGTTTTCTTTTTTCTTTTTTTTGTGGATTTGTGCTGTATTCCTAAATAAACAAATTTATCTATCTATCTATCTATCTATTTATTTTATCTAAAATGCTACCTACTTTTGACAGTGGACAGCGCCGAGACAAATTAGGATTTACGTATCAAGACATTGACTGATTTTATAATGATATGTACAGTTGAAAACATTGCTTACTACAAATAATTTCGTTCAAGAATGGTGTAAATCCACCCATCCGTTCAGAAGATATTTCAAAGTTTGATAGGGAAAAGCCCTTTGCTTTATTATTTTTTGCTTAATGCATTTTATATTGTATTGAAATAAAAAAATGTTCCAATTATAGCTTAAACATAGATAATCAACACTTTTTTCTTAAAAAAACACCTAAATTTGCAGAAAGCGGTAAGAATCGCATTAAACAACTATGCTTTAAACTGCATCACTTCGTCTGAAAGTTGAACAAAAACTGAAATTAATAACATGAGAGTTTCTCGTTTGTTCGAACAAGTTTGTTCAGTTTTGATTTACTATTGTCGTCTAAACTTCTGTAGATTTGCATTTTTATTTTCTTTAAAGTTTCAGCTTAAGTTTAAAAATGTAGAGCTTGTTACTTTTTCGACTGCAGCGTCATATAGGAAGTGTTTCCGTGGTGCTTTTTGTATGATACTAAATCTTTGCATAAAGAGTAAAAATAATTCTATACTATTAAACATACTATTATTATTCTTTCCACCAAATAATATAACATCATTTCAAATGCGCACGGCTTCATATAACCTGAATCTATTCAAGTCGCGAGTGAATAGGCTCTGGGCAAGCTCGTTTCATCGTCGACCTCATCTCCTTCTTTCTAGACTTGATCGAGTTCAAGATTAAGCCCATTGACAATAAAAAAAGACTATACTCTGGTTTTAGTGAAATATGGATATAGAGAAGCACGTCAGTGGGTAGTTATTTTTTGTTTCATGACTTTAGGTACTTTTTATAGAAAATAACGAACAAAATTTACTTTCAATTATGCTTTTCATGTTGATCCTTTGTTTGTAAATAAAATATTAGATGAAAAAAGTATTGTTCGATTTTCGGCGAGGGTGCTAGTGCCTTATAAATCATTCAGTTGGACTGGGCCCAATTTGCTGGGAACTGATGAAAAGCCGTAATGCTGGATCTCTTGGGATGGACGGTTTTATTTTTATTGATTGACCATTGTTTAGATTTGGAAAAAATAATATAAACTTATTTTTTTTGGCACAAGGGAGTGTAGGTGGGCTTCTTGATGATAAGCTTCTTGCTGTGGTAGCCTATAAGCATGGTTTATATAATTTTGTAAGTATATCATTTATTAATAGATAGCAAAATATGTTATAACGTTGGTTACCCATAATAAATAAATAAAAATTATATAAAAATAAGTGGTTCCTGTCGCCTATAGCATCTAAAACTGTCTTATTTATACTCTATCTCGCTCTGAGAACTAAGGTGGTAATTTCACTGGCTTACCATTCAATTCGAAATAAGAGATGGGACCTTGGCACAACCTTACTTTCGTAAGCTTGAAATTTTAAGACTGCCATCTCTTGTAACCAATAATCCAGGTAGCGTGCTATGTAAATGAGAATTTACAATTGTTTCAAAGATATGGTGAATGGTGATATACAGAAGCTTACTATACGTTGTTCTGATATGGTCGTTCTTATCCCTCATAAGTTGCATAGGCCTAGCGAACAAATCCAAATGGTACCGACTGTGTTACCCGGCTACTGCGTGAAATAAAACTAATGACGTCACATGACGCCTTTAAAAATAAATTAAGGAAATGGCTCAACGACCTACTCGTTTTACTTAGAAATTTAACTCAGTTGGACAATTTATGAATTTAAAACCTAATTAAAAATTAAATTTTTCCTAATCACTGTTGTAGTGAATGTATAATTTGTAGTGAACTTTTGTAGTGAATGTATAATAATGACGTTTAATTAACAATTATGAATCACGTGACGCACGTGAGTTTTAAGTCTCGTCATTTTTGAAATGTTGATAAAGTATTTCAGAACGTTCCCATCACTTAAGGGTCCCCTGGAGCTGTGATTTCCCATACACTTTAACTTTTGCGGTAACTTCTAAACTACAAAACACATTGTGAAAAAATTTGATACATATAATTATATATAATTAATGACATGTATATACATTTTTGAGGTTTAAAGTAGGTTTGTATTTGAAAACAATTATTCAACAAATAAAAAGATAGAGCGAAAATGATTTTTATTTTAACACTTCCTGTGTTAAAATCCAGGTGTCAGGTTCGAATCCTGCCTGTGGTTGTGAAATTTTGCGATTTTCTACTTTGTAGAAGATAGATTCAACTGGCTCAATCATCATATTGATTTATTGTTTTCAATCAATAACCTATTTAAAACCTTGATACATCTTATCCCATTGTATGTACAAAATTTTGTTATAATTTGTTAAGTAATTTAGAAGTTACCGCAAAAGTTAGTTTGTATGGGAATTCATAGCCTCAGGGGACCCTTAAGCATACTTTTAAATAACAACACCTCGTTATTTACAGCAATATGGCCACCATTCCTTTTCATTAACGTCTTCCAATCAGGTCGAGAACAACACCAAATTCTTCCACCTCACTAACCTTCAAACTTCAAAGTACAATCGAGTACAGTTAGCTTGTTCATTAGATAGCTAAATTACAGTTTTAAACCAAATCACTTTGCTAAACGAGCGTTCGAAATGTCAAAGGGATCTCCAGCGAATATCAAAGTGGGGTGGATAAAATTGGACTTGTCTAGAGATGGGAAGATTACCGGTATTTACCGTTTAAAAGCTCATAATAATTACCCTTTTAAACACCGAATAATATTTTTGAATCTAGAATTGCAAAGTGGTAGTAGGCAATGCACATCGCTCTAGAAGAACCGATGGCCGATAGGGCAGATAGATTTTATGGTGTCTACTCTCAATTTTCGATATTGATACGATACTACTTCGATACAGTCGAATTTATAACTTCGTTCACCATCAATCATATCAGCCGAAAGACGTCCACTGCTGAACATAAGCCTCCCTTAAAGATCTCCATGACGACCGATCCTGGCCAGGCAACGCTTCCGGTACGTGGTCGCCACTCTAGAACCCTAACGCCCCATCGGCCATCGGTACTTCTTGCGATGTACCCTGCCCACTGCCACTTTAGCGATTCTCATGGCTATGGTACTAACAATAGACAATAATATTAGTTGGATTAATTGTCAAATTGGCAGTGATTAGCATCCAACCAATATCCTACTCTATTGTCAAGGGACGAAGTTTTGAATTTGCATGTTTTGAATAGTATCGTATCGATAGGTACATCGAAAATTGAGAGTAGAGACCCTGAGTTGTGACCACGAATCATAAGATACAGCATGAATTAAATAAGTCTCCCACTAGGCGTGTAATACTTTATCCACTCCACTCCGTACCCCTCGAATCAGATCCATCAAAGGCTAGGATAGAACTGTGGTCAAAAAGGTACCCCCCTGATAGCCCATATATCCCCATTGCCGAAAATCTTCCACCAGGACATGATCTTCCCTGGCCCATATGGAAGTCACTTAATAGACTGCGATCGGGCGCAGGCAGGTGCGGGGAACTGAAGAAGAGGTGGGGCTTCTCTGATAAAGACGAGTGTGAATGCGGCATTTTGCAATCCATGACACACTTGCTTTCGTGCCCTACCTCCTCAGTTTCTTGCACCAGGGAGGACCTTTTTGAAGGCAACCAAAGAGCTATTGCTGTAGCCACTTTTTGGGCTAAGTTACTATAAAATCATTTGCCATTGATACGAAAAGAAGAAGACTAGGCGGGAAACCTAGTCACGGGAAGCCGCTGGTTGCGGATAGCAAAGGACCGATCTTCGTGGCAATCTCTAGGCGGCTTATGTCCAGAAGAGGACGTCCTTTTCCTGTTATGAGGGCGAGCAATTCAGAGATTGTGAATGTTATTTTATTCATCATCATCTTCATATCAGCCGAAAGATGTCCACTGCTCGACATAGGCCTCCCCTAAAGATCTCCATGACGACCGGTGCTACGCTGCTCGCATCCAGCGGCTTCCCGCTTTATTTTATTTACAATAAAATTTAAGTATTTTGAAGTTATTTTAAATTTTATAATTACCGGTCGTTATCTAAAAGCAGTTGTAGGGTAGGCAAAAAAATGATTTGTGTGAGGAACGAGTCCCGTTTTTGACTACATCACTTCTTCTACCGTAAAAATAAATTCTTTTCTAGGAATTAATCAAATCAAAACTCAACGTTGTTGACTTTCATGGATTTTTACCCGGTATTTTAGGTTAAATCGTATTTCCGTGAATATCATTGTTTTAAAGCAAAGATTATAGGATCTTTTGAGAATCCATTACTGTTAAAAGAGTAGACAATAAAAGTGTAAAAAAAATGTTGAATAAATCTGAGAGCTTATTTTGAAGGTTGACATTGAATTTTGTTCAACTGCTTTGAGAAATTCACACACATTCTAACGTATATAAATTGCAATTTTAGAACATCTTTTTGTTGTTTATAGAGATACGCCGAGCAAATAAAAGTTTTACCAGTTACGGGGCACTGAGTTATTTTTTTTTTTTTTTCTGTTCTAGGTAGTTCGATATTTTATAATAACCTTTATTTTACAAATATCGCTTGATAACAGTTTTGAATTTATGTAACGGTAATCTTTCAATGTCAGTGGGTACCATAGAATACATGAAAGTTTCATGTATTCTATGGTGGGTACCTTATTATAGAAACGTATACATTGAACAAATATAAGCCTTATTATTATTTTGTGAACACGGCTAACATGAGAAGCAAGTTGATTCTTGTTTCATAAGTTGACACTGTGCTTATCACTATTTTACTCGAAAATATGTATATTCCGTTTAACACATATTAAATTCTCATAAATATATTGCGACACAAAAGTCAAAATGTTTATTCTTTAAATTTGTTTCAAAGAGATTCTCAAGACTTCAGTTTGTAAATTGTGCGAACGGCTGGCTTTTGTTTGCATCTACAGCATGACCCCATATCAACAGGCCATATGACATGACATGAGACTATGGAAATTGAAGAAGTAGACCTCGCGTTGTCTACATCTGTCAGAGCAAAATTAAGTCTGTTCGATAATTTATTAATATCCGGTCCCCATTGTAATTTGTTGTCTAAAGTAATACCTAAGCACACAACAAATTCCACAAGACTCAAATTTTAATTTTTAACCCCAAGCAACTTTGCCGAATATTTTTTTTTTCTCAAAAATCTCTTTTCGACTCAAAGTAGTCACGTGAAGTGGTCATGTGATCGACTCATTTTGTATGGGAAGGCGATATTTTTTTTTTCGAGTTAAATGTTTTTTCTGCTTGTTTTCGTGAGTAGAGTCACTGGGCTTAGGGAGAAAAACCAATGAAAATTAATACGTATAATACGTCTAAATGAAATATCAGATTATTTACCAACATTTCTGTGTCCCAACTGTGCCCATCCCTAGACTCGCCTTATCTTTGAACCCTGATTGGCTCTGAAAGTGACTCGGAATGGCAGAATTTTAATGTTCTTCTATACGACTGAATGCAGCTCTTCGGTTGATTCCATTTAAGGTAAAGTCAAAAGCACGTCAAGCATGATCAATTGAACTATTTACCGTTCTTTTTAAAACACTTTTTGTGCTAAGCTCTTACTGAAATGTCAGAACCCAGATGGGGGACCGCAAAGAACAAGCGCGTTTTCAGTGCTTCAGGAGATCGGTAACTGTCTAGCTAGATAACTATGAATTTGATTTAATTTAAAATAAATTTTTCTTAGCCAACATTTTTTTTTTTCACACCCAAAACTATTAAAAGAAAATATGAATAGTTTAACGAAACAAGATTAAGACAGAATTTATAAAAAATATTAGATTTAGGTATTATACTTTTGGGATAACGAAATGTTGACACAAGTGGAAAAAACGCCGAGCTTACGGACGATTTTCCACTGTACCAGTAAAGTTCGGTTCATATATATTTTTTTTACAAGTGAGCAAACGAGCAGGTGGGCCACCTGCAGGGATAGGAGATTTTGTAGGAACGTTCAGCAGAAATCCGATGTATAGAAATAATTCTCAAAACCGATAACCATTCTTTCCATTTCTACGAAGCACTTTGCATCATCTTTTTGAATCCGCTTACTCAATAAAAAAATAATTATTTAACTGCCTGTATATTTTGTAATTCTAATTTTCACATAACACGAATCTATTTAAGTCACGAGTTAAAGGGTTTTTTTTTCAATGAGCTAGTTTCATAATATCATTTTTAGGGTTCCGTAGTCAACTAGGATCCCTTATGGTTTCGCCATGTACGTCTGTCTGTTTGCCCACGGCTTAGCTCAGCGACCCTTAGTACTAGAAAGCTGAAATTTGGTAAGGATATACATATTAGTCACGCCAACCAAATGGTACAATTAAACTTTGAAATATTTTTGTTTAGGGTACCTCCCCTACACGTATAGTGAAGGTGATTTTTTTTTCTCGTAGACCCTAAGTGTGGGTTATCGTTAGATAGGTCTTTTAAAAATATATTAAGTTTTTAAATTAAAGATCCCTTTGCGAAATATTTAGCTTATAAATTTTTGTAAGAGTCAAGTGTAAGCCCGAAACCTGCTAACAATAATAATTCCTAAAGCAACTTTACTACGGAACCCTATGTTGCGCGTGGAACGAAACGTACTTGGCCGGTTTCTCTATATTATAGTCAAGAGCAGTCCCAAATATTAAAGTCCAGTTTTACCGAATTTTGTGTCATTATGGTGTTGTTTCTGGCAGGCGCAGACACAAACTTATTGCAGCACCAATTTCAGAACTGTCAAATTAAGTTTTGTTTTAGTTTGTATCTGGAAAAATTGACACGAATATTTGCGATCTTTCTATCCGACACCGTATTGGAGGGTGGAGAAAGACCGCAGATGACACGTTTCGGAGGACGTGTCGCAACGGACAAAGACGTCAACTTTCCAAAATAATTATTTACGCTCGCAAACAATTTTGCAAATGAGATTCGTGCAAACACAGCACAGCCTGTTTACCGAGATATATTTCAAGGAGCAAGACATTACGGCTCTTGGTTAGTGATGTCTAATTTTTTTAAATAATACATATAATAGGTATTTTACATAAACATATCTTCATTGTAATTTATACGGTGTGTTTAAAAACGTTCCCCGTGTGGTGCCGGTAAAGAATAATACCAACCCGTCTCTACCCCTGGGCGTCGTATGACGACTAAGGGTTATTGGACCAGAGGATGGGCAGCAGCATCCTTCTGTGTATCGTATCATCTTACATTCTGCGAGCACCAACAAACGCGGTCCATGGTGCCAGCCGTAACGCTAACCTGCGTTGTGACTATGGTACTTCCCCTCCACATTGTTCAGCAAAAGCGGGAAATTTGGAGGGAGTTCCCTGTCCTGTAGTGGATGTTTCATGGGATGTCATGCATGATGATGTTGATGATGTTAAGACACGTATTGTAGAGATGGTTAATAATCTTTGATGAAGTTGAAAATATTTTCCCATGTAACATAATATTGAAATATGAACCCATCACATTTGTACGGGACGTAGAATTTATGATTGTGTGGTGCGGTACAAGAGTAAACCACCTCTCTCCTACCTGTGGGTGTCGTGAAAGGTGACTAAGGGATTCTTTCGTTCATTTTGTACCAAAGGATAGGGAGCAGTGTCCTCCAAATAATACAACCGTTTGTTACCATAGTAACACCACAGTCTATTGTGCCAGCCGTAACGCTAACAAGCGTGGTGATTATAATACTTTCCCCTGAAAATATACCAAGCGGTTTTGCTTTGAAATTCTGTGAGCAGCTTCATGTCCAGTTGTGGACTTTACTATGGGATGTTATTGATGATGACCACTCTTATTTCTTTTTCAATCTCTTCTTCTTCCGTTGCCATGCCCTAACGGACGTCAGCAACCACTTTGCAAACTCGGTTTGAATCTGCGCCAGTCTTGCCAACGTAGCTGCGTCTTTAATGTTGGTCCACTTTTTGGTGTTGTCCAGCCAGTTAATCCTCCTTCTTCCCCTTCCCCTTTTCTCTTCAATCTTCCCCTATATTATTAGTTTTAGTATATTATATTTTCCGTTGCGGTAAATATGGCCAAAATATGCTATATCTTTCTCTTTTTCGTTGTGGCTAACATTTCCTTCCTCTTATTCATTCTTTTGAGAACGTCTACGTTTGTAGTCCTGTCTGTCCAAGATATTTTCAATATTTTTCTGTACAGCCACATCTCAAAATCTTCTATTTACTTCGGTGTTTAATTTCTAACTAGTATTTATTGCCCATCCCTAGATTTCAGCTTGACAAATCTCCTTAGTCACGCACTCCCAACCCACGACGGCGCAATCTTACCGTAAAATAATCCCCAATGGGATTAATTCCTCCGTTAATTTATCCACCGTTTTTTAGGGATCCTTGACGCAAAATAAAAACCGTCATTTCTGTTTGTCCACGCGTTTTTGGTCAAACGCCAAAAGCACCAAGGAGTCCCGCTTCTAGCGTAGTGATTAACCTCCACTCTGGTCGAAATCCATAGAGCAGAAAGTGCTGCTACCACAGAAAAATAAGGGTAATACGAAGGAGGATTGAAGGAATAATTCGTCACAAGGTAGTGAAGGCATCGTTCTATTAATTTAACGGGTTATTTTGAATATTTCCTAGTGATCATTGAGGACATATTGGTAGATGTCATCCCATAGTAAAATAAATTAGCAAGGTATCTATTCCGTGCGAAGCTATCAGTTCCGAAGTATTTGGCAGCCACCAAGGCTGCTACCATACACATCAGTTTAAAAGCAAAGAAAATTTTAGCCTTTTCAGCTTCGCTTTTACGAGACGCCATCTTTCGAGATTTTTTAAACTGTTTCCTCGGTGGGGACAACGGGACGGAACTGTTCCGCCTAAAAGCAGGACGTAGAGTCACATTTAGGGCTTGCAAGTCGAATATTCGAATAATTCTAATATTCACCTCATTTGACTATTCGAATAATAAAGATGGTGAAATTTGAATATTCGAATATTTTTTGTTCTATATATTTTTTTCATGCAGTCAAATTAAAACGTCAGACAAGTAGTAATGTTTGAATACTTCGAATACTACCCAAAAAATAAATCGAATACTAAAATAATCGAATATTTGCAAGCCCTAGTCACATTACGAGTACATGTCCCTCTTAGATTATACCAAGCATTTTAGCTGTGATTTCAGCTATGAAGCTCCACGCGCTTATTCCACCATCTCCCTTCTACTACCGGGAGTCCAGACGCACCGCAAGATATAACCCATACTTGGTTGATATTCCGCACATTCGCACAAAGCGCTTTGAAACATCTTTTATAATGCGCACGACTAAAGAGTGGAATTATCTGCCTGCGTCTGTGTTCCCGAGTTCATATAACCCGAATCAATTCAAGTCGCGATTGAATAGGCTTCTTCTGGGCAAGCTCGTTCCATCGTCGACCTCATCTTTGTCCTCGGGACTAGATCGAGGTCAAGAGTAAGCCCATTGACAATAAAAAAAGATTTCTGGGAGGAGCTGGACAGAGGTTCATCAGTTGACTTCTTATGAGACGACCTCTGATCAGCAGCGCTCTTTTCGTTGTATTTCTATGATATTTTAACAGTGCAGAACCCAAAAACCGTTTGACTTACACAAAATTTTCTCCACTGTGTAATCTAAACAAATGTCGCGTGGCATTGGAAGCTGTGCCCTAGGGACGACTGATTTACCTGATCTTTTTAAAAGATGAAAATGGTTACTATATAAGGTCCTAATGAAATAGTGAACATAATTTTATTATGTTACTCGAACCATGTAACTGAACAACTTTCAACAAAGGAACACAGGTCGAAATACGAAAATCAATTTTTTATCTCCCATAGAAACTGCATCAGATGATAGCGCATTTTGTTTGGGAGGTCAAATTGGTTTTTCGTATTTCGACCCATGTTCCTTTGGGAAAGTTGTTCAGTTTAATGGTTTAAGTAACGTACTAAAGATTATGTTCTCTATTTTATTAGGACCCTATATTGATTGTACAAAAAAACGATGATCCTTCTAAACAGTGATTCTACATCACTAATCGCTTGTATAAAAATATAAATACATTTTAAGGTCTGTCGCAGACATCCGGATGATCCAGTCCTTAGCTCTATTTAGTAGTGGTAGGGCTTTTGTGCAAAGTCCGTCTAGGAAAGTACCACTCCCTTGTCTATTTCAGCCGAGAAGCAGCAGAGTTTGCATTGCTGTGTTTCGGTTCGAAGGGTAATGGAGCCAGTGAAATAACCGGCACTGAGACATACCATCTTAGTTCTCAAAGTGAGCAACGCGACGCGCTTTTCTGTCTTATTGGTGTCACAATATGCCATTAATAAGACAGTGGGTGCTATGGGCGGTGGTGACCACTTACCATCAGGTGGCCCACCTGCTCGTTTGCTCAATTGTAATATAAAAAAATAATCTTCTCTTGTCTTGCATTCCATCCGCTTCACGCATGGGGATGGTTTATGCAATGATCTAATGTGGACGGTACGCATGTGTACCAGATCCACACTGAGATGAAAATCCTAAGGAAACTCCAAATGACAGGAGAAGCGCCCTTCGTGCGCGAACTCCTTGCGGATTGTTAGACAATGGCAAAGGCGGAGTCAGAAAGAGGCGAAAAGATACATCTTGGCGGCGGACCAGTTTTTGAGGGAGCAAGATGCACCCTAAGCCGGGCGATAAGAGTGGCTTCCCACTCGAGCTATGCGGGGTAACTATTGGTTAGAATTTCCCTGCTCACAAGTTAGCTAGCCCAGCTCCATTTTCGGCGCGTGAGTTTGCCGCGTTGTATCGTACATTGCTTAATCGTTAACAATTCGATTATTTGTACGACTAAACAAAACGGTATTGTACGTAAAATTGCACAAAAATTGGAACAGGGTGTCCTGTGTACATTTTTCGTAAGAAATAAACTGAATCTAAAATCTTCAAACTCGCTAAGACACATCTTAGTACCCAACTTCCCAAATTTCCTTTTCACACTGAATACCAAACAGTCTCGTTATCTTTTCAAACGCGAAAAAGGCCGCAAATTTCCAAATAAAAGGCCGGAAAGCATAAAAATCCTCCGCAATCAATATAACTTCATTATCAAATCTTCGATTCCGGCCTCCTCAAGTATTCTCCAGTAATAAGGTCCTTCGCGGCGCTATAAAGTTGATTAAAGTGAGAGTTAAAAGAATAGCTTCCAAGGCATTTCCATACGCAAAGTTTTTAGCCGCAGCAGGTCTCTGATACATGACAAAAACTAGGCCTTTCGTAGATATACAGGGTGTTAATTTGATTGTGTTCCATAGCTCAGGGGCGGGATCAGTATCAGTAACTGACCAACTTTTCCTAAGGAACATCGTTCGAAATAAGAAAAAGAAATGTTTACCTCCCATAGAAACCGCACAAGCTGATAGCGCATTTTGTATGGAAGGTCAAATTAGATTTTTCGTAATTCAGTTTCATTTTAGAAAAGTTGTTCAGTTTCATGGGCAGATTCACACCCTTCATTCTTTTCCGTTACACGTCGTATACAACAAGTCAAGTCGTGCACGAGTGGCCCATGTTCCAAGACTTTTTGTATGAGTAAGGTCTTTATTAACTGTCCTGTTAATAGGATGAGATGGTAAAGGTCACCTTAATCGGTCTAAAGCCGTTTTTTGCTCGTTGGACTTTGTTAGGGATACGTTTTAAGTCTAATTGAATGTACCGTATTTACCTAATGCCTTTTAAATTATTGGACTTTTTCAGCTGTATCAAATTCCATTAGGCACTTTTTATAAGAAAAAATGTGTCACTTAATCTACTTTTATTTAATACGCTGCGACCCAGCTATGCTTTGTATGATTAAAATATTATCGGGTGAGCTAGCTATGCTACTCAACAACAGATGGCGCTGTAAGTTTCTTAAATGCACTAAAACGCGCTAAGAAATATTCAAAAAGACAGTGAAAACGAATTTTCCCAGACATGAGACCTAGCTAGATCGATTTTTGCCCCCAAAAACCCATGTATACTAAATTTTATCGAAATCGTTAGAGCCGTTTTCGAGAAACCGATTACAAATATATACAGGGTGTCTCATTCAAATCGGTCAGTATGGGAAAGTCTGAAACTATAAGACATACGAAGATTTGTTCTTAGGAACCATGTCACCGATTTTGATAAAAAGAAAAACTGCATTCATACATTTGAAAAAAAAGTGTACCCATATTGTATTGAAAAAAACGGTGGTCACTTCGAACACCTACTATGATAAATTAAAGTATGTAAAAACAATGCATTTTATTCATTTTAGACATCGTGTTTCATAGAGACATTTACTGCTTAAGACCTACACAACCGTTTTTTAAACAGAAAAACTGTAAGCTTTTTTTTCAAAACTACCGGGTTCGATTCCCCAGCTGGGTACACTTTTTTTTTTCAAATGTATGAATGCAGTTTTTCTTTTTATCAAAATCGGTGACATGGTTCCTAAGAACAAATCTTCGTATGTCTTATAGTTTCAGACTTTCCCATACTGACCGATTTGAATGAGACACCCTGTATACAAATATTGCTCGTTTATTAGTATAGGAGTACCTGGTCGACCGAGCTACGCTCTATAATAGCCGCATCAACGTTAAAATATCATCGGGTAAGCAAGCTATGCTACTCGCCAACAGATGGCGCTGTAGGTTTCTGTCTAAAACGCGGTATTTTTCAAAAAATGTTTAAAAACACGAGCAAAACGATTTGTCCCAGTCATGAGACCTAGCTAGACCGATTTTTGTCCCCAAAAACCCCCGGGTACTAAATTTCATCAAAATCGTTAGAGCCGTTTTCGAGAAACCGATTACAAATATATATGTTACGGCTAAAACCCGAAGCGCGGCTGCACCTAGTTTTAGCCGGTTAGAACTAGGTTAGGTTAGGTTAGGTTAGGTTTACTGTAACCAAGAGTAGGTGGGCTACACTTAGTTCTAACCGGCTAAAACTAGGTGCAGCCGCGCTTCGGGTTTTAGCCGTAACATATATACATATATATTTATATATATTCAAATATTGCTCGTATAAATCTATCGACAGGAGGATAGATTCGAAACTAAAGAGTTTTACACTATACAGCTCATCCATCTGCCAATAAGTCTTTGTGGCTCTATAGACTGGACCTATTTAAATTGTATTCTGTATTCTTCATGTTTGATAAGTATTTTGTAAAGAATCTAAATTCAACAAACAAGATAAACAAATCTGAATCTAGAAAACGATCTTTTACTTATGTGGCGTAGATTTCCACCGTTTTGATGGTTTTACCGTTTTAAATAGACATTTTATACAAGGTCATCTGACCCCAAGCTTGGTAAAGCCTGTAGATACTGATATTGTCAACTAGTTTTCTACTCATGAAAACAAGCAACATTTTCAAAGAAAAAAACATCAACACGAAAAAAATTTCTGTGTCTTTCCATACATAAAGTAGTCACAGTAGTAAAGCAAACGTAATATAAAAAAGCTTACTATAGATTAGATGACTATATCAATGACAAGGAGGAATGGTGCTCTGATATTCCAGCGAAACACAAGAAACACATTGTAAAAAGCCGACTCTTAAAGTAAGCCGTGCTGCAGTGGTTTCTTCCCGTTTCTTTTACGCTGCCATAGCACGATCCGAAACGGCGTAGACTCGCATTGTATTCTGCATGACATTCAATAAGTATTCTGTAAAGAATCTACATTGAATAAAATTATCTAAATCTGAATCACGTGATCGATTAGTAAATGCGTGATCGACTCATTTATAAAGTCGAAGTTTCTCTTCTGGAAAGTTGCTTGTTTATGAGTAGAAGAACTGACTGAGCTTCGGGAATGACACCAATGAAAATTCACATTGTATATTCATCAAATCTACGACCTGCAATCCTCACCCCAACAGGCCAGTCAATTTTATCATCATCATGACATCCCATGAAACGTCCATTACAGGAAGACCAAAGTCACCACGCTTATTAGCGTTACGGCCGGCACCATGGACCGCGGTTGTTGGTGACCGTAGAATGTAAGATGATACGATACACAGAAAGATGCTGCTGCCCATCCTCTGGTTCATTAACCCTTAGTCGCCTATTACGACACCCACGGGTAGAGATGGGTTGGTAATATTTTTTGCCGGCACACCACGGGACAATTTAATTCTACTAACATATTTTTTTTCTTCCCCAGTGACACCCGCTCAAAAGACGACCGGGCCTGGCGATGGTGGCACGACGCGGGCCTACGCGCCCTCAACCGTCGGAGGCGAGACGTCCGAGAAACGACCAAGTACATAGAGACGGCCTTGGTCATAGACAAGGCCATGTTTGATAGAAGAAACGGGAGTACGAGGTCGGAGGTCGTCCATGATGCGATACAGGTCGCCAATATTGCGGATCTGGTAAGTAGTCTTAATACATTTTGCCCATGAAACTGAACAACTTTAAATATTTTCGACCTCCTCCAATGACTCCAATACATAAGCGCTATCAGGGTCGCCAGTGTGGTGCCGGAGAAGAGATGTTTTCATTAATCTTCAAAAAAAATATGCCAACATTAAAAGCAAGGACCCAATACCACATGACTTTGAAGGACACTATGACAGTGCCATGCCAGTATATTTATGAAAACATTATGTACACTAGAATGAACATTCATCAATTACCTAAAAATTGTGACATGCATAATAAGTAATACTAGAAATAAGCACAAAATTAATCAGCCATATACTAGATTATCTAAAGTCAATACATCTTTCGTTGGTCTGTGTATACGATACTACAACAAAATACCTGACAATATAGTGCAATTACCAAGAGAGAAAGTTTAAAGAATGTGTAAAGCAAACATTATGTAAACAAGCTTACTATAGATTAGATGACTATATCAATGACAAGGAGGTATGGTGCTCTGATATTCCAGCGACACACAAGAAACACATTGTAAAAAGCCGACTCTTAAAGTAGGCCGTGCTGCAGTGGTTTCTTGCCGTTTCTTTTACGCTGCCATAGCACGATCCGAAACGGCGCGGCGTAGACTCGCACTATTTGCATTGTATTCTGCATGACATTCAATAAGTATTCTGTAAAGAATCTACATTGAATAAAATTATCTAGATCTGAATCTGACATATGTTTTTACAGTAGTAAGCAAAATGTTTGATAGCTATGCAAAAGTGTTGAAACATCAATGAGATATCTCTATTTGACGTTCAAGTTTTAGAGTGTTCAAAGGAGGAGAGAAAGACCGAGTTACTTGATGACGGACATCCTCCTTTGGTCTAGTGGTTAGAGCGCTCGGCTCTCGATCCAGAGGTTCTGGGTTCGATTCCCGGTGAGGACACTGTCAAACAAAAATCCCTTTGTGCGACCTCCCCAGTTTGGTTAGGACATTACAAGATGAATCACCTGATTGTCCGAAAAGTTAGATAATTCCGTGCTTCGGCCGTTAATGAGCCATGTTAGAGGCCTTTGGTGGCTCAACGGCTCTGAAACCAGGGTTTGTGAGGTCGGTCATCGGCCTGATGATGACCTACACGATATGATCATGATGACGCGAATGCTCAGTAGGTTCAGCCCCGACTCGTGTAAAATATTCTCTCCTCTTTATATTTTTAAACTAATAATATAACCCGTTGGTATACGAGTAGCTGAAGTTCTTCCACTGATGAAATAGCCTACGATAATCGTGACTATTAATCATGATAGTAACAGGCACAACGTGCGAGAGCCATTCTCATTAAATACATCCCTATCTCTTTCACCAAATGTTTATATCCCTCCTCTGTCCATTTGTCGGAATGTCCGTCCATCCTATCGCTGTAACCGTCCTCTCTACTAAAACATCTGACCACAATTGTTATGGCAGATGAATGGGGGTAGTGTAATCTTATATATTTTTGTTGCGAATGACAATTCACCAGTAAGCATGAGTTTTGTTTGTGCCCGTACCACGGTCAGTGTTATTTATATCCAGGGAGCGTAATATTATATACTAGCTGGTGCCCGCGATTTCGTCTGCGCAGGATAAATTGTAGCCTATGTGTTATTCTGATGTATAAGCTATATTATTGTAAAGTTTAATTAAAATCCATTCAATAGTTTTTACGTGAAAGAGTAACAAACATCCATCCATACTTACAAACTTTTACGCTTATAATGTTAGTAGGATTATTTGTCCAGGGTTTGTGTAAACGTGTATGTATAAATGTCTCGTGTATGTATCCGTTTCATTCGTGAATGCCAACGCTTATTTATTTGATAATTTCAACACATTTTGCAGCCATGACTCTAAAACCAGAGTAAATTTGACGAAAAAAAAAGCATTGTTTTACAAACTTGTTTTTTCTGACAGCCAATGTGATAACTATTGACAAAGTTGAAAAATGAGTTGGTAAGCGTTGGAATAAACGAAAAAAATGGATCATACTACATCGAGATTTGGATGAGGGGAGGGGGTGAGGGAGAGGGTGGGGTGAGTGGACAGGGGTGAAAGCTTGATGTGCTCTTGACTGTACCCAAAGACGTATCCACAAAACTTACGGCCGTATCAAGATACAGCCAACCTGTCTCTCAAGGCCCATATCAAAATTCGCAGGAATCAAAAAGAAAACGTAGTCATTTACGCAATCAAGCATAATTTTGCATAAAATGCAATAAATTTTACATGAATTTTCCATTTTACGGGAACTCTATGGGAAGTTGATATAGGGGTCATATGTCAAAATGTTCCGGATTTAGATCGGATACTAAGAGTCTTCACAGGTGGGACTTTTTGAGAAGTTGCTTACTGCTTTAAAGACAATTAAACAGTAAAGTATAGATGTTAATAATCATAATACAATACTGTCTTTCCCGCAGAGCCTTGCTAATTACCAGTATTGTTTTAATCTAAAGGGACTGATGTCGGTTGGTTTCACCATCCGGTGGGAAACAAAAGGCTCACTCAAAAGACACCGTAAATTAGTACATATTTCATGAAAAGTATAATTTTATTTGTACGGTCAACCGCTTGTCGGTAGAAACTTTTTCAACTCTATTACCACGCCATAAGGTCCAAAAGTGTTTCTACTGATGTGCGGTCGTGTGTACTTATGTAGCATGGCCAAAACACATCCTGTTTGTTTAAACTTACCTAAAAATTGTGACATACATAAATGTAATACTAGAAGTACAAACTTGATCAACCATTATACTAGACTAGCTTTCCACCTGCGGTTTCACCCGCATTAAATGCGTTTTCCCGTGGGAACCAAGTGTTTTTCCGAGGTAAAAAGTAGCCTATGTGCTATTCCAGGACCTAACCTATATGTGTGCCAAGTTTCATTAAATTTTTTGCGTGAAAGAGTAACAAACATCCATCCATCCATACTTACAAACTTTCGCGTTTATAATATTAGTAGGAAGTAGGATTAGCAAAAGTCAATACATTTTTCGTTGGTCTGTGTGTACGATACTACAACAAAATACCTAACAATATAGTGCAATTACCTGAGAGAAAGTTTAAAGAATGTGTAAGGCAAAAGTTATGTAAAAAGGCTTACTATAGATTGGATGACTTTATCAATGACAAAGAGGTATGGTGCTCTAATATTCCAACGAAACACAGAAACACATTCTAAAAAGTCGACTCTTAGGCCGGTATTTCACTGGGACACCATGGCAGCTCAACCAGTCGCCGCTACCAACAAAATGTATACAGCTCTATAGAGAGTTACTCACCTGGTGTCCGTTTGGTTGTGCAACCATGCCGTCGCAACCAGTTCGGATGCTGGTCGCGCTACCACTCCCATTGAAATATAGCCCTTAATACTGTGGCCGCAGGGTGTGTCTTTACTGGTGTCTAGTTACGGACACCACTGGCGCAACCAGTAGCGCAACCAGTCGCGCCACCGTGGTGTCCCAGTGAAATACCGGCCTTAAAGTAGGCCGTGCTGCAGTGGTTTCTTGCCGTTTCTTTTATGCTGCCATAGCACGATCCGAAACGGTGTAGCTCGCTCTGTTTGCATAGTATTTTGCATGACATTCAATAAGTATTCTGTAAAGAATCTATTGAATACAAATATGGAGACCCTCTAGCTAGTGCAAACCAAGGAGGTTTTAATCCACGCTACGCTCTAGGATGGAGAGATGAATGGCCAAAAAAAGCGTGACGACGAGTATATCCAATAGTCGCGGTGGCATCTCTTTCACACAGTAGGGTGACCTTACTATTTTACGCTGGGGGATGTAATGTTATTAAAGCCCTCTGGAACAGCAGCTTCATTTTAAATATTTTATTTGTCAGGATATTATCCTTTAGTTTCTACCTGATAAGTTGTGCTTCTCTCGGCAACGAAGTGTTTCGTGTCTTAAAATCCTCGCAACGCTGAGGATTCTTCTTTAGAACCACTCGCTTGGCTCGTGGCTCAATTATAGAGTCATAGAGGTATATGAAGTCAAGTCCGTTTGGTGCCGGCAAAGTACCAACCCATCTCCACCCGTGGGTATCGTAATGTACGTACAGTGTACGTTTCATGGGATGTCATGTACAACATGAGAATATTATTCAAGCATGGTATGTGCATGTCATGAATATTATTCAAACATGTCATGAGTACCTTGGGCTCAATTCTTGAATAACACCGGATGATAAATAATTATCACCCGAAAAATTAAAAATTAAAAATGTTTCTTTACAAAAGTGCAGAATGATATTCGTTAAATATAAAGTAGTGATTGATTGTTACTTTTCATGTATTATGGTTTACATTTTTATCTGTTAAAAATCTAAACCAATCAGGGTACATTTGATATTTTTTATGTTAAAAGTGAGCAAACGAGCAGGTGGGCCACCTGATGGTAAGTGGTCACCACCACCGCCCATAGCACCCACTGTCTAATTTGATGTCTCAAAAATTATATTTTATCACTCGGTAATATTCAACAATTGGGTCAGAGTTTTTTCAGCAGCAGCATTCTTTTTGTTTGTTTCCAAAATGAACCTTTTTTTATTTCTTTCTTCTTGCTTTCCAGAAAAGCCCAGGGAATTCTTGAAAATCACCGGGTGATAAAATATCACTTTTGATACTTTAAAAATTCACATTTGCGCTGATAAACTGTTGAAAGGTAAATCAGAATACATGAAAATTAACAATCAAGGACTGCTTTATATTTTAAGAAGATAAATCTCAACTTTTGAAAACAAAAATCTATGATTTTTAATTTTTTGAGTGATATTTTATCACCCGGTGATATTCAAGAATTGTTCCCCAGGTACGTTGCATGCCTCATCATCAAGAAGCAAAGCAATTAATAAAATTTGACGTGTATTTTTTTTTGTTTATTTTCAGGAAACAAACAGTTTTACATAAAGTACAGTAATTACTCAAATCAATTTCTAATAAGCCTAAAGTTCCCTAAATGTTTATAACAGTATAATGTTTTCGTCTTTAAGAACTAGATAAGATTTTAAAATTAACAACCTTAAACAATTTCATTTTCATTCAGGTTTTGCTCTAAACTTATCATAGCAGAAACCTAAACACAACTCAGATGATTTATTATTTATTGATAAACAAAATTCATTATAGGTACGACATGTAACAAAATAATCGAACAAATATTAGATTTTATTTCTTATTTAATCGATTCAGTTCTGACTTTACATTTATTTAGAAATAATTGTTTTTAAATAGTAGACGTGCCTAGTTACTGTAAAAATGGACGAATACAGTGTCGTTTACATAAAAAAATGTGAAAAAGACTACAAATACGACTTGAATTCAATGAAAAGGGGCCGCCACGACCTGGAACCGCGATAGTTCAAAAATGTAGTACAACAAATAAAACTTTTAATTGTGTGATCAAACCAGAACAATATTTAAAAATACCTTGAATGTGCAGTTGTAAATAAATTGTTTTGTTTCCCATGTCTGGTATTTGGAGCTGGCGCTGGTTCGCATAATATGTAATAATAAAGCCATAAAAAATATTGCATCGCCCAAGTTTTCTACTGAAATCTTTTTACTGAAATAAACTATAAATACTCACAAACATTAAAAGACTTAAAACCAATATGATGTTCATTCTCACTACTTATTGAACAGCCCTCGTAACATTAGCTGTCTCTTCGTCAATCTATATTTGCGATCCGTCTGGCTGTCCGGGAACAACAGGTCGATACAGGTTTTTGTTGGTATTCTTCTAAAAACTCATCATCAACCAACTTCATTTGGGCCTAATTGCGAGCCACCTACTTTTTAACCGACTTCAAAAAGGCGGAGGTTCTCTATTCGATCGTATTTTTTTTATTTTTTAAATGAATGAATCATTCTTACCTACCAAGTGACATCTGTCCACATCTGAAACTTTTTTAAACAAATTCCAACCCAAGGGCATCACATAAAATCTCTCAATAATGCCCGGCACAAAACTTTGATGCTGACCGTAAATGGCTCGAAATATCTATCGCGCAGGGCAGGCGTGTGAATTATTGGCTTCCCGCATGTCGTCAATAAGAACGCAGCAAATAACCGGCAGCATCAGATGTACTATTTTCCTATTATTGTACAACAGTACAGGTTCCGTTGTTTTGTTTGATTGTCTTTTAAAACTAATGCAAGCTGTTTTTCTCTTTCATGTTTAGATTCAGATATCTTCATCATAATGTTATTTCATCATAATATTCTTTGGGACAAGTTGTTCAGTTTTATAGGCAGATTCTGCAGATTCACATCCAATACTGATGTGGTTGTACCTTTTTAGTTTCCTTTGTGTTCAAATATCGTACATTACAGCCACCCTACTTCATACGTAAAACAGTTCGGCTTTTTCATAGAAAAATTAAAGGAATAATGCATACCCATAGAAGAATATTCCGCAAATAGCATAACTATCAATTTTGCAGCCATTTACTCTACAATATTTCACTGTTTTTCCAGAAAAAATACGCGATTTTAAACAACATTTAGCATGACATAAAAATGTGTCAAAGACGGGGATACCAGTAATGTATTAAAAAATATTACCAAAAAGGTTGATGACCAATGAAGAAGTACATAACCTGCTTGACCTTAAACAACACAATTAGATCAAAAATATTTTTGAGAGTTTCCTAGATAAATCACAGAACCAAAAGCACCCGAAAAGTATTAAATTTTTAAGATTTAGCTCTAAAAAGGTTTTCTATATGAAAACCAAGCATAATGTCAAAATATGTTTTCCTACCAACCCGCAATTTCGTTTTGCTATGGCAACTGTGTGAGCGTGACACAACCGCGACTAATTGACCTCTCGCTCGGCACAATTTCTCTTCTTCGCGAATCACAGGAATTCATTCCGTATTACAATATACGATTGACTAAATTTGTGTAGCAAGATTTTTGCATTAAACACTCCTTCCTAGAGCGTAGCGTGGATTAAAACCTCCTTGGTGCAAACATTGAAATTTCTTGTGTGTGTGAAGTTTAAGTGTAAAGGCAATCTTTATTGTTAGTGAATTGTGTCATTAGGACTGGAGTATGCGGACTGTGGCGTATGGCTTGATGAGATAAAACATTTTCGTAATTATGAGGCTTTATGAGGATTATGTTTATAGGATGCTTTTTGCTTCTGGTTTCCCGGTCCCGCCTGACCTTTGAATGCTTTACGTGTTCTGAGTCTTAGCGCGATACTTGTAATTAGGCAAAATAAATTATCTTACTATTCCCGACGTTTTGGCTGAGTTGCATCAGCCGTGGTCACGGGTAGACCTACCCGTCACCAGGGATGATGATATAAAATAAACATGTATGAGAAGTGCGAAAGTTTAAAACAAAGGTTTAGCTACACAGCTAAATTAACAAGTGACCCGCCCTGTCTTCGCCTTTTTATTTCTGCTGCATGTGAAGTCTGTAGGTTACTTATATATATATACCCTATGAGCACCTTAGTACACATGGCTGCACGTCGGTGGAAACGCGGTTGAGCGGTTCTTTGGTTTCGAGCGTACCCACGTATTGTAGCACTGGTTCAGCTAGGTTTTGTTTCCAAACGGCTTTAAAATTAATGACAAGAAAAATCATATTTAATCCATCTGAAAAAAAAATCGATATGCGGCCACAAAGCGCAGCATACTAAATCATAGAGTAACACGATTTTCGCGCGCAAAGCGGGCTTGCGCGGTTTGACGCGTTGCTCTATGCACTAAATGCTTAAAAGCCGTTCTGACAGGCCGTACCATAACCACATTACAGCAGGCTGGCCTACATGCACTCAATAAGGTACAAACTATCCACACAGAGCGTAAAGTTAATCATATTCACATAGTACAAAACAAATCTTTATCAGTCACGTTGTCTCTCCAAACTCTCTTTTTGACATCCGTTATTATAACTTATTTCGTACATTATTTAATTTATTTTATATTTCAAGATCATGACAATTGGCAATAAAGCACATATGTGTTTTGATTTTTGATTTGTTCTTTACTTAGGCCTAATTATGGGTGTCATGAGCGGTGGTGACCACTTGCCACCAGGTGGCCCACCTGATTGGCACCACTTGTGACATTAAAAAAAATGTTTAGATGTATTCTTCTTTATCAATGAACATATATGTTGGTGTTACAGATAAACGATTTATCTATGTACCTATCTAAAAAGTAGAGATCCTTACCCAACAGTAGGCCTAACGCTTGAGAGGGTTACAGTTTTTTGAAAATCATTTACAGCGACTACCCGTAGTACGAGTATCTGTATAGTGATTGTCAATATTGGCCACCAAAACGCGAAATGGGTGAGGTTGCAGGAGCGACTATTCTTCTTCTGCTTAACCTATTTGCCATAAATCTTGACGTCGGCATTTCTGAATTTAAACCATAATCTTCTTCATGTCCTTGAACTTTAAGGTTTAGACTTCCACAACATTTCTGGTCATCTGTTCTTTGTTGTGCGTCAAGGCATTCCTATACCGGAGTTCTGACTTTGTCTTCGGACCAACAGGAGCATCCTTATTTCTGTCGTCACAGAGCTTACAGTCCTCTTCTTCTTTTCGTATTAACTGCAAATGATTTTATAGTAACTAATGAAAAATGTGTCTACATCAATAGCTCTTTGTTAGCCTTCTAAAGGGTCCTCCCGAGTGCAAGAAACTGAAAAGGTAAAGCACGACAGCAGGTGTGTCATTGACTACGAAAAGAAGTTGTAGTACAGTAAAGTTATTGTTTGTACAACTTTTGCATGGAGAGTGACTATTCTATACTGTAAATATTCTGTGCTACAGGCAGGCTGGTCCGATATGCCGGAAGGCTGAACGTCGCAGCTTGATGCCGCTTAATGCTATTACCACGTAGCTGTATTGAGTTATATAAACAAAGCAACAGCAGGTGTGTCATTGACTACGAAAAGAAGAAGAAAAGCGTATAATTATATACAACACGGATCAACTCACGTTTAATATTGACGGCATGGGGCCGATCCGTGTTGTATATAATTATGTGTAACCCTCACGAGTCATTTAGTGATGATAAAAGCGTACAGTAAAGTTATTGTTTGTACAACTTTTGCATGGAGAGTGACTATTCTGTACTGTAAATATTTTGTGCTACAGGCAGGCTGGTCCGATAGGTTGGAAGGTTGAACGTCGCAGCTTGATGCCGCTTAATGCTATTACCATGTAGCTGCATTTAGGTATACAAAGCATCTAAAACATGTTTAGTTGTTTACCCCATTTTGCCAAATACAAGTGGACGTAGGAACATATACAGAGTGTAACAAAAAGGGTATACCAACCCTAAAGGATTTGAATCTGCCCATGAAACTGAACACCTTTCCATGAGGAACATAGGTGGAAGAATGAAAAAAAAAAATGTTGTCCTCCCATACAACTTAAATCAGCTGATAGATTTTGTATGGAAGGTCAAAATATTTTTTCGTGTTTCGAAAATTGTTCCTTGGGGAAAATTGTACAGTTTCATAGACAGAATTACATCCTTTAGGGTTGACATACCATTTCTGTTACACCTTGAACAGAGTCTTCAT
Organism: Athrips mouffetella; assembly: GCA_947532105.1. NCBI lineage: Eukaryota > Metazoa > Arthropoda > Insecta > Lepidoptera > Gelechiidae > Athrips > Athrips mouffetella. The sequence goes on from OX383967.1 coordinate 28,283,362, forward strand.
ACCTCTCTCATGGTGCTTTCCCACATGAAACTTGTTCTAAAACTTTTGTGGATTCGCAATTTTTTATGAAATGAAAACTTCTTTAGCGGCGCTTGGCACTTTTTTAGATGGGTACAAAATGTTAAACTCATGTCAGATGTCACGTCAGACGTCGCATCAGATGTCGCGTCGGATGTCGCGTCGGATGTCGCGTCAGATCTCGCGTCAGATCTCGCGTCAGATGTTTAAGTTTTGAAGTGAAAACTTCTTTAGCGGCGCGTCAGATCTGACGAAGATTGTCTATATGTAATATGAATTGGCATGTTTGTCTACGATAGCGAAATAAATGAATATTGTACATACTTTTATACTGATAAATAAAACAATTCGTGCGAAATTATTCCCTAACCATTCCAAAATATTCAAAAATGCACAACGTTGATGTTTAAGTTTTCACTGCCGGCACTCCCGGAGTGCAACCCGTCCTTTTTTTTTTCAAATGTGTTGTAGAACGTAAGTTGTTCAGTTACGTGCATAGATCCTCGACCCGAAAAGTTTCCTGAGTTATACGAAAGACTCTGTATATTAACAGGCTTGTAACGTTACACGCGTTGGTAAACAATCGCTCCAACGACCAAAGTAAATAAGAAATATTCAGGCGCTTTTATGCTCACAAACAAAGGAATAAAATATTTTCTATACTTATAAAGTATTTTGAAGATTATTTTTACCTTTTAATACCTGTGCACACATAAATATAAGCTCAGATACATTTTAATAAGATGGATTCAAGCGAGACTTTGATCCTGCATGGTGAATTGCTGTTCTTTGGGATGGCTCAGCCAAATATCAACTAGTCGCACTTGACTCGATAGATCGCAGAGCCAAGAACCTCGTTGGTGAGGAGACGTTGGTGAAAATCAAGTTTCACAGTCTGGCCCACCGTCGCAAGGTTGTATGTCCGTCGGTCTCTTACAGATTGTTCTTCAGAGTGTGCTCAATAGTGTAGGCAACGAAGCAGTTGACCCCAACATAAATTTCTCAGGCAGATTTTATTTGACAGGATGATAAAGAATCATGAATTACCTAAATGTAAATTCAAAACAGGTATCCAAAAAAAATTTTACATAAAAGATTTTTCATGCCTAAGTACATTTTTTTAATTTTTGTATGGAAAAATTTAAAGTACCCATTTTTTTTTAATAGAAGGTTTGTCTCATGTAGTGTAATACCCCAGCAAAGTTTCATCGACTGAGAATTTAATGCTGGGGTCTTCATACAACGATCCGCTTCGTTGCCTAGACTACAAGAGCTCCATGAGCTTATTCCCCTATACCTTTTCTACCATCGGGAATCCAGACGTACCGCAGGATATCACCCATACTTGGTTGATATTCCAAGCATTCGCACAAAGCATTTGAATCATCTTTTATTATGCGCACGGCTAAACAGAAGAATTCTCTGCCTTCGTCTGTATTCCCGAGTTCATATGGCCCGAATCTATTCTATGCGTCTGTATTTTGATTTTGAGCAAGCATCCAACCAAGGGGTAGAAGCTGAACCACATTTCCAAAGAAACCTCACCCAAGTCAGACAGCAAACGACCACGTTTTAAAACCCTCGCCTCGACTCAACCCCGTCAATCGCAGGCTTCCTGTCTGGAATCGCCTGCAATTTCACTGAATTTTCAAAAATGTTCAACACTTTAACAAAGTTATAACCATTTTCCGGGAAATTGTGTCGCAAAATACTCCATTTTTGCAGTTTCGCTAAAAAATAAACTAAGCCTTCTGTGTGAGTAAATTGTGGAATATAGAGTGTGTTGTTGCTGTTTGACTGACTACCAGTTGCACAAAGATTTTTTTTAGTTAAACTTATACATACACGACATATCTACAAAGCAAAGAAAACAGGTAGGTAGTTTTTCCGCCATACATTTACATATATTAATGGGCTCAAAGTAATCATAATTTTATGCAAATCAAATAAACAAACATGTCAAAATTTATGAAACCCGTATATATATTTTTTACTTCTTCACAATTTAAAACTGAAATAATAAGAAAAACCATTAGGCATTGGAGCTAGCGAGCTTTGCGTTAGATTTTTGTAAATAGTCTGTAAATAGTAGTTATTTGTCATACAAGGCAACAAAATTGTTATTGAGGTTTCGAGGCACGAGGCGCGAAATTACATTGATGCCGAGCAAAACATACAAGTTTTCACCTTACTCAAGCAAGAAAATTGCGTACGAATATCGCCAACACCCCATACCATAATAATAAACTACGGCATAGTATGCCTGGTAGTATTATTTTATCTGTGGCCTAGTGTAACGTTATTATGTCCACGCTAGAAAAGCCCGGCTTGCGCAGGTCACGTGATGCTCTATGGCCAAAAATGGCATTTGCACGTAGATTTCGAACGATAAAATTTCAAAAATCTTTTACACGTTAGCGGCTAAAATAGACTTTTCCACGCTGATTTCGAGGTGATAATTATCATAACCCGCATCAGATCCCTTTTCGAAACAAAAACCTTAAAAAAACATCTATCACAAAGTAGTTAGGTTTGGCAGGATCTCAAGTGTACCAAGATTGAGGATTATACGGGTCTAAACTTCACCGTATCTATCAGTTAGAAATGTTTGAACACTTAGAACATGTGTGTTAAGTTCTGACATTATCTACCTTTATATTGGAAAGTGTACACTCCGCGACGTGGTGATGGATCACTTGGAAAAACTTCAATGTCACAAAGCGTGGACTTTTTCTTTTCGCCTTTCTTTTTTGTTACTTTTTTTTAAATTACTTGTCGTAGTTTAATTGCTTATGATCTCGTTGAGTGTATTTTATTTCATTTATGATTAGATTAGCGTTTATTTGCACAAAACATGGTATTAAATGTTAAAAAATTAAATAGTACATTAATATTTTGCTATTCAATAGCATGCAAACCGGTCGATATAATTAAATGATCTAAATAGGTACAGTATTACAGTATAACTAAAATAAAAAAAACCGGCCAAGTGCGAGTCGGACTCGCGCACTGAGGGTTCCGTACCACCACATAAACATAATTGTATTAGTTGAAATTTCAGTAAGTTAATGTGCTAGATTTTTTAGTCCGACACGCGCCTGACCAAATTTTATTATTTGTTGTTATTTTATAGCCTATGCCCTATAAACAGCTTATGCACTATAAACATACCAATTTTCAAGTTAGTAAGTGTTCCCGTTTTTAAAATAAAACTTAAACAAAAATCGCCTCAGCAACCATCCAACTTGACCCCTCTCTTATATGAATCTTGAAACGGGAGCTCACCACAATTGGTTACCATTAGTTGTGAGAAAAGTTGTAATATTTAATGATTTCAGACTTTTCCCATTATTTGTACTGTGAGATCTAGCATCTTGCCAAATTTCATAATTTTAGGTCAACGGGAAGTACCCTGTAGGTTTTTCATTTTTGAATAAATGTATGGAGATGAGGACGTAAAATGCCATATCTTTTGATTGCGTCGTTGTAAAAAATTGAAATTTTCAGATCTTGTGTGGTTCATGGATCCTTATATATGGTATTATTTCAACCTGATACCTTTACCCGTTCGTGAGATAAAGGGTCTTGACAGACAGACAGACAGACGGACAACAAAGTGATCCTATAAGGGTTCCGTTTTTTTCTTTTGAGGTACGGAACCCTAAAAACAATCAAATCAAAACAATAAAATGACACCATAAAATAAAAACTATAAATTAAAATTATATTAGCATTGAATTAAATTATAAACAATTCATTGCACAAGTCAAGTCAAAATCGTTTATTCATTGTTGGATATTAAAATCTCTTAATGACGTCAGCTAAACTACATCGCTTCACAAACAATGTGGCGCCATGGTGGGAAAAAAAGAAGCGACAATAAATACCCACGCGCTCTTTTAAATATGTTTGAATGTACAAAGTTGATATACAACAAACATAAGTGAGTTTTAATTTTGAATTAGCCTGTTAGAACCGTAGCCTAATCCCATGGATTTTTCTCTTCTAGATAATCAGATATTTTATAATAACCCTTCTTATAAAGGGTGTAAGGGACGGTGTAATGAAAACTGAAAGGGCGTGCTTAGTCAATGAAACTGAAAAACTTTTCCAAAGAAACATATGTTGGGAAATGAAAAAAAAAATTTACCCCTCCATACAAATTGCCCACTCTGGTCGAACAGTTTATATGAAGAGGTCAATTTTTTTTTCATTTCCCAACATATGTTTCTTTGGGAAAGTTGTTCAGTTTCGTTGACTGAGCACGCCCTTTCAGTTTTCGATACACCGTCCCTTACATCCTGTATAATTTCTGCTTGATAACAGTTTTGAATTTCTAACGGTAAACTTTCAATATCAGTGGGAACCTTATTATAGAAACTCATTAACATTATAATATATTACTTGCTCACTAAGCCATTGTATTGCGACATCAGACCATTAGCAGACTACCTAAGTCACAACACACAAAACTATTCTTTTCATATAACGATACATATTCGTTTTGGGTGGGTGGTGACATGCAAAGTGAACCAAGCGGAACACAAGAAGTTGCAATTTTAGTCAAATTTTCACGTTGCCGCTTCGACTAAGTGGCTACGCAACTAGAATAATTTCTAATACGGGTGCAGCGTTTGTTTGCATACCCACTGGTATTAAAAAAAAAACTGTAAGAAAGGTATACCTATTATAAAATATCAGATTGGTTAGAAAAGAAAAATATATGGGATTAGACTACGGTTCTAACAGGCTAATTCAAATTTAATATTGTTTCAAATATATTTAAAAGAGCGCGTGGGTTTTTTATTGTCGCTTCTTTTTTCTTACACATGGCGCCACTTTGTTTGCGAAGCGATGTTAGTTAATTAATAATATCCTACAATGAATTTTTTTTTTACTTTAATGCCTTACACAATGACAATTTTTTTTTTTTATCAAGTGTCCCATTAATTTTATTTCCAAGTCTACGTACTCTTATCTCGCTGTTAGCAAGTTTTCAGGCAAGGAATGGCCTCCGCAAGTTTTGCACCGATACGGGGAAAACTCTTTAGCCTATTTTATTCATGAATTTTGGGAAATCGCACAGATAATTTGAGCTGTGGTGGGTTTTACAATCAGGCACAGTTGACAGCCCGTCAAGCGTGATAATCAAACATTTGACTATACTTTCGTTAGTAGTTACGACATGAAACTGAACTACTTTCCCCAAGAAACATAGGTCGAAAAATAAGATTTTTTTTACCGGCGAAAAATGAGAAATTTTTTGGTCCACCAACACAAATTCCAGCATTGTCGGGGCACAGTATGTATGAGGAATAAAAAAAATTTTTTTTTTTTTGGAAAAGTTGTTCGACAAGAATTTTAAAACAGTTTTTCATAATTTGCGGATGACAGCAAAAATCTTTTGTGGAGGTTGCCAAAAACTTTTGACTGCATCTAAATTATTAACATAGTGTTTTTTTTTGTCCACAGTACTTCAGGACTCTGAACACGAGGGTATCTCTCGTGTACATAGAGTCGTGGCAGGGCCAGGACCGCGCCGATATAGATAAGAAGCAGGACATCACTAGAGCAATACTTAAGTTTAGCGACTACACTGCCAGAAAACTATTTACTGTAGAAAAAGATACTACGCAGCTACTAACGTAAGTATTCTTGTATTTTTTTTAGATAGATAGATATTTATTTAATGGCGTCACATCGCAGATGTATTTTGCACAATGACAAGTAAACAAATTATTATAAAAGTATGGCGAGTTAGCCAATGTCAAGTGGAAGATTTACACAGGAATCCACATCACGAGGACGCGGGCCTGTGTACTATGATGACTCCGATAAGTTGATAGGGAAAATTATTGAAGTCACAATGAGCCGCTTCTCTCCATCCAAAAATCTTGATAAATGCATGTATTCCAATCTTCTAATAGATGTTCACTTTCAAAGTCGTTTACTGCATAAACCCAATCAAATTATTCATTAAACTCTTCAATAAACAGGTAAAACTAAAATTGAAATAGAAACACGACCGCCATCTTCAAATGCTGACAAATCCCCCTTATTATAGTACTCTTTGCTGACAAACGACCTTGTATATTTATTTAATGGCATCACATCTCATTACAAAACGTATTTCGCCAATGTCAAAGTAAAGGAATTGTTACAAAATTATGGCGACACGCCAATGTCCAGTGAAAGATTGATTTACACAGGAATCCACATCTCGAAGATCGACGACGAGGAAAGCCTGTGCACCACGATGACTCCAATAAGTTGATAGGGAAAATTATTGAAGTAACGAAGTCCGCTTCTCTCCATCCAAAAATTTCGGAAAATGCATGTATTCCAATCTTCTAATAGATGTTCACTTTGAATGTTGTTTACTGCATAATCCCCAATCAAAATTATTCATTAAACACTTCAATAAACATATAAAACTAAAATTGAAATAAAAACACGACTGCCATCTTCAAATGTTGAAAAACGTATTTTTTTTGGGTTTGTTTATTTTTTACTTGTGATATATATTGAAATGATACCCCTAAAGTGACAGTTCGATAATATCGCGCCAAAGATTTTGGAAACTACGCCAGGGGGCGTTCAGCGTTTTTCTTACGTCAATGTATCGCGCCGATAATTAGTCTATGGTTCGCCCTTTGACAAAGAAATTCAAAGTAAATTTCGGAACGTAATTGTTGTTGTCAATCCATATTGGGGCGATTATATCGGAGGTACAGCTTGACCAACTTATCTGGAGAATTTTGTGATGGCGCCACGATCGTAAAGGGTTGCCACCTATTACAAAAATAAACAAATTCAGCCTTTATTAATACTCTTACTACATGATGAAATATGACGACTTTTTACTGTTTGCCTCCTTGCTCGCTAATACCTATACAGGGTGTAAAAAAAAGTACGATGATCCTTCTTAGGAGTGATTCTACATCACTAATAATTTAATAACTCTCCGGGCGCTTCACTCCTACTTGAGCTAAAACATTTTTTTTAAGAAGAAGTATTTTTAATATTTTTTGTACAATCTATTAATGATGTAGAATCATGCCTTAGAAGGATCATCGTACTTTTTAGAGTTCCGCACTCAAAATAAAAAAACGGAACCTTTATTAAGGATCACTTTGTTGTCCGTCTCGAACGAGAAGAGGTATCAGGTTGAAATTACATACATACATACATAACATCACGCCTCTTTCCCGTTGGGGTAGCCGAGACCACAGTCCTCCACCTGCTACGATCTTGACATACTTCCCTTGCTTCCTGTACTTTCATCAATCCTTTCATACATGTTCGTCGGTTTAGGGTACTTTTAACCTGGCCTTTATTCAGAACGTCCTGAATTTGGTCCTGGTACGTTCGCCTAGGCCTTCCCCTTCCAACGTTTCCATTCACTCTCGCCTGGTAGATCTCTTTCGTCAATCTTCGTTCATTCATCCTCTCTACATGACCAAACCATCTCAGCATCCCTTTCTCGATTTTGGTCACTACGTCTTCTTTTACGCCACACCGTTCTCTTATCACACTATTTCTTATCCTGTCACTCAATTTAACACCAATCATACTCCTTAGCGCTCTCATTTCCACTGCATTAATTCTACTTTCATGCTTCTTCTGCCATACCCAGCTTTCACTGCCATACATCAGTGTTGGTACCAAAACTCCCCCATGAACAGCCAAACGAGCCTTGTGAGACACCTTCTGACTCTTCATAAAGGCGTGCAGGGCACCATTCACCATGTTTCCAGCATTCACTCTTCTTTCAATATCACTTTCACACTTTCCATCTCTCGTAAACTTTGAGCCCAGATACACAAACTCCTTCACTTGTTCGACTTGTTCACCACCTATTAATATAGTACACTCTGTCATACATTCTTCTCTTTCAAGTACCATTACTTTAGTCTTGCTTACATTTACTTTCATTCCTTTCTTGTCCAAAGCCACATTCATTATTGTTACCATCTCCTGCAACTCGTCAGCAGATGACGCAAGTACAACTTGGTCATCAGCGTAGAGAAGACATTTGATGAGTAACTCATTCATTCTCAGTCCACACATACTCTCTTTCAGATCAATCAAACAATTATCCATGAACAGGTTAAACAGCCAAGGTGACGCTACACATCCCTGCCTAACACCTTTTTCGATGCTAAACCATTCAGTGTACGCCCCGTTTATTCTGACACAAGCACTGGAATCCTCATAGAGAGATTTCAGTGCTTGAATCAGATAAAATTGATAAAGAATTAAAATTGATAAAGAATATTAAGGTCCATAAACCACACAAGATCTGAAAATTTAATTTTTTTACAACGACGCAATCAAAAGATATGGCTCTTTATGTCCACATCTCCATACATTTATGCAAAAAAGCAAAACCTACAGGGTACTTCCCTTTGACCTAAAATTATGAAATTTGACAAGAAGCTAGTTCTTACAGTACAAATAAAGGGAAAAGTCTAAAATCATTAAATTTTTCTCACAACTAAAATAACCAATTAAGGTGAGCTTCCGTTTCAAGAACTTTTCTATAAAGGAGGGGTCAAGTTGGATGGTCGCGGTGTTTTTTAAAATCAAAGAGCAAAACCTTTTAGTATATCATATGGTAGATAGGTACGGAACCCTTAGAGCGCGAGTCCGACTCGCTCTTGGCCGGTTTTCCACACCCTGTATAAGTAAATACAAAGATCGATGATAAAGACAACGGCCCTGACTAAACGGTAAGTTTTTTGGCAAATTGGCCTCGGAATAATTAAAGCATACAAGTAATATATTAAACGTTTATTTTATTAATAACTAGCTAGTGCCCGCGATATCGTCTGCGCAGGTTTATAAGTGGTAGCCTATGTGTTATTCTGATGTATAAGCTATATTATTGTAAAATCCATTAAGTAGTTTTTACATGAAAGAGTAACAAACATCCATCCACCCATACTCGTACTTACAAACTTTCGCGTTTATAATATTAGTAGGAAGGATAACATATCAAAATAGCAATTTTTATTTTTAGAATAATTTTTTTATAGAAAAAGAAGACCCGGATTATACCTTTTACTGATAACCTTTCACAAAGTAATTAAATTAAATTTTGATGCTTGACAAGCATTTTCTCAACGGACCAGCCCCCTGGCGTAGTTTCCAAAATCTTTGAAACGGACGAAAATGCTTGACAAACATTGTAAAAATATAAACTTGAAATACATGAAATACTTGGAAATATGCAGAAAAACAAGAACAGCACAGACAGCACTGACTGATACAAGGAGGTTTAAGTAGCAGCTCTTTCGGCTAAGGAGGGAGCCATAACCGTATCAATTTCTTGCGAGGGACCTCCATACTAAAATGTATGTACACTTGTTCACGTATGGACTGTTAGGTCGCCCACTATCCTCGTAAGTGTAAAATGCGGACGAAGTGTCATACGGGTTTCTTTATTTCATATCAAATCAAATCAAAATCGTTTATTCATTGTTGGATATTAAAATCTCTTAATGACGTCAGCTAAACTACATCGCTTCACAAACAATGTGGCGCCATTGTGGGAAAAAAAAGAAGCGACAATAAAAACCCACGCGCTCTTTTAAATATGTTTGAATGTACAAGGTTGATATACAACATACATAGGTCAGTTTTAATTTTGAATTAGCCTGTTAGAACCGTAGTCTAATCCCATGGATTTTTCTCTTCTAGATAATCTGATAGTTTATAATAACCCTTCTTACATAATTTCTGCTTGATTACAGTTTTGAATTTATCTAACGGTAAACTTTCAATATCAGTGGGTACCTTATTATAGAAGCGTATACATTGACCTTTATATGTTTTACTAATTTTGTGAATACGGCTGACTATATACAAAACAAAACCTGTAACTAAATCTGAGGCTCAGTCACTTTAGCTTCTGTAGCTACTGAAAAAAGAGCGGTACTAAGTCCACCGTGTCAAGATACACATGCTTTTGACTGTAGGTACATGTACCTAAACACAAAACTTTAGTATTTCTATAGGTACAAACTTTGTTTGAACACTTATTTCCCCCTTTAAAAGTTGATTTCTAAATTATGAAGGTTCACATCTCTCTTTATTTCTTAAAGTATTTTATTTATCTATTTTACCTAAGTTTTCAAAACTCTTGTAGTTTCATACGTATATTTTTTATGAGTTGCGTGTCTTCTGTTCGAGTGAACCGATTACAATGATACACCGCTTTTATATTGCAAGAAAGAACGCCAAACACATTATTGAAAACCCCGTTTGTATCAGTTAAGTTGTTTATGAGTTACTAGTGCACAGGCCGTGATAATTTGCACTCTTGTGGCTTCTGTTTGCTTCTTTTTGAGTGAACCGATTGCAATGATCTAAAGCTTAAATATCGTCAAAAATAAGTCAATGAGTTCAGTGGTTTCCGAGTTACTGGAGCCACCGCTTGAAACTTCACGTATCCTCTGTTTCAGTGAACCGTTCGCAATGAAACAAACAAATCTGAGCAATGAAACAAAATTATTTCAAGCGGTTGAGTGGTCTGTGAGTTATTGGTGCCGCCGCTTGGAACTTCGATAGTACTCTGTTTGCGTGAACCGATTGCAATGAAACTAAGCTTATATATTGCACGGAAATAAGCTTAATACATTACCTATTGAAAACCTGGTTCCAATCGGTTCAGTGGTTTGCGAGTTTATCGCGACTACACAACCAGACAAACAGACAAACAGACAAAAATTCCAAAAATGAACCGAATGGTTTCTATTACCTTTTTTGTGACCCCCCAGATCAAGATCGATTTATCCCGATAATTTTCAATGAACAGAATCGGCAAGTTATTATATGTATAGAATAGATGATCAATTCACAAGTAAAAATGATATATTTTCACTTTCGCATATAAAGTTTGGATGAAACATTAGATTTTTTTAAATATTTTTTTATATAAGTATTTGTAAAACGTAACCAAGACCCTAGTTTTTTGACCGACTTGTCATAGTGGACTAGGAGACGCTTTACACGACTATGTTTAGGACGGACTCTACAGTTTTTACTCTGAGGATTGTCAACAACAAAATGACGTTTTCAAAATGACGTAAGTAGTTCCGGTTTTGGCCATTCTACAGAAAAGTTGGTCAAGCTGTAATGAGATGTGATGCCATTAAATAAATATAAATACATATATCGGAGGTAAGAAAGCTGTACTGGATGAACAGAAGCATTCCTTGCGTGTACAACATGAAAAGGAGGTTGTACCGAAAATAGAGCCATTAGTAAACAAAAATTAAGTTCGATCTCCATACTTACCTACGGAGCTCAAACTTGGTCTTTGACGGAATCTCAGAAGTTACAACTCGCTGTCTGTGAGCCACGGAGCACAATATGCTAGGCCTGAAACTGATCGATAAGGTCAGGAATTATAATAAACTGCGCTCAAAAACGCAAATTGAGACGTGACCCACGCAGCCGCCAAACTTAAATTTGATTGAACCACCACACAGTAATAATGCCACAAACGAACAGAACGCGACGGCAAAAAAAAAAGGCAAATTGGCCGGAGGAACCAAAGGATAGGACGTCGTGGAGAGAAAGTAAGAAGGCCTTTGTCCAGCTGTGGGACAGTTAGGGGCTATCAAAGATAAGGTGACCTCCGTACAAAATTACCACTTGGTTCAGGCAGCTTGCATGGAAATATCGATATATTTTTAATTTTCCGACTTATATTTTAGTGAGCCCTTTCAGTTTTTGGTACACTGTCTATTACACCCTGCATATCATTGCATTACTTTTTTGGGTCGTTTTTGGTGCAGAGGCTTTCCATCGCCATACAGCGCGGTAATACGGCAAGCGTAATGGGCACCTTTGCACCAGAAACGATTAGGGGTGGGATTTTTAATGAGTAATTTTTTTAAAGTGACGTGTTTATTCTTTGAATTTATTTGAATAAATATTCACAAGTTTAATTTGTCAGTAAGTGATAAAAGACGTTGAATAAGATTATATAATTACTTTTTAGAGTATATTATTTTACTGGCATCCTCTGTTGGTTTCTTGTGGTTATCCTGAAACCTAAATCTAAGACGACACCTTTTGAAATAGAAATTCTTGAACCCTAAAAAACAACTAGTACTAGAACCTTATCCTTAAACAAATATCCTTGAAAACATCACATTTAGCTCAAAATCTTAATCCTGTTTACGTTTTACGCAGAATTACTCACTCAACAACCTCTTCAAGCGTAAAATAATCCCTTTCGAAAAATATCCCTCTAATTAACGACCGTCTTTGGCGAATATTCACAAACGAATTTAGTTCGCTTGCAGCTTCGTAAATCTACTTACTAAGAAGTCTGAAACCGTATTCGCTTTGACAAAAGTTGCGAAATAAGAACAAAATCAGGATCCTTTGCAGCCACTACGGTTTAAATTCCTTGTCAGTTAAAAGTAACGGCGAGTTAAAACTTGGTTAAGAGAATTTTCCCAGAAATGAGACCTCAATAGATCGTTTTACGTCCCTTTTAACTTCTAGAGGCACAGCGTGGTACGGAAAGGTATGATAATATTAAAGGGTGTGAATCTGCTCATGAAACTGAACAACTTTTCTCAAGGAACGTAGGTCATAAAACAAAAACCAATTTTGAACACCTGTAGAAATTGCATCAGCTGATAGAGCATTTTGTATAGGAGGTCAAATTTAGTTTTTCGTATTTCGACCTTAATTTCTTGGGAAAAGTTGTTCAGTTTTATGGGCAAATACACACCCTTCAGTATTATTATACCTTTCTGTTACACGTTGTACAGTCCGCAGTTATATTCCCAATTAAATATTGCACATAATTTCAGGGGTAATTTTCAATGGCAGCCGAATTGACCAAAAAGAAAAATGATTCCTTACTGCCGAAGGCACGTTGGGCCAAGTAAGCAGTAATGGTTAGGAGGCACTTTCACTCGTAACTGTGAACTCCCACGTGCTCTACAAATAAAATTGTGATTAGCGGCTGGTCTCTACCTCTGTCCGATCTGATACTCTTGCCAGAGTGTCCTTATATTAGCAAGACTGGCGAACCAGGCAAGGTCATGGATCAGCCACCCATGTCTCTATTTTGCCATTCGTTCCGGTTCTCTACAAGCTCTGCCTAGTCTATGCTTTTGATGTTAAATGCGTGCATAGCTGGTTTGGTGAAATATATAACGCGACTCCTGCGATACAAGCCTTGAGCTTAGTGCAGGAATTACAGTTATATGTTATTAGATTTTAATGGACTTTTTAAATAAACTATATTCTATTCTATTCTATTCTATTCTATTCTATTCCATTCCATTCCATTCTATTCTATATCGCAACGGGCTTAAGACCAAAGGCCAATGACTAAACTTTAACTACAGGTTTAAGGGGTCTTTGACCTGAAAGGCCACCACACGACATAGAAAGTGCCTAACTAGGTTTAAATAAATAAATGTCCTTTTATGGAAGTACCTACACAATCACACAAACCCCTAACTTGTATTAACACCACATACAATAACTCTTTCAACACCTGACGATATCCAAAACTGCTTAATTTTTGTAATCAAAGAGAAGAGGGCACTAAAGTTATCATAAAAACTTAAGAACTCACAAAAATAACTTTGGATCAAGAAATTATCCCTGTTATACAGGCTAAAATATCAGATTGACACTGAAGGTTTTGCTGAAAGTAGATTTAACAAACTTTATAACAAGTCAGCTACTGCTGGAACTCGGAAGATTGTAAATCCTAAAAGTTTTTGGTAAAAGCGTCCGATTACTTTTTGCATTCAAAGGTAAAAAATAATAACAATAATAATAACAATAAGTTTATTGGGTACAAAAAGTGATTTTACATTGATTCGCTAGTCCTCACACTAGGATTCCCTGTTTCGTGAGGGCTAGGTTCTCTTTCAGGTTACAAACAAGCAAGCAAGACAGTTAAGCATTAAATGAAGGTATAACAAGACTTACAACTAATAAAAAAAATATGCAGAGGTGTGTATGTGTTTGATTTTGTGCCTGTATGTCTGTTTATGTAGGTTATTTGTGTGTCACAGTGTACAGTACGTAAATGAAATATATATATTATTTATTAGAGAAAGTTGACAGTATTTACAGAACCCTGTCTCCCAAACTAGAAGAATCTTTGTCTTGGAATGTAGATTGTCTTGTGTTGTAGATTTTGCAATTTTACAAGACTGTTTATTGCTCACTTTACTGTTTGCAAAAGGTTTTACAAAAAGGCATCAAAAATTAAAATCCCAAAGTATACCTATTCATTGGTCACTTTACATGTTAGTATTAACGATCCGTGTGGTGCCGGCAAAGAATAGTAGCAACCCATTTCTACCCGTGGGTGTCGTAAGAGGCGACCAAGGGCGTATGAAACGGAGGATGGGCAGCAGCAGCTTTCAAAGAAAATGGGTCGGTAACTTTTCCGCTATACATTTTCATACAATGATGGGCTCAAAGTCATCGTCTATATCTTATCTAAATCGAATAAAAATACCAACCTGATTAATCAGATCTTTAGATAAGAACCTTGTCAGCATATATCTTGAAGATCATACCTGTCTACAGTACCCAGGAAAGAGTACATCACTTAGAAAAAAAGGTGGGACTTTTCGTGAGATTTCCCATTTATTTTCTGTGATAAATATTTTGGAGTAACGCACGGATATTTCTGAACATTTTAGATGTATACAATGTTTAAGAAATTTGTTGACAAGGTTCTTATCTAAAGATCAGACTAGTCAGATTCGATTTAAGATGACAATATTTTTTTGTGTCATACTTTTAGAGCAAGATTTTTCAGTAGTCGCTTTTTAGTTTTTTAACAATTTTTATTTAAATTATTTACTATTTGGTTCAGAACCCTAAGGGCGTCCGCTAAATCTCGTGCGGGCGCCCGCACGCGTTTGAAATAGTATGAAAAAGCCCGTCACACGCGCCCGCGGGTACGCTGTTCATACTATTTCAGACGACCTAAAACCAATAAATGGGTCTTTACCTATGAAATTGCCGAAATTTTCTTACAGATTAATGAGATCATAATTCCTATAATTCTAATGCAATTTTTTTTATTCATTTGGCTTACATTTGAAGGTTGACTTCAAGGTTATCAATTTACGCATAAAATAAAGTTTTTTTATTAGTTTGATATATAAAATTAAAGGTTCGAAAATTGTTTGTCTTAAATATCGTCCGATTTCATCATTAGATTTGTTATATTTTTTTACAGATACTTAATATTTTTCAAAAATTAAATTTAAGCTTCAGTTAGCTTAATGTCTTCCCAATATAGCTTAAAAAAATAAAAAAAATGGATTTATAATTCTTAAGAAAAATGCAAAAATGTTAGTACTGATAATTGAGATTACCTAAAATTCGCCATACTAAACGGCAATTTCATAGGTAAAGACCTATTATTATATTGAGCTCCTAAAATAGCATAGCTGGACGTATCCAAACCGGAAGACCTAGAAAATTACAACAAAGACACTCAAATCCCTTCGCCTAACTTTGAGTTCGTTACCAAATTCGCAATATCGTAGAAGTTGATCCTGAGTTTCAACTGAGTTTGGATTTACAAGCAACTGATTTTGAAAATTATTGACGCCTGGAAGTTTCCGTCTCAGATATCCAACGAGAAATTTGAGACGAAATTTTAGCGAATTATTTATCCAAATAAATGTTTAATACAAGTAAAAAAAAAAACGACCACGTATAAGTTCGACTTGCGCACAGAGGTTCCGTCAGAGGGCCACGCGCAGTATAGCATTCATTTCATTTATTTATTTATAATCTTACAATTATAAGTCAGTAGGTATTACAATATACTTAGTCAATAACTACCTTAAAGCAAGTCAAGGTATTTTTATCTGTACATAAATTAATACTCATAGGTAATTTAAGCCTACATCACGGTAACAAAGTGCGCATGATATAACTAAAACTAATAGCCTGGGTCAGCAAGTCCATGGATCATGAAGAAACTCCTCAATCGTATAAAAGGCTTTAGTGACGAGTAACCGTTTTAAACCAGCAATAAATTTACCGAGTGTTTCAGATTCTATAATTTCTTTCGGTATCCTGTTGTATAATTTAACACCCATTACATGCACAAATTTGGCTGATTTTTCAAGTCTGTGAAAAGGTATAGCAATATTATTGCGCCCCCTGACATTAACTCGTTGGGAGTCACCCCTCGTAGGGAACTGTCCACATTCCGTAGTTTTTTACGATTTATTATCGTAAATCGGGTTTTGATTAAGTATTTCATAACGTTTATATTATAAACTTTTTACCTCCTAATGCTCAGAGGTCCTAGCGCCTGATTGCTATTGCTATTTTTATTATTTCCAGTTTTTCGGCTATAGCTCAATAACCTGTGAAGTCTACTTAACTGTGATAGTTTTCCTTTTAACTTCATCATATATGCAACTACAATGATTTTTTTCATATTCCCAATAACAACCGTTTAGCCGGCAGGGGGGGGACACTCGACTCCAACAAAAAATTGCGATTTCAGGCTTAATATTTCGCAAACGGATCCCTAAATCGAAAAATAAATTTTACAAACTCACATTATTTTTAAAGACCTATCCAACGACACCCCACACTATGGGGTAGACAAGAAAAAAAAATCACATTCCCACTTTACTTGGTACAGTAAAAAAAATATTTTTCAGAATTGTATTCTACCTTTTTGTCGGCGTAAATGTAAATGTATATCCGTACAAAATTGCAGCTTTCTAGTACTAAGGGTCTCTGAGCTAAGCCGCGGACAGACAGACAGACCTAGTCAACAACCTTGTTGACTACAGAACCCTAAAAAAGATGAAGAATATTATTTCTTGAACCCCCTTACTTTTCCTTATTATTATTTCCGTAATTATTGTGTACAACTTGGTTTCTTACTATACGGGTCAAAAGAAAAAATCTCTATAAAGGTCGGACAGACTGACGAAAGTAAATTCACCACAGTTTTTACCATAGAATACATGATTCATGTATTCTATGGTTTTTACCATCAGGTGGCCTCACTTTGCCCTAAAGCTTATGATCGCTTTTTTGTGTAGGTGGCATAACATGACGGCTATTATTTGAATATCACTATGAATATTAATTAAATACCATACTATTGGCTAGTTCGGGAAGTGAAACTCATATCACCTTCCTTGAATATATAGAGACACAGTATAACATTGAAGCACAACCTTACATGCTAGAAGCTATCGACCGACTGACTTGCCTTTCACTTTACGATCATGATCTCTCCCTACCCTCGACATGTAGCCAACTTCACATGTAGCTAACTTCGCATCGTGCTCGCTGTCGTCCGATTGGTTGGACTCTGACGCTGCGCTAATAGCCAATGAGAAAGAGGAATGTAGTATTGTCCAGTTAGTATTATATAGTCTAAGATTGTCCACAAAAACGACTTAAGTAACCATACTGCCAACATATCAAAGTACTTAACGAGTATTATAAACAACTATATTTAACTACAAATATTTACTATAAGTTTAGAAAAAGCCAACAATAGTTTGTAACAATTTCAGATGACAATATTTCCTTGTTTCATACTTTTAAGAACAAGGTTTGCCAGTAGTCGGGTTCATGTTTTTGGACTATTTTTTATTTTAACTATTCCGACACGGAAAATTTCGCAACTGAAAAATCTGTCAAGTATAACACCAGCGGAAACTCCGCCAGAAGTGTCTAAATGTCTAAAAATTCCGCCAGAAACCTAAAAAGCATTATTCCAGTAAAATTACGAGAGATTGTATGGCGAAACGGAAATAATTGATAATAGCCGTGATTCTTTTTCAGATCCACCTAAATTTATTTCCAAACATTAAAAAATATGGAATTTCGGAAAAAAAATGTTAATAGATTATTTTTTTTATTGACGGCTTGCTATATATGCAGAATTTCATATTATACATGAATCCACCTAAAAATATTAGCTTTTTTGTATTGTTTAACTTTTATAGCACGAAATTTAAATACAGCTTATCTTCGCAACCAAAAATAGTAATAGATCCGTTTTGCTTTCTAATAATTTAAATAGTGCTATATAATCACATTTTTGGCAAATCCAACATAAATGTTTACAAAATCATTGTAAACCAGCGATTACAAAAAACTTTTTTTTTATTTAGTATGGCATTTTTGTGAATATATATAAGAATCACTTACATTTAAAAAGGTTGAGTTTAGCTCAGTTTATTGCTATTATTTTACCTCGACTTTATTGGCCCTTATATGTAAAAATAAGTGGAGATTTTATATTTTGAAATAAATTGATATTTTTAAATATATTTATGGTGGATTTTGATGCCTATATGTAAAGTATACGTTTATCTATGACATAAAGTATATAATTGTCTATTACTATTTTTGCCTTAGCTGTTATTCGAAAAAAATATTCCGCTTTAAATTTTAGGTGGATTCGTAAATAGTGCGTCTTAACATCATATTTAAATACGATATACACAAAAAAGTAGCTATTAGCATTTAATGTTTTGCAAAACCGTATTTTTACTGGACTACATTGCGAGCGTAATGTTCGGTACCGATATGACGTAAAACGAATGAATCGTGGCGTGTTCGATGAAGGAAGCTTAAAAATTATTTTATATTTCTGGACCAAATGTCCATTCGACAAGAAATCACCGCGGAGAATGTATAGCAGAAGCGGTGTATCATAACAATCTCAGAACAAAAACCTCCTTGCTTCGCTCGATTACAATCACTAGGATAATGTAGTGATCCTCCTCGAACAAAAGCCCTCTTTTAGCAGAGCTGGCTGGCGAGTATTTCCTAAATTGAAATTGATTTTAAATAATGACGTCACGTTCCGAAAACAATTGCCAGTCAGCGCCTACCACTGACCTCTATATATACAAGTACGCGTACTTGTATATATAGAGGTCAGTGGCGCCTACCCACGGCTGGGTACGGACGTTGATATTCGCAAAAATTTCAAAAAATAATATAACGAAAGATTGAAGTGTTACGAGTGTTTCTTTTATATCCCGGTACACGCTTTTATATTACTCTCCGCGTCGAAAAGGTCCGCTGGTCCCTACACTTAGTCGCCTTTTACGACACCAAAAGGATTAAGACACGTTAACTAACTGCCTGTACTAATACGTGACAGCTTTGTGAACATCATCATCCGAGTAATCCTAATCAAATTAGCATCAATAATTGCGGGATTAGTAGCAAATGACCAATAAATTACAGTTTGATTTCAATATTGTTTGGTAGTTAATACAGTTAAATACAATTGCTAACACTAGTCATAATATTTGAAAAATACCTGCAAGTTTGATGTTTTAAATGGCCAGCAGGTTCTAATGAAGTATCTAAAATAAAATTAAATAAAATTAATAAATGCAATTTTCAAGTTTTCTTTCCTTTTTCACAACTTTATTTGACGATCCAGAACATACTCCACCGTACCCTGGAATTCCCTTTTCAACCGTTTTATTTCCCCTATGGTCCGCATTAAAGATTATAACGTACTTTTAGGGTAACGTCCCTACACTGAGCACATAACTTGTAGAAAACAAATGTCAAACTAAAAATTTCTTCAACTTCATAATAATTTGTTATAATTAAAAATATTGTAATTTATTAACTAGCTAATAATAACATACAGTGCGTAAGAAAATAAATAAGCATCAACGGGTACCCATCTCTACCCGTGGGTGTCGTTAGAGGCGACTAAAGGCTCATGAACCGGGGGATGATGGGCAGCACAGAAAGATGCTGTGGTATCGTACCATCTTACATACTGCGATCACCAAAATAGCCGTTAGCCAGCCGCAACGCTTGCAAGCAAGTTATAAAGTAATATCATTGGTTTCTATGGGCAGTACAAATTTTGTTTTTCATGTTCTTTCTCATAAAAATAAAAAGTTGTTCATTTTCATGGTCAACGAAACATGCTATAGTGCTAACCAATTATCATACACCCTGTATAAAAATTAATCGATATCAAAACTCATTAACTTGTCTGTTACCAAAATTATATTTCGAGTAACACAAAAAAATAGAAATTTTTTTTTACTCGGCTGATTAAAACTCATCTCTTTCGTAGAATACAATGTTATGGCTTTGGATTACCTACCAAATTATTTTTAAGTTTTATTATTATTATTATTAGAAGCCTTCAACATTTTAGTCTCCGACGAGTAGTGACATCGTGGATTTCGTCTCCATAAAATTATATGTTCGGTGGGTCCCTATGTCCTTGTATGTATGGCTACGTACTTAATCTGTTTTACTGAGTTTAATAGGGCTTTAAAAGTTTGATGATAATTTTGGGCCGTTGTTTTTTAATGCCCAATTAACATATTTTGAGGAATGAAGGGAAAAAGGTTTGGGTTTAAGGCAAGTTTAAGGCCACATTTTATACCGAGGACGCGATGAGAGGCTTGCCGCTATTTTCTCGAGTACCTAATGGAATTTGAGATAGATTTGGATTTAAATTTAAGAGGCTACCCGCCGTACACTAGCGCCCCTATGAGTTAAAAATATATTACTTTCTTAAAGCTCAAGTCAGACAGAGGCGGTATAATTGCGAAAGCGTTCCGGGGCGGTTTGGCGGGAACAAAATACCGCGCCGCGACCGCTTTTCAATGGGACAGGGTGCATAAGAACTCTTACGTTACAAAAAATACCGGCCCCGGAACGCTTCCGCTACCGCCTCAGTGTGACTTGGGCTTAATACAAAACTTTTCGAAAATCTGGAAAGAGATTGAAGTAAAGGTGCCCTAGTTTATTTAGAACCCATAAATTCTGTAAAATACAATTCATAGTTACAGATACAAAAAGTGCTAAAAACGGCCATTTTAACAGTTTTTGTATCTGTAACTACAGTGAACTTTATTTTACAGAGTTTCTAAATAAACAAGGACAACTTTTATTTAATCTGTCATTCCGGATTTCCGATAAGTTTTGTAATTAGAGAGTAATATTTTTTGACGGCGTTAGGTCTATTTTTTAGATGATTTTATTTCCTTTATAAACGATAGTAGCCTGTACTTGACGTAACTTCCGAAGCACAGAAACACTGAAAAAAAAAATTTGCTGATTCAATCAACATTTTGATAGTTTCAAACAAGCATCTTGACTCCATTTTAGCTTATTTGATTATTGAATTAAAGATCACAAATTTGAATTGACAAAGACACTTTATTGAACATTTCAATATTTTTTTCGATTTAATCACAAAATGCCAAACAAGAGAAAATTTTTCTTGGTTGGCTTTCCTTTTTTTTAGTGAACGCTCTTGTCACTAGCGGTCACCCATTCGGGTTCTGACCATAGCCAAAAATGCTTTTTTGTGATAGTACAGAAAATATAATAACCACTAGACTTCACAAAGAAATCACACACTGCACGCAACCTTCGAGCGACACAGTTTTCTGCTCAAAGTCTAGACAGCTGTGCTTACTTCCCTTCACATTCAATCTCAAACATTTTTAGGGTCACGTACCTCAAAAGGAAAAAACGGAACCCTTATAGGACCACTTTGTTGTCCGTCTGTCTGTCTGTCTGTCTGTCAAGACCCTTTATCTCACGAACGGGTAAAGGTATCAAGTTGAAATTAATACCACATATTAGGATCCATGAACCACACAAGATCTGAAAATTTCAATTTTTTACAACGACGCAATCAAAAGATAAGGCATTTTATGTCCTCATCTCCATACATTTATTCAAAAATGCAAAACCTACAGGGTACTTCCCGTTGACCTAAAATTATGAAATTTGGCAAGAAGCTAGGTCTCACAGTACAAATAATGGGAAAAGTCTGAAATCATTAAATATTACAACTTTCCTCACAACTAATGGTAACCAATTGTGGTGAGCTCCCGTTTCAAGAACATTCATATAAGAGAGGGGTCAAGTTGGATGGTCCTTGAGGCGATTTTTGTTGTAGTTCTATTTAAAAACGGGAACACTCACAAACTTGAAAATTGGTATGTTTATAGTGCATAAGCTATAAAATAACAACAAATAATAAAATTTGGTCAAGCGCGTGTCGGACTCAAAAAATTTAGCACATTAACTTTTTGAAATTTCAACTAATACAATTATGTTTATGTGGTGGTACGGAACCCTCAGTGCGCGAGTCCGACTCGCACTTGGCCGGTTTTTTTTATATTACTTACGAGTATGTAGTCACAATATCGTAGTCTAATTACATATATAACGCGCATATCCATCTTCTAATAATATGTTTATTTTATTTTCTATGGTATATAGTATTGGTAATCGGTCCACTTTCGTCCGTGCCTTACTCGGTAGTGTCCACTGAAAACCAGCGTCACATCTTTTGCTGTGGCTTCTGCTGAGTGATGCCCATTTGTTTGTTGGTTGTCACAGCACAAAACTAAAATGCTGTATATTACTTATGTCTTGATGTTCTTGTTCTCCTTCTGTATTATGTGGGAATTCTTGTTCTCTTTCTGTATTATGTGGGAATTCTATGTCTGTGTTGTGATGTCGTCCATGAAATAATAAACATTTCTGATTTCTGAAGTTGGTCTTGCTGTCGTTGTTGACTTTTTGGAGTATCTCGTAAGAAAATACTTTTAATTATACCACTGTCTCTTTCCTTCGCAGGGGTCTCACATTCCCGGGTGGCGAATCGGGAATATCTGTCCCGGACACGATGTGCACACCTAAATCAGTGGGCATATCAGTCGACACCAATACGTATGAGCCGCATCTCCT
Source organism: Athrips mouffetella (assembly GCA_947532105.1). Taxonomy (NCBI): domain Eukaryota; kingdom Metazoa; phylum Arthropoda; class Insecta; order Lepidoptera; family Gelechiidae; genus Athrips; species Athrips mouffetella. The sequence continues at coordinate 28,306,141 of OX383967.1, forward strand.
AGCTGGCACCATGGCTCATATGATTGGACATAATATTGGTAAGTTTAAGGTTCCCTGTCCACCGTGCGTACGTAAGGAAGCCGCCTTATGCACGCTAACGTTACCTTGCTTGCTTGGCATCTCGCTTGCATCTTGCTTGCATAGAAACAAAGGAAGGAGTGGCAAAGTCGCATTTGCGTATCGCCATGCATTCGTCATTCGTTCGTCATGCATTCGTCACGCGTTCGTCATGTTTCTATGCAGGATGCAAGCAGTGTGACATACTGTTTACGAAGACAGTAGGCCTACATTGTAAAGTTATTTTCTATAATATTAGGGTACGGTCAACCGCTCGTCGGTAGAAACTTTTTCAACTCTATTACCACGCCATATAAGGTCCAAAAGTGTTTCTACTGATGTGCTGTTGAGTGTACAACCGCAGTGCATATAATGAAAAAATCTGCAATACGATACAAATTGATGCGAATTTACGGATTTTTTTTCGTCCCTGTTTCGACCCTTTAGGGAATTTTGAGTATTTTAGAAGTTAAAATAATGTGCTAGGTATATTAATAGTTCCTTCTGCACAGACTAGACGCACGTATAATTGTATGACTGACGGCAAGACGAACCGTAGGAAACAGGGCTCTACCTACTTTTTCTCGAAGCGTTCTGCTTATTTTATTCTTTTTCAAGAAGCTTTTAGACAAAATTTACAACATACATTAAACCTATATCAGATTAAATTTCCAAACTCCAATTTCAAGCTTATTGCGAAACTCTGTAGGTAATCACGTGGCAATCACCGATTTCATGCTCACCAGCACAGATGCATATATGGGTTCAATTGGAGGTGATATTCAAAGGCTGATTGTATTTCTATCTTGATAAGGATGGGTAATTTTTTGTTTTAAATGACTTGTTTACTTTACTTTATTTAAGGAATTGTTCTTAACCCAATGATGTCAACGATAGAAGAAGCGTCACTTATAACTTGAATAGATTCAGGTATATGAATTCGGTATAACGATGTGTTTTCATAATAACCCCGAAGAGACATTAGGATATACAAACTCACATATAGGATCAACTCGACTTATGATTTACAAGATTTTTTAGAAGATTTTACAAGAATGTGACAAGCAATAACTGGAAGGAGTTGGCCCAGGAAAGGGAAAAGTAGAAAGGTGGGAGAAAGGCCTTTGCCCAGCAGTGGGACACAACAGGCTCCTAATAATAACTAATAATAATAATTCTTTCCCAGGTATGAGCCACGATGATGGCCGCGAGCAGTGCTTCTGCCGGGACTGGCACGGCTGCATCATGGCTCAGTCCATAGTAGGTCTGGAAAATGTCCAACCGTACAAGTTCAGTGATTGCTCCAAGAACGACTACATCAACGAGCTCAGGGTCGGCCAGGGACTTTGTCTGCTGAATAAACCTAATGAGGTGAGATATAGGGCTGGCGCAATCCATAGTAGGTCTGTAAAAATGTCCAGGCGTACAAGTTCAGCAATTGCTGCAAGAACGACTATGTCAACGAGCTCAGGGACGACCAGGGTCGGTCTGCTGATTTATAGATGCTGTAGCAGTAAACTTTATTTTTTTTTTAATGGTGATGAAGTATTTCAGACTTGACACGCAATATGTGGCCGTTGCTACTAAAGTTTTAGGGAATCCTCATAAGATTTAGGTAGGTTCCTGCGGTAGCACAGCGGTTAAATATTACCCTTAGCACAGAAAACGTAGATAGGTACTCGTAGTAGATACTAATCGTAAAAAAAGGACACTCTGCCCCCACCAATTTCGATACCTCACCTCCCCGGCTTGTCCTGTGGCCATTATTGAGGTCCGTTAATGACACTGTCCGATATGTGCTTAGACAAAGAAACATACAGGTTGATTAAAGTAACTCTAGCGCTGAACGTTAATGCGCAGAACTTTTAAAAAGGTGTGCAGGAAAGGAGGCGGGCGAATCGATGATTGGCTATGCGACTGTAACCTATGTGCAGAAAATAACCGTCAGCGATAGAGACACAAAAATCGAGCTATATGTAATAACTCTATGGAAGCATGACCTAAGAGTGACAGTATCAATCAATAGTAGATTGTATCACAAGGCTGTAAAATAATGTTTTTAAGGCGCGGGCGCTATTTTGAATCCAGAGCGAAGTGAAGGATTCTTGAGTAGAATCTTGAGCATGGCGAGGGATTCTTAAGTAGAATCCTGAACGTAGCGAGGGATTCAATAGGTCGCCCAAGGTAAAAATATTTTTGCAGCCGCTCAATACACTCTACTTTTCATCTCCCTCTATGAGAAAAGAATAAGAGGCTCATTGAGACACATACTCGTCATTAATTTTAAATATGAAATACCATTACAATATTATTACTTGATGAAACAATACTAAAAATCATATTAAGTATTATTTGTAACAACTGAAAATGTTATTGACATTTTTGTATCAATTAGGAACAGAACCTCTTTGGTTGGTAGTCTTTTTTACATTTCAAGCATATTTCTTTTTTTATATGTTGAATATTTTTAATAGTACAACCAGCCAGTATCATTTGTCATACAATATTTTGGTTCGACCTCTATGGTTGACCTAAAATATCCCTATGGTGGACCTCAATTCAAATTCTAATTTTAAATCTCATTTTTACCCGCTACGAAAGTCTCTTGGAGAAAACAGCTATTTTGTTCGCCTTTAGGGCTCCCGCACACGACCGAGAATCGGTGGGCGATTATCGGCCAGAACAAGGAGGGAAGATGCAGGTGATAACACGTCAGAGCGGGATGTCGACAAAAAATCGGTCACCGATTCTCGGTCGTGTGCGGGAGCCCTTATTGACGAACCGTTCAGCGATTATATTTTTCAAAGCCCGTAATCGCTCCTTCCACACCATTTCCACACTGTTCTACAATCGCAGAAACCTGCAAAGTTGAACGCTAGGCCTATATGTATAGCCTTACAGTTAAAAAGAGTCTCACTCAATTATTGTCGTCAAATGCCAAATTTATGATTTATTGCCCGTGGTACTACCGCGTTGTCCTACTACTTTTAACCCGTGGTCCTACCAACAAAAATAGTATTCCAGTAATTGATAGTATACTCACCAGCACGTCAGTAGAAACACTTTTGGACCTTATGGCGTGGTAATAGAGTTGAAAAAGTTTCTACCGGCGTGCGGTTGACCGTACAATTGACACATTTTCGATGACACACCAAATACTAAAACCCCCTAAATACAATTCATATTCATTGTGGTGTATTTCCTTCATCTCATAAAATACTGTCCATGGGGTCATAGATCTCATGTAATGACCAAAGCTTCCGATTTATCAATTTTTATGGACACATGAAGACGTAAATCTTTCAAAGACAATCCCTTATTAGAATTTTCCGAGTATTTCTGTAGCAATTCGTGATTTTCTGATTACAAGGAATAGCATGTAGGTCAAAATGTTATCGCGTTTCCTCCTAAATGCGTCTGAAAATATTTTGTGTAAAGAAAATAAATTTCGACCACTTAATACAAACTATCTAACATTAAGCAAAAGGCTATGCTTGTGGGGAGACGTTGAAAACGTGTAGTTTTTATTTCAATAACATTACCTGGTACCTGGTTGCCCCGTGTGGTGCCGGCAAAGAATAGCACCAACCCATCTGTATCCATGAGTGTCGTAAGAGGCGATTAAGGATTAATGAACCAGAGGATGGGCAGCAGCATCCATTTGTGTATATATCTAAACAACCGCAGTCCATGGTGCCAGCCGTAACGCTAACAAGCGTGTTTGGTGACTATGGTACTTTCCCTCCACAGTGTTTCAGCAAAACCTGGAGTTTTGAAGGGATTTCCCAAAGGACAGGACAGGACAGACAAGACAGGACAGGTCCTGTAGTGGGCGTTTTATGGGATGTCATGATGATGATGATGAACTGGTACCGGTTTAATACACCAATGCGTTTAGGATGCTGTTTGGGTTGCTGTGTTTTTGCAGTGCGTCGGATACGTTTGCTGAGGCGCAGACTGATTGTTTTTATGCAATCATCTGTAAACGAAGCGCCTCACTGTTAAAACTTGTACGACCGGCAGCAAGCAAGTGGAAACAAAACCAGTATAAGCTGAACCACCAGCGCTACGCTACAAACGCCCGAAACCAGAGACCCCTCAAGGTCAAAGTGTTTCTTCTAACGAGCGGCCTTGTGTACGTGACACTTCAAACCTAGTTTACTAGTATTATATTATCTGTGCTTCAAACAGTATTCTGAACGTATTGGCAAACAGATGAGACTCCCCCTGTTAAGTCACCGGATGCGTCTGCACGCAACGGGATCCGAGCCCGGCGCAAGTTTAAATAATTTTAAAGTTTGTGATTTTGATGCTTACTAACCCTAGGTTAACTTTTCTTTTATTAACGTTATGGATTTTTTTCGGAAATATATTTTTTATTTTAATCTAATGAAATATTAACTTTAAATGACTTTAATTAAACTGTGCTTATCATAAAACATAGAAGCATGGAAGCTACAGTTGCGCTATGGGTGTCGAGCTGGACCTGCTCTTGATATACCTACTGAATTTAGTTTTTGATGTGTTTTTAAGCCTACCTTCATTTCTTTTTTATCTTAAGTTCCATTTTTATAGGTGAAAACTTTTTGATGGCCCAGTTCCTACTTATTGTAATAATTGTAACTTGGTTTAAATGCATTAAAATTAAGGCTGTAAGTTTTCCGAATAAAATATAATAATATTATTCTTCACTTGCTGCCTTCCCAGCAATTCCCAGCAAATCTCAAACAACCCATGGAATAAACTGCCCGAAGAAGTAGTCTCAGCACCAAATGTCAACATTTTTAAGAACAAACTAGACAAACATATAATAGAAATTAAGAAAAAGAAAGCACACTAGTTAACTGGATACAGGCATTATCAGTTGTATATCGACTGCCTGCCTGCTCAATGATAATAATATTTAAAGTCCAGGGGCATCTCTCCACCCTTCAGTCGCTCAGCAAATGTTGCCCCCTTGCAGCACCGTGCGTGCAGCCGTTTTCGGGGGCCCATTGATTCGAGTTGGCTAGTCACCGTCTGCCCATTTTTTCCGTGTTATTAACATTGGTCGGGCAGGCGCCATAGTACCTCCCATAGTCCCAGTTACCCAATCCACGAGCACCTCAACCAAATAACCCAATTTCATTTTTGTCCAATTCTTGCAATAGTCCTACACTTACCGGGGATTGTCCTTGGATGCATTAGTATTAATGTAGACAGGGATAATCGCCGGTTGGTGTCACATCACTTTTGTAAATTAAACTGTTTAACGGGCCTCTACGTGTTGGCTTCGGCCCCACGCACGCCTTCCAAAGGTCCGGGACTTAATTGCCCGAGATTCAGGAATGATAAACAACATAATAATAATAATAATAATAAAATTCCCAACTCCAACTCCATAACTCCTAACTCACAAAACCACGTCATCGACACTCAGGAGTCTAATGTAAAGCAGATTTCCACGTCAAAATTAATCAGAACCTCGTATTGTTTGTCACCGAGTCTTCCCCTTTAATAAAAGTTATGTTAATACCTTGGCCCGGCTCTGAATTATCTCTTCGTTTGCGAATATATTATAACGAGAGAAGCCTGGACGGTTTATTGGAATAAATTTCCATATCGTCGAATGATAATGCAGGCCTGCCTACCGTTTGCGTACTTACGAAATATAGTACAGTGAGCGCGTAACTTTTCAAACTGTTTTCACGTATCTGAAAACTGTACACTGCACAGGAGAGTGGAAAAAGCGAAAAAATAACGGATATTTAATTTGAATACTGAAAAACAAAAAACGATAGTTCAAAATTCATCACACTGTATGAAACGGTTGATAAGAGTACAACAAGCAAGAGAAGAACGGCAAAGTTCGTAGCAGGCAGTCTTTGCCTACCCCAGACTACCTCTACGGGAAAAGAGCGTGGTTTTAAGAATAAAAAGTTTTGTACTTAGCTGTCTTAAAGCGGAACTCATGTACCTCTATGTCCTAAAGTCGCAAAAACAAATCTAAAACCATTCTAAAACATAATTACACTAACACTTCTAGAACCAGTAAAAACTGAAAACACATCTTCAAAGCTACAGAGTTGTTGCAGTTGCAGACTTATTACCAAGAAAAGACTATAACGATTTATAAATGTGGCGAAATATGATAGAAAAAACCGGTCAAGTGCGAGTTGGACTCGCGCGTCGAGGGTTCCGATATACCTTTAGTATTTTTGGAAGCAATAAAGTCCATTTTTAGGACCGCAAAACTAAATTTTTTTGTAAAGGTTTTTTGAAGATTTCTAAAAAACCGTGCAACTTAGAAAGATCGTTTTATTTTTGCTGTAATATTTACATAAATGTCTATCGACTGTAATTAATTTAGATTTTTCCATTCACAAACTTCGAAGATAAGGGGGGGGGAGGGAACGATATTTTTTTTGACATTTTTCATCATCTCAAATCTCAAAATTTCAACTTAAAAACCAAGAAATGTAAAAAAATACAAAAATATATTTTAGAATGTACAAGTAAAGCAGCCCTTTTACATGATACCCCACTCAACCTAGCACCGATAATTTGAAATTTTGCCCCCCCCTATTTGGGCTCCCTTTACATTAATAATCATAATTTTTTCTTAATTCTTTCACGTGCAATTAAGTTGGACAATTATATTCTAAAACCATTCCAAATTTCAAGTCGATAGCATGAGTGGTTGCCGAGATATACAGGTGTGACAGACAGACGGACAGACAGACAGACAAAGCGGCACCATAAGGGTTCCTTTTTTTACCATTTTGGTATCGGAACCCTAAAAACTAGCATATTTTCTTGTTCTTAAAGGCAAGGTTCGAAAATACGCCTCCCTCGCCTCTCGCTTCGATTTACCACGTTTACATATTTATCGTCGATGATTGTGAAGGCACGAGTGCTTTATTTTCTTCCTTTGGATTGGTACACCTGTCCTTTTCTATTAGTACACCAGCCTCTTTTGATTGGTATGTCTATCTCTTTCTGACTGACACCTTTTCAACCACCCAGTAATGCAAATCCAATGTACGCTTGGTACGCATACAAAAGTTGATTTTATATGTATTTTTCCATAAGTATTTTCGCATACTTATTCTGTGTACATTCTACCTTCACGAAAGGTGGAACGTTCCTGTTGATGTGAAAAGAAATATGGAAAGACACCTCTTTGAAGATTCTATTGTAGGGGTTTTTAGCATTTTTAACAAACATTGTTTATTTGTATTCAATTGGCAATAAAGGATATACAGGCTTACTATACTTCAACTCGTTTCTTATTGTCTCGTATACCAAAACCTTTTCGGTATAACAATGTTACCATGGTCACAGTTTATTTTTTTGTGTCTTTTTGTGTTTGCCTACTTATCAGTGAAGGCAAAGGCAACAACTTTTGTTTTACGACTTTGCTGACAACGCACAAAAAAAAAACAACTGTAGGGGAGCGGGGGGCACAGTGAACCACTTTTTTATTTGTGCTCTCTACTGCATTTATCTTTAACGCTGGTTCTTATATTTTACTTACAAGGGGTAACTTGGTGTTAAAGGTATAAAAAAAAACATAAAAATAAAAAATAAACGCAACAGTTTCTGAGAAATTGAATATTTTTCTTAAAGTGGATAATGGTCCACTGTGCCCCAGCTATGGGGCACTATGGACTTAGGCTTGGGGTACTGTGAATCTCCATGGGGCACAGTGAATATTTACCTTAATTTTACTTCAAAATTGATATGGGGTACATTGAACTTAATTGATGTGTTATTAAAATAAAACACAATTTGCTTGGTAATCACATATTAAAGCTTTTTAGTGCTTAATTGGCATAAATTAGTCTCTTTTGTTGCATTTGAGTCATTATATACTTACATTTAGTAGGTATCATAATTAAAATGTATTTTAAGAAAAACATAAAACAGCATTTTTTTATTTTTTTTCCGTATGCACCAATACCTAACATTGGTGCATACGATTGTGTACCTATAATTTTTACCTGAATCAATTAAAAAGAAAGGTTAAGTTAAATAATACATTTATGGGGCACTATGGATCACAGTCCACAGTGCCCCACATGAAATTAGTTCATTGTACCCCTTATGGTCAAATTAGAAACAATAACTGAAACTACTATTAAAACTAATCGTGACGCAATAGAATAACCACGACTTACGTAGCTCATTAAATGGTTATTAGTAAAAAAACAAACAAATATACAATTTGAATGGCTAAGTTTGTCAAAAAGATTCACAAAATAACATCAAGAAAAAAAAGTGGTGGCTTACGTTTCGCGGAGCGGCTGCAGCTTGACCTCTGGCAGTGAGAACGTGACGGTGACCGGTGGGAGGGAGGGGTATTGGATAGATCATGCAATCGTTCGAAGTGAGTGTGTGTTTTTAATGAATAGCGAGCGAGATATTAATGAATAACCACTGTGCCCCCTGATTCACTCTGCCCCCTGCTCCCCTATATTTCGTTCGAAGTCGTATTTCCATTTAAGTTCCTTGGGAAAAGTTGTTCAATTGGCCAAGCTAAATATGATATAACACACTAAAATGCAAAAACCATTTCGAGATATTTTTATATTATACCATATTTTTTTTATTTTTGACTAAAAAAGTAATTTGATTGCGGTAATATGTTCAAAAATGCTGCGGCAGTTGTGACATTCATTTGACCACTGAGTGACGTCATTCCACAAGAAAAAAAAAGCAATAGAAAAGAAAACTTTTATTCGCTGTGCTCTTTCTGTCAAACGATTCGATTTGACGTTTCGAGTTTGACACATTTGTGTCGAAGCACGTTCGTTTCACTGTGACCACACTGTGGCACTATGTAACGTTCGTTTCATCTTATATTGTGAAATGACCTCATCAACTTTAAAACTTATAAAAATTATATCAAATTAATAATAATAGTTAAGGCGGAAAAAAACAAATTAGTTTCCTAAAATATACTAAATTTTCAGTTAAAAATATAAAAAAAATCATCAACATACCAAAATTATGTTCACAATTTAGTAGGCCCCAACGTGTAACGGAAAGGTGTCATAATACTGAAGGGTGTGAATCTGCCCATAAAACTGAACAACTTTTCCCAAGCAGTCATAACTTGGAGGGTCATAATACGAAAAACCAAATTGACCTCTTATACACAAAATGTGTCTTCTAATCAGCTGACGCAATTATTATAGAAAGTCAAAAAAATATTTTGTTATATAACGAACCTATTGGGGCTCGTGGGGGCGTTGTTGCTCAGTTAAAATTGGCTACCTGCAAAGCACCTAACAGCTGATCCTCGACAATGAAATGCAGCACTTCAATTTAAAAGAATATCAGTTAAACCATAAAAGATAAGAATGATTACACAGCTGGAATAGAAACACGTATATATATCACACAGGGAGCCCTACAGGCTTTTCACTTCGGATAACGCAGAAAGTACAACGCAATTCTTATACAAAAATTGATATAGATCGTAGCGCGAACGCAGTGAGAATGAATGAAAGACGTTCGATCAAACTCGATTCAAAAATAATTATTTTTTTCTTGATATGTGGCGTTGAGACAAGAAATGTAATGTGGAGCTTTTATTGCTGTTGCAAGCAATCACTACAGTTCTATGACCTATGTTCCTTGGGAAAAGTTGTTTAGTTTCACACCCTTTTGTATTATCACACCATTCTGTTACACGCTGTATAATCGTATTGTGTCATATCTTTACCCAAACATCAGCGTATAGAAATGCTCTTCTTTATAGCTTTAATGCAACATCGGTAGATGCTCTTCTTTCTATTCTCATGAATTTTAACCAAGCATCAGGTGACGCTTAGCATATTGGTAAAATAGGTATTGTTAAAATATTGGTCTGGCCTTATTCGTAGGGTCTGGCAAGTAAATATTTAGTTATCCACAAAAATGTCACAAACTTGAAAAGTAGATAGATAAATAGCACACTAAATAGAGAAAGGCTGTAAATTTTCTAAATTAAAATAAATAAATACAATAGAATTGTACTCTATACAGAGTCTCACCCCGGACCACAGAAAAATAAAGGTAATTAGAAGGAGGATTAAAGAAATAATTCGTCACAAGGTAGTGAAGGCGTCGTTCTATGGATTTGACAGCTTATTTTGAATAATAGGTCTTTACCTATGAAATTGCCGAAATTTTCTTACAGTTTAATGAGGTCATAATTCCTATAATTCTAATGCAATTTTTTTCATTTGTCTTATATTTGAAAGTTGACTTCAAGGTTATCAATTTACGCATAAAATAAAGTTTTTGTTTTCAGTTTGATGTATAAAATTAATGGTTCGAAAATTGTTCGTCTCAAATGTCGTCCGATTTCATCATTAGATTTGTTATATATTTTTACAGATAATATTTTTCGAAAATTAAATTTAAGCTTCTGTTAGCTTAATGTCTTCCCAATAATGCGTAAAAAAATAAAAGAAATTGGATTTATAATTCCTTAGAAAAATGCAAAAATGTTAGTACTGAAAATTGAGTTTACCTAAAATTCTCCATACAAAACGGCAATTTCATAGGTAAAGACCTAATATTTCATACGTATAATCGATGATGGGCTTGTGACATGTTGGCAGATGTCATCCCCTACTAAAATAAATTAGCAAGGTATCTATTCCGAGCGAAGCAAGGAGGTCCGAAATCTTTGCCCCGTACACAACCGTCATTAAAATTGGAAGCGTGCGTAGGCGTGTATATTCAGTACAACATGGTACACACGGCCGCACATCAGTAGAAACACTTTTGGACCTTATGGCGTGGTAAAAGAGTTGAAAAAGTTTCTACCGACAAGCGGTTGACCGTACAAATGTCTCGCAGGAGCACCGGGCGGGGGGCGCTGAGGAGATTGCAAGGGGGGCGGAGAGTGTCCGTTCTGTATGATAGTAGCACTTTGCTGTCTTGTTAGTGTCAATTATCCTATACTATTAAACGAGCAATATTTGTATATATATATAAATACCTATATATATACAGGGTCTTAATTTGATTGCGTGCCATAGCTTAGGGGGTATTTCAGTAAAGATAAAGGAACACAAAAAAAAATATAAAAAAAATCCTACTTCATTCTTTTTTTATCATCAATGATTTTGTTTTAATATAATTTATTAGGTAATACATTTTGACGGTACTAAGCCCGTTAAAATATGAAGGGAAAATTGGAGTCACACACAAAAAAAGATAGAATTACTTGATACTCGCGCACTGGCTCGGTGATAGCGCGGTGGCCCTCCGCGTTAGTTTAGTTACAATTGAGTTTAATTTTTTTTAAGTAGGATTTATTTTTTTTGTGTTTCTTTATCGTAACTGAAACACCCCTAAGCTATGGCACGCAATTAAATTAACACCCTGTATATATATATTTGTAATCGGTTTCTCGAAAACGGCTCTAACGATACATAACATCACGCCTTGTTCCCGTCGGGGTAGGCAAAGACCACAGTTCTCCACCTGCTACGATCTTGACATACTTCCCTTGCTTCCTGAACCTTCATCAATCCTTTCATACATGCTCGTCGGTTTAGGGTACTTTTAACCTGGCCTTTATTCAGAACGTCCTGAATTTGGTCCTGGTACGTTCGCCGAGGCCTTCCCCTTCCAACGTTTCCATTCACTCTCGCCTTGTGGATCTCTTTCGTCAACGATTTAGATGAAATTTAGTTGACAGGGGCAAAAAATCTATCTAGCTAGGTGTCATGTCCGGGAAAATTCGTTTTCACCGTCTTTTTTAATATTTCTTAGCGCGATTTAGTGCGTTCAAGAAACTTACAGCGCCATCTGTTGTTGAGTAACATAGCTTGCTCACCGAAGTGAAGCTCGGTCGCCCAGGTACTGACAATGGGCGCTTTGGGCGGTGGTGACCACCTACCATCAGGTGGCCCACAAGCTCGCTTGCTCAAAGGTTACATGAAAAACTAAAAGAAAAAATACTATTAGGTACCTACTTTATTCTATGACAGGGTGTGGAAAGCATCTCCCCCTATATTGTGTATAAAGACCATAAAACAGTTTTTAAAACATGTAGAAAAAATGTATTTTTTTTTTTTTTTTCATTTTTTACACCCTGTATTTGAGTTTTACACATTTTGAGTTTTGCAAATTTTGAGATTCTGCTCTCAAACTTAAGTAAACATTTTAGATGAATAGTATTAAGGGTGTAAGGGACAGGTTGGCAAAAACTGATAGGATATGATCAGTCAACGTAACTGAACAACTTTCAGGTAATCTAACTTTCAGGAAATTAAGGCGATATGTAAATTTTTTTGGGTATTCTGAAGACAAATATCTTATTATTTACCCAGTATCTTGCCGTGATTTTCATGTATGTGTTTCTTGACCATTCAAGTTTGGACATCACCAAGACCAAAACATGATTAGTGAAAATCGACTCGACAAAATTAAAATCCAAAGTTGCCTCTTAAATTTTCATGTATTCCTCTTTTTGTGGAATCTGAGGTGTTTTAAGTAATGAAATTAAGTATACTCGTACAGAAAGGTATTTGTAGTTGCTAAGGTTTGCCCAACCTAAAATTTTATTTTATTACTTAGTTTTTTTTTAAAGTCGATATTATATATCAGGCGCTTACGTCATTTAGTTTTGGTAACACGCACGCACAGTATATCTGTCGCAATTGAATGCGTTGCGGATTGCGCACTTTATCCCTTTCTTTCAAGCGAAAAGACTGCGCGCCGTGTCAAATATCTATCTTTTCCCATATCCTCTTAGCAAAAATCGGCCTCGCCATCAAAAATTGCAAACTTAATTGGACAGTTTTTATGGAGATTTTTCTTTATTTCATGAGAGTTATAGTCACTGAAAGTTGTTCTGTTACGTTGACAGACATCCCTTTAATCTTTTGCCAACCTGTCCCATAAACCCTGGTGCGCAGGATTCGGGTCAGCACTAACACCATCCTGAAAATGATAGCGGACAGATTGGACTGCGTGTATGTTAATCTTTGTTGCAACATTTCGAGCGGAATGTTGCGATGCGACAATGATTAACAATACCAACCTGTAATTTTAATTCTTAGTTTATAGACATAATTGTAATTTAATTTAATTGAATTTGTAATTTCTCTATAGATAATGGATCCTGGTCTTCTGAATAAACAATAATAATTAATTAATTAATTATAAACCCTGTACATACGCCAAAGTTCTTCACACCGATAACATAAACGAAGCATCATCATCAATCGTGTGCACTGAAAAACGATAGGGCCACTCCGCCTGCGCGGGCACCCCCCCATAGAAGCGAAGAGAGTAAAAAAATGTTTCATGTCATCTATTCGAAAATTGCTGAACGGTTCGTCCATAAAGGCGAACAAAATAGCTGTTTTCTCCAAGAGACTTTTGTAGTGGGTAAAAATGGGATTTAAAATTAGAATTTAGGTCCAACATAGGGATATTTTAGGTCAACCATAGAGGTCGAACCAAAATGATACTGGTCGGTTGCACTATTAAAATTATTATGAATATAAAAAAAGAAATATGCTCCAAATGAAAACAAGACTACCAACCAAAGAGGTTCTGTTCCTAATTGATACAAAAATGTCAATAACATTTTCAGTTGTTACAAATAATACTTAATATGATTTTTAGTATTGTTTCATCAAGTAATAATATTGTAACGGTATTTTATATTTAAAATTAATGACGAGTGTGTGTCTCAATGAGCCTCTTATTCTTTTCTAATAGAGGGAGATGAAAAGTAGAGTGTATTACGCGGCTGCAAAAATATTTTTACCTTGGGTGACCTATTGAATCCCTCGCTACGTTCAGGATTCTACTCTAGAATCCCTCGCCATGCTCGGGATTCTACTCAAGAATCCTTCACTTCGCTCTGGATTCAAAATAGCGCCCTCGCCTTAAATATATTATTTTACAACCTTGTGATACAATCTACTATTGTTCCTTATTGACTAGGTATACTATCCAATTTATGTAAGCGCTTATTTTGAATGCACATCATAAACACATTCGTTGCCATAGAGACGCTGTCACTGGTTTTTTGCATCTTACTCTCTCGCAATAATGGTACTATGTTTATCGCACTCAAATGGCGTTAGTAGTGTGGGTGCGGAAAGCGTGTTAGTTTTAGTAAATTACAAAGTGACACTGATTTGTATTGAATGAAATAAAGAATTCGTCTCTAGATGTAGAGCAAGATGCATGGATTTCAGAGCTCTGTGATCGTGTGGGTTACAAGCTTAGCTAAGGCACCACTCGTTTCATGTACCTGTGTCAAATAATAATTCTTCTGATTCTTCACAGCTGGTGATCCACCGTCAATGCGGGAACGGTCGGCTGGATGAAGGCGAGGAGTGTGACTGCGGGACTATTGCTGAATGTCATAACTCCAACCCTTGCTGTGACCCGTACACCTGTAGACTGACCAAGGAGGCCCAATGTGCTTCTGGGGAGTGTTGCGAGAGATGTCAGGTGAGGAAATACACGTCAATGCGGGAACGGTCGGCTGGATGAAGGCGAGGAGTGTGACTGCGGGACTATTGCTGAATGTCTTAACTCCAACCCTTGCTGTGACCCGTACACCTGTAGACTGACCAAGGAGGCCCAATGTGCTTCGGGGGAGTGCTGTGAGAGATATCAGGTGAGGAAATACACGTCAATGCGGGAACGGTCGGCTGGATGAAGGCGAGGAGTGTGACTGCGGGACTATTGCTGAATGCCATAACTCTAACCCTTGCTATGACCCGTACACCTGTAGACTGACCAAGGAGGCCCAATGTGCTTCTGGGGAGTGCTGTGAGAGATGTCAGGTGAGGAAATACACGTCAATGCGGGAACGGTCGGCTGGATGAAGGCGAGAAGTATGACTGCGGGACTATTGCTGAATGCCATAATTCCAACCCTTGCTGTGACCCGTACCTACACCTGTAGACTGACCAAGGAGGCCCAATGTGCTACGGGGGAGTGCTGTGAGAGATATCAGGTGAGGAAATACACGTCAATGCGGGAACGGTCGGCTGGATGAAGGCGAGGAGTGTGACTGCGGGACTATTGCTGAATGCCATAACTCCAACCCTTGCTGTGACCCGTACACCTGTAGACTGACCAAGGAGGCCCAATGTGCTTCGGGGGAGTGCTGTGAGAGATGTCAGGTGAGGAAATACAGATCTTATTCTCAAAAATACACAAATAGCTCCTAAATAGCTCTTTAATTACCCATACAGTCCCGTGTGGTGCCGGCAAAGAATAGTTCCAACCCATACATACCCATGGGTGTTGTAAGAGGCGACTGAGGGTTATTAACTGGAGGATGGGCAGCACCATCCTCCTTTGTATCTTACATCTTACTTACTGCGGTCACCTACAACCGCGGACTCCATGATGCCAGCCGTAACGCTTACAAGTGAGGTGGCTATTGTACAGCAAAAGCTAGAATTCTGGAGGGAGCCCCCTGTCCTGTACTGGACGTTTCATGGGATGTTATGATGATGAGATATTTACAATGAACTTTCTCCCGCAGCTCAAACCAAGAGGCATCGTCTGCCGAGATTCCGCCAACGAATGCGACCTTGAAGAAACCTGCACTGGTGTCTCTGGAACCTGCCCCCCTGACGCCTACCGCAAAAACGGGGAACCCTGTGAAATGGGCAAGGGGTACTGCTTCTCCGGACAATGTCCTACCCTCAATTTGCAGTGTGAGACTATTTGGGGAACGGGTAGTACGGGGGCGGATAAAGAATGCTTCGAGCAGTTCAATTCCAAAGGTGTCGTCACCGGTCATTGTGGGAAGGACAGCAATGGACATTACATCAAGTGCGATATGGAGTAAGTAACGATTCATTATTGCATTAACAAATACATAGTTTAGAAATACATTCCAATTATTTATTTATTTTTATTTATTAAATTATTACACTTTCATATTAAAAATATAATAAAACAATGCCCCGCAAAACTGTTTCAACAGTTTGACTGCGGGAAAGAAAATATGCGTTAGAAAAAATACATTAATGATATAACTGATAGATATCATGCAGTAAAATACAACGACAAAAACATGCAAGAAAAAATCTAATTTAAAGTGGACACAAAAAAAATCACCGCTGCTTCACGGCAGAAAACAGCGAGGGGGTGGTACTTCCCTAGACGGATTTTCCACAAAAGTCCTACTACCCTCAGTAAACTAGTAACATTAGCCAGCAACTTTTGCCCTCTAGTATAGAGGAGATACGAAATAAGTCTCAACTTCTCATTAAAACTACATCTGATGATAGTGCATTTTGTACAGAGGTAAAGATTTTTGTTTTTTTTTTTTAGTTTGAGAAAAACGGTTTAGTTTTAACCCTTTTTGTTACACTTATAGAATAAAATATTACGGTTACCCCGTTTCAAAAACCACAAATACAAATCCTCATTTGCTTTTGACTGTACAAATAGACTTTTTGCGAACTTATTTATACTACTAGCAGCCAAACGGACAGGATGACGAAGGACCTTTATTGACAAGGGTACAGCTACAGGCAGGCGATAAAGAAATCTATTCTTACTTTTCTGGCGATGAGGGAAAAAAGTTGTGTTACGCATTCAAAACTCTGCAATAGAAATTGTTGTAATTTTTGTCACAATTAAATAAAAGGTATATTGGGTCGTCATTCGAAAAAAAAAATTGCTACAGGGTCAATAGAGCCCACAGCTCATTTAGCCCGCGGGCTCAGTTGACCACTATGTTAGTGAAAATTTGAATTTAGTATCAATGGAAAACAAAAATCTAGTAAATGATTTTTTAAATTGTCTACAAGGTGTAACAGAAACGGTGTACCCAGTAAACTGAACAATTTTCCCTAAGGAACATAGGTTGAAAACTCGAAATACAAAAAATGTAATTTTACCTCCCATACAAAATGCGCTATCAGGTGATTCAGTTTCTATGGAAAGTTTCATTGTTTTTTCGTATTTCGGCTTATGTTTCTTTGGGCAGATTCACATCCTTCAAGGTTGGTATACCCCTTCTGTTACACCCTGTATAAATATCACATACATACATACATACATACATTACACACATACATACATACATAATATCACGCTTTGTTCCAATGTCCATTTACAGATTCTACTCATGCGCAATATCACTTTTCTACATTAAATTCCTCAAAACTAATCTCATCTTTCAACTCCTATAGGAACATAAGATGCGGCTCTCTACAGTGCCAGCAAGGAAACAGATACCCAGTCGTGCCTGGAATGGACGATTACTACACAAGAGCCGTAATCACTATCAAAGGGAGCGAATATGAGTGCAAGTAAGTGGAAATTCCCAATTTACTTCTAAGAAATCATTAGTTAGGGGGAAACTCTCTGTTTTCCTCTTGGCTCTAAGTCTGTACAATAAAATAGCCCCTTTAGCCTCTCTAAGGTTGGCTGGAAGAAATTCCATTTAGGGATAAGTCCGCCTTTGCATAATATTCTTGTTTGTAATTTGTCTCTTCTTATAATTGTGATGCAATAAAGAATATACTTACATACATACATAAAATAACTTAATACTATTTTTCTCTAGGTCTGCCGTCTTCTTTTCTATCAAAAAGCAAGTAAAGTGTGTTTATGTGCAACTATATTATAAAAAGTTTGTTCTAGTCAAACACACTGGTTGTCTATGTCGCATTTTTTTTTAATTTTGTCCGCTAAAAGCTATTATTTTAAACTAAAAAGCTGTTTATTAATCTGTCGCCCAAGTTCGCAAATGAGAGTTAGAAAATCTTGTATCATGGGTATCGGACACAGGCTCATACTACCCTAAAATTAGCAGCTACACGCTCGTCAATGTTAATTCGACCTCATTTACACGTCGATAACGATCACGTAAGCGAGGCTTGCAACGTGGCCGTTACGACCCCGAAATTCACAAAAAAAAGAGAGTATTTTTTTTTGTATGTTATTTCACATAACTGTATCAAAAACGAAAAACGACCACTTCATTAAATATTGTCTTGTCTAAAATATTGCAAATATTCATACATGGTTACTAAATTTTTCTGCAGTAATACTTATTAAATAAAAATTCTATCTCGACCACATCGCTTTTCATATCTTGTTTATTACTATGTTTTTTTTTTCTGTTAAGATGCCATATTTAATTTAAAAAGTGGTTACGAAGTCATTCAGTGTCATGGTCACTCAGAGCGTATTTGCCCAAATACCCAAACTTTAATATTTGCCCCGAAACGGAAAACGAACCCGGACTCTTTAGTGCAGCAGATGCACTACCACCGCACCGCACAGCCCGTTTAGTACAGTAGCTAATTACAACAGGCCCACTAATCCCACCATAGCATACAGCATACCGTACACTACGCAGTGGTTTGTTACCTCACCCACTGTATAACACAGCTTAGTGAGTATCTCACCGTACAAATACTTAAAATTTGGCTATCGAATTTTATCCCATTTTTATCCGATTTAAATGCAGGTAGATACCTGGAATTTAGCAAATGTACAACTGTGGTTTAAAGCACAATCTGACAACCTTGATTTATTTTTACAGGGTTTTTGGTAAATGTCTGCTTGCTCTATCCATGAAACTGAACAACTTTAGGTCAAAATCCAAAAAATGTGACAATAATATAATAAAAATATAGATAGATAGATAGATGAAAACTTTATTGCACACCTTAAAAAAAAAACAAATACAAATTAAAAAAAAAAATAATAATAAATAAATAATTTAATAATAATAGGTCCCGTGTGGTACCGGCAAAGAATAGTACCATCCCATACATACCCGTGGGTGTCGTAAAAGGCGACTAAGGGTTATAAACTGGAGGATGGGCAGCAGCATCCTCCTGTGTATCATACCATCTGACTTAATGTAGTCACCTACAACCGCGGTCCATGGTGCCAACCGTAACGCTGACAAGCGAGCGGACTATGATACTTCCCCTCCACCTTTTTCCAGCAAAAGCTAGAATTCTGGAGGGAGCTCGCTGTCCTGTAGTGGACAATTCATGGGATGTTATGATGAATTTCACTGGCTCCCTTTAAACTGAAACACAGCAATGCAAACACTACAGATTTACGGCAGAAATAGGCAAGGGGGCAGTACTTCCCCAGAAAGACTTTGCGCAAAAGCCCTACCCAAAGCCAAACCCCCACGAGAATTACAAAACCTTGATAATATCACAAAAACAACACAAAATTAGTTTTGAAAAATCCACTTTGAATTTTTCAGAGCAACAACGGGGTTGGGAGGCCATTCCGAGATCGGTCCGTTAGGACTGGTGCGGGACGGTACTCCTTGCGGCGACAACCTGATTTGCGTGAACCAAACCTGCAGCTCCATCTTCCCCTTCATCGACCACACCAAGTGCCCTTCAGACCACAACAACAACGAATGCTCGGGGAAAGGGGTGAGTACATGAACCACATCTACACTAATATTATAGGTATGCAACATATTCCATAGAGAAGTCCGCCCGGTGTTCCGTAGGTAATAACTAGGAGTCATCACTTCGTTTAAGGGGCTACCAGCGGTCCACTAGCGCCCCCATCAGTAAAAAAAATATTGCTCGCTAAACACAAAATTTATCTAAAATACGGAAAGACAGATTGAAGTACATAATATCCTAATAAGGTATCCTTATTTATTTAGAACCTATCAATTCTGAAAAATGTAGTTGACTGTAGTTACAGATACAAAAAGTGCCAAAAACGGCCACTTTTAGCAGTTTTTAGGGTTCCGTACCTCAAAAGAAAAAAACGGAACCCTTATAGGATCACTTTGTTGTCCGTCTGTTTGTCTGTCTGTCTGTCTGTCTGTCAAGACCCTTTATCTCACGAACGGGTAAAGGTATCAGGTTGAAATTAATACCATATATTAGGATCCACGAACCACACAAGATCTGAAAATTTAAATTTTTTACAACGACGCAATCAAAAGATATGGCATTTTATGTCCTCATCTCCATACATTTATTCAAAAATGCAAAACCTACAGGGTACTTCCCGTTGACCTAAAATTATGAAATTTGGCAAGAAGCTAGGTCTCACAGTACAAATAATGTGAAAAGTCTGAAATCATTAAATATTACAACTTTTCTCACAACTAATGGTAACCAATTGTGGTGAGCTCCCGTTTCAAGAACATTCATATAAGAGAGGGGTCAAGTTAGATGGTCGCTGAGGCGATTTTTGTTTTAGTTCTTTTTAAAAACGGGAACACTTACAAACTTGAAAATTGGTATGTTTATAGTGCATAAGCTATAAAATAACAACAAATAATAAAATTTGGTTAAGCGCGTGTCGGACTAAAAAAATCTAGCACATTAACTTACTGAAATTTCAACTAATACAATTATGTTTATGTGGTGGTACGGAACCCTCAGTGCGCGAGTCCGACTCGCACTTGGCCGGTTTTTTGTATCTGTAACTACAGCAAACTTTATTTTATAGAGTAAATAGTTTCTACATAAACAATGGTACCTTTACTTCAATCCGTCTTTCCAGATTTCCGATAAGTTTTGTATTTAACAAGTCATATTTTTTTAACTGATGGGGACGCTAGTGAACCGCAGGTAGCCCCTTAAATACAGAGTGTAAGGATCATAATACTTTATATACACTCTGTATATAGGGTGACTTTTAATTAGTTCTTGACAGAAAAAGGTATGAATGTACTCATGATACTGAACAACTTTTCCCAAGGAACATAGGTCGAATTGGATATTTTTTTTGGTTTACTCCAACGCTTACCAACACATTTTGCAGCCATGACATTAAAACCGGAGTATTATTTGACGGAAAGAATAACATTGTTTTACAAACTTGTTTTGTCTGACAGCTTTTGACATAGCAAAATGTTTTGGTAAGCGTTGGAATTAACGAAAATAAAAATATTATATACTAGCTAGTGCGCGCGACTTCGTCTGCGCAGAGTATCCGGTTTCACCCGCATTAAATGCGTTTTCCCGTGGGAATGAAGTGTATTCCCGCTATAAAAAGTAGCCCATGTGTTATTCCAGGCCCTAACCTATATGTTTGCCAAGTTTCAATAAAATCCATTCTGTAGTTTTTACGTGAAAGAGTAACAAACATACATCCATACATGTTTACAAACTTTCGCATTTATAATATTAGTAGGATAGAGTATAGCACGTTAACGAACTATGAAGTTACTTAGCTTCCACTGAATTGTTACAGTTTTCAGAACAAAGTAGATGTCCATCAAACTAAAAACTTGCAATACACTTTGTTTTTGATCACGTTAGTGGGATATAACCTAGGAAAAATCTAATAACAGAAGAAGCACTCAAACTATTATAACTGTACCATACTCCTATAAAGTGTTATTCACTGAAATACCTCCGTAATGTAGTTATTGGAGCGTTCTACTCTCTACTGGAGGTTCTGGGTGTCTACTCTCAAAGTCCGATATATCGAAACGATACTATTCGAAACATGCAAATGCAAAACTTCGTCCCTTGACAATAGAGTAGAATATTGGTTGGATGCTAACTACTGGCAGTTTGAAAATTCATCCAACCAATATTCTACTCTATTGTCAAGGGACGAAGTTTTGAATTTGCATGTTTCGAATGGTATCGTTTCGATATATCGGACTTTGAGAGTAGACACCCTGGGTTCGAACCTCACTTCGTGAGACTGTCCCAAGTTCGGTTAGGTTAGATCACCTGATCAAAGGCACGATAAGACGTTGCTCAAGCCATGAAAAAAGCAGCTGATCAACTCCTATGTCATGGTCTTTTAGGTCAGTCTTCGATCTGATAACCCACACGATATGATAATAAGTGGTAACAATAATCTTCGCAAATAGTTGTAGCGAATTAGTTTTCGAAACCTTAACACTATCACAAAAAAGCAGTTTTAAAACGAAGTTCAACTTCTTCAAAAGGCAACTTATTTTGTTCATCGGCACCCGACGCGGTTTTT
Organism: Athrips mouffetella; assembly: GCA_947532105.1. Classification (NCBI taxonomy): domain Eukaryota; kingdom Metazoa; phylum Arthropoda; class Insecta; order Lepidoptera; family Gelechiidae; genus Athrips; species Athrips mouffetella. Next base: position 28,328,128 of record OX383967.1, read on the forward strand.
TCAATATATCCTTACCCAAAATTTTGCTGTGAAATTCTCTGTAGAGCTCTCAGTTCACTAGTGAAGATTTATAAGTTGTAACGTTATTAAAAAGAAATCGACAATTTTGGAACAATTTCATAAAGTTGATACCTTGATCGCTCTGAGAACTGTTAACTATATGCTGTAGGCTCAAAACCTAAAACGCCTAAAATCAAAAACCTAACCGACTCCACTAAAAGAGTTTAAAATAATAAAGACCTATTAAAGTAGAGCCAGTTCAGTGAACTGCCGTTTTATTCAATATACGAGTACTTAATTTTAATGGGGAAGTACCGACTCCGCTCGAACATCGTTAATTATAACTTGACCAGAGAAACTTTTTAGCCGTCTAAGGGAGAGAAAAAAGCGACTGGTATGCTCGCACTTTTTTTATGGTTAATTTCAATACTCTTGACCTCGATCTAGTCTTGAGGACAGGGTGTCTACTCTGAAAGTCCGATATATCGAAACGATACTACTCGAAACATGCAAATGCAAGACTACGTCCCTTGACAATAGAGTAGAATATTGGTTGGATGAATTTTCAAACTGCATCCAACCAATATTCTACTCTATTGTCAAGGGACGTAGTCTTGCATTTGCATGTTTCGAGTAGTATCGTTTCGATATATCGGACGTTGAGAGTAGACACCCAGAGACGAGGTCGATAATAGAACGAGCTTGTCCAGAAGTAGCCTATTCACTCGCGACTTGAATAGATTCGGGTTATATGAACTCGACTTTACACACACTACACACTCGACGACGACGGCGAAAGTACCGGGACCAAATTCAGGACCTTCTAAACAAAGGCCAGATTAAAAGTATCCTAAACCGACGAGCATGTATGAAAGGATTGATGAAAGTACAGGAAGCGAGGGAAGTATGTCACGATCTTAGCAGGTGGAGGACTGTGGTCTCTGCCTACCCCGACGGTAAAGAGGCGTGATGTTATGTATGTATATGAACTCGGGAACACAGACGCAGGCAGAGAATTCCACTCTTAATACCACTTGAAATATAATAACTGCTGGACGTGTCTGATATGTGTCTCCTAAATGATCATTATCATAACATCCCATGAATCGACCACTGCAGGACAGGGAGCTCTCTCCAGAAAAACGCGTGGTACTTAGGAGGAGATTTACCATAGTCACCACGCTTGTAAGCGTTGCGGCTGGCGACCGCTGTTGTTGGTGACCGCAGTATGTACGATAGTACGATGCTGCTGCCCATCATCCGGTTCATAAGCCCTTTCTTACGACACCCACGGGTAGAGATGGGTTGGTATTATTCTTTGCTGGCAACACACGGGTCCTGTTTCCTAAATATCTTCAGTCAAAGCAACCCATCTTGCGCCCGGATGACTCATCGGTCCACCTCTTAGCTGTCAGCGTCTCGTCTTTAGGTTTGTGGTCCACCTCTAGAATCTTGCTGCCTAGCGGCCATTGGTGGCGCGATGTGCGCTACCCACAGAGCCCTAACCTCTGCAATTTAGCAGTTCTGCAGAGTTTGAATCTTTATTATGGTTGGCGCAATAAGCCATGGTGGTTAGTGACCGCAGTGTGGTGGTAAGATATACAAACAGACAATGCTGCCCATCAGCTAGTTCAAGATCCTTTAGTCGCCTTTTACGAATCCCACGGAAAGAGATTCCATAGTACTATTCTTAGTCAGCACCACACGGAAAAATAACAGTGTTTTATTTCCATTTTTTTTTTACTATTTCGATCTTAAGCCTAATTATTTCGGCCTAAAAGCCTTAAGACTTACGGAAGTTCTACTCGCAAATGCGATTCGATTTTTCTTCACTGAGGAGCTATCTTTCAGCAGGTTTTGCTGGGTAATGAGCGGCGAACGGGGAATCACCATTATTATCAGTCCATTTGACCGGCCGTCGTCAAGCCGTTTGATTACCCGATTTTATTTCACTCTAGACTGCTTTGACATATCAACGGTTATAATTTCAAATGGCGTAAAGGTCATTTTGTTTAAACCAAAAAGGGCTAATTGTTTCGAATGGCGTAAAGGACATTTTGTCGTAATGTTTTATAGACAGCCATACTCAGAGTATATGTCTGTTTTTCGGTCGGTCTGTCTGTCACGCTTAAATATCATGAAGTTCGTTCGGTATGGAGATAGTTGGGTGGTACCAGTTTAAGTCATATAACCTACTTGTTTTTCTAATTCTACGCGGAATTAGTCGCACCAGCTAGTAGATAAAATTTGTGGTACCATCGGCCAAGAAAGTGGTCTATCAATTTTGATAACACTTCTTTTATCACTATAAAAGTAAAGCTTAGTTTGAGCATTAGTAAATCTCTTGTTGTTTCGTAAAGTACGAGTGAACATCAAACTTAAAGTGGTAGACCACATTTTTTGCAGACTATACACAGTGTTCCTGAGGATATGCTTCAGATTTAAAACCACTGTGTTGTGCAAACTGTACAACTTTCCTTAAGAAACATAGGTTAAAATACGAAAAAAAATCTCCCTCCCATTCAAAATAAAACTCGTACTATGCATCATCACTACATAGTATAAAACAAAGTCGCTTTCTCTGTCCCTATGTCCCTTTGTATGCTTAAATCTTTGAAACTACGCAACGGATTTTAATGCGGTTTTTTTTAATAGATAGAGTAATTCAAGAGGAAGGTTTATATGTATAATAACATCCATTAAATAGTGGAAAAGTACTGTTATTTTTGAGGTTTCTAATGTGATGTCGTAAATAATTAATTTTTTTCCGCTTACATTGCAAACGCAGGCTGAACCCTACGAGTTTTATCAAAATAATGTACTAAGTATTGTACACATTGAAAAGGTCTACAGAAAAGTCCGTAATGGTATATGTCTATCTCTTATGGATAACCCACAATAACTTTTTATTGTCATTTACTTTTTACGACAAATAATGGCTAATTTTCGAAGCGATTTAACCAATACAGCATTAATCCTTAACCAATTAAATACCTTGAATACATTGTTCATTTAATATAGATCTATATGGCCCTTTACACCGTATGATTTAAGTGAATATTTTCGAAGATATTACAGATTTAAAAATTGCGGGACGTAGCGTTTGCGGCGGTACCGGCCGGCCGCCCGGTGCGGCAAGAGCGTGCCTATAAATAGCACGTCTGTGGCCGCGGTTTTCCCTATAGCACTTTGGGATTGCTTGACTCCAAATTTAACGCGTGCGGGCCACGGGCAGTATGAATAAATCAAAACTACTGGATCGATTTTTATTCACATAGGCTATATATTTTTCAACACATTTGCTCATAAAACAGCTCTATTTGCACTGTATTAAGGTCCATAATCCAGCTCATTAAACACGCGTGTTTTTGTCATAATATTACTTAACTAGTGTTTTATTTTTGTTTTTTTTTTTAAATCGGCCAAGAGCAAGGAGTTTTTATGCTTATTATGTTACTAAAATTTTCAAGCTGACTTTGAGAAAATATCATAAATGAATGTTGATTTTATGAAATTATTTATAGTAATTAACTAATTAACAATAAATTTGTCATTTACGTAACAAGATATTCAATTTTTGATAATTTATTTCAAGGTAAATGGAATAGGATGTTGGGTACCGAGTGACAATTACTTTTTTTTATAGCTTGGTTACTAGATTGACTAATAATTGATAAAAGATTGATGGTGTAAGATAACATGGTAATGTTTTTGGGGGCTCCTCACGCGACGTATAATCTGTGACCGCTGAAAAAGAAAGAATGCGCGCCATTTTACAAATATTTGTCGTGTTTATTATTGTAATTATTTCTAATAGTGTCGACTTCTACATATAAAAAACTGATCCTGAACCGTCTTAAATACTCATACACGAAATACAATTTTGAAATTAGGTAAAATTAAAGGGGAGCATGAACATATGCAGCCGACAAAATAATCCGGTGGACGTGCGATGGAAGTAAGGTTAGCAAAGTTTAGTATTTTAAAGGTAACCAATTTAATTTGTTTTTATTCGCAAATGTGTTGAAAAACGTCGTAAAAAGCTCGTGCGCGTTGGTAATTACACCCTCGGCTCCATTACGCCCTCGCCTGCGGCTCGGGCTGCAATTTCTGAGCCTCGGCTGTAATATCCAAAATAGCGCACTTGCATTTTAATGTACTATTATACCCCTGCGAAGCCGGAGCGGGCCGCTATGTTTTTATATACAACGTTCACAGTTTTTCTGTAGTTTATTTACTATCAGCATTGCACCCGTGCGAAGCCGGGGCGGGGCGCTAGTTAATAATATAATAATAATAATAAGCCTAAGTCCGGGTTTCGGCTCGTAAACTCCAGCCAGAGACTACAATAATAATAATATTATTTGTGAAATATGGGTTGGAAACCGCCTGAAAGATTTTTATTTTATTTTATTGTTTATTATTAAGATCACGTTCAGTTACGAAACTGAAAAACTTAGGTTGAAATAGGAAAAAAGATTGTATGGGAGGGCAGATTTTTTTTCGTATTTCGACCTTTGTTCGTTAGGGAAAGTTATAAAGCTTCGTTAACTGAACGTGATCTTAAAATTAATGCATATCCTCGGGAACACGGTGTATACGCCAATATTAAGTTGTCGCCTTTGATCGATATCCGTCTCTTGCTTTGTTGTCTTGTTCTCGGCTATGTTATAATGTAAACTAACACATTTAAAAAAAAAACAAACCTCAAACACTTTTACCACCAATATTTCAAATACTCCTTGCACCACACACTAAAACATACAGCTGCGTACAAGTCTAACATGTAGGTGTAATTACTGCAGCGCTTGTTAAAAGCTCCCATAGATTTGGCTCTCCGCTCCAAACTCTAACCCGAAAGTTTAGCGACGACCAACATTAGCGGATTCATGGAAAGGTTAATTGAATACCTAACTACGTACATGTGTTTATAGTGAGACTGAAATAATGTTTATTGCTTATCTTCGCTTCAATCGCAGTTAGTAATTTTTAAATACTCATTAATGTAACCTAATTACTTAACTTGAACCAGAATCTAATCTCCCTGCGTTCACTTGTAACTGATATCTTTTAAATTGTTGCCATTCGGAGGAACGCTAGATCTCATAAAACAGATTATTCTAGCTTGGGAGTAAGACGTAACGCCTACAGCAGTATGCTCTATCAGCCTTGTTATTTTTTTTCTTTCTATAGTGATAAGTTTATATTGTAATAAGGCTTTGCTCAATAAAGATTTATTACTATTATTATTTTAGGGTTCGTACCCAAAGGGTCCTAACGGAGCCCTATTATCAAGACTTCTTCTGTCTGTATGTCTGTCCGAGAGCTACTACGGTTTAAAAGATGCATCTCTACTATATGGTTGGATAATTCAATAAATATGCATTATCATGACGAATTACCTAAAAAATTATGAACCGAAGGTTAAATCGTAAGAACTGGAACACTTACAAGCGAGAAAATTGGTATTTTCATAGTGCATAAGCTGTAGATCAACAACAAATAGGTAATTAAACTGGTCAAGCGCGAGTCGAACTAGCGTGCATTTAATACATTTCTGAGCGACGGCTTGTCCCTAAGACGGTATTTTTATCTTTGTGGTACCCTGAGCCTGAATTATTTACCCGATAATACAAAAGAACTAATTATATTTCCTGCCAAAGAACTTAAGTACAATGTGATGCGAAATAGTAAAAAAAGTTACACACAAAAATTACAAAGCATTTGATTTAGCAAAAATTCACAAGGTGGGTTATTGCCAGAGTAGAAACAACTTTTAGGTTAATCTTGCACAAACGACAAACTTGTCACCACACAAACAGAAACTGCAAAGTCCGGCAGTTAGTTCGAACAAACACCATTTATATAAGGTGTAATTTAATTAGACCCAAATATTTCTAGGGGTGGTGTAACTTTGATAAAGAAACAGGTTTTTCAAAGTTTTAGCGAAATCGACTCGCTGGTTTTTTTTTTGTAATTTTCAAACAAAAAAATAATAAATCTTTGCAATCATCCTGTAGTATTGATTTCCACCGTACTACAAGTATGGCACCTGCACACTCACACACACAAGATCGGCCGCCTTGCGCGCGATTGGCTTACGACTATTCATTCAATTAATTCAAAGGGCGGCAGCGCGGGGGGGGGCAAGCACCACGACGTCTGCGGCCGCGGGACGCTCTGTGTGGATCGCACATGCCACGCACGCACCGACCGAGTCCCTACGAAATAAACTAGAAACCTAGCATTCGCGCCTCGTGCTACGCCTTGCAGGATCGGATGAGCGACGACAGGCCGGACCTTTACCTACCATCGCCTACATAGGTACCTAACTGTCCTATAAACGGACCATGGGTTGTGCCGTGGGCAGAGGGAGGAAGAAGCCGCCATACCTACCTAGGCAGCTACTTGCCTGAGGAGTAGGTAGTTAGGTACCTACATAACAAATTCATTCATTTATTCATATCGTTGTGGGTTGCAAGGTTGATGACCGTACTCACAAACCCTGGTACCGCCAGATGCCAAAGGCCTCTGACATGGCTCATTAACGACTACATCCGTAGATAGGTAATAGTCGGGACCATCGGGTTGACGTGCCCTCCGAAGCAATCATGTAACATTTCGGACAATCGGGTGATTCATCCTGCAATATCCTAACCAAACTGGGCTGGTCGCACAAAAATATTTTTGTTTGACAGTGTCCCCATCGGGAAACGAACCCAGAACCTCCTGATCGAGAACCAAGCACTCTAACACTAGACCACGGAGGCTGTAGGTACATAACAAATTTACAAGTACCTACTGCTATAATACGTACGTAAAGTACAGTCAAGAGCACATCACGCCTGACACATTGGAATTTGTACCGTTTTTATTTCAATAGACGTACGAGCTAGAGTCGCACTGCAAGTGTCAAGCTTGACCTGTCGTTGACTGTACCTACTTGCGCGCGAAATGTATGGCACGTCATACCTACCTACTTTTCGCCCGCAATCCCGAGCTGTTGCGTCCTATACCTCTTCTTACGTGCGCACGTACAGTCAAGAGCACATCAAGCTTGACACATTGGACTTCGTACCGTTCTTATTTCAATAGACATTCGGGCTAGAGTCACACTGCGAGTGTCAAGGTTGACCTGTCGTTGACTGTACATGATTAAGGACCATAGTTAAGGACCTTAGGTACAGTCAAGAACAAGTCAAGCTTCATAGTTTCATCATGATTAGCCCGTACAAAGTCCAACGTGTCAAGCTTGACTTGCACCTGGCTGTACCTAGATATTCAAGAACCTATTTTTCAATTCAATCCAATTAAAACTAGAAAAGTTCGTAGGTTCCTACTTCTCTCAATTAAGCTCTTACGACGGTATCAGAGTAGGTAATCTTTACCTACCTACTTACCACCGTTTTTGCTACGTCCATCAGTTTACTTAACCTACCATACTTATGAGAAGGAACTAGGATATCATTATTATAAGATCCCATAAAAAGTTATTGGTCAACTCGTCCGATCCGAACTAGGACCATCTGGGACGAGTTGATAAAATTCAAAATACACCCCCCTTAGTTGCTCTACAATTAATTTTACATCGACAACAAAAGTCACCACGCTTATTAGCGTTGCAGCTGGCACACTTCCTGGACAGGTACCTTCTCGTACCGTTCGCGTTCGAGACGGCGGCTAGCTGGAGTACGGAGGCCACGGAGATCGGGCGTCGACTTAGGGCGCAAGGTGGTGACGCCCGTTCTGGGTCGTTCCTGGTGCCATGGGCACCTTTGCACCAGAATCGACCAGGGGCAGCTTGCCTCACTTCTTATCAAAAGTACAATTATGATGAGTTTTATGTTACCACGCTTATTAGCGTTGCAGCTGGCACAACGGGCAGCTGTTATTTATTAGTGACCGCAGCAGCAAGGTGGTAGCACGCTACTGCCCGCCCTCTGGTTGATACCGCCGGCGACTAAGTCGCCTTTTACGACATGCATGGGGAGAAAGGGTTGGTGCTATTCTTGCGCCGGCACACGCATGGACGAACAGAACAGAGGATAAACAACATCAGCTCTTGGACAGGTACCGTCTCGTACCGTTCCAGGTCAAGACGGCGGCTAGCTACAGTACGGAGGCCAGGGTAATCTTGCCTCACTTCTTATCAAAAGTACAATTATGATGAGTTTTATATCACTTACTTGAGAAATAATTTCCCATACAAACATCCACACCCCTTTTTACTCCCATAGAAGATTTCCGGGATAGATAGGTACTATGTACCTAGATATGTCCTTCCCAGGGTAAAGGCAAATTTTATCTAAATCGGTTCAGCGGAACAAGCATGAGGAGGTATTGATTGTCTTTGGTTACCTAAGCTTTCTTTTAAACTTTACCTGAAGAGTAGAAAAACAAATTGTAGGACGACACGGGAACAGAAACATTGTCTGGTATCAAGTCGTCCTAGCTGGACCAAGATAGGATCGAACAAGTTGACGAAAAAATCCACGCAGAATTTCACATAAATGAATGCTTAGCTGGTACCTACCTAAAGATGTCCTTCCCAGGGTAAAAGCAAATTTTATCTAATTCGAATCAGCGGAACAAGCATGAGGAGGTATGGATTGTCTTTGGTTACCTAAGCTTTTTATCAACTTTACCTGAAGAGTAGAAAAACAAATTGTGGGACGACACGGGAACAGAAACATTGTCTTTTATCAACTCGTTCTAGCTGGACCAAGATCGGATCGAACAAGTTGACGAAAAAATCCACGCAGATATTCACATAAAAGAATGCTTAGCTGGTATCTATCTAAATACATTTGGAAATAACTACCTACAACATTCACCACGCCGCCGCGTTGCGACTGGCACAATGGTCGGCAGAGGTTGGTGACCGTAGTATGGTGTGGTAGGTACGATAAGCCCCCGTAGTTGGATATCCCTTAGTCGCTTTTTACGACTCCCAGTTGTTTTGTATCATTCATTTTACATTGCATTTCCATTTTTAATTAGACAATCAATAGTAGGTGTAAGTACCTACTTACAGGCCGCGCGACGAGTTACAAGGCCTCTGGGAGGAGTGGAGGGGGTATGCGCAGTTGCAATATTTGCAAGCAAAATAGGTACTACTGCACATACCCCCTCCACTCCCGTCCAGACTCCGTCCAGCTTTTACTCGTCGCGCGGACTGTACCTAACGTGTCAGTAGGTAATTTAATTATCTAGATTTTTGTGGAAGGCAGGTATTGTCAAGAGCAGTGTCAAGCTTGACACTTGCAGCGCGACTCTAGCTCCTCCGGCGATTGAAATAAGAACGGTACAAAGTCCAATGTGTCAAGCTTGAAGTGCTCTTGACTGTACCGTAGTAAAACAATTTTGTAGGTACCTATTTATTTATTGACAAGCTCTGGTAGGTAGGTATTACAGTTTTTAGCGTCGGTTGATTGATTAATATTTATTCGAAACAAGTAAAGTCAAATAGGGGACCGCGGCTCGGCGGCTCTGTCGGCATGCTTTGACCGCGGTAGCACACGTGCGGGCGGCATTTGTCAAAGGTGAAGCTATGAAATCGACATAACTTTAACTTCCCATCACACTTTCAGGCTTTGGACTGTCAAATTAATACAACTTGATTTTCGTAAGTAACGAAAGTAGGTAATTGTAGTTAATTTGAAATCCTATACCTACCTACGTGTTACTTACTGTAGTGTAACCTACTAAATCAGTTTTACAAGATTATTTACAAAATTATTTACACGAGTCACTTTAGTTTTCACCACATCAAAATGTTGAACGTGACCACCTATTTGTCGGATACATTGTCTTGCACGGTCAATGCTGTGTCTGCGCACTTCACTTAAAACATCAGTTTCACTGGCCATGAAGTTAAAAGCCCTGGTAATGCGGGCGCGCAGTTCCTCCTCGGTGCGAATAGTATGGCCGTCATTGCCATACACAAGGTCCTTGGCCCTACCCCAGACGTGGAAATCTAGCGGCGTGAGATCCGGCGAACGTGCTGGCCAGGCGATTGGACCACCGCGCCGGATCCAACGCCCCTGGAACTCCTGCGTCATGTAATTCCGCACCGTCCGGTCGTAGTGCGCCGGCGCGCAGTCGTGCTGGAAATACAACCAGCGGCGGTTCCACACCGGAACTTTCAGCAGCAGCTCAGGGAGGACACGCTGCAGGAAGTCCAGGTACGTCGCCCCGTTTAGTCTTGGGAGGAACCAGGGTCCTAATAACACCCCATTCAGCACACCAGCCCACACATTGACACTTATCCGGTATTGGAAGTGGTCCGGACGAATCACTCGCGAGTTGTGGTCACATCAGTAATGGGCGTTATGGATGTTGAACATCCCTACACGAGTGAACGTGCATTCATCGGTACAAATTTACAGCACTTGTCACTATTTCTCCGACTTCATGGTAACATATTGCCATGTTTTGGTATTCTTGGTTCGTAAAACCGTAAGGCATTTTGCCAAATATCAATCGCGGCCATAAGACGTATGCGTAATGCACAAGGTAAGTAGAGCAACTGAAGGTGAAGGCGGGCGGGCGGGCGCACGCGGCGGCGGCGGCACGATGCACCGGGCCGGTCGCGCGTGCGCATGCGTGTGTTGGCGGTTGGACAAAAAGAGGGCGGGGTTTACGCACCGCTCACTGCATTTCATTCATATTTTTTATTAGTGTGAATGTATCGATGGTGCCACGTGACACAACAGAGTGTTCATTTTACGAATTTTAGTGGTATTGTTTTTGGGATTTTTCTCGAAAACTAGCGAATAGAAATCAATAAAAATAACACCAATGGTATTCATTTAGATGCTTGAGATAACCCTAACAATATTTGGGTCTAATTAAATTACACCTTATATAATCGGATCGCAGGATGGCAGGATCGCAGGATAGCTGGATCGCAGGACCGCCGTAACTACCGTAACTAAATCTATTGAAACTCATCTCCTCATTCAGCGAAACTGTGAACTTGAATTAATTAGTCCACAAGATAGTAGGCATTCATTCTACTGGGCCAGTGGAAGTGTTTCATAAACACATGACTCAAAATAAAACCTCGGATTTACAGACGGGAAACTTAGTACTAAGGTTCAAGCTCTTCGTGTTTCCGCATGGAAAAAACATATATTATCTGTTAATGCTAGAGTGCGGGATCCGTAATTGTCACATAATAGTACATTGTTCATCGAGAGGAGAAAGTGACCGATTCCCAACAAGGGTGTCGTTTGAGCCCTGAGGCGAAGCCGAAGGGCTCAATACACCTGAGGTGGGAATTGCACTTTCTTTCGAGTGATACATAGTGCTTTATACTTCACCTACGAGGAAAACATTTCAGATTTCCTTTTCAGATATGGTGTAAGTTTTTTGTATTCCATTATATATTGATATCATGTCTTGCCAATATGGTACTTTTTAACACGGAATACAAAGACCATAAGGCTTATATTTATGAAGTTTATCACTAAAATAAGCAAGCAAAACAGTTTCTGAAAATCTTCGCTTTTCCAACGTATAAAATCATCATGTACTTACATTGTTGTATTTTTTCGAGATTTTTCAGGCAATAGGTTTTCAATAACCGCTTGCGCACTTTCTTGTAATTCTGGCGGCGGCGTCAAAAACTCTTCATCACTGTCACTATTTGACGACATTTTTTGTAAAAAGCACGCACCAACAAAACTACAATTAAAACTTCCAACAACTTCGTAAAGAAAACAGGGGTCCAATGTTTGAAAATCAATGGGTGATAAAATATCACTAGGAGGTTTAAACTTTTTAATTTTACCCTGATAGTGTTAAAACGTTGGTAATACTTTATGAAATTTAACAAATAAACACTACTTTATATTTGATAAGAAAAAACAGAAATTTTGAAAATTTTTTTGTAAGATTTTATCACCCGGTGATTTTCAAGAATAGGTACCTAACTCGCGCGCACGCTTTCGTTCCAAATGTTCTTTTTTCAAATTAATGGTTTTTTCAGAAAAGTGCAGGTGGCCAGCATCATTACGCGGACTGAGAGATAAAAACTTTTTCTTTTTTTGGCATTATGATAATAAAATAGGTTATCAACAGCTTTTGATCAAAATTTAAGAAAAAAAAACACGTTAACAATGGATTTCCATATAACTTTTCCCCCCGCATATTTATACTGTAGAAATGACGTACCTTCTCCTTAGTTTTTAAAACAGAACTGAGGTACTTTCCGAGAAGGTGAAGTATAAACTTGTTTATCTGAAGGTAACTGCGCTCTGCATTTAAAATAGTAAAAATTACCCGGTGTCACTTTACCTTAAAATGCGGAAAAAACGCAAAGTCGAACATGGAAATTAGCAGCCTCTGTTTGCTGAAGAAGTAAATTTTTTTCAGACTGACTACTTGTCAAATTAAACGACTAGACTGAGATTTGGGAATCTATTCTTCTGGGTAGGTACACCTACAGTGTTTTACGTAATTGGTTATATCTAAAATAATTATCCTTTGTACACTTAATACTAACAATAGGGTACTAGGGTTGCTATCACTTAACGTTATATAACCCGGATGTACTCTTTAAACCATTAAAACATTTTAAACATCAATAATACCAAGTAATAAAAATTGCATTGTCAAGTCAAATTAAATAATCACTTAACTAACTTAGTAGGATCGACTCATCGGCTCAACCGTTACAAATTAGTCTGAAATCAACTTCCGGGAGCCGTAGATAGATGGCTTCTAAGTTAAGCGATAAAGAACGATAGGATATCAGTTTAATCCATGTCTGGAAACCGTCCAAAGCTTTCTTTGGTCTTTTGAAAGGACATTGCCGTATGAACATCATGTAAATCTAACATGGTATTTAATTACATTGTAAGTGGTTGTCAAGTTTGTTGCCATGCATGGTAATCAAAGTGAAACAATCTACACGATTATAAACTTTTTGCCTCAGCTAGGCAAATGAATTAAATTAAACATTGAAGATTGGATTTCTAAGAAAATAGTAGAGTCAGGTTAAGAGTTCAATGAATGACAGATTGGTTAAGTGTTATAAAAGCAGCGACTAATGGCCTGATAACGAGAAGCGAGCGTTTTTCATAAGCATATTGCCTGCACCCTGCTGCAAGCGTATTTGCAAGTGGAGGTGTTTAGCAAAATTACTCGCCTCGTACCCATCAGCGACAATTTCACAGGATGAATCACAGGATGGGCAGCAGTTTCCTTCTGCATGAAGTACCAACTACCACTCATTGATTATTTTTTTTAAATTACCGTTACACGGTTCCATTTTTTATATTATTATATTCCACATGGGACCGATTTCAATTACGAGTATAACTATAAAAATAACATCTTTTAATTATAACTCTATTTCTTTGTGTTAAAGGTGGAGATCTCTCACGATATTTAAGGAAATTCTTATACTAAAACACTACACACTGTGGTTCTCATACAACTCTGTAATATGTTCGTCTGCTTGAATAAATCAAACAAGGAACTTTGCTCTAAGTTAAGTTGGTCTATGAAAATTACTCAAAGACTAAGTTCTATTCTCGCTAGCTGGAAATATGTTAAAATTTGAATCCCGTGAATTCAAAACTCGCTGTTTTTCTTGTGTGTTTATACTTTACAGGCATAACAATGTTAAGACCATATCGTAGACCAGAATATTATAGCTTAAAATCTATTAACGGTAGAGTTGTCAGGCAAAAACTGAAACTGCTTTTGCGTCGTTAAAAAATTGTCAAATAAACTAGTCAGTATTTATATTATTATTATTTTATTAATACACTAGCAGCACATGGTGCTGATGCGTGTATATCACTGCACTTGTGTCAAATATTTGTCCAGTCTGTTTTTAAAAGCATTTACATAGAGGGTATACGGTTTGGTAGAAAATTGTGTCGAGGGTTGCTTGCACTCGAGAGGTGTGAAAGTTTCCTTGAAGTTTGTTTCAAGTTTCATCTTAGTATTTATATCTTAGATTTCTTAAAAAGAATTTCATTTTCGTACTCACTCCATTTTGTGGCTACATAATTAATTATGATTTTGTTTTTTTTTATTTAACTTAAAACTTAAATTGCATTAGGTAGAGTTTTGTTTGCTAATGGGACATTCAAAGCCCTGTTCCGCTTTTGCAAGGTATCTTGCGCCATCATCAGTTTGTCTTGTCGAGACTGATAAGCGACCGTCATTTTAAATGTGCAGAACGGATATTTTATAGTGACACGAGTTACAAAGTGAACTTTTTATTGAACATTGTGGACTGTAAAGACCCCGGGGGGTCTCGTAACCCCCTGGAAACGCCAGAAATAGTGTAAAACATTTAGTGAAATTATTGAATAAAATCTATTTTCAAAATGCCTTCCGAGAACAATAGTGAAAGTTCGTTAAATAACAATGAAATGGACACGGACCTGCATAGTTCGGGATCAGACAGTAAAACAGTTAAGGAGAAAGTGAAAATAGTGGAAGTGGATTTATCTAACTTTAATAAAAATATAGTTCAGTGCTGGGAATGTGAAAGTACCTTCCAGATGGACACTCCCCTATGGGGTATAAATCAAATGAACACTAGAAAGATTCTATGCAAGGTATGTATAAAATTCTTTCTCATCAAGGCCGCGCTCAAAGCAGAGCCGAAATATGATAACGGCACTCTAAAAATCGAGTCTTCAGTGACAATTTATACCGCAGGACTAGAGACCGGCTTGAAAACCATTTGCTCCTGTATCAGCTGCAAAACAAAGAAGGAATTGACCACCATACCCATTGAGAATTTCACATCTGAGGAGTGGTTTATATGTAAGTGCCGCAAAAATCAGTGCGCACGCATTGAATTCGTCTCACAAGGCGCGCAACCGCCTCTGGCTACCGAAATATCAAAAAAAAAGAAGCGCGGAAGCAAAGCGATAAAAAACATCGAAGCTTCTAAAAAGCTTTTTGCCCCCAGTACTAGTGTGAATAGTGGCCCGCAAGCGCCAATGCAGGCACAAATAGAGAGGTCAAAGGTCATCGGCGGCGCATACGTGCCCACCACCATCCAACAAGCTCCACCCACTGGAGTGGTACCAATAAGAGACAGTGAGAGCGCGTACGTGCCCCCTATAAACAAGGACGCGGACTACATACAAGGCCAAACACCACAAACAAGTTCACGGACCATAGGCGTAGTACAGAGTACGCTCGACGCGTGGAAGATTCCGCGAACCGTCCGACCACCGACTATCTTAGATGGATCTAAATCACAAAAACCAATGAGTGACAGCAACACGCAAGTGAACCAGGAAGGCGTGCTACAATTTAAAATACCAGTGACTAATCAAACGGAAAACAGAGGAGCCAAGAGACAACGTACGGGTGCATACAAATATACCACACCCACACAGAAAAACACTCACATCCCTAAAATAACTATCAGGGATGAAAACGCAATAGAAAATCTAGACACATTAAAGAAAATCAGAGAATCAGTGGCGAAGAACAGCTCAACGCTCAACATTGTAAGAGGCCAAATAAAAATTAACCCAGATAGTGCAACAGCGCGTGAGAATTTACTCACTACGCTCCAAGATTGCGGTATAACTAGAGTAATAGCACCAAAACCGAAGGCTGACAGACAGCCGGCGACCAGGATAGTGCTTAAAAATGAGACCTACGGAGAAAACGCTGACACCATAGCTAACGAGATAGAGGACTGTATCGGCATTAAACCAACAGCTATTAAGCCACTCGGGAGAGCAGGGAAAATATACCTACTCATCTTTGATGGCAAACACAAATTGAGAGATCTCCTGGTAAATTTCAGAACCTCAGATAGGAAATTCTTTTGCGCTCCCTCCATCAAGGTAGAACCATTTAGAGAAAACCCAAAGCACATTGTACAGTGTAAAAAATGCTACGCTTTTGACCACTCAAAGCAATCGTGTTACGGCAAACAAGAGGAACCACAGATAGTCATTACTACGCTGGAAGGTACCACAACAAAAGTCTGCAGAAATTGCAGAGGAGAAGACCACGGCGCGAACAACGCCAAATGCCCTTCCTTCAAAAGTATGATAGCTAGGCAAATGGAACAAGCAAAGGCTAAGGAAACAAAAAGAGAAGAGAGAATCAAACGCTCAGTAGTTCGTCTGGGTGTCAAATACGCAGATGTCACAAACACGAGGCAATTCCCCAGTCTGCCACAAAAAGAATCAGTACAACCACGCAGAGAACAAGCACCACCGACAACAAGTGGCCTCACATTGGAAGGCCTCTATCAAATGCAGACACAAATGCAACAGACACTGACGAGGCTGATCGATACTGTGAATAGAATACACTCGCATCTCAATGGCTAATCATGACAGTAAGAAAATACAGAACCTCAAAATCTTACACTTGAACACCCAAGGAGTAAGAAACAAATTCAAGGAAATAAAAGCAATTGTCGAAAAATATAGACCGGCTATAATCATATTGAACGAGTGCAAGATCGACTTTGAGACACAACACTACAATATAAAAGGGTACGAAAAACTCACCTACACACTGAAAAAACACTTAGGTACTGCCATGTATGTACAGAGGGGACTAAGATGGGTCGAAACGGAAGTCACTCCGGGCTGGCACGATGAAAACAAGAAGATAGAAGGCGTAGGCATCAAACTGTTTACTAACTACGCAACTGGACAATATATCAAGATCAAAGGAATCTATATCCCAATTCCAAACCAACACCACGCCAGAGAAGAACTGGAGGAGACCCTAGGCGACGAACCATCCATCATCATCGGCGACATGAACCTACGTATGCAAATCCTGGGCCACAGCAGGAACGCCGGCCTCGGCAACATCGTTAAAAAAGCAACAAGAGACGGAATCTGCTCGCTGAAACACGCCAATGCACCATCTAGACCTTTCAGCCAAGGTAACACCATCCTGGACCTGGCCTTAATAACACACCAACAGCTCGAAGCGCAGGCCAAACAAGTAGAGAGCGTCAGCTCGGATCACCTCCCATGGCTGCTAACGGTGAAAATTGATCACGATATAGAGGAACATCTAACCCGTAACACAAAGAAAATTTACGAGGACGAAGAACTGAAAGCGGCATACCAACAGACAATGTGGGAAGGTTTCTGCGACCTCAAAGAAGAAATCACAACAGAAGAGGACTGCGAGAAGTACGTAGAAACAATGGAAAATTCCATTGTCGCAGCCCTCGACACTCACGCACCCCTCAAAAATCCGACAAGGCAGGAACGACTACCGAAGGAAGTCAACGATAAGATAGATCTTCGAAACAAACTCAAACAAATGAAATGGCAAGCGAGATACTGCAGCCCCAGAATCCAACGTGAGACACGCACTCTCTATAACCACGCCAAGAGAGAGGCCGAAATAGCCTTGAAGGAATACTCCGAAAAGGGCTGGCTCGCCAAACTCCGAGATCCGCGGGATAATAGATCACAAATGTGGTGCATCCAACGCAACATGAAAAAGCCAATCGTTAAACTACCAAACATCACGGGATGCAGTACAGAAATAGAAACGATCGACAAGCTAACTGACACAGCCATAGTAAAAGAGGCCAAGATAGCGAAAGAGGATGAGGGGACTGAAAAGACGACACCGTTCCAACCACTCGACCCAACGTCAAAAAACGAAGTCCAATTTGCGCTCCGCAAATTCAAAAACAACAAGGCCCCAGGCCCAGATGGAATCAAAGCAGACGCCCTGAAACTGGGGGGAGAAGTCTTCACCGAGGCATTCGTGCCCCTTGCTAACTTTATATTATCCACAGGTTACTTTCCTAAGCGATGGAAAACCGGCGTGTGCATATTCCTGCACAAGGCTGGCAAAGATCACCGTCAGGCATCATCGTACCGTCCGATCACACTGCTCAACATCATGGGCAAGCTGTGCGAGCGACTGATCCTGAGAAGACTTACTACTACGGTTAGCCGGCTCCAACCAACGTTTCAGCATGGTTTCACAAGGGCAAGAGGCACAGCGACCCAGATACTACGCACAGGAAAAATAATCACCGATGCGCTAGCTGCGGAAGACAGTGTTTCCATGATATCTACAGATCTATCGAAGGCCTTCGACTCTATCAACCACAAAGGCCTGATCAAGAAACTTCAGAATAAAGACGTTCCTAACAACATCATTAAACTGATTGAGAACTACCTAGAAGGCAGAAACCTGAGGGGTAGGTTCAGAACTACCAAAACGACAGATAAACCGATACCTCACGGCGTTCCACAAGGCTCGATCCTAGGGCCGGTAATCTTCAACCTGTATGTCCATGATATCTGGAATATACAAGACCACATCAGAGGACTAAAACTCTCACAGTATGCGGATGACCTCTGCATACTCAACAGAGCCAAGAACCCAGATCATGCAACCATGCGCGCCGAATGGGCAGCGGATACCATCGTTGACTACTATACGAGATGGGGACTCAAGTGTAACATCGAAAAAACAGAATGCATCATGTTCACGAAAAATAAAAAATACCGGCCAACAGTGAAACTGAAACAACAAACGCTTAGCTACCAAAAAGAGATCAGATACCTCGGCGTCATCTTCGACAAACACATGAAGATGAACCAGCACACCAAAAAGGTCGTCAAAAAACTGAAACAAGTCAGAGGAGCCCTCGGCCCAATAATAGGATACAATGCGAAGACTGAACTAGACACGAAACTGGCCATCATACAGGCCTGCATTATACCATTGATGGACTACGGAGTGGTGCAACTACTCTCTAGGTATAGTGCAACGAACCTAAGCAAAATCGAACGCCAATACAGAATGGCACTGAAAAGTGCCGCACAACTGCCAAGACGAACACCAACGGAAGTGATTTGGGAGATGGCTGACATTGAGGCTTGGCACCTACGCGCCGAGGATCTCAACGCCAAGATGCTAGAAAACATCGCTAGATTAGAAATAGAAGACCTTGAATTTCCTGGCGACGCCTACCAAGCGCGCGGCGAATTCAACCCCCTCAGGGTTAACCATAGAATAGGCGAAATAATGTATGACCCTAATAAAAAAGGACACAAGCGGTGGCCTACTGACAAAACGAAGGCTCCGCGACCCCTTAAAATAAAATAAAATAATCTCAATAAAATAGACTGTAAGCACACATCATAAATAAAACACGTAATCTGTTTGTATAAACTCACATTTTGCGAATAAACAGAACACAGCAAACACAGATCCATTAGGACATAAGTTAGCTGACTCACCTCTGCACGGCCCACCGGCCACAGTGACATTTTGTAAAAACACAAAGTAGGCAAATAAATGCTATTCTGATTCTGATTCTGATTCTGATTCCGCTTTTGACAGGCCCTGATTTTGCCTAAACATTAATCGACCAATAATCGCTATAGGTCAAATATTTTATTATTTTTTAAAGTTCCTAACACTTATGTTATACCTGTACTTGTGCTATCATAGTATCGAAGGGCTGTTAAATCGATGACCGAACTCATAAAGTGTCAGAGTTATTGAGGCACCAGCATCAGGCAGATTCGTATAAAGAAAGCAACAACGGTTGCATTTGAGAACGGGGGGTGCGCATCATTTCGTATAAATATTTTTCGTATATCAACGTTTCAATAACATTCAATTTATATAATAAACGTTTCATATAACAACTTATAGCATTATTTTGGTTGACATAACGTACCTTTACTATAATGAACGTTTTCTATACTAACATTTGGCATAACTATCATTTCACCTAAATATCTTTCATATAAAATTTATTTCATATAAAATTCATTTGATACATTATTTTTTTATTAATTTACTTATTATTTATTTAATTTATAATAATAAAACAAAAAAAAAACATGAAAATCAATTAGTTTATAATAATTTTGTATAGTTATATGCTTATTTAATTAAAATTGTTTAAAAGCGAAACGATAAGGCTTAATTAATTTGATCATAGGCGAGCGAAGCGAGCAAAAGAGTTCAGGGCACCCCGACACAGTTGGTTAGTGCGAAGGGTATGGCGGAATTGAGCGGAGGCGAGCGGAGCGAGCTCCGCTCCATTCCGCCATACCCTTCAGGTTAGGTTGACATGAATGCATGCGTATGCCTGCTTGCCTGCATGCTTGCTTGTATGCATGCTTGAATGCTTGCTTACTTGTCTGTTAATGGCAAGGGCTAAGTAGAATGGATAATAGGCGAGCGAAGCGAAAAAAAAGAGTTCGGGGCACCCCGACACAGTTGGTTAGGTTCGAAGGGTATGGCGGAATTGAGCGGAGGCGAGCGGAGCGAGCTCCGCTTCCTTCCGCCATACCCTTCAGGTTAGGTTGACATGAATGTATGCGCATGTCTGCTTGCCTGCATGCATGCATGCTTGCTTGCTTGCTTGTTTTTTGCTTGCTTGCATGCATGGCTGCTTGCCTTTGCTTGCTTGTTCATTTACTTAATAATTAATGTGAATATTATAACTAACCAATAAAAATTACGAACTAATATTATATGAAATGGGTATTATACGAAATGATGATTATATGAAATATTTTTATAGGAAATGTTTATTATACGTTTTGAAATTATACGAAATAAAAATATGTGAAATGTCGATTATACGAAATAATTATTATATGAAACAAAATTATATGAAACGTTGTTATATCAATTAAATGTTATATTAAAAGTTGTTATATGATCTATTACACACCCAAAAACGGGAGCATATATAATAAACACACGTCTGACGGTGCCTTCACGATAACTAACTAATCAGATTATTCTTTTCATTTCAGACGTGTTCAAACGAGAACAAGTGCGTGTGCACTCGTGGTTGGACAGGTCCTGATTGCTCGCAACCGGATGCTATTCCACCGTCTCCAACTCCTTACATGCCGGATAACGCCACCAAAGCCGCCTACAACATGACCAAGAAGGAAACACCGTATGGTGAGTCGGTAACAGTTGTAGAGTCACTGAGAATACTTATGAATACTGTATAAAATACCTGAAAAATGTAAATACACAGTTTTAATAGAACAGTAAACAAAAAGTGAAGTGTATATTTCATATACATATATTGTACATAAAACACAGAACAGTTCTAAACAAAAGTAATCGCAAGCGTAATCTGAAAAAGAACTAACTCCCTCAAATCTACAATCCGACAACAGAAGCCAAAACGTTAACTAATGAAGAAAGAAAGTTACATTTAGAAGTCACATTACGAGTATTCTAAAAATGAGGTTGGTCCTTTTCAGATACGTCATCGATATAATGAACTTAATTCTGATATTTTGTCGCTTACGGCATTTGAACTTTGAACCGTCGACATTTGAAGAAGGTACTGAAAAACTATCTTATTACCTTCATAGCAATTATACTAAGTAAAGAGTTTTATTCAGAGCAATAAAACTTACTCAGACTTGAAATACACATAAAGTTTGTATTTATTGAAATTGTAACTGTCACAATTCCAGTCATGACTTATTATGACTTTGTGTTAAGACTTTCAGACATTATTCAACTTACCGCACTACATGTTTTCTTATGATTTCAGGTGTCTTTAATATACGTTGCAATATTCCCCCTACTTGGCCTAACGCATTCGAGCACTGCTCTTAAGTATTCAAACTTCTTAAGTCACATTTTAAAAGAATTGTTTTGGGAGTAAGTGACCCGAGAAGTACGTTGTTAAATATTTCAAGGCGCATTTATGTTTATGAAAGTGTTGTCTGTCCAAAAACATTTAAAAATTAACTGAGATTATATCTACAGATGACACCTAATTTCTTAACAACATAGCAAACTTCAAACTTTTGATAAAGTAAGTTGCTTTGCAAATTTTTTTTTCTCATATAGTTTTGGACTGACTGGCCACTTGCGACATTAATGTTTGATAAAGAAGTATTGCTCGGATGGGGCGTGGCTCGCGCGGCCGGCGCCAGGCAATAATGTAACGCACGGGACCCATCTCTTGCAGGTGATCACTCGGGGGATAAGATGAGCACCGTGAACATGGTGACATTATTACTCGCGGTTGTGCTGTCCGTGTTCGTGGGGTTCGCCTGGATGGCTTACTGCTTCAGGTACCAGCCGTACCGTAACTCGGTATTGTTGCACTCTGTCTGTCGCTCGTGCCTGTCTGTCGTGACGTGTCGTGTTCTTGTTGATTGTTGTCCCACTTGCTGTCCCGCTGGCGCCGGCCACACGCAACCCGCGCGTCGGTCCGCCGCGCGGCAGACGCTCACCGCCGCGTGACGCGTCCGTCGCTCGGCTTACCTCCTGTGCGCGACTCACTGTCTTCTCTTTGGGCGCAGAGAACTACCACGGCTCGAACACGGTGTTCCTCGTGGCGGTGCTCATGTCTGTGGTAGGGGGGGTATTCATAGTATTTGCCCTGAGCGCTCTCTGCTACAGGTCAGTCGTAGTACACAAAAACTTCTCCCTGTGCCTAAGGTTAGTGAGCAGAAAACAGACCAAAGGTAGTCTTTTAAGAAGAAATTTAAATCGTCACCTTCGTATACTTGTATGTTTATTTTAGACGTTAGCGTTGGTGTTTCTGTTCGTATTTACGTCGACGATTGGTTTTGTTTTGTTTGGAGATTATGTCGTTTACGTTGTGGTCGTAGAGCTAGTTGGCGGGTGGCGCGTCGGCCCTGTCGGCGCGCCACAACTGCATTTGATCTGTGGTTCTGTGTCCGCGCCGGCGGCCGGATCGCGCCGCTCGCCGCACGCGGTGCCTCTCACTGCCCTCTGCGCTCCACACACACGCAACGCAACGCAACGCACGCGCCACGCGCCACGCGCCACTCGCCCGGTGCGAGGCCGCGCCGTCCGGCCGCCTCGCTGCATGCCGTCAAGGCTTTCCTCGTTGTACTCGAGACACCTTCTCGACTCAAACCCTTAAGATTCTGGGCTCTTGGATGTATGCATTGGCTTATGTGAACTGTGACTCGTTTTCGTTTCCTTTCTTGGTCGGAGCTGGGCCGCCGGGCGCCGCCGACCGCGTCCCGGCGGTGCGCTCGCGTCTATATCTTCCGAACTGCCCGCGCTCACTTAACCACACGTTACATTAATACTTGAATAAAGTTGCAGAGTCAGTCGGTAGCGTGCCGTCACCGCGGGGAGATGGTACGGTACGTGTTTACTCTGTGCCACTCTCGAGGTATGTACGAGCACACGGTCAGACCAGACTAAAGCCCGGTGACACAATCGGTGAAGATATAGATCGCTCGACTCAAACATCACTAATCACTTCCACTACCACTAAATTCTATCAACTTTTGCACGAGAAGCGAATGTGCAATGCACGAAATCTTCTTTAAAGCAGCTGTCTATCTAGTTAGCAGAGCCTAATGTTACATTTAAGAAACCAATGGGATTTTTCCAGTAATAAATAAAAAAAATAATAGAATTCAAACAAAAAAGTTAGATTTAGTCAGAATTTTCATCATCATTGGAGAAATTACTGAAGGAAGCCCATTGCTACTAAGCTAAGATCAATCTCTTGAATGTTTCCACTTTCATAACATCAAATTCCCAAGAGGAATGAAACGAAAATTAAAATCCAATCCAAATTTAGACAAAACTATCAGTACCTATAGAAAAGAATAATTAATCAAGATATCCAAAAGCGCCAGTCTTTGCTTTCGTATCAGAGATTCAAAAGGAAACAAACGGACAAAAGATGAACACAGCTAGTTCTCACATTCCCAATTCGGTATCATCACAAACACAAGCGGTGACGTCAACTTTTGTTCATCCCAATTCGATTCGAAATTCACTTTCAAAATCATTGTCGGAAACGAAAACATCATCACCAAAATTGTCCCTTGAGTTGAAGGTGTTCTCGATTCCGATGGTATTGGCCCATTCGTGTTCGATTTTGTAAACGTAATCGATTGATCTGAGTGTGCGTTCCCACGCCACGCCTGCATCAGGAGAAAGGGCCACATTCCGAAGTACGACCCTCCTTACGTGAAGAAGCCGATTGCGAAGAGCTTTGCCGCCGGTTCGACCACCTCAAACAACTCGCAGGAGGACATCTCTCTTGACGGCGGGAAGATGCATTCTTTCAACAACACATTTAGGTACGTTACCCTCATCACTCATTCCAAACAAGATTATTTTCTTTTCCAATTCGGCTTTCAATCTGAAAACTCAATATCATTTTTATTTTATCAAAATTCATTTCAAATCTTTCTTTTAAAAATAGAAACCAATTATAAAAAAACTAAAAACTCCTATGCAGCTATTCTTATTATTTCTTTATTTTTGGTCAACCACTGTAAACTTCTTAACTTCTCTGCTGTGAAGCTCTTTAAAAACTCTTAGAATAATATATTTCCTCTTTTTACGGCTCTGGTCAACTCGTACAGAAATCTTCTGAGGTACGTCAAGGCTTGGCGTAATCTAGAACTGCGTCTCACCGCTATTTATCTTACGATTTTCACATGGTTTCCGCTTCTCACTAGCTTCAAGTCCTAAGCTATGCAGCGAACTTCGAAGGACTACGCTGATCTTTCATTTTCGTGTGTTTCCTAGTGCCGCACAATCTATCACGGTTTCTTGCGCGTAAACGACACGCTTTTTGATTTCTTACACCTATTTATTTACAATAGAATTTAATAGTTTAGCAAATAAAAAAAAACATAGAAATAAATATTTAAAAGTAGAAATTATTGATGCAAAGTCAACAGATGGATCTGACAAGGTAGCTTATTAGAGATTTGCTTAAAAGAAGCCAAAATTATAATGCTTTGACTATTTTTTAGCCGAGGAGATTCTCAAAGAGTGATCTTTCGGCACGGCAATCACATGGCAGGAGCCGGGAATTCTAGTAGATTTGCGTAAGTGTAGAGTTATAATTTTTACTTGCTATGCAACGTGTCCCAGAAATAAAGTGAAGTGACCAGGAATCGCTTTCAAAGTGTACAGGAGAATCTGTACAACATTTTCTTAGTAAGGTCTAAATAAAAAAAATACTCGCCTGAAAATTCTCCTAAATAACGAATACAACGTTTAGACAAACAAAACGAAAAATAAACATTGTTTTGATTAATGTTTTTTGAGACAAGTTATTACCAAAGATTCATCTCTTCAATCTCCGGCTGGTCACTTTGCCCTAGGACTTATTTTTTATTTTGCAAATTATCATCATCATATTTTAATTTTCAATCAATAGCTTATTTCACAATATTCAATGTGTTATATTAAAAATGGACTGAATATAAAAAATATATAAAATTTATTTCAGGGATCACAAGCAAATGAAACGTGTTCATTCTGGAAGTGAAGATGATCCTACACATTCAGGTTAGTAACCGTAAGCAATTCAAATGTTATCTAAGTAAAGCAAATTAAAACAATGGCCTTTTAAGCTAGGAACTAAGTAGTGCCTTAGCTTGCCTTTCCACCACATCTGAGCCAGGTAGGTATGCTGTGAACTGGAAAAAATGCAACCAATAAATTATATCGCAGCAATCCTCTCCATTTTTCTAGCTTAAAGCTGCATATGCGCAAAGCAAGGAACTGGAGGAAGCTCACAGCTTAGCTTCCTCATATAGCTCTGGTGGAAGGGCTTCCTTAGTTCCAATTCTTGTCGCTTAGTACTTTAATCAAAGTAAGAAATTGTCAAATGCCATTTTTGATATTTTCAGAATTTTACAAAGGTACGTTGTACGGTAGCGCTATTTAAATCTTGACGTTTCTTTCTTATGACTATGGTTTTGGCGTCAATTTGCTTAATTAGAACAAAAGTGTTTTAACAGTACCTACATCTGACTTGTTTAGTGATTATTGCTGTTTTGTCGTTTAGGACAAATGTGATTGACACCCAGTTTAGGTCTTGTTGGTACATACACCTCGTTTACGATTGGGCATGGAAGTCTACCTTAATTCAAGTATAACCAGAATTTTTGTTTTCTTTCAGGAGAAGAAGACATAGCCTTCATAGACGTACAGACAAACTCCATGGCGAAGGTTCCAGAGAAGGGCATCCTCAAGAAGCACGGATATGGGGCTGTGGACGGGAAGGACAAATGGGGTGATGACTCCCAGTCTGAACAGCTGGAAGCTGGCTCGCAGTCTGATGGTCAGGAACCCGCCGGGGCTGTCGCTGATATGGAGTATAAGTTTAAGGTTGGTGCCGCTCAGTAAGCTTTTGGTTATCTTTCCAGGTAAACGGGTGCTGAGTTCTGTAAGCAAATATTCAAGAGAAGTACAATTATTTGCCTTAGAATATCACTTTACCACTTTGCTACACTTACTTCACTGACACCTTCAGGGCTGTTAAAAGATTTTCACAAAATTGTCCTCATCTCAGCTAAAATAAATTCAATTGCTTTGTAAGAAGTTACACATACAAAATTTATCTGCCCTAATCCGTAAACGTTTTATATTTAATTTTGACCAAAAATACCATTTTATTGTTTATGTGGTTCTTACAGGAGTACTTATTAATTTTCTAGGACCTAAACGGCTACCACGAGAACATAATAGTGGCGCTGAAGTCAGCGGCGGCGCAGCGGGCGAGCGCCGGCGCTGCTGGAGGGTCAGGGGACCTCCGAGCGCTGCAGGAGTACGAGTATAAGAGGGAGAGGGCGCCCTCGGCTGAGAAGATACATGAGGCCGAGCTGAGGAGGCAGAGAGCGGGTTTGTGGAACCATTATATTATTACTCTTTAGGAGTGAACCAGGGAAGAGAAGATAAGAGAGCGTGAAGGTACAACGTGATAATGGCGGTAAAGTTAGGGCTGCTGGAGGGTTCGGGGACTAAATATACAAAAGAGAAAGGGACTCACACATGAGGTTCCTTTGAGCTGAGAAGGTAGGTAGAACGTTATGAGTTGAATGACACTCCCGACACAATGTAAAATTGTTTAAGGAATAAATGAAATGAAATGAAGTTAAGAGGGTCTGGGGACCTGCGATCGCTCCAGGAGTAGGTATGAGTATAGATGAGAGGGCGACTTCGGCTGAGAAGATACATGAGGCTGAGCTGAGGAGGCAGGTAGTGGGCCATTATACTCTTTGGTAGATCATAATAGTGGGGTTGAAGTGTTTAGGGAAATGGAGGGCCTCTCGAAGTCAAATGAGGCCGAGCTGAGAAGGCAGAGAGGCGTTATAGTGGCGTTGTAATTAGGGTGCCTGGAGGACTAAAAGTACAAAAGGAAGAGGGTTCCTTCAACGTGAGGCTGAGCTGAGGAGGCAGAAAGCGGGTATGTAGAATTTTAAAGCTTTTTTAAACGAACAATCAATTAAGGTACTGCAATTTGAAGAGTATGAATTAGGAGCATACTATACCCGAACAAACAAAATAAGGGGAGGAACTTTAATCTTGTCGCTGAAAGGTCGAAAATTTGAAATCTTAGACTATTGTAAAAAAAATTGTAAGCTTGAATGTTTTGAGATATGTGGAATTAGGGATGCTGACACGAATGTTAATTTAATTTGTTGTTATCAGAATAATAAGAAACCTGACATGTTTTTTGAAAAGTTGGAATTGATGTTGCAACACTTTTATAACAAGAAATGTGTGATTTGTGGCGACTTTAATATAGACATGATGAAATCGTATAATCAAAGAAATGAACTATTGACTCTTTTAAAAAGTTATAACTTTAGGCATCTTGTAAATGAAGTAACTTTTTGTCGTAACAGCTCAGAATCATGTATAGACAATGTCTTTACAAATATTTTAGAAGATGACATACAAAATATAAAAGTAGACCATAATGGACTCTCTGATGGACATGCTGCAGTATCTGTTGGTTTAGAAGTAGAAACTAAGAATACTGATAATCATAAAGAAGATATAATTTGGATTTGGAAAAGAATATTTAATAAAAGAAATAATTATAACTTTCGCAAACAAATTAAGGAAACAAACTGGACTAGTGAAGGTATCAACGGATTTTTGAAAAAAATTAAAACTTTATTTGACAAATGCTTTAGGAGGATCAGAAGAAAACTAAACCTTACTAAATGTAGAAAATTAAAGTGGCTGACAAAGGGAATCAGGGTATCTAGCAAAATGAAACGAGTATTATGTAATGTCAATAAAGATAATTTGCATCAATCTTTATCAAAATATCGGGAAACATATATCCGAATTTATAAGAAAGTTTTAATTAAAGCTAGGAGTCTTAGTGTTCAGTCTGAAATAAAAAAAGCCAAAAACTCAGTAAAGGGTATTTGGACTATAGTTAACAAGCATACCAACAGAAAAACTGCAGGTTCTAAAAAAAAAATACGATTCTCAGAGTTAATAATAAAGTAATAGTTAACCAGAAAGACATAGCAGATAAATTTAATGAAAGTTTTGATAAAGGTTCTATGTCCACACCATCTGATCAAACTAGGGCTACGGATTTGATAGGGCATAATAAGAATCGAGTGGAAATCGACATGGAATGCAGGCTGACAAACAGTATTGAAATAATTAAAATAGTCAGAAGCATGGAATCTAAAAAGTCCTCTGGCTATGATGAAATACCGGTTACCCTGATAAAGGAAAACATTGATTTACTGGCTGAACCTTTGGCATACTTTTATAACTTATGCATTGAACAAAGCATTTTTCCGGAACAACTTAAGATTGCTAAAGTCATACCCGTGTATAAGAAAGGCTGTCAAACGGACGTTAAGAACTATAGGCCGATTTCTTTGCTTCCAATATTGTCCAAAATTTTTGAAAAGATATTAAAGTCTAGGCTTCTTACACATCTTCATACTAATCAGGTCATAAGTCAAAGACAATATGGTTATCAAAATGGCCTGGGTACCAGCGATGCAATAGATACTTTGATACATGACGTGTTAGAAAACATTAATTTAAAGAGAAGAGTGGCTGCAGTATTCTTAGATTTAAGCGCGGCATTTGATACTGTTGATCATAATATCCTTATAACTAAATTGGAGTACTACGGTGTTAGGAATAAAGAACTGAACCTATTCAAATCTTACTTAACTAACAGAAGGCAGTTTGTCACAATTAAAGAATTGGATGGTAACACGGAAAAAGATGCGAATTCCAAGATGATAACGATCAAAAGAGGTGTGCCACAGGGATCAGTGTTGGGTCCCATATTTTTTATTTTGTTCATCAACGATTTAATCTACTATGTGACAAACCAGGTTCCTGGAATAAAACTTGTTGTGTTTGCTGATGACACAAATGTGGTGTTATCTAGTGAAAGTACGGAAGATTTGAATGCTAAAATTAACAAGACTTTAAAAGTTTTTTATGAGTGGTTCCATTTTAACGGTCTTATGATAAATACTAGTAAAACTAACATGATTTTATTTAAAACAACGGCTCGGAAAAATGAGGTCTTAACTGTTTCCCTAAATGGTGATCCTGTAAAATGTGTCGACGACGTGAAATTTCTAGGAATACATATTGACTCAAATCTAAGTTGGAAACCGGAGTTAGATGCCATTGCTGGTTCTATAAGTTCAGCGTGCTATGCACTTCGCAGCCTTAGGGATGTACTCAATATAGAACAGTTAAAGAATGTGTACTATGCACTGATCGAATCCAAGCTTAGATACAGTGTTAAAGTGTGGGGTAAAAGTTACAAATACAAAGTAAGTAAAGCCTTTGTAGCACAAAAAAGGGCCATTCGAACCATGGTCCGGATTCCTCCATGGGAAAGTTGTAGAGATCATTTTAAGGAATTAGGCATTTTAACTGTACCCAGCTTATACATAATGGTATTACTAACATATCTGGTTAAGCACAGACACATTTTTGAATCAGAGAAGGAAATGGAAATGAGGCTTGCAACTCGAAGAAAAGACTTATGTAATAAATTTCAGCCAAAGCTTGAGGTTGTGAAGCATGGTGCCAGGTATCAGTCAGTAGTATTGTTTAATAAATTGCCCGAAGAGATGAAAGAAATTCAAAGTGTAAATACTTTTAAACTTAAGTTGAAAACGCTTCTAATAGAAAAGTGTTGCTACACTGTTGACGAATTTTAACTATTAAAATAACGAAAAAGAACTATTAATTATTAAAATTTTAACTATTGAAGAAACTTATAATTTACTTAATTTTTCCTATTTGAATTTCAACTTTTAAAGAAACTTATTATTTATTGTAGAAAATATATTTATATTTAGTTTTTATTGAATCGAATGGATCTGACATTGTTTTACTTGAATTGAATTTAATATGTTTTTTTTATGTGGATTTTTAATTGATAATTGTGTACTTAAGACAAAAACAGAAGTATTGTTAATAGTTTAGATCATAGGTGCATGCTTTCGAACACAATTTATTGTTTGCGAAATAAACTTGAAACTTGAAACTTATTAGTGTACATTGAAAAATATACTAAAAAAGAGCGTGGTTTTCTCTCCACGAATAAAGTTTGTTTTTAATTTTAGTAGATAGGTAAACCTGCTGTCCCGTGTGGTGCCGGCAAAGAATAGTAGCAACCCATACATGCCCGTGGGTGTCGTAAGAGGAGACTAAGGGTTATAAACTGGAGGATGGGCAGCAGCATCCTCCTTTGTATCTTACATCTTACTTACTGCGATCACCTACAACCGCGGTCCATGGTGCCAGCCGTAACGCTAACAAGCGAGGTGACTATGGTACTTCCCCTCTATATGTTTTAAGCAAAACCTAGAATTCTGGAGGGAATTCCCTGTCCTGTAGTAGACATTTCATGGGATGTTATGATGAAACCTGCCAGTGGTGTGGATAAACTTACACAGACTTTGCATGAAACAAATTCGTATGTATGCTTAGCTTTGATAAGCAACTTTGTTATTAGCGTATTATGTGGTGATAACTTCTTTCTATCGTAATTTGTCGTCTATGATTGCATGTAGTCATATTCTATCTTTATCCAAATTCCAGGGGGAGATGAAGAAGAAGACGAAGCGCCACCCTGTGGGCCAATTAGGATCAGGAACCTAGAGGACCTGATCAGACAGCTGGAGCACCACTCCAGCAGACACATGAGCCCCTCAGGGTCTGAAGACATCAGGATGTCCGAGACTGAGGCTGATAGGCATTATAGAATTGAGCCGGGAGAGGTTCCACCGTAAGTATTTGATTTGTATTATGATTCCGATCAGAGTTATAAAATCACAGCGAACACATATCCCCTCAAGCTTCGATGAAATAGATGTATGTGCCAATCTTTCTTTTTTTTACTTAAAAAATTCAAATCTTTGAGTTTTTTTTTATCTTTAACAGAGACGTGTTTTAGGCGTAGCGTAAGCGAATTCCAATGTGTGTGGATTTAGTAGGGTGACCATGATGCTTACCTTAAGGGGCTACCTGCAGTCCACTAGCGCCCACATCGGTTAAAAAAATATTACTCGCTAAAGACAAAACTTATCAAAAATCCGGAAAGACAGATTAAAGATAAGGTGTCCTTGTTTATTTAGAACCCAGCAACTCTGTAAAATATATCTCTGTAATAATTGCGAAAAACGTCCACTTTTAGCAATTTTTGTATCTGTAACTACAGTGAACTATATTTTGAAGAGTTTATAGGTTCTAAATAAATTAGGATACCTTTATTTAAAAAAAAAAAAAACTATTTATTTCGGACAACATGATCCATATGGGTTAGTAAGCCTTAAAACTATGTTAGTAATCTATAACTAAAAGAGATCTGCACCTGTCGATCATACTTCTGATCAGTGGACAGTCCCCACTGTCAACTATCGCGTTGAGCGCGCTATTGCTGCTGCCGCGCAGTCTGTGCAGCATAGACGCGGTCTTTTTGCGCATTATAGCGCCAAAACTATTCACGTCCGCCAGCGCAAACATTGTGGACGCGCTACAAAAACGCGGCAGCCGCAACAGCGCCCTGAACGCATTATTGTACTGAATGCGTACTACTACTGTCTTTCCAAATTTTTGATAATTTTTGTATTTAGCAAGTAATATTTTTTAAACTGATGGGGGCGCTAGTGGACTGCAGGTAGCCTCTTAAAAAAATGTTTTGCAGTCGCTGTCGAGGGCGCATCGCGGGTGGTGAGGAGGAGGCGAGGTTCGGGTATCCACGGTTTCGGGGGAGTGGGAGACATCACCCGGGGATGTTCGTACCTGGAGCGGTGCCCCCTGCAGGTAACGATAGTAGTTTCATACAAGTTCGTGCCTGACCGTTCTGAAAAAACCGGCGCACTAGTCTTGTGAGGACATGATTTTATAACATGAAAAGAAAAGATGCTGATATAAAAAAACAATTCTCTACTCTTTTTCTAAACTCACAAAAAGCCCTCATAAAAATCCAGCCTCTCTCGTCAACCCAACATTTCCTCCAAACCTAGTGCCTGGGGAGAAAATGCCCTGGTTCGAGGGGTACCTTCAAACCCACATCTGCAACGGTTGTGAGGTTGCGGAAGACCCTGTTAGTAATTTCTGCAAAGAGACGTTGGCGGGGAAGAGGTACATTCAAGAGCACATCTAGCTTAGCCCATTTGACTTTGTGCCATTCTTACTCTAATAGCCGCAGGAACTAAAATTGCGTTGTGAGTGACAGGCTTCGTCAGCGCTTGACCCTGACATTACCGGGGGCAGGCAGTGTAGCAGAGAAAGGAATGTCACCTCACCACACTTAACGTCTGTCATTCTTCAGGTCAAGCAGTATGGATTATGGATTTTATGAAAATGATTTTTTTATTGTAACACTTCCTGTGTTCGGATAAATAAATCTTCAAAGTAGAACATCGCTGGACTAGTTGAGCTAGTACAGCAAATGCTTACTAGATGGCAGCACAAACGCAACGTTGAAATGCGTATAATAGAGGTCGCAAATTTCACAACATCAGAACAGGACCACGGTAGCCTAGTTGGTAAAGCGTCTGCGGTACTGACGCAGAAGACGCAGGTTACTACCTGAAAACCAACTAAAAGTATCAAATTGTTATTTTGCAGTATTTTCAGGGCTTAAAACTTGTTATTTTTAAATATTCCGTGGTTTTGTTTGTACAGTTTTCGTTGGCCAGACTCTAGATGTCTTCATGTGTTTTATTATTCTCTCCCGATCCAGTATCAAACGCCTAAAATAAGAATATGGACTATTTAAATTAGTACTAAATCGAAATTACCTCAGGTTTAAAAGTACCCCTATACATTACAAATTGTAACATGGCAGGTCCTCCCCACCACCCGCACGCGCTCGCCGCGCACTCGCCGCACGCGCGCGTCCCGCCCGACGACGACGCCCTCTATGAGACGGCGGACGCCGAACGGCTTCGTGATGCCGCCGACAGTGAGAGGTGAGACCAATCACTTCATCTCTTTCTCGCATCAATGTGTCTATTGGCTTTACACTCCAAGAAATACTGTCGTTGAAACATGGGCGTACTTTTAACTGCCATGCCACGCCGGCCGGCAGCACGTGGGTAGCACAAGCCCCTGGATAAAGGCTTTTCATTTACTGCAAGTTTACGTTTGCTTCATAAGTACATTAAAAGTAAAAAAAATACATTTGGTTTAAAATATAGCAATCTTACCTGAAAATAAAATTGTTATTAAGTATACTTACTTTGTTATGAGCCTAATATTTGAGTAGCAAACCTTGTTTCCGTATCCGGTACGACGTTTAGCCCCAACTTCACTACTAGTTGCATGTTTTCCGGCGTGAATCCAGCTGCAAGTGGTGGGAGGCGAGCGCTGCGAGCGCCGCCGGTCCCACGTGCTTGCTCATTGGCACTCAAATAACGGTGCCAACGCTGTTGTCAAACGCGTTGCGCCTGTGTCGCTGCCTGTCTCTTGTACTTACGTAGGTACAGCAGCAGAAATGTACTTAGGCTCATAACAAGGTAAGTATACTTAATAACAATTTTATTTTCAGGTAAAATTGCTATACTAAGTTGCCTGTACCTTGTTATGAGCCTAATATTTGAGTAGTGTTTGATATCGCTGCTGGATTGAACGCCAATGTGCTATGAGAATGCCAAATAAAATATAATAAATTATTATGAATTGGTAATAAATAACAAAAGAAATATACAGGTTGTGACAGTAATTGATTTTGGGCTAGCGTTGAATGAAACTACCTTTCCATAGAAATTATGAAGGTAATAGGCGATTTCCAGTTACCGCGGGTGAAGATGTCATTGACTGGAGTGTACATACAATGTTGTTTAGCCAGCTTACAGAAGCTGTGGCTACGCACTGGCATGGACTCGGCGCCTCGCAAAGCGGTTCGCACCCAGCTGCCGATGGTGAAGCGGGTGGCTGGCTTCACGCATCGCACGTACTAATAAACAAAAGACTTGAATATGTTTTGGTTAGATTGACATCCAGACTGCCTGTAAGACGCTATGTCAGTCTTTAAATCAATTTGGACCCCAATATTAGGTATTGAATTTACCTCCAAAAGGCAATTCGACGGATCAGTTATCAAGAGTATCAGGTTATGTACGCACGGCAGCAAGCAAGTGGAAACACCACCAGAAAAAGTCGAAACAACGCCACGCAACTAAAGCCCGAAACCAGAGACTCGCTCAACGCCATTTGCTTCCACCGACCGGCCACGGCCGGTGTGTACCCTGCGGCCAGACCACAACTAAAGAATAACAAAGGTCTGCTAAGAAATTTTGTAAAACACAACAAATTTAATTTAGAGTTTAGCTGGGTTTTGCAAAACAAACCCTTTTAAAGATTATCGAACTATAATATGGAAACCTAATGTAGGCTGACAAAAGGTTGACTTCACACTACAGATTTATGTTAAGTTTAGACTGTAAACAAATAGAGTTGTCAGACAAAGAAAATATGATTCAGTTGTAAGTCCATTAAACGTGCCAGGCCTGCCGGCGACGGAGTATGTTAGTGTGGTCACTTGCGCCATCTTACCCAAGCAGGTGATTAAAGTAGATTTTCTATAGCTCTTATTAAGAATGTCAATTTGGTATTTACCCCATGAATCTAGTGTTCAGGTGCATTTGATCCAATTCGCAAATTGTCCAGAGGGCTTAAAATGTCTAATTCGCAACTTGTCCAACTCGCAACCCTTAGCTGCTTGTTAGCTGTGTTGAGGTTGAGGACTGCTCATCATACAAACTTTCAAAGTAATCTGATTAACCTGTGGTGGCACGCGACTGGTTGGTATATCAAAAAATACCTGCCGTGGTTCTGGATTACTATTGGGGGATCCTGGCCTCTGGCCTGTAGGTTCGAATGCAAAAACCCTTTTTCTCCAATTCGGTAATTACAAAACACAGAAAAATAACTTAAATATTGTGTGTCAGGATCAAAGTATTCAAAGCGTATCCTCCACTAAATTCTTAGGGATCATGATAGATGAACACTGCAACTGGAAACAGCATATACAGTACACATGCAACAAACTGGAAAGATTTGTTTATGCATTGCGTAGGCTTAGAAGCACTGCTGGGGAAAAAGCGGCATTGACTGCTTACCACGGACATGTGGTATCTGTCTTAAGATATGGACTGTTAATATGGGGTAACTGCACAGATATCATGCAAGTCTTCATCATACAAAAGAAATGTGTTAGGTCAGTCTGTGGCGCTGGGCCAATTGATACCTGTCGTCCACTTTTTAAAAAATATAGGTTGGTTACCTTGACTGGCTTGTACAGTCAAGAGCACATCAAGCTTGACACATTGGACTTTGTACCGTTCTTATATCAAAAGACGTAAAGACTAGAGTCGCACTGCGAGTGTCAAGCTTGACCTGTCGTTGACTGTACATAATAGAGGCATGCAGCTTAGTAAGAAATCACCCAGAATATTTTGAAAATGTCTCTGCCCAAAACCCACGACTAAGAGAAAGGGATTTAACCAAACTGGTAGTACCTAGCCATAGGACGGCATTTTGTGCTAAAAATTGCCATATTACGACGATTAAAATATATAATTGTCTTCCTGTAAGTCTGAGACAGCTTCAAACTAAATTATTTTTTATTAGGTTGCGACAATGGCTCATCGAAAAATGTTTTTATAGTTTAAGAGAATTTTTTGACGATAAATTTTGACAGTTGTGACATAATTTTTATTCAATCTTATAATTTATCAAATGGATGTTCTGTTTTATACAATTTTATGACATTTAATAATTTTTGGGTAGAAGGCTTTTATTTCATGTATTTTTTATTATTAGTTGTAAAAGTTTTTGCATGCCGCCATATGGTAGAATATGCTGACACTATTTTATATCACCATCTTTCTTACGTGTATTCTGCAAATAAATAATTTTCATTTCATAATTTTCATTTCATTTCATTTCTCAGAACGGAACGACCATGATGTAAATTCTCGCACGACTCAGATGTGAGGCGAGTAAGAAGTCTGGGAATTAAGCAAAGGGGTGGGAACAGTAACGCCAACCTGTAATGCACCTGTGATGCGTAGTAAAATATCTCGTCGTGTCGTGGTCGTTCACAGAGATATACATACATACCTTACCGGTCAACTAAACGGGCTTTTCTGGATGTAAGAGGTCTATTCCTTGACTTTTGTAACATAGTGAATCGGTGCCACTTTGTAGAGGTTTTCGCTCGCGACAAGCGATCTACGTAATAAAATGGTGATGGTCTGAAATGTTAATACTGTAAGAGTAATTTGGCAGGTATCTACCAAGGACAGTCAAAGACCTTGTGCGTCAGGATCTGTAGAATCACTGATCGGATTCCACTCTCGCTTCGCCAGTACGCTACCGTTCGGTGGTCGCTTTGAATCATTTGGCTAGTATTTTTCTTCACATACCCTCATTGTTCCACCACCTTCAGGATTGCCAGCAGTAGAGAGTCATATTATGGGGTGCCCACATACCAGGCAGTATGAGTATTGCGTTACCCCACTCGGAGCCGAGTTTGAGGCATCTGTCAAAAGAAAACATTTTGGGGGCGCAAAAAGCAAGGGCCGTATGAAGAAGTTTTGACTCGACCAATGTAGATTCGTGACAGCACTACTCTGCGGAGGAGCTGATTGTAGTTTGAATTCTTAGGACTTGAGACGACTGGTGCTGAGTTGCAGTGAAGCACGGGTATTCAGATAACTTCTTGATAAAACTTGTGAAGCGGTCCCAAAAGATTCTGTACTGACTTGAGTGTATAATGGGGGACGCGTGTCCAATGTATTATTGTTTAAGGTAAGATGTCCTTTTTTTGTTGGACTAAGGTACCCATACTATGTCAAGGTACTCGATTGGACGCTTCGGTACCACTATCGAAGCTTACAACCAAATCCAGACTCTGAACAGTCGCTATTACCAGATTTGTGTATTCCACTAGCAGTGAACTTGATTGGAATAACTATTAAGATCTGCGTGATCCATTTAGTTAGGCTGGCAAAGACCTCGGGTGCTGTTGCCAAACTAAAAAAGGAAGCAGTTTCATTGCCTTCATGTTGCTGCATAGGATATGCGGAGGAACCGCCGATGAGCTAGGGCTACTGGTAGATGAAAGTAGTTATTTGAAAAATCTAATTTTGTCATCCAGTTTTGTGGTTGGAGGAAATCTGTGATCTTATACATATTTATCCAACGAAACTTTTCTACTAAAATAGTTTAGGAACCTCAAATTGAAGGTAGAGCGATATGAAGGTTTTCATATACCTTTCTTCTTTACAAAAAACATAGGCGAAACAAAACTTGGGATTACTTTATCTGTAGCACCTTGAGTTGTAAGATTCTTATTTGGCCTGTCATTTCTTTAGAACTTTTGTACGAAAAATAAGTTAAAATTTTGAAGAGATGCACTAAAAGGAAAGAAGGTAGTCACGGAAAGGAATCCGATAATCCACTCGAAGCATGCGTAGTACATTGACGGGTGCTCCCAGATTCCCCCATACACTTACCTTGTGTTTGGACCTCCCTGCTCTAAAGTCCTGATGATAGTCCAACGCGGCGGCTTGGCGCGCGCGTAATAGTAGCGAGCTCGAGATGGCTTGGCTTCCACACATCGTGGCAGCCCTGCGCGGGCGCCGGCTGCTGTCCATCGACACGCACTGCACGTGGCAGCACTCGCCCCACACGTGGACGGGTCACAAGCTCTGTGCGAGAGGCTGCTCGTTTACGGCCGTAATAAAACCATTAAACTAAATAGGCTTTCTGCGCGCGAGGCTGTTCGTTTGAACTGCCTACCTTCCTTGCCGGGATTGCCAATACGCCGGCCACGACGACTCCTCCGGTTCACCTCCGTCCTAGTAATGAAGTATACGTCGGACTCATCCGGACTTACGTAACGCGGGGATTTAACTTTCACCTTTTTCAACGTTTTTCTCAATAGAAAACGCTTTTATCACAAAACTTTTGCTGTGAATAATGATTAAAGGCAAAATGTAACACAATAATTATAATAAATTATAAGAAATATGATAACTGATGTAAGATCACTAAAAAACGTCCGCACGGGTCGGGAAACAAAACGCCAATGAGCGCAGAATACAATATACTCCACCAATGAGCAAGCACGTGGGACCGGCGGCGCTCGCAGCGCTCGCTTCCCACCACTTGCAGCTGGATTCACGCCGGAAAACATGCAACTAGTAGTGAAGTTGGGGCTGAAACGTCGCACCGGATACGGAAACAAGGTATGCTACTCAAATATTAGGCTCATAACAAGGTACAGGCAACTTAATATATTTTTATCTAGGGACTCGTGTTGAATGAAAGAATAGCTACTTCTTGACCTTACTCAAAATAAGACTAGGGTCACCACACATTCGGGTTTTATGTTTTATCGTCCAAGGAAATAGTAAGCTAGTACTAATATTCATTGTTCCTGAATGCAATGAATAACAAATTTAAATATACAAAATCTATTGCCACATAAATTTAAAAACTAAGTGAAATCTGCAAGCTGGCGAGTAAAAGCAACGTAGCTTTCGTCACTAACTAGTGTTATATCTGAAGCTCGTCGTATCTGAAGTTTTCGTTCATTTTTCTCTAATATAAGTACGCCCATATACTGTTCGCACTACAGGACGTATAGTACAAAAACAATTTTACTTTTTGGGGGTTTCAAAAATTTGCATCATTCAAACACTACACACAAAGCCAATGCTCCAAACCGGGCTCCAAGGTCTACTTATTCAAAACAAAATTGTGAAGAATTTGATTCAAATTCGGTCAAAAGGTTACCTAGACCGAGGATCCCGTCGCGGAGCCGACACGCTCGACTCTCCGTTCCTCTTCTCTATCATTTTCTAGTGATGAATTTATTCAAGCTCAACAACAGTTAGCCCGGTGGGCGAGTGAAGACGCGGTGCCGGCGGCGCGGGCTGCGCGGGCGGCGCTGCGGGGCGGCGCGCGCGACTACTTCCCCTCCCCCCCGGACTCCAGCTGCACCAGCAGCGACGCCACCGTGCGGCCCGAGCCCCGCCAACACCCCCACCCCCCGCCCCACACCCACCCCGCGCAGTCGCCACCCGCGTCGTCCAGCGCCAGACCCGAGTACAAGCACTGACGCGCTGCCGCTGCCGCGCCACCGAGCTCTGACCCGCTCTGACGCACGCTCCATCTGAGCGATCATCCTACGATCGGCGACCATACCTAGAATCGTATTGATAAATCCTTTTCAATTGTGAGATCGCTGTTGCATTTATTATAAAACAAAACTTGTAAAGTTGCCAACAAAGCAAGTCACATTTTGTCAGCTTACTTAGCTGATACGCTCTCAGGGGCAATATTTATAGCGATTTGTAAATACGATCTTTAGAAACGAAAGCGATACTTGACTTAAATCGAAAGTGGGAGAAAAACTGAGAACAGGTGCCACCTTCTGAATTATTCTAAGTTACCTGACCCTCTACCTACGCTAAAGCTATGCTAGGCTAGCTAGAGGAGTCAGGTGATTAATCCGTTGAATGTACTTTTATTGCCTGATTTTGTTGAAGTTGCGTCTAAAATGATTAATATAAAGTCGTTTATGGCGCTATTGCATTTCTCATTTTGCTCCCTCTCTTATTTATAAAGTAAAAACCCCAAGTATAGTAAGCCCGGTTATCGCCGATCGTGGCCGATGATTTGCGATCGTGTGTCAACACGTACTGGTGATGAGTGGGTGACGCGGTCCGAAGACGACTCGACAACGCTGCGTACCCCGTAGGCTTCTAGTATTCGATGTATCGAGCTCTGTTTGCACTGTTAGGGTAATCACGTTAACGAATAGTTTAACTGTTAGTAATGAACACAATAAATCTTCTCACGCGTAGCTAAACTAATAAAGGTATAGTGAAATCGATCGTAGGCTGGCGACGCAATGCGTCGGCTGGCTGCGCTTGTGAATACATAGTTATTGTTAGCAAAACCAGTGACTTGTAAATATTATTGAACTATGAAGTATTAAATGCACATATATTAAAAGATATGACTGAACTATAGTATTTGACAATTTAGAGTAATACTGTTGTATGTAAGTTTCGATTCGATGAACGTGTGTCACTGTTGCGCCGCGGAGGGCGACGTCCGTTACGTTGAAATGTTTAATAATTATATTTATTCCATTAAATCGATACGCTTTATAACTCTTATCTCTGTTCGGAGGCGGCGTCCTCCCGGCGCGCAGGCTGTATGTCTAAAGTACTATAAGTAAAACTTGTCGTTTATGGACGTAGAGTATGCCGGTGCCGAGGTCTTCGACGTCGAGTTCGCTTTCGTTTGACTCCCGACACGAAGCTCAAGTAGCTTTCAAATTAGATAGGCGATTAACAAATTGAGCAAAATATTCATAAGCGAAGCTTTAATGTATCATTCTTAGTTGGACGGTCATTATCCGTGGTCGAGCTCGACGTCGTGTCAATGTGTTGTGTAGTGTCGCGCCGTGGTCGCGGATGTAATGATCGTGTTTGTGTGAACTCAGTCTCCAGAAGAAGGGCGACTCGCAACCGTCCCCGGAGAGACTACCACTTCATTCTAAATCACCTCTCCGACAGACGCCCAACTTCACCGCAACGCAACCCACTCCCGGTTGCATTAAGGAACTATAACACCAAATATCAAATAAATTACATAACTTGTAAGTCGAGCTCAGTTGTCCTATTGTTACCGAATCATTGTAATAATGTCTAGATATTAATCAGAGATCTCGAATCACCGTGCACGGATAATTTCGTCTTAAACTAGCCCTAAACGGACACATATTCTAAAACTTAATGTGAATAAAAGTTATTTCGATTTTATCAGAATATCTATTATTGTATTGACTTTAAAACGAATTTACGCCGAAACGCTGATGTGGGGAGATGTATGTTAAAAATATGTTATAGTTTTCACGTTTTATTTTATTGACAATTTAGAAAGTTATCGTTTCATTCGCGTTTACGCTAGGTTAGGTGGCGCGGCCACGGATGTAACTCTAGATAACTTGCAGTTAATAATTAAATAAATTCGACTAGCCCCACACCCGTGCTATCACAGGTGCAACGCGCGACTGAAAAACTGCTTTGTGTAAATTAGCTGCATCATTCATTTTCATACATCATCGTAAGCTAGAGTGAAATAGCGATAGTTGCCGAGTGGTTCCGGAGAAGTCCGAAGTAGTTCTCCAGTTGCGCGACTCGACTGGCGCTGTGAGGCCCTGCGCCCTATTCCCAAGTAATTAATCTCATAGATACTCGTTATAAATATAAGATAAGTCTAAATAGATACTATAAACAAGTACAGGGTAGATGTGATTGCAATATCCTGTAACTAGGTGCGACACTCGCTAAGGTGCGGGGTTGGCATAGCTCAATGTATGAATGTCCTGGATGCCCGAGAAATCGTGGTCGCACTAGTTTTAAGGCGTCAACTCTGTACCTCTTCACTACTCTATTTGTAAGCTCAATCGATTGCGTCTTATTTCTCGTTCTGTATCATTTAATCTCATTTTGAACATAGGATCGCAACTGAAAAGAATGTACACAAAAATCTATTAAGTTTTTTAATGCCAAATTATTAGATAAAATGAAATAAAACATTTTGAAGGGAAACATCAAGAAGTCTCTCCCTAAGAGCATTATTTTAAAATCCAGTAAAAGAAACTACATTGCAGAAAGAGTAATCTTACCTTTCTTTCTTTTTTATTAATAAAGAATGTGACTGCAATTGAGTTAATAAAGGTTTAACTTAAATTGTTTTCTGGAAC
Organism: Athrips mouffetella; assembly: GCA_947532105.1. Classification (NCBI taxonomy): domain Eukaryota; kingdom Metazoa; phylum Arthropoda; class Insecta; order Lepidoptera; family Gelechiidae; genus Athrips; species Athrips mouffetella. The sequence goes on from OX383967.1 coordinate 28,370,177, forward strand.
TGGCATTAATTTTCCATTAATTTTTTTACACAGCAACTCCTATCTGACCGTTGAAGAACAGATACATAATTATTGTTCAAAATTACCTAATGTACGTACCTATATTTCATCCGCGTTAAGAATGCAGTAAGTCATTATTGCTACTGCAGGGTAAAGATGTACTTATTCAGAATCAGTCAGTCAGTCGGACTTACCCTTTATTAGGTATTATTCATAATGGAGTTAAAATGCAAAAAAAAAGTGTTTTTAAGGAACACACAAAGGTAATAACCGCTTCTTTCGAAGGTTTGCCTTCAGTCAGTCATTGTGCATTTAACTGTATAATTTCAAGCGACCTGATTGGTTACGGGGCTTGGCTATCAGCTGCGCAAAGCGATGACACTTCATTCTTAAGATGGACGACCTATAGGTTTTTGTCGCTGGATTATTGTAAAATCAGGAATACTTATGATAATCATTTGTTTAATTATTTTATATATTTTATTTATGTATCGGGTGTAAGGGACAGCCCTCCGAACACTGAAAGGGCATGATCAGTCCACGTAATTGAACAACTTTCAGTAAACAAAACTTTCAGGAAACGAAAAATTAAATCGGCCTCTCCATACAAACTCTCCAATCAAGTTTGCAATTTTGTATAGAGAGGCCGATATTTTCCTTCATTTCGTGAAAGTTTTATTCGCTGAAATATGTTCAGTTTCGTTGACTGATCATGCCCTTTCAGTATTCGGAGAGCTGTCCCTTACACACTTATTTCTGATTTTATAATAACCCAGCGACACATACTTACATCTCTTTCGAGCAAATAAACTATTTGATTTTGAATTTTATAATGTCTAGAATTTTTTCCTGTTCAAACAAATTCTGCACCTAGGTACTTCGTATGTTACTCTTTGTACTTCAGAAAGATAAAATTAACATTGGCTCATCAGCTTTCCATGATTTCCTCCTAAAAGTTTAGGATAAAAAAATAAGGATTAAAGATAATTTGTAAAAATAAACATAAAAGCCTAATTATTGGATAATTTTGTATAAAAAATGTTAAATAATCGGTTGAGCGTACGAGCGAGATGGTCGCACCTAGTAGGCGTCGCGAGAACGTGCAAGAACCGAATGATTCGTTTGTGTGGCAGCAGAAATTTTTTTGCAACAGCCTTATAGCCCACAAATTAAGTACTAAAATCCGCAAAAATACTCCTTATTTTCCATTGAACTTGGTTTTGTATGTATGTATACAAATCATTTTTTATCATAAGTAAAAAAATAAATTGTGTGGCGTCAACCTATGTATGACAAAAAAACTTTGTCCGTGACCGTTAATGCGCAGAAGTCAAAAAATGAGTCGCGGGGGTGAGCGCGGCTCCCCCCAGGGGGCGAGCGAATCGTTCATTGGCTCTCCGCCTGTCACCCATGCGCGGAAAATAACCGTCATGGATAAACTTGTTCTGAACGCGCTGGGCATATTATTTCCAATTTTATTTGAATGTTCAATTATCATGCATTGACCCATGTGATTTTTGGTTGTCTGTCAATGTTTAGAATATCACAAAAAGTTTTTTGTATTAAATAAGTAAGTATCTAAAACATTCCTTTTGTTAAAAGTCTCAAGTCTCATAGAAAAATCTCATAGATGACCTTTCACAATATATTATTGGCAAAATGCTACGAGCTACACAAACGAATCATCAATCACCACTAGGTCAACAAATACACTGAATTGTCTTCATGCAAGAAAAACTGCAATATTTTATTGATTATTAGTTGTAAATTGAGTAGTTTTATTAAAACTCCAGTCTCATATTAAAACTAAACCTATTAAGTTTTTAAAACCATATTAAAAATAGTTGTCTACAAAGTAGAAAATCGCAAAATTTCACAACCACAGGCAGGATTCGAACCTGCGTCTTCTCCGTCAGTACCGGAGACGCTTTACCAACTAGGCTACCGTGGTCCGTGCTCATGACTTCTTGCGATTTTCTACTCTGTAGATTTATCCGAACACAGGAAGTGTTAAAATAAAAATAATTTTCAAAACTATTTGTGTTTTAACAATCAGACATTGTTTCGTAATTAGAAAATAATATTCTTTACTTTTTAAAAGAGAAGTGTACTCCTTCATTTGTTACAACGCATACCAAAATATTTTGCAGCTATCTCAAAAGCAATCGGCTAAAGCTGTCAGAAAAAACAAGTTTGTAAAACAATGTTATTCTTTCCGTTGAATATACTCAGGTTTTAGTGTTATGGCTGCAAAATGTGTTGGTACGAGTAAGTGTTAGCGTAAACGAAAAAAAGTTTTTGTGATTTTTATTTTTATGACCCAATGTGTACAGGCAAGAGTGTATCACCCAATGTGTACAGGCAAGAGCAAGTCATGCTCTACACTCGAATTGCAACTTCCATCTTTACGTTGCCCAATGTACGCAATACGCATGGCAGCAAGTAAATGAAAACAAAACCAGAATAAAATGAGCCGGCGCTGCACTATAAACGTCCCAGGTCAGAGACCAACGAGAGCGTTTACGCACTAGGTCCGATCCGAATCCGATCCGAACCCGTGAAAATATGGTCCGGAGTAGCCGTAGAACGATTTCTATGGTACATTACGCACCACATCCGATTCAGTTTAAGTACGAGTAGTATTCGGTCCGAGTGTTCTAGATTCTTATTTTCTCGGTAGTGTAGGCAACGAAGGAGTTGACCCCAACATAATTCTCTCAGGCAGATTTTATTTGACAGGATGATAAAGTATCATGTCATTAAATGTGAATTCAAAATATCATAAAAAAACTAACAAAAAATTTTCTTCATACATTTTTTGTAATTTTTGTATGGAAAAATTAAAAGTACCGATTTTTTTTTTGGATTTTTTTGTAGAAAGTTTGTCTCATATAGTGTAATACCCCAGCAAAGTTTCATCGACTGAGGATTTTATGCGGAGGTCTTCATACTTCGATCCGCTTTGTTGCCTAGACTACGGGTTCGGATCGGATTCGGATTCGGATTGGACGTAGTGCGTAAACACTTTTGAAGTCAAAATGGTTCCACTCAAGTGCGGCCTTATAAAGTCCAATGTGACAAAAACACATGCTGACGTGCTCTTGTCTGTACTATACAACCTATACAAGAAGAAACTATTAGTTATACTATAAATTGGCTTAGCGTATTCAGTGTTATTGTAGACCTAGATATAGTCCATATGGTTAGTGTCTTGGAGAAAGTTTTATTTACAGCTGAAGAACTAATTTTGCATAGACCATTGTGCGAAGATCATGTATTACATATTTCTAGCCCGCGATCGAATAAATAATAAACATTCTCCAATTTTTGTTTTAAGAAATTTACTACGCATTGAGATATTTATACTTAGTTTAATCGTATGAATTTAAAATCTAGCTAAATCTCTGAGATTGTTAGTATTTCTCATGATTATTCAAAAACTTGCCCTATGCAAAATTTTTATTTATAGCTGTAAATAAATGTATAATCTAAGTTACTTACAATCAGTTGCAGAATAACCCATTAACTTTAATGTCACATTAAATCTAGTGCTGCCTTTCAGTTTTGTAGACTCAAAGTGACGGCAATGGATTAAATGGAGGATTAACTTTAATGGAGTTCAGCAACTGAAGGTTAATGGACCTTTAAGCACGTAGGCCTAACCCGTCAATTGCGTACGGCGCCAACCATCGCCATTGCTCACGGCAGCGCTCTGCTTACGACGCGAATGGGAGTAACTCTGAAATTAGGGAAATTAGATTTAAATGGGGCTGGTGAGAAAACAACAAAAAAATATACTGTAATATGGTTCACCTAATCAGATTTTACAGAATTTACAGGCACTTTCAGAAAAAAGTTAAATTTAAACGATATCACAAATTCACAACCAACTTACGAAGACTTCATTGGTTGAAAAGATGTTAAATTGTAGTTTTAACCCTTAACCAATCAAAGTACAGTAACTGGTGGCACCATTTTCTTTTTTCACTAAGTGCAAACGTGCTTTCTGAAACTTACTATTACCATTTGAACTGCAGTTGCTCAGTTATCTCAATAGTAGGGACTTAATATAACAACGTTGAATTTAAATTTGACAATATAGTTGAAGCACACTCGCATGTAGCTGCACTTAATAGGTGTAGAAACCTTTAATGTCATTTTGATATCTTTTAACTTGGTTTTAACCAATAATAAAGCGAACGTTTTATAAAAAAACACAGATTGTTTCCAAACTTTCACGCCCCTACTGATGAAAATATGCTTAATGAATCGCACTGAAATGAAAACGATAGAGAAAGACCGTTCACTAGTTTGTCATATTTTAGAATATCTTGTAGAGGACTTTATAGATAATGTAGAAATATTTAGGTCTCAAAAACATGAGTTGCTCAAAATATGACAATTCCTTAAAAACGGTAATTTGAGAGTTACTACCACTCGCAGAGAAGCAACACTGCCGAAAACTGAATTAGAATTGATAAGTGATATTATGTAAAAAATAAAATACGAATTTTAAACGAAAAACGTTGAGACGTTGTAATTTTCTGTTTCATTTGTCCTTGTAAATATATTTGCTATATGATTTACTAAATGAATGTAACATATTATTAATGAAAAAAATAGATGAACACAAATTTTACATTTTGTTTTATTGAAATCCTTGAAACAATACATTGCCTACCCGAATTAAAAGAATATCCGAGTAATGAATGAACATTGAATAAAAATGCAGACTCATAAAGGTGTGTGCACGCACTGTTATACAAAATAAAGCTAAAATTTTAAAGTAAACCACCAACTAAACTAGAAACAAATTCCTTAGTATCTTCACTTTTCCTCTTAACCAAAAACTTAGCGAAATCATCCTTTTCGGGATTGAAAGAATTGATCTTTTCAAACTGACCAGCAGTAGATGCCTGCTGGATCGTGTCTCCAAAAGCCTTAATATCGTCCCTCTTTAGCTCTACCACGTACTTTCTAGATTCCATTATCACAAGGGCATCGTCTCTAGCCATGGACCAGACATTCGGTTTTACACGCCCAAGCATGTTCTGACCAACAAACACTCCATGGAATAAGCCTTGGAACTGAGGCTTATGAGGGTAATGCTCCAAAGCAGAGGTAGATAGAAAATGTATCTTTCCGAAATCCATATTAATATACGTGTCGCGATCCTCACGAAGAAGAAGTGGAGCTTCAGGTCCAGTTTCAGAAATCTTCGCCTCAATATTAGCAAGTACGATCATACCCAAGTTTTGCTTGGTATCCAAATTCATGGCTTCCACATCGAACCTCTCTCGATTCTCGAGCTCGTACAACATCCTCATGACATTACGCTCGGCTAAATCAGTACTACGTTTATAGTTTGTACCGTGATCAGATTTCAACATATCTTTTTCTTCACAGTCGAGTCCATAGCCTATAAAAGGAGATGTCACCATATCCCCTAAGTATCCTCTATGCAAATATCTTTCACCACATTTATACACTCCTGCTGCTAAGCTCGTGTTAGGGCGACACACTTCGGTCTCAAGCCAAGTAAAAGCCACACCGTGTTGCCTAAAGTGCTTATACTCTTGTGAGCAAACAGCACTACTAGCTATCTCTCTCAAACGCATATGGTAGTCCCAATCAAATACTCCATCTCTGCAATCATACCTGAGTCCAAGGCTCTGCCGAAGACGATGTTCCCACAGTTCGTTAGCATTGAATTGGTTTGAATTCCCAGTCGTCCAGAAGTTCATAAGATTTTCTATGTAATCCCTTTCGCTGTATTTCAATTGCTTAATAGATATGGAAGGTACAAGTGCAGTCATGTAATCAGGGTCAGTGATCATAGAGACCAGCTGACGAGCCTTGGCAATTAAATACCTGGATGTGGCTGGACGTAGAAGAATGTTTCCATGAATTTCCAGGAAACGACGGGTTTTTTCGAGTAGTCCAGTTCTTGTAGTCTTTTCTAAAGCTAATGATACGAGGAGTAATTGACGGGCAGTCAGCTCAGCACATCCGTCGATGACGAAAAGGTTCATGTATCGTCTTGTGTGTCGATAAGCTTGAGCCAGAGTCTTGAGTAGGTGTCTCGCATCGCAGCCTCCAATGACCAGGAAATTAAGCTCGTAGGCACTTTGATCACCATGTTTTAAATACTCCTCCTGAAGGTCGAGGGCGGGAGTCACGCCCCAGAACATTTTGTTCTTCGTTTACGATTTGTCTGGTTGTTTACCGTTCGACTTGTCGCTGAGCAATGCTGTCAGTGCCATGGCGACGGATAAACAGGGCGGCGAGGCGTGAAACAGCGTGAAGATTGGATATAGGGCGTCGTCATGGCAACCGTCTAATTATATTTTTGCCGCCAAGAGTAGACACCGTACGTAGGCCGTAGGCTGTGCCGTAGGCGAGTAAAGCCCAAAGAGCGCACGAGCGCAGCGAGGTTAAAATCTCTTTGGCCCTTAGATTATGAATAACGGCAGCTTACTGACTTTGGCCTATAATATAGTGCGGCCGATTAGCTGTTTCACGTAGACACGCCTTACAATTTCACCAAATTTTTTCCAGGTACTAGTTAGGTACATAGCTCTCAATTTTTGATAGGAGCCAATTCTTGAATTTCCATTGAAGAATTGAAGAATTTTCAAGAATTCAAGAATTAGCTCCTATCAAAAATTGAGACCTAACTACCTATAGTACCTGGAAAGAGCTGGAAGAGCTATGTACCTAACTAGTAATAAATTGAAGAATTGGCTCCTATCAAAAATTGAGACCTAACTACCTATAGTACCTGAAAAAAAATTTGGTGAAATTGTGAGGCGTGTCTACGACTGGACTAATAGTAAAGTGAGTAAAGATTATCTTTGGTAGGAGGGAATCACAGGGAAATTGAGAATAAAAGACAAAATATTTATTTATAGTAATTTATTATTACTACTCAATAAATGCCTCTTCGCTTATGAATAAATATTATAACTTTTCTTATAGGGCTAAACAAGTAAAAGTTATATTTTGTTCTGTACACATATTATTTACCTAAAACATTACTAAATTATAATTTATGTACAATCTGGTATCAAATACTGTTCTTGTGCTTAATTTTATTATGATAATAGTACAATATAGGAAAATATATTCTATACATTACGGATTTACCTAATACTTGCGCTCTGCAACATAACATTGATTTTTTTTTTGAGGAGTGTTAATCCACATTCTAAATACAAAAATTCGTGTAAAACCTAAACGCCTATTTTTGGGGCTTCAAATCAAATTTTGATTTACGAATTTTAGAAATTCCCTGAAAATAAGATGGAAAAGATAACAAGTTGTTTAAACAATGCTGAGTTACCTCCTTGAAGGGCCACAGTGTTTACTATCTCCTAACACCTATCAAGAAAAATAAAGATTAGCCTAATTGGTAACTCAACTAAAAATATAACACAGAAAATAAGTTTTCTTAGACTAGAGAAGTGCGTCGTTGTAGAGTAAAATTTTCCAATTTAAAAAATCGGCACTACGTGGAATCATTCAAATCTACGACTTTTTTACAAGATTTTGGCGACATGACGGCTTAATGTAGCACAACTACTACAAAAAAGAAATATTTAATTGTCTAGACCTAGACCTAAATATTAATTTTAAATTGCAATTTTGTTACTTAAAACTAATATTGATGATCACGTCCTAGGGTCTTATTGGTAAATCCCTCTGAGATAGCACTCGAGATGTATAATTTGTACGTGTAAGAGGGATTATTAATACGACCCTTTTTCCACAATATGACATGCTCGTTCCACATAAACCCCCTTGATAGAACCCCTTGGGACTGCTTAGCACCACTGGTTCTATTAAGATCCCCTGGCTGGCGGCATAGGTCATTTCAACTCTCTACGTGTAGGATTCCAACTGTGTAAGTGTACCCTTTACAGGTTTTTCGACGTGCTTTTAATCCAGGAATAAGGTTTTTTTAGTATTCTAGGTAAGAGAACAGAAATATGTTCTCATACTTGGTAATTTTTTTGTACCTGACATCCGTTAACCCACTTATTAGTGAGGTCGAAAGCAACAACTTTTTTTCTACGACTTAGCTAACAACGCACTAAAAATTTTAACTACCCATATAAAAGGTTTTTTGTGCGTTGTTAGCAAAGTCGTAGAACAAAAGTTGTTGCTTTTGATGTCACTAATAAGTGGGCAAACGGTACAAAACAATAACCTTGTATGGAATTAGACCAAATAATACTGGAAGTAATTTTTACATATTATTTCTGAACTTACTGCACTATATCTTTGATTTTGTTTTTTTTTTATAAACTAGGTTAAAATTTAGTAATAAATTATTCGAATAAAATACTCATAGATATATACAGGGTGTAAGAGACGGTATACCGAAAACTGAACAGGAGTGCTCATTCAACGAAACTGAACAACTTTCCCAAAGAAACACCTTTCCGTACAAACTGTTCCACCAAAGTGAGCAATTTGCATGGAGAGGTAAATTATGTTTTTTTGAAAAAGTTGTTCAGTTTTGTTGACTAAGCAAGAAGCCCTTTCAGTTTTCAGAACACCGTGCCTTACACCCTTTACATACGATACACGTAGTAGACTAGAGAAGAATATTTCTATTGAAAATAAATATTTTACCACTTACACTATGTACCTACTCAAAAAAACCGGTCAAGTGCGAGTCAGACTCGCGCGCCGAGGGTTCCGATATACCTATAGTATTTTTGGAAGCAATAAAGTCCATTTTCAGGACCGCAAAACTAAATTTGTTTGTAAAGGTTTTTTGCAGATTTCTGAAAAACTGTGCAACTTAGAAAGATCGTTTTATTTTTGCTGTAAAGTTTACATAAACCTCTGTCAATTGTAATTAATTCAGATTTTCCCTTACTCAAACTTCGGAGATAAGGGGGGGGGAATGGTATTTTTTTTGACATTTTTCATCAAAACTTGAAAACTAAGAAACTTAAAAAAATACAAAAATATATTTTAAAATGTACAAGTAAAGCCCTTTCATATGATACCCCACTCGACCTAGTAGCGACAATTTGAAATTTGGCCCCCCCTATTTTGGCCCCCTTTACATTAATAATCATACTTTTTTCAAAAAATTTTCATGTGCAATTAAGTTGGGCAACTATATTCTAAAACTATTCCAAATTTCAGCTCGATAGCGTAAGTGGTTGCTGAGATATAGAGGTGTGACAGACAGACGGACAGACAGACAGACAGAGCGGCACCATAAGGGTTCCTTTTTTTTACCATTTTGGTATCGGAACCCTAAAAACGATACTACTTAAGCAATGTAGAGCGTCAAAAATCTTAGGTTTTTTGGGTCCAAAGACATGAGTCAACGTTTTTAGGAACCGAAACTGAAAAAATATCTACAAAAAAAATCGACCAATAAGATAAAGTGAAATTATGTCAAGTGGGTATAGACTTTTATAATAATAAAACCTGCAAATATTATTGACGAAGACGTTAGCAGTTTTAAATACTCTCAACTCTTACTACCTAACAATAGCAACTCTAGTACCCATATTCAACACGCACGTCGTCTTTTCTTTAAGATAATCTTCTACCACCATTTTTTCGGCGGCAAACTAATCCAATGTCAAGAGAACCTCGAATTATCAGGTGAGGTCAACGACCTTGGCTTCTGTGAGTTGGTTTCTATCGAAGAAGCTCCCTGTCCCGGTCTGTAACCCGGACCCGTACTCCTGTGCGTATACGTCGATGACGTCACTGGCACTTTGCGAGTCTGCTTGATCTTCAACTTGTTCAGCCACAAGTCTCTCGTCTTCTTATTCCCCAAAACGAAGAACAGAAACAGCACAAATCCTTGGAAAGTAGCTGTCAAAGTGAAAAAATAAGCTGCTACAACATTAAAAGCAAATAAACCAAAAATCCAAGGCAATCCAAAAAGAAATACTAACAAACAACTGACAGAAGCGCATCGTAAGGCTTCGTTCGTATCACCATGTCTTTGGATCCTTCTAGAAGCAAACACGGAACGGACTATCAAAGCAAATAGTGTCCAGTTCGCTAGAAGCATAACTGCGATAGGAGCGTAAACGGTCACCCATAGACCGAGGTTTGAAGGATAACAAAAAGATCCACTGGGAGTCTTTTCCTCAAACTGGCCAGCATAAGCGTGGGGATCGACTGAGAGTAGGATGCCGATGACTGCACAAGGCGCACCCCAAGAGAAAGCACAAGCTCTCAATAGTTTATGAGAGGCATCTCTTGAAAACACTATTACTAACCTCCTATAAGACAAAACAGCTGCTACTAGCATCCAACAAAAGGATGCTAACACAGAATAATGTAACGCAACTCCTACCAACAAACACGGTACGTTGTACACATCGAAATTGGAAAACACGACAATTAAGAAACAAGTTATAACGAAAAAGATTGCTATGCACAATTGAAGCCAGATTTTGTTGCTGTAATCTCTCCTCCAAGACCTGAATAAAGCTGCAGTCAATCCTATGAAAAACAGGCCAAATAAGGACATAACGCATCCAATGATAGTCAAAACTTCAAGTACTCGTTCGTTTTTTTCGGAGAATACAGTTCTCGGGACTAAGACTTCGGCGAAGTGTGTGAGATGGTTGCATCGGCAGGTGTCCAGCATTCCTTCTTCATTTGAGGGGATGAAGATGCAGCCATCTTGGGACCAGTAGCCGGTGCCGTCTTCAAAAAAGTGCCAGTAGGCGCACTCTCGGCTCTGGTTGCGGCCTGGTGTTTGCATCATAGGAGTAAGATGGATATCTATTACCTGAAAGAAAAATTATGCATACATAAAAAACTGCTGAAAATTAAACAATGACAACTAATAGTCTCAGATCACCCGAATCACAATTGTCACATTTAAAGTTGCCTTTAAACTCTTTGAAAAGTCTATTGGCCTAAACTCTTTGTTTAGATAGGAAACATAGCGCAACTCACCTCCCCATTCTCAAAGTGCGTCAGATTCTCAATATTGATGCTTAGGACTTTGCTGTTGACTGGATACACCTCTTTATTGGCCTCAAAAGCCCTGTCGTTCCGGAAGACCACAAAGCTGATGCGTCGAGTGGAGTTAGAGACGGATTCTGGTAATTGGATAACTGCTTCGCTGCTGTTCATTGCCAAATGTGTTTCATTCACTTCTTCTGTAACATAAAAAATATAATTGAACAAATTGTTTTCAAGAAGCTCATAGCCTAAAGCCTCATCATCATCATCATATCAGCCGAAAGACGTCCACTTCTGGACATAGGCCTCTCCTAAAGATGACGACTGGTCCTGCGCTGCTCGCATCCAGCGGCTTCCCGCCTAAAGCCTAAAGATTGATAAAGAGTACTTAATATCAAGAAGAACAAAGAAATCATCAAATAGAGTCTACTAGACAGAATAAATATTTCAAGAATTCGGTGATTTGGAATCAAGGCACCTCAATGCCATAATTGCCATCTTATGCCGAGCGACTGCTCTTCTTCTGATCTGAGCTTCGCAAACTAGAGGGCAAACCAAACCCAATCCTATATTAGACTCACTAACTTGGTTTCACAACTACTAACTGCTCAACGTGCCTTTTGACGCACGGAAACGCTTTTCTTGTTCTACTAACGGACACCCATCCGGGTTCTGCCCGACTACGGCCTAGGTATTGCTTAGCTTTCGTGACCCAATGGAAAAAACAACTACCTCTCGGCCACAAGCGCTTTAGAATAAACACCTACCGGTCATAATTTCAAAAACACCATCTCTGAAGCCCTCGTCACTCGTGGCAGCTATCCTCATCCCTCGAACAGGGTTCTCCGGAGCAGCATCAGCCAGCACCAGAGCAATATTGTTACGGACTGCAGACGCCTGATTGGAGCCGTTCAGATCAACTCTACCACCCAAAACATCCAGCAGATGGAGAAGTCTTCCAGGTATTGCCAACTCTTCTTGCAGGTCTAGTAGTTCATCTACCTGTAAACACGTAGTGTTATAAGATGTTTCTAGGCAACTTTAGGTATGATCGAGTAGGAGTTGTCAGACCAGTGGTTGCAAGGCTCATAATGAAAAACTTGGCTGACAACGCCGTTATAAACTTAGAGAATTGTACAAAAATATCATTAGTTATACTATGGATAAAAGTTAAGACTAGCAAAAATATGAAAAAAGGGAGAAATCAATTTATGGACATTACTTATATTTTTAAAGAAGGGCTTTTGGGATCTGAAGTCAGGTACACACCTGATCGAAAGTGTTCTCCATATCACCAACGGTTATAGGCACTGAATCGTTCTGTTGAACTAAAGATTCCAGACTATCCAGGACTTGCTGCAGCTGTTCGTCGGGCTGAAAACAAATCAGAAGAAATACATTTATCGTCTTGTAAACAGTTACATAAATCTAGCTTAGGTATACTGTTAGGCTCATTCCCACATTCGTTAGGCCCATTCTGATTTGATTCTTTGATTCGATCCCTCGTGGTTCTTGGCTATTATTCAAACGAATTTCGTTTGGATCATTCATATTCATATTCATTTATTGCATGTCACATCACAGTTGTCAGTTTTTTATTGTTGTCATTTAGTTGTTATAATACAGAAATGGTTACAAGTAGGTACGTGTGATACCCTGTAAGGGTGTTGCAATAGAAGTGCAAACGGAAATTACAAAAAAGTTCGACATTTAAAATTATGTCAGAAATTAATTAAACAATAAAAATAAATCAATTTAGTCAATTAATTACATTCAAAAGTCAAAATTAAAAATAAATTAAATACAAATTAAATACAAATAAACATTTCTTCTTCCCTGCTTTTGTTGAGGTATTATGATTTCTTAGACACTTATAAATATCCAACAAAATTACCCACAATATCAAACATGTCTAGTTGTAAGTTAGAGCCAACACGGGACCGAGGGGGACGTACAAAAAACTATTTCAGTACCTATAGATAGGTACTCAATACAAATTATAAATTAGTAAGCGACAGTACATGAACTTAATACCACATGCAAAGCAGTTTGATGATAATTGATAACGATTATTTTAAAATTTAAACAAGCATGGATTTTTTACGTACCAGTTTGCAAAAATACCTCTAAGCATAATCTTTCTATAGCTCAATTTTTTTTACTGTGTACGGGCTTACTCTTGACCTCGATCCTGGCCTTGGACAACGTTTACACATCATTGAACATCTTACAAAAGCCAATAACAATTACAGACAGCAGGTATTTTTAATACACGCGGAAATTTCTTTTCCCAAAAGTATTTTTTGGCAGAGCCCACGTCAATTTGCTAAAAGTGAACCTGGCATTCTTCTTTCACTGCATTTAGTCAAAATCATGCTCAACACAAAATTAAGCGAGACTTGCAGAATACGAGAGTGTAGAAAGACTATTTGGCAATATTGAAGTCCTCGTTACAGGCCAGTTCTGTGCCAGCCTGCGATCTTTAGATTTCTCTCTTATATGTAATCCTTTTATCAGAACATTATTTATTTCATCACAATGATACATGATACGTACGTAATCTTCTTGTACAACCATGAACTTACCGCTAAAACTGGCGTAGCAGTGGAAACCGTCTCAGGAGTCAAAGTGACAGTCGAAACTATAACTTCAGATGGCGTGGTCGGCGTTGGCGTGGTCGGCAGTGGCGTCGTCGGTGGTGGTTTTTTCGGGGTTGTTGCTGGAGGAACGGTAGAATTCTCCATGGTTGGAGACGGAAGGGTGACATTTCTCGTCCTTTCAGTGTTCTCTTCCGAGCTATCCGAGCTCTGCCGGTATGGGGTAGTCTATAATGTTAGTAGGCGTTTCGATTGTTAGTTACTGTTTATATTTCTTATATATTATTTATTCGTAGTATATGATCTTATCATAGGTACATAATATGTTAGGGACAAATTGTCATGCTAAGCATTCATGCATATAAGGGGACTGATCATTTTAAAACTCCCTTGATAATGTTTAGTTTATGTTTAGTCTAATATAGCAAGGTCTAGAATAATTGGGGCCACTGAGGTTTCATTAGCAGAAATGTCACTCTTTTGAAACTAAGGAACAGACTGGCTAAAACTTAAGGGGCACATAATGTTATCACCGGATATGAAAAACTATTGGTCTCTCCACACTACAAACTTGATTGGACCAATATTTTTTTTCAATTCAGTTTTAATATTTGTTGCTAAACAAACAAACTCCTGCAGTTCTCGTTAGACAGCCCGTTACATGTGTTACGAGTATGTATGTACGGTCAACTTCACGTCTGTAGAAATACTGCCTCAAGATACCCTACTTAACAGCACCGCTGACAGTGCAAGTCTTTCTACTGACGTGCTTTTAACTGTACAATGTATGATGAGATGACAGCATGCCTTAGAAAAATAAAGACATTCGATATTAGTCAAGTATAAGAAACTTACTGTGATTTCAAAAGTAGACAGTGTTCCAGAAGTTGGCATTATGTCGTACACCTCAGCGTTGACACGAACAATGGTGGCAATGGGTGTTGGAGTCGGTGGTATACAACCCTCCACAGCTGTTGTCACCCACTGTACACCCTCGACAAAATCACCCACGCAAGTGTGATTCCTGCAGTCCGTTGAGGTAAACGATTCACCTGAAAGTTTGAACTAACTGTTTAGAAAATCGATCTTAGCTTTTTCTTCTGCAATTATCTAATAAGACAATCTAATCAGCTAAAAGGGTGCTGCAGAAGACGCCTATTCCTATCCATCGTGCCCGGGTGCCTTGTTGTTTCTAAGCTGTCTGAGAGCCATTCTAATCTCGTACAAGCTGACGTCCGGGATATCTTCGGTATGGTGTCGGGTAAGTCTAGCTCTTGGATCGTTGGCCAGACTGCTAACGGGTGGGCCGGTTGACGTGTATAACTGCCCATAGAACTTCTCGACTTCCCTCAGTAGCTCAGGCTTGGACGATACGGTTCTGCCATCCTCGGTCTTCAGCCTCGTCAACTGGCTCTGTCCAATAGACAGATCTCTTGCGAACACTTGCGAAGACGCCTATTAGTAGGAACATAAATGGCTCTGTTAAACCAATTTGTGTTACTTTCTATTCTGATGTCAGGGATACTTACAACAATACATTTAAATGAGTTTTAGCTTCAAGGACGCTTTGTGCAACGGTCATTAAGTATTCGACGACACACGTCGAGGTAGACTGGGCAAAACATTTAGCAAATAGAGAAGATGGATGTCAGACCTGCCAATTTCAGATGACCATGTCTGTTTCGCATGAAATTCCTTGATTTTAAGTAGCACGTGAACGAAGTGTATGGTGCAAGAAAAGAAGGGTGGATGTCTGGATGAGATGAGTGAGGTAGGACGATAAACTTTTTGCAATTCTCAGAACTTGTTTACAGAAAATTCCATTCAACAGGGCAATGAGAAAATAGATTTTTAAAATAGATCACAGGATCACCGTTTGGAAAAACAAAGTTATTTTGAAGCTGTACAAAAAAAATATCTTTGGCATATCTACGTCAAACCTGGCGCCCACTGGTACAAATATCGGAAAGTCATTCACCGAAATAGTAAATCCTAGGTTAGCATGTAGGTAATGAAGGTCCGTTCATGTGTCAAATTCTTCTAATTAGATATGTTTTCATCTGCCGATTGCGTCGCTTGAAAAAGTGTTTGTTGAATGCACTCTGTCATCATTATGATGTTACTGGAAATAACCAGCATCGTACTAGTGGTGACGGCAAAGAATAGTAATAACCCAAACCGGAACCGTACCGAACCCGAACCGTTTCAACATTAAAACATTAACAGGTGCGCAAACTTTGCTACCCACTAACAGATGGCGCTATAGGATTTCTAAAACGCGCAGAAATAATTTAAAAAAACCGGTCAAGTGCGAGTCGGCCTCGCGCGCCGAGGGTTCCGATATACCTATAGTATTTTTGGAAGCAATAAAGTCCATTTTCAGGACCGCAAAACTAAATTTGTTTGTAAAGGTTTTTTGCAGATTTCTGAAAAACTGTGCAACTTAGAAAGATCGTTTTATTTTTGCTGTAAAGTTTATATAAACTTCTGTCAACTTCGGAGATAAGGGGGGGGGAATGGTATTTTTCTTGACATTTTTCATCATAACTTTAAAACTAAGAAATTTAAAAAAATACAAAAATATATTTTAAAATGTACAAGTAAAGCCCTTTCATATGATACCCCACTCGACCTAGTAGCGACAATTTGAAATTTGGCCCCCCCTATTTTGGCCCCCTTTATATTAATAATCATACTTTTTTCAAAATTTTTTCTTGTGCAATTAAGTTGGGCAACTATATTCTAAAACTATTCCAAATTTCAGGTTGATAGCATAAGTGGTTGCTGAGATATAGAGGTGTGACAGACAGACGGACAGACAGACAGAGCGGCACCATAAGGGTTCCTTTTTTTTACCATTTTGGTATCGGAACCCTAAAAACGGAGGAAACGAATTTTCCTATAGTTAGGGTGCTGGCTGCAATTTGGGTATATGATTTGCTCATGATTCATAATAATAGGGATGATATATCAGCCCACACCAATTAGTAAATTTAAAAAAGAATTGTTGTTAATCTTAGACACCTTATAAACTTACACCCAAATTTTAGAATATTATATTCTGCATGCACTAACTGATTTCATTTAATATAACAGATGTTTAGTTTAATTTTCCTTTATTTTTGTAAGTCTTTCTTTGTAGATACGGAAGTAGCTTTATAAGAACCAACTCTTTCTCAACACCATTTTTAAGTAATCTGTGGTTAACGGTGCTGGTGGTGCAATTAGTTATATTACTTAATGTATACATTACATACGAACACATTGTGATCACTGTATGTTAACCCAAATAAACAATTTAAAAAAAAAATAAAAAATACGAATCGATTTGGTCTTTACAAGTTTTTCTGTGCGTCGCTGCGTTTTTGAGTTGAAGCAAAAAATATGAAAATAAGATACTAAATAATGTTATTTTTGTCTGCCTTTGTGGCTCCTGTTTAAAATACTTCTGAAGATGTAGAAAATCGAAGAGGCAGACATGCAGGGCTCTGCATTATCACGGGACGAAGTAGTGAATTTACGCATTTGGAAGCGCTGTAACTTTACGACGCAGGGCTATTATGGTGGCAGACAATTTTTCAGGGTTTTATACATTGTATTTAACCAGATAGTCATTGTCTGCCAGGTGTACGTTTCATTGAAAAATTTCAAAATAGTTAAAACTTAATTCCTCAAAAACGCAGGGGTTTGGATGTCCGCCAATATTTTTTGTATCTTCTAGAGGATGCTCCTTATCATCAGTCAAAGAGGCAGACATGAGCAAATCATATAGAAATTTGTCCTTCATCACCCTTACTACTAGACATGACACCCAGCTTGATGAATTTCATCAAAATCGTTAGAACGGTTTACGAGAAACTGATCAAAAATATAATAACCGTCTGGCTCTTTTTACTGTCACCTTCTTTAACAATGTGACCGGAATAATTTATAAGAAAGTGTCCGCAATTGATTTAAAAGAGATTTAGCTTTGAAGATTTTTCTGCATTTGGCTATCAGTCTCGTTAAATATTTATTATAACTCTCATTGTAACCTCACCTTTACATCTAACGTGTCGGTCAGGTTTCTTTGATCTCATTTACACATTTGTTAGCTTTTGATCTGCGCCCTACCTCCTCAATGGATACAGCTAATTATATCATAAATTAATAACACAATGATTGATAGGTCGACGTGAATTGATCTTTAAATAGACTTACGACTTTTAGTTTTTAAACACCGAATATAGATGAAGCTTATAGCCATAGCACAGAATAAATAGTACTATCATACAGAACAGACGCTCTATATATAAAGTCAACAATAGGCTACACTCCACATCCGCGAGCTCGAACGCCCGTCCCCGCCGGCGGGGTCGTGGTCGCCCCCGTTTCAGTTCAGTCCCATACTTTGGGAACTATAGGCACATTCCAGGCCGCTTCTCTCCAATCCCCGGCAACAACCTAGGCAGAGGTCGGAGCCCCGCGGGGCGCCCTTAGGCTTGTAGCCTATCGCGTTTATTCTGGGTAGAGCCTTCCGCTCCCCAACCGTCCGGTGAAGTTGTGACAGCCAACAGGGCTAACAACGGGAGTCCACTACAAAAAAAAAAACCGGCCAAGTGCGAGTCGGACTCGCGCACTGAGGGTTCCGTACCACCACATAATCATAATTGTATTAGTTGACATTTCAGTAGGTTAATGTGCTAGATTTTTTGAGTCCGACACGTGCTTGACCAAATTTTATTATTTGTTGTTATTTTATAGCTTATGAACTATAAACATACCAATTTTCAAGTTTGTAAGTGTTCCCGTTTTTAAAATAGAACTAAAACAAAAATCGCCTACGCAACCATCCAACTTGACCCCTCTCTTATATGAATGTTCTTGAAACGGGAGCTCACCACAATTGGTTATCATTAGTTGTGAGTAAAGTTGTAATATTTAATGATTTCAGACTTCCCTTTATTTGTACTGTGAGACCTAGCTTCTTGCCAAATTTCATAATTTTAGGTCAACGGGAAGTACCCTGTAGGTTTTGATTTTTTGCATAAATGTATTGAGATGAGGACATAAAAAGCCATATCTTTTGATTGCGACGTTGTAAAAAGTAGAAATTTTCCAATCTTGTGTGGTTCATGGACCCTAACATATGGTATTCTTTTCAACCTGATACCTCTACCCGTTCCTGAGATAAAGTGTCTTGACAGACAGACAGACGGACAGACAGACGGACAGACAGACAGACGGACAACAAAGAGATCCTATAAGGGTTCCGTTTTTTTCTTTTGAGGTACGGAACCCTAAAAAATTTATGTATGTAGTGTCCTGATCGTGCCCTTCCTTAGAGCAACGCGTCAAACCGCGCTAGCCCGCTTTGCGCGCGAAAATCGTGTTACTCTATGTGCCCTTCACACCAGTCACTACTCGTACACCCGGATAGGTGACCGCTAGTGGAACAAAAACTATTAGCCTGAGAGCCAAACTATTTCACTGTATGAAGCAAAGCAAGGAGGTTTTTGTTCTGAGGTATGAAGATTCAACAAAAATTCTGAAAGTATATATAGTATATAGTAATTCTGAAAAGACCGGATGATTTAAAAAAATAATTATAAAGGTATTATAAATTCCACAAAAAAGGGGCAAAAATGCTATAAATATTATTTACTTTACATTTGATTACCTTGATTAATATTTTTTTAAGTATATAATTCTCCTATATTTGTAAAAGAAAAACAATTAAACCTTAAAAAATTTTTTACGTAAATCTCAAAGTTGCATTGCATAAGTCTTAGAGGATCGTGTAATCTCGCGGCGTTACATATTAGAATTGTGTAACTTCGTACACTTGTTTCTTAGTCCTATTAGACTAATATGACTCGGAGCACCGGAAATTCCATTGATGTATGGGAGAGTTATGACGTCATCAATTTTTTGTATGGAATTTTTTATTTTTTTTTACAGAACCCTATCATGTGGGGTATCTTATTAAAGGGCTTTTTGAGCCGATTCTAAAAATATAGTACATCTATATATTTCAGTCACTAGTTTCCTAAAAAAAATAAAAATATTTTCAAAACATACCAAGTTTGGCCTCTTCCTGGTAGGAAATGGCTGAACAAACTTTTGAAAAATATAAATCAAATAAATCGTTATATCCTCATTTCCAACTTCCTAAAAGCATTTTTCACTATGTTAATCTAAACTATGTTTTTTTTAAATAAGACTCGTACCGACGCGATTTGTGGGAATTCGCTCAGGACCGCGATGGTTGGAGGGACGAGGGGGAGGCCTTTGCCCAGCAGTGGGACAGTACAGGCTAGAAAAAAAAAAGAGAAACCTGTTTGAATTTTAGTACGGAATTTTATATTCTTTTTTACAAAAACCTATCATTATGGGTATCCAATGAAAGGGATCCTCAAGTTGATTCTAGAAATATAGTTTATCTTACATTTCAGTAACTGGTTCCCAAAAATTAAAAAAAAAGCAAAAAAAGTACTAAAAAAGCGAATAGCTTTCTTATTATAAAAATATATAGTTCTTATTAATATTTTCAAAAATGCTTTCATGACGTTGGATATGAGGATATTATGAGTCATTTCATGAATATTTTACAAAAAATTATTCAGCCATTTTCTACCAGGAAAAGCCCAAACTTGGTATGTTTTGAACATATTTTTCAAATTTTTAGGAAACTAGTGACTGGAATTATTAAGATGTACTATATTTTTAGAATCGGCTCAAAAAGCCCTTTCATTAGATACCCCACATGATAGGACTCTGTACAAAAAAAATATTCATACAAAAAATTGATGACATCATAACTCTCCCATACATCAATTTAATTTCCGGTGCTCCGAGTCATATTGGTCTAATAGGATTAGGAAACAAGTGTACGAAGTTACACAATCCCTAATATGTAACGCCAAATAATCCCGATTTTCTACACGATCCTATTAGACTATATGATAAAAATGCTATCAGATCAGTTCTTCTATGCTTTTGTTTAATTTACGTCCCTTAACATATAGTGTACTAAATCCAACAAAAAAACAATATCGAAATTGAAATTGTACCTTCCAGTTTGAAATTTGGGTGGAGTGAAAAATATAGTCTCTTAAAATTGCATTTCAAGGCCGTTTACAAAAATTTGGCCTGATAGGAATTTGTTTATTTTATTTTGTAAATAAACATGTTTGAAAAGTGCAAAAGTCTAAAACAAACCCTGATATGAATTTTTTCCCCAAATATTAGGATAGCTCTTAGGTACCGTGCGCATTATAAAAGATGTTTCAAAGCGCTTTGTACGAATGTGCGGAATATCAACCAAGTATGGGTGGCTTGCGTCATCATCGGCCTCAAAAAGTGACATTATCACTTTTTGTACTGGAAATTGAACCGAAGAAACCCTGAACGTGAGGCAAACTAAACTACAATTTGATGACGCGTCGGAAACTGTACCTGCTTAAATTAATACATTCAGTGTAAAGAATATATCAAAGAAAAGCAAACATCCTTTCTTCCTCAACATGAAGCCACAAATTTCGGTAGTTATGCCAAGAAAAATATAACCTTAGATTACTCGATGCAAAAATAAGATCATTAGATTTAAAACCATATGCACACAGAGTGTATAAGGGACAGGTTTCCGATAGCTGAAAGGGCATGATCAGTCAACGT
Source organism: Athrips mouffetella (assembly GCA_947532105.1). Classification (NCBI taxonomy): domain Eukaryota; kingdom Metazoa; phylum Arthropoda; class Insecta; order Lepidoptera; family Gelechiidae; genus Athrips; species Athrips mouffetella. The sequence goes on from OX383967.1 coordinate 28,391,389, forward strand.
ATCTGAACAACTTTGAGTGAATGAAACTTTCAGGAAATAAAAAAAAACGACCTGTCCTTATATTACAAACTGTTCAATCAAGTTTGCAATTTTGTATGGAGAGGCCAATTTTATTTTTCATTTCCTGGAAGTTTTATTTACTGAATGTTGTTCAGTTGGACAGCTGATAAGACTTGTAGGAAAAGTAGAAGGCAGGAGAGGAAGAGGAAGACCAAAACGCACTTATTTTAACCAGATAAAAGAGAGGGTAAACATTGGAAGAGGATATAGAGAAATGGAGATAGCTCCATCGACAAGAGCACGGCTCTTAAATAAGAGAAGAGAAGAAGAAGAAGTTCAGTTCATCATGCCCTTTCAGTCTCCGTAAACCTGTCCCCTTACACCCTGTATATTAAATACACACACTCATATCACAGTGCGCAATCATTTTCTAACATCATCATTAATTTGTGGATTTTCCATTATCATTTTTTATTTAAAGTGATATAAGGTAATACCTAATGAGTTCCTCTTTTTTAAAATGATGTGAGTCATTCTTTGAGGACTTTTTTATAGACTTGGTAATAATTATTGGTCTATTCGCTCTTACTCAGTGGACGAGCTCGTTCCATCGTCGACCTCATCTCTGTCTTCAAGACTAGATCGAGGTCAAGAGTAAACCCATTTTCAATAAAATAAAGCGAACGTCAATGACCGGGATGACCACAGGGGATGACACTTATGTCATCTATGAGGCTCAGCAGGCGAGAGCATCATCCTACTTCGGATAATGAACCAAGTGATCTAACGTGCAATGTTACAACAAAACTAGGGACAATCTCACAAAGTGTTTTTTTACTATGTCCCAATTGGGATTAAAAACCAGAATCTTCGGATCCAAATACTCTAATCACTAGATCATGGAAGCTGCTGACAACAAAATGACATAGTCAGTCATGGATCCATTCCGTGTGGTTCCGTGTCCTTTCTGTATATGATAAGTATTACGCATAAATTCGCTGGAAAAATGTCGGCCGACTGATCGATTATACTGGGCCCTAATCGATAACAAATCAATGAATAAGGTTTTCGCTACGGCCACAGATAATATAATACTATACTAGATACTAGTACAGATGCCTCACGTCATAGAACGAATTTGTGCCGAAAATTGTTCGGGCTATTTTTTCCATAAGGTATTTTCTTAGAATAAATTAATATCTGGATGTTAAAATTGAATTAATGTCATAGTTTACACCTTTACCTACCAACCTAGTAGTAACATTTAGTTTAATTATTAGAAACAAAAGGGCCAAATGAAATCGGGCTATTTACTCCGTCGAAAAAACCGTAGTACGGAATGGGACCCCATGCTACGGCACACCCCGCACACAACATACATCGAGCGCGAATTTGACATTTAAAATTGTAAGGTCGCGTAGGTAGGCTTGTAGTACAAAAGACCCTCAGAAGGACAACAAGAATCTCGCGGACGGGTGCGCGTGGGGGTGCGGGGTAGATTGCTAGGGAGGCGAAGAGTGTCCGTTTTGTACTCATAAATTTGCTGGAAAATTGTCTGGCGACTGAACGATTAAACTAGGCCGTAAACGATAAGAAATAAATGACGAAGGTCTGCGCAGTAGTTATTAGTAAGTACATTGTAAAATGTCAGTGTACTCGTACTTTAATGAATACGTTGGCTTTCAATAACTATACGAGTACCTCTTTCTATTGTTCCGCGGTATTTAATATTGTACAATTAAAATTCCTTGTGGACATGCAAGATTCTAAACCTAGGTAGCTATTTTGATTTGCGTAACTTTCCATTAGTTAGCTTTAGGAAACCATAGTGTAAAATATTTACCATTCGCATCAAATCCCTGTGCATTTTGAAATAGGCTTCAAACTGATATTAATTAAAAATACAAAAATCTATATTTTTAAAAGTTCAATTTTTTTTAAGTAGATTGAAGTGAATGTGTCTGTGTAAACCATTTTTTTACGCTTTATAATCAATTTTGCAGCCATATCATTAAACCAGAGTTGATTTGACGAAAAAAAATTATTTATATGTGCTTCAAGGGAGAAAATAACCCTGAATGCAACTTTTCATGGGTAATTATAGCCATAATCATACTTGAAGAAGGTCATATCAGTGTGACACCCTATCTGACTGATGTACTGACTTACTTCTCAAGCTCTGAAAGTGCTTCTTTGTGCAGGATATACGCTACACAAAATCGAATTTTGTGCACTAGTGCAAAAAGGTAATCGCGGTGGTGTACGCCCTTTGTATGGGATTTTCTTTGTCAAAGGCCGAACCATAGACTAATTATCGGCGCCATATTATCGTAGTTTCACTTCGGAATACGGCAGCTGGTCTGGTTGTGGAAAAGCAATCGCGAAACTAGATTTGTATGTTTAGTTTATCTGCCCACCTAATTATTTTATTTTGTTATGTTATGGTGTAGCTTTGGATTATCACAGGTCGCCATTAAAATTTTTAGATTTTCAATAAAAACTAAACTTCAACTTGGATGTAAATATCCCTGTTATTTAAACAGTGACCGCGGTCCTTTGAATCAAAAAAGACGATTAATTCAGGGAAAATGGAATTACAGGTCCAGCGAGCCACAATTTAACCCCTGACCTTAGTAATGAGATTAATTTGAAAATTGAGCATTTGCTCGCATATTTTATGGCTCTTTGTCGTACATGCCTGATAATGCTATGCAAATGCCCCAAGAAAAGGTCACCTCCTCTTAACAGAAAAGTCATTCTGCCCTTTTGGCCAGTCATACAACTCAATCAAAGGCCAACCTGCAGCGCCAGAGCGATGATAAAAAGATATGAATATGGCTATAGATGGCTTCCTTGAATGAAAGGAAGCCATATCTGTCAATTGTCATGTTTTGACTTTAGTACACATCAATTTTTTCGCACGAGTGTGTTCAAGTGCTGCTGGCTGTTCGACTTAAGTTGCTGTAAGTATAACAAAAAGAAATAACTTACCCAATGGCAACGTAGGAACAGGCTCGAACCCCTTGCAGAAGTACACTGGCTTCATGTATTTCACTTCCAAATCGTCCCAACTTCCCGGACCCACAGCCATCAATTCAGGATTTACCTCCACGTGGAGCAACGCCGTCTTCTTATCCAAAAACAACCTTTTTATCTTGGTTTTGTGTATCATCTCTCTATCTTTCCATCTTATCCCTGGATGGGACGCTTTGAACTCCTTCAGTTTTGTTTCAGCTGTTTTTGGATCTGACAGTTCCAGTTCCCCAAAAACTCTAACGTATCTTGTCCTGTAGAATATGTATTCTTCCAATTTCTTCTCCCAACTTCTGTATTCAGTTTCAAGATTTTCCAATTTGTATTGATCTTCTAAATGTATTAGAATTGCGTAAAAGTTGATAAGAGATTGTTTTTCTCTAATGAACAGGGCTTTGTTGGATTCTGATACTATGTGATTCTTTGAATCGATGTTGATGCACCAATAATATCCATCGGGTAATGGTTTTAGTATAAAATAGCGGGACTCTTCATCGTACCGAACTTTGACGGCAGTTGGGTAAAAGGTAGTTGAATCGGTGAAGCATTTTATGTACTCGGTATCGATGGAATCATTTGATTTTAGAATTAGTTTGTTGTCTCTGAAAAGTGAAACAAGAGGTGGGTTAGCTTGATTAGCTTTTGAAAGAACCTTACAAAGTGGTAGGCTATGATTAAGTTAAAATAATCCTACTTATAATAATATTATAACGCGAAAGTATGTAAAAATGGATGGATGGATGGATGGATGGATATTTGTTACTCTTTCACGTCAAAACTACTGAATGGATTTTAACGAAACTTGGCACACATATAGCTTAGGTCCTGGAATAACACATATGCTACTTTTTACCGCGGGAAAACGCTTTGTTCCCACGGGAAAATGCATTTAATATTAATGAAGAAGGTGACTGACTCACTGACTGACATATCAACGCACAGCCCAAACCGCTGGGCCTAGAAATTCCAAATTTGGCATGTAGGTTCCTTATGAGGTCTTACGGTGTAATAAGAAAGGGTTTTACAAACTTCTACCCCTAAGGGGGTAAAATAGGGAATGAAAGTTTGTATGAAAGCCCGTCAGTTTTAAAGTTAGGATCTTCAAATTTTGTGTTTAGGCTTACGACTAAAAATTATTATTTACGTGTCTCAGGGTTTTTGAAAATTCGACACACAAAAGGGTGAAAAGGGGGATGAAGTTGAAAATCCTATATTTTTAAAGTAAAATCTACATAATTCGTTATTTAGGCATAAGGTTCGTAATTCTATGCAACGTTCATCACTGTTATTGAAATTCTACCCCAAATTCAACCCCTAAAAAAGGGAAATGGGGTAAAAATGTCTAAAAACCAATATGGGTATCGTTTGTATGGTTTATTGGGTCGCTGATTACGAAAACTACAACAATTTTGAAATCCAACGTGGTGGACATGAAATACCATCATCCCCTGGGGATGGGGTTGGGGTGCCATAGGGTTGAAATGACTAAAAATCAATATGGGTGTCGTTTCTATGTTTATATGAAGATAGGGATAGCGGTTAAGATGGCGTTAGGGGTAGGGAGAGGGCAGTCCCTCTCCCTACCCCTATTCTCCCAGTGGAGAAGGACAGGGGAGGGAGAGGAAAAGGGAGGAGGAGAGGGAGGGGCAGGAGGGGCGAAGGGGGAGGGAGAGGGGCAGGGACAGGGATGGTTTGACGGACGTTTGGACAGATGGTTGGACGGACGGACGGACGACAGATAGATGGAAGGGAAGATGGATGGATGGTCAGATAGATAGAATCCCTCGCGGACGAAGTCGCGGGCAACAGCTAGTAGAATATCATATCGTTCATATCATCGTAGTTGTCGTTCATGTCGTTGTTGTTTTTGAAGAGTAAGGATTCAAAGACGAGTGTGGTGAGTACTCCAACGACAAAAAAGGAGAATTTCGTGTTTTAACGAATAATCTTCCAAGTGCAAAGATACCAATAAAAATGTGTAGGTATCCAAATCAAGTAAGATAAGTATGATAAATACTTAATTAGGTATACTGCTTTTAATTTTCATTTACCTTACTTCTAGGGAATAAATAGAGAGCGAACGACATAAACAAAACATATTGAAAGAAAGAACCTAATAATCAAAAACCATCGCGATTATTGTATAAAGTAAAAAAAAAACAGCCAAGTGCGAGTCGGACTCGCGCCCTAAGGGTTCCGTACCTATCTACCATATGATATACTAAAAGCTTTTGCTCTTCGATTTTAAAAACTCCTCGACCATCCAACTTGACCCCTCTTTTATAGAAAAGTTCTTGCTCACCTTAATTGGGTACTATAAGTTGTGAGAAAAACTGAAATATTTAATGAAATCAGACTTTTCCCTTTATTTGTACTATGAGACCTAGCTTCTTGCCAAATTTCATAATTTTAGGGCAACGGGAAGTACCCTGTAGGTTTTGCTTTTTTGCATTAATGTATGGAGATGAGGACATAAAAAACCATCTCTTTTGATTGCGACGTTGTAAAAAAATTAAATTTTCAGATCTTGTGTGGTTTATGGACCTTAATAATCTTTATCAATTTCAACCTGATACCTCTTCTCGTTCGTGAGAAAAAGGGTCTTGACAGACAGACAGACGGACAACAAAGTGATCCTATAATGATTCCGTTTTTTTATTTTGAGGTGCGGAACCCTAAAAAGCGAAACAAATATTCAAATGTGGTCAAAGGATGAAATATCATCGAATTTCATAAAAATTTTGTATATAAGTCAAGTGAATCAACTAATTTATTCAACAAGCAAGAGAGGTTCATCGTGCAACAGAATTTTCTTTTTAAACTGCAAAAGGCAGTTAAATACTATTTTAATCATATTTTAAACATCATAAACAATATACTCACTCATCAACAGATACATTCAAGCTGAGCTCTTTCAGCGTTATAGGACGTTCGCAGATGACGTTGTAAAAGATGTAGGAGTTGTTGACCATATACCAGAAGTTCTCCCTGAGTGCACCTAAAGACATATCCGGTCCTCCAAGTTTACTTTCAAAGTACCATTCTGATGACGGTATCTGAAAAAAAAATGATATGAGATAACAATATCATCAAAATAGACAACATTTAAATCATTTTATTTTTTTGTAGTGAGATACTTCCTCTGTATAGCTTTGTATTTTCTAAATCTACACAAAATTACCAAAATTAGCAAAATATCGCTCAAATTATTGATTATTTCTGTTTTAAAACAATTACTATGAAACGTCTCCCTCGTGAACTAAAAAAAAAATGTTAAATAAATGAAATGTTAATGTAATCGAAGAAAAATACTTGCCTCACCATCTTCAGACGAAGCGTCATATCTAATCGATGAGCTATTGGGATTTAAAACGATCCCTAAAGGGAACGTTTGATTTTCCAAACTTGACGACAATAACGGATTGTTTGCGTATCTCCAACCTCTACTCATCAATGCTCCCCCTTTCTTGATACACAGTTCTTTTGCTTGACGCCAATTGGCTCTTACTGCACCTCCACCAACTCCTTGTATAGCTGTGAGGCATGTAGGTTTTGGTGTGTAGAATCTCCAATACTCATTCAGTTCACCACAACCATCTCTATCCATATGATCTTCTTTTTCATAAGGTTTAATAAAACAATACCTAAAATGTCTCTCGCTGCATCTTGTAGCTGTAAAGTTTGTTACGGGATCTATAACTACACATAATTCTTCATCTAAACCTAAACTTTGGTCGTATTTAACTTCATAAGTCGTGATGAGGATATCTCCTGTTGACGCAGTAAACGAATTGTCTACGAAAGGACCTCCTGGGTATAAAGATTTGTAATCTGTCCATAATACTAGATTTTGTTCGGTAAAATTCAATGTACTGTACAATTTTGATGTAAATAAATTTCCTGCACATTCTTTGAATTTGTCTTCAAAGGATTCTGGTCCTTTTCTTCTATAACACACAGGATCATCTGTTTTGTATTTGGGAAAGGCTAGGCCGAAGCCTATAGGGCATATGTATTTGCTCTTTTTGGCATTTGCTGATAAGTTAATGCATATTATTATTGATATTACGCCTACGACGCTCCGGTGTAGTGAAACCATCTGAAACAAAAAAAAAATCGTTACATTAGTCCCTATAATGCTCTTATGGAATATGGTTTTATGGAATACCCAGATGCGTTCTTTTGAAGTCATTTGACTTTTAATACAATATTCTATGTTTTTCTGGGATTAAAGAAAGATATCTCAAAATTTGTTGATGGAAGTTGATGGAAAATGTGCGGGTACCAAAGTACGCGACAGCTTAGAAATATAAAGGGCCAATCGTATGGATGTATACAACGAATGTCAGTGAGTATACTTTATCTGAGAAGTATACATATTATTGCGTAACGGATTGACAGCAAAAGACATACTTTCGCTTTGCTTTCGCTTTAAGTAATCACACGCATTATCGAAAACTTCGACTAACGTCAATCAATACAAGACTAATCTATTTGATTGATTCCTATAGATATCTCAGATAGCATCAAGCTTATTGGAACTGCAAAGTGGAACGATGAGCTTAACTCGTGATTCGATTTCGTTATCTTATCGAGAAGTTTAGCCAGATTAAGATAACAGGGCAATACACATTATATCTGATAGGCCAGGGAAGCTGAACCTGTGGTATGCGAAGGTGGTACCTACGGCTTTTATGCAACGTCTGGGGAAGTACCACTCCACTGTCTATTGCCATGAAGCTCCAGTGTTTGCACTAATGTGTTTTGGTTCAAAGGTTCAGGAAGCCAGTGAAATCACTGGCACTGAGACATTCTACTTAGGGTTCTACGAGTAAGTAGGTTGCCCCACTTTTCCAGTTTAATTGGTCTCAAAGTACGCCGCAAATACAAATATGATAGATAGTGGTGGCTCTTACCATCAGGTGGCCCATCTGCTCGTTTGCTCACTTGTCACAAAGTGAAAGCGGTCCTTTTAAGCATACCAGACGATTAATTCAGGGAACAAGAAATCACAGGTTCAGCGAGCCACATTTTAACCTCTGACCGTAGCAATGAGATTAATATGAAAATTAAGCATTTGCTCGTATACGAGTAAGTATACTTTACGACTCTTTTTCATTTATGCCTGATAGCAAGGAACATATATCTGTCTGCCTGATAATGCTATGCAACGTCTGGGAAAGTACCACGCCATTGTCTATTATTGTCATAAAGCTCCAGTGCTTGCGTTTTGTTTCAAAGGTTCAGGAAGCCGATGAAATTACTGGCACTGAGACATTCTAATTAGGTTGCACTATTTATGCCCCCTCCCTTCCATCCTTAGTCTCAAAGCACGCTACAAATACAAATATGATCTCACCATCAGGTGGCCTATCAGTTTGGCAAAAAAAGGGTTCTTGGCTCAGCATTTATTGTACACTTTCACTGCAGCAGTCAGGTCATTCAAAAATCACCGAAACTAAGCCACAGTGTAATTTATCAATGGAGAGACTGGTTATTTCGAAACAAATCATCAAATTGGCTGAGGTGTCATTTCTGGACAGAAATACACCCTGAGTATTTATCTATCTTTCTATCTTATTTTTTTATCGTCCTGGATATTTTAGGAGGTGGTTCTATCCACGAAGCTGAACAACTTTTCCCAAAGAACATAGGTCGAAACACGAAAATAATTTTTCGACTGATCAGCTGACACTGCACATTTTGTATAGGAGGTTGACAATTTTGTTTCGTATTTCAACCTATGTTCCTTGGGTAAAGTTGTTCAGTTTCATGGGAACCACCTCTTACAAACGGGGAGATAAAAAAATAATGCTGTAATATTCATAACAAATTATGTTCACCACATCTGTCTATCTTTATCGATTGGCACTTCAACCGCGATTACGTTCCAAAATAGGGTGACTGATTAGTGTATTGCGTTTTAGGTCTGAAGAAGAAGAAAACATATAAGCTACGATGTTTTTGTTACTGTCACATAAAGGACTTACGTAGCGAGGATCCAGATTCTAATACCATAACATACCATGAATTTCTGGAAAAATGTGGAGGGGAAGTACCATAGTCACCTCGCTTGCCAGCGTTACGGCTGGCACCATGGATCTCGGTTGTAGGTGACCGCAGTAAGTAAGATGGTATGATACACCGGAGGATGCTGCTGCCCATTCTCCAGTTCATAAGCTTTAGTCGCCTCTTACGACACTCACGGATAGAGATGGGTTGATACTCTTCTTTGCAGCACCACACCAAAAATTATAGCATGAATCAATTAAAAGTTTTTATATACATTCTAAAACTACCATATTCTAAAACTATTCCAAAATTAAAAGTTTTTATATACGGGTTATGTATGGGATGGTACTATTCTTTGCCAGCACCAAACGGGACTATTATTTCTCCTGACTCTAATATTTCTACGAAAAGAAACTTCATTATCGTGTATTCTATTTAAACAGAAGGTCAAAAAAAATATTCGTATTTCGACCTAACGAAAAGTTGTGCAGTTTCATGACCAGATTAATATTCTGCAGGGTAATTTTATCCTGTCTCTTAAACCTTCTATTAACTAGAGCGGAAAATTATAGCCTCAGGAGAAAATGTAAAGAGATCTTAATTTGGTCACCATTATGTAGATTTTGAACTATTTTATAGGTGAACGTTAATCTATAAACATGGGCATAAAGTAGGGTATAAGTAAGTTTATAATCATGACAAATTCTATAAATCCATAAATATCTATTCAATATTCTATTCAATATTCTAATTCTATTCTACATTTATGAGATTCAAATTTTTGTTCGACATTACGACGATTTACAATGCGTTCTCTACTGCATTAGTACACGAAACAAGTAGTAGCTGTACTTTATGGCATGGTAAAAGAGTTGCAAATGTTGCCAGTGACGTGCGGTTGACTGTGCCACTTCCTTGGCCCATCTGCTCGATTGCCCCCTTGCAATCCACCCCCGCACCCCGCACGGATCAGGTCTGTTAATATGCAGGCCTCGCTTCTTCCAATTTCAAATTTTTATTTATCCCTCTCGTATTGATAAATCCCTCTCGAGACCGAGATTGCACTCGAGATGTATAATTTGAATGTGTAAAGATCATCTTGAAAGCAATTTTTAGGCTCTTATTTAAGGCGATCCGTTCTCCATACTAAATTCAAATGACTTGCATTCTTATGCGGGACATAAAATGCTGTTAAAAAATGAGTGTATACTGGTATTTTTAGTTAATTTTTTCGCTGATTAATACAAAGATACAGCTAATGCACCGAAAGTACTAGTTTTTGTTAGCAATTTTTGGTCCAATATTACCATTGTGGGTGTGCGATCTATAGTACTTTCGGTGCATTAGCAGTAAAAAAAAATCTGTGAAAAATTTAACTTAAATAACAGTATACTTACACTCGTTTTTTAACAGCATTTTGTGTCCCGCATAAGAAGGCAAGTCATTTGAATTTAGTATGGAAAACCCGGATTTATTAATACCGCCCTTAGTGTCAGGGGTGAGTTCTTGCCCCACGAGTCTAAATGCCACCGAAAATGCAGTGCGTTTGGCGTACAGGGCAACAAAAATTTAGTACCTAGCTAAACTATTGATCGACACGATAAGAATAAAAATAGCATTTTCAAAGTATTGTAAACTTGTACAAATGAAAGTTTTCAACATAGCTCTCGAAAAAACCAATGACACACGTTTTTTTTATCTGATAGCGCACAAATTCCATATCAGCCGATGACAGGTTGATTCCCAGTAAGATAGAAATAGGATTACTCAGAATATCTAAACTTGTGGAACTAGCTGCCACCTGAGCGCGCTTATTTCATTACAGTCAATCAGAGATAATCCCTGACCTTTGAGGCCACGAAAATAGGACCGAATATGCTCTTTAAAATATTTTTTTATCAAAACGTTATTTATAAATGGTTATACATAAAAAAACCGGCCAATTGCGAGTCGGACTCGCGCACCGAGGGTTCCGTACCACCACATAATCATAATTGTATTAGTTGAAATATCAGTAAGTTAATGTGCTACATTTTATTATTTGTTGTTAATTAATAGCTTATGCACTATAAACATACCAATTTTCAAGTTTGTAAGTGTTCCAGTTTTTAAAATAGAACTAAAACAAAAATCGCCTCAGCGACCATCCAACTTGACCCCTCTCTTATATGAATGTTCTTGAAACGGGAGCTCACCACAATTGGTTACCATTAGTTGTGAGAAAAGTTGTAATATTTAAAGATTTCAGACTTTTCCCATTATTTGTACTGTGAGACCTAGCTTCTTGCCAAATTTCATTATTTTAGGTCAACGGGAAGTACCCTGTAGGTTTTGCTTTTTTGCATTAATGTATGGAGATGAGGACATAAAATGCAATATCTTTCGATTGCGTCGTTGTAAAAAATTGAAATTTTCAGATCTTGTGTGGTCTATGGATCCTAATATATGGTATTAATTTCAACCTGATACCTTCACCCGTTCGTGAGATAAAGGGTCTTGACAGACAGACAGACAGACAGACAGACGGACAACAAAGTGATCCTATAAGGGTTCCGTTTTTTTCTTTTGAGGTACGGAACCCTAAAAACCTCTGATTTTTAATATCAGGTGAAATTTTGTCACCAAGTGATATTCAAGAATTAGATCCCTGTTCTCAAATCGAGGAACAAGGAAGACCTGTAAAATATTGTCAATTTTATGGGTTTAAATACTACAAATACATGAGCCTTACCCTTTTACTTTCGAGCGGAGCGAGAAAGGTATTGTATTCGTGAAAAAAAAAAAAGTTTTTCTGATTTTCTCAAAAATGTCACTATATCACTTATACATCAAAAATGTCCGTCCGTCGGTCGGTCGGACGGTCGGTCGGTCCGTCGTCGGTCGGTCTGTCCGTCACGCTTTGGCCTAGCGGCTAAACAAATGGTCCGATTGACATCATATTTTGATTTTATGAGTTTTATGGAAATCCATCGAAGGGTTCTAAGTAGTTTCTTGCTGGCTCTCATTTTGAGGGTAGCTGTCATACAACGCAAATGAAAAATTGAAATTTTCTCATAAACGGCTAATAGAATCTTGATGAAACTTCGCATGACTAAGCATCTCCATGTAAGATATCTTGCGCCAGTATCAATTGATCTGTGTAATTTAATATAAGGGGTGTTCCTGTACCACCAAATCGTTAATATGTGATTTACCCAAAATTGGTTCCATTGAGTTTATTTACATTTTCTATAATATTAATCCTGGATTGATTGTCTACCTGACTGGATATTCATTTTGATTTTTTGAATAAAATTTAGTACACAGGGTATACAAAAAACTGAAAGGACTTGCTCAGTAGACTAAACTGAACAATTATCCATTAGGAACATGTGTTACGAAATTTAAAAAATCTCCATGCAAGTATCCTAAGGTAGTATTCATTGATCTGTGAAAATTTATATAAAGAGTGTTCCAGTACTACCAAAAGTTAAACTTACATGTGATTTACTAGAAATCGTTTGATGTTTGTTTGTTTCAATGTTTGACAATTTGAATTCTGAATTGATCTGTACATTTCATTCGAACTTTTTTTTGGAAAAACGTAAATAAAAGTTTGTATTTCCATACTATGTGTATGGCATTTCAAATTTAAGTTTGCGGTTGATAGTTTTTCCTTGAGTATTGCGAGAAAGTAAGTGCAGTGCTGCTGTACCATTTATTTATAAATATTTTTACGAAAATGTATTATCATGAGTTCAATCACTTACTACGACTACAACAAAATTTGTGGATATTCCAAAAGTCTTCCAGATTCTTTGTTTAATGGGATAAATCTTCAAAAACAATCCAGACATTTTCTTTTCATATTAAATAGGAAAGAATGTCATGTGTCAACTTATTCTTTTAATAATTACGAATAAGAAAAACACTTGAAAACTGGGTGTATGTAAAGTTTTTAGATAGCGACTAATGCCGCTAAGTTGTTTACATGCCATACCAATCCAATGTTAGCTGATATCGTATTATATCTACGTACGGAATTCGTCCTCTATATCTTATCAGTTTCTTTGATTCATGCTATCAATCAACGCCCTATATGCTCCCATTTTTAGGTTTGACATTTTCTATGCTCTTTTCAATTATTATTACAAAGAAAAAGGCGATCCGTTTTCCATACTAAATTTAAATGAGAAAAAACGAGTGTATACTGTTATTTTTAGTTAATTTTTTCGCTGATGAATACAAAGATACAGCTAATGCACCGAAAGTACTACAATTGTAGTACGAGTACAATTAGCTGTATCTTTTTATTAAACAGCCTATAATTTAACTAAAAATAGCATAAGACACTTGTTTTTCAACAGCAATTTATGTCCCGCAAAATAATGCAAGTCATTTGAATTTAGTATGAAAAACGGATCGCCTTAAGCCGCTATTACACCTTCCTTATTTAAAAAACAAACTCGGCATACATTGCTCGTTGAGGATATTGGAATTTAGACAACCAAGCCTTCTAGCAATGTATGCCGAATTAGTCTTGAATTTAGGAAGGTGTGATTTTTTACCTGTTAATTCTTTCATAAATGTCGAACGTTTCGCAATACCTAATAATAATAAGTAGTTTTGAATATTCTACACTTATTATAACCACACATATAGTCCAATTCGGAACGTTACCACAAACTTTGCCAGTTATTGTTTTTTTTTTGGTTCACCGATAAATTTATATGCGGCAGGTCTATATTTTTTTTAAAAAAGGTCGTTGTAGCGTTATCTTATCATTCCAAATATCAGTAAAGATTGTGTCTTTTTAGGGTTCCATACCTCAAAAGGAAAAAACGGAACCCTTATAGGATCACTTTGATGTCCGTCTGTCCGTCTGTCAAGACCCTTTATCTCAGGAACTCGTGGAGGTATCAAGCTGAAATTCATATCAAATACTGAAGTCTACTGTCCCTTGGAGCTGTGAAAAAATCAACTTTCTAAAACAACGCAATCAAAAGATACAGCTGTTTATGCCGCAAATTTTCGACACTCGCAAGGGAATCAAGACCTACAGGGTACTTGCCGTGAACTCAGAATCTTGAAATTTGGTACAGTCAACGACAGGTCAAGCTTGACAGTTGCAGCGCGACTCTAGCCCGTACGTCTATTGAAATAAGAACGGTACTAAGTCCAATGTGTCAAGCTTGATGTGCTCTTGACTGTACAATTTGGCAAATCAACACCCTTTGGATGGGGCTTGACAGTTTTTTTATTTCACCTTACTTTACAGAAATACTATAGAATATTTCAAATCATTCATGAATGCTAGAAAGTTGGGCTTTGGCCAATATAACCCCAAACGGTCAAGTCGGGCAACCGTTGATCTCTATTTTTTAAACTGACTTATCGTTCACGCGAGTTTCTTCATCTCAACTACTGGATACATTGAAGTGATTGGCATTTAATTGACAAGTGATTGATAGCTCAAAGAAATCAGTATCTTTGAACAAGATTTCTAAAGAATTGTATATTTATCTCCGGGTAGGCAGAAAACAACCATTTCTGGAGGCGGTCAATGACGTGCGTACTTTTCTTTGAAAACATACGATAAAATACAGGGTGTAACAGAAAGGTGGGATAAAACTAAAGGGTGTGAAACTGCCCATGAAACTGAACAACTTTTCCCAAGGAATATATCATAGACCATAATAATAGGTCTTTAACTATGAAATTGCAGTTTTGTATGGCGAAATTTAGGTAAACAAAATTTTCAGTTCTAACATTTTTGCATTTTTCTTAGGAACTATAAATCCAATTTTTTTTTTTATTTAAGCATTATTAGGAAGACATTAAGCTAACAGAAGCTATAATTTAATTTTCGAAAAATATTATCTGTAAAAAAATATAACAAATCTAATGATGAAATCGGACGACATTTTAGACGAACAATTTTCAAACCTTTAATTTTATATATCAAACTTAAAACAAAACTTCATTTTATGCGTAAATTGATAACCTTGAAGTCAACTTTCAAATAAAAATTGCATTAGAATTAATAGGAGTTATGATCTCATTAATCTGTAAGAAAATTTCGGCAATTTCATAGGTAAAGACCTATTAAATTTTTGACCTCCCATAGAAACTGCATCAGCTGATAGCGCATTTGTTATGGGAGGTCAAAGGAGTTCCGGCACTTAATACTCAAAATGTATAAAAAATCGAATGCGCTTGCAACACTCGTCTATTAAGAAAAAAACTGTCACTTGTCACTGTCATCGGGCGGCGGGGAAGGAAAATCTATCAAATACGTTCCAGTTTACGAATATTTCTCTTTGTGTGATTGTCACTGACGTAACATATTTTTTGTGACACATATTTTTTGCCGTAACAGCGCAACCATATGAAAAACAATATGATTCACTACGCGTGACACACAAAATAATCGACACGAAAAATAAAATTGATATTATTACCACAATCGTAAAATATGCATGGAACGGAACGTTTTTCATGTTCTTCTTTTTTTGTATGAACACTTGTTGTGTATCCGATTTTTAAGGTTGCTACTTTTGTTCACTCAGAAACAGTTTTTTTTTTAATACACTTTGAGTATTCGTTATGTGGAAAATGCCGGTCGTCCTTTGGTTTTTCGTATTTCGGTCTACGTTCCTTGGGAAAAGTTGTTCAGTTTTATGGGCAGATTCACACCCTACACACCATCACACCTTTCCGTTACACGTAGTATAAGCAGATAAGTATTGAAAATTGAATGATATTTTTATATACATTTCTTATAATTTTATTATTATTATTTTATTGATACATATAAATACAGATATAAGTTATTCCTAACGTCCGTGAAATTAATTGTCGAAAATCTGTGAGTTCTTCGCGCGCAAAGCGATTTGACGCATTGCTCTAAGACCCTGTCCAGAAAGGGCGAATTCGCCGCGATTTACTCGCGCGTGTTCATCTGGACGCAAACAAGGCGCTCCTAGTATCTCGACTCGCGCGAGCCAAGAAAATTCGCGCCATGCTTGTGGACGCGATGTATAGACGCCCAGTATCTTAGACTATATACAGTATATACAAAAGTTCTAAAGTGTGATAGAGACAAAAACATCTGTTTTGTCTTTGTCTTAGTCTCGCCCATCCTTGGTCCGAGGCTTTGCTTTGCCCGTCCGGAGAAGTACCTACCTACCATCTTATTTATCTGTGGCACCACCCCTTGCCGATTTTAGCTGAAAAGCAGCCTTGCACTGCTGTGTTACGCGTTAAAGGGTTAGGGAGCTGCTGCTAGCCAAATTACCGACACATAGGACATTTAAACTTAGTTCTCAGGGTTAGCAACGCGTTTTGTTGTCTTATTGGTGTCGGAGTATGCCACGAATACAGTGTGACTACGATATCTCTTCAGGTGGTCAAAATTGGAACATTAATTTTTCATCGTGAATTGTGTTTTTCTATTAAAAATACAAACAATTTATAAAAAAAACGGTGTTAAAAATCACACATAAAATGGCTACTCGTATCACAAATCATTTACGTTTCCTTTCTTAGTTCTTACTATTAATGATCAAAACATATATAAAAAAACCGGTCAAGTGCGAGTTGGACTCACGCGACGAGGGTTTCGATATATACCTTTAGTATTTTTGGAAGCAATAAAGTCCATTTTTAGTACCGCATAACTAAATTTGTTTGTAAAGGTTTTTTGCAGATTTCTAAAAAAACTGTGCAACTTACAAAGATCGTTTTATTTTTGCTGTAATATTTACAAAAACGTCTATCGACTGCAAATTATTCAAATTTTTCCATTTACGAACTTCGGAGATAAGGGGGGGGAACAGTATTTTTTTTAACATTTTTCATCATAACTTGAAAACCAAGAGTTGTAAAAAAATACAAAAATATATTTTAGAATGTACAAGTAAAGACCTTCCATATGATACCCCACTCAACCTAGTACCGATAATTTGAAATTTTGCCCCCCCTATTTGGACCCCCTTTACATTAATTATAATATTTTTTCTTGATTCTTTCACGTGCAATTAAGTTGGACAATCATATTCTAAAACTATTCCAAATTTCAAGTCGATAGCATGAGTGGTTGCCGAGATATACAGGTGTGACAGACAGACAGACGGACAGACAGACAGACAAAGCGGCACCATAAGGGTAACTTTTTTTACCATTTTTGTATCGGAACCCTAAAAAGGATATATTTAAGGAGGGAGGAGGGATCCTTAGCAGAAAGGCAGGAAGTACTGCTACTTAAACCTCCTTGAAGCTTAAACAACGAGAATTTTCATTGGTTTTGCTCCTGAAGCCCAGTGATTCTACTCATGAAAACAACCAACTTTACCGAAAAAAAATATTTTACGCGAAAAAATTTTTCGCCTTCCCATACAAAATGACTTGATCACGTGACCACTTTACTATGGAGAGGCGGAATTTTTTTTCCGAGTAAAAATTTTTTTCTTCAGGAAAGTTGATTGTTTTCATGAGTACAATCACTGGGCTTCGTGAGCAAAACCAATACAAATTCACGTTTATACAACGAGAATTTTCGTTTAAACCCGAAGAAAATTTATTTTTCGCTACGAAATACGATTTTAATAGATAAGGACCTAATATTCGTTTCCGTAGGTAGTTTGTAAGGAAAACAGATTAAGTAGTTGTTCAATTCAAAGAGTTATTTAGTCATAAAGGCTGTTCAGTTTGCTATGAAGTTATTTAGTTAAAAACGTAGTAAGGATAATTTTCGCAATACCGGCCACACTCGCGGACTGTCACGGACTTTATAAGAATATTTGTTTCCGTAGGTAGTTTGCAAGGAAAACAGCTTGAATAGTTGTTCAATTCAAAGAGTTATTTAGTCATAAAGGCTGTTCAGTTTGCTATGAAGTTATTTAGTTAAAAACGTAGTAAGGATAATTTTCGCAATACCGGCCACACTCGCGGGCTATCACGGACTTTATAAGAATATTTGTTTCCGTAGGTAGTTTGCAAGGAAAACAGCTTAAATAGTTGTTCAATTCAAAGAGTTATTTAGTCATAAAGGCTGTTCAGTTTGCTATGAAGTTATTTAGTTAAAAACGTAGTAAGGATAATTTTCGCAATACCGGCCACACTCGCGGACTGTCACGGACTTTATAAGAATATTTGTTTACGTAGGTAGTTTGCAAGGAAAACAGCTTGAATAGTTGTTCGATTCAAAGAGTCATTTAGTCATAAAGGCTGTTCAGTTTGCTATGAAGTTATTTAGTTAAAAACGTAGTAAAGATAATTTTCGCAATACCGGCCACACTCGCGGACTGTTACGGACTTTATAAGAATATTTGTTTCCGTAGGTAGTTTGCAAGGAAATCAGCTTGAATAGTTGTTCAATTCAAAGAGTTATTCAGTCATAAAGGCTGTTCAGTTTGCTATGAAGTTATTTAGTTAAAAACGTAGTAAGGATAATTTTCGCAATACCGGCCACACTCGCAGACTGTCACGGACTTTATAAGAATTGTGTACACAATTTCAGATTTGCTGACCTTTTTGCTCCGACTGTCGGTTCAAGAAACTGGGCAAGTGGGAGTCAGAGACGGGTGCTAAGGGTTCCGTTTCCGTACCTATTTATGGCACTACAAGCTTTTGACTGATTTTAAAAATCTACGCGTTCACTCAAATTTGACCCCATTTATTTTATTTATTTTTATTTTATTTGTTTAGGACAACCAGTAACAGTTACAACCACAAAAACTTAGACATAAATTAAAGGTAATGCACTGTCTTTAGGTGCCACAGCATACAATAAAATTGGCAGTACAACATCACTTAAATATGAATGTAACGGGAGCTCAACTTAATTGGTTGTGAGAAAAGTAGTATGAAATATTTAATTATGTTAGGCTTTTTCCTTTAATTGTGCTATAAGACCTAGCTTCTTGCCAAATTTTATGATTCTAGGCGAGGCGTGGATATAAATAGCTGTATCTCTTGGTTGTGTAGTTGTAAAAGCTTGAAATTGTCACATCTACAAGGGTCTATATACCTTTATATTTGATATTAATTTCACCTTGATACCTTAACTAGTTTGTGAGAAACAGGGTCTTGAGGGACAGACGGACAACAAAGTGAACATATATGGGGACCGATGTTTTATTATTTTGAGGTACGGAACCCAAAAAAAACTATAATCATAGATTATATAACCTTATTCAATTTAAAAAGATAAGAAAAGACCTTACCTTCACAAATTCAACTATTCAGCAAGTACCGTCGAAAGCTGCCTCCATCACCACACATTTTAAAACTCTTCTGCCTTCACCATAAAATCCAAAGTTGATTGTCAAAGATTTTTTTCCCACGAGTCTTTTTTATGTCTCAATGACTGAAGAACGTTCCGGTTGCAATTCCGATGACTCTGTAAAAAACAGGTTGTTATTTTAGTAATGCCATTGTGCGCCTTGTTGAGTTGAATAATATTTACATAAGAAAATGAACAGAACATCCTATTAAACGAGCAATAGGTATTTGTATAAAAGGTGTAACGGACGGTGTACCGAAAACGGAAAGGGCGTGCTCAGTCAACGAAACTGAAAAACTTTCCCAAAGAAAAATTTTTGGGTAATGAAAAAAAATTTTCGGCCTCTCCATACAAACTGTTCGATCAGAGTGATCAATTCGTATGGAGAGGTAAAAATTTTTCTTCATTTCCCAAAATGGTTTCGTTGGGAAAGTTGTTCAGTTTCGTTCACAAAACACGCCTGTTCAGTTTTCGGTATACTATCCCTTACACTCTGTATAGCTCTAACGATTTCGATGAAATTTACTACACGTCACGAGGGTTTTCGGGGGCGAAAAATTTATCTAGGCAGGACTCATGTCTAGGAAAACTCGTTTTTTCCGGTTTTCTTTAGCATATCTTGAAAAAAAGCGCAATTCAGGACCATCTGCAGCGCCACCTGTTGGTGAGTAGCATAGCTTTCTCTACCGGTGATAAAGGTTTTAATTATTAATTGTTATTAATACCGTGGAGTGAGGTTACTGAGATATTTGTAGAGCGACTTTGATAGGCCTATTGAGCCTCTATCTGCAGGTTTATAAGGTAAGTAATCCTGGCAGGGACAAGCTGACTAATTACTATTGGCCAATTTCATTTATTGACTATACTTGATTACTCACGTATGATGATACAGGCGTGATCAAGTTTACCCCTGCGTTTCAAAGTAACCCCAGTCATAGGTACAGCATAAATATGTATCTAAACTATCGTTTCAAAAGTATGTATCATTGAATGTTTTATTATAGCATCCAATCTAACTGATATAAATATGTCTGCGGAAACTGATCAATAATATGTATACCATAAAGGACAATTTGTTTTATAACAAGCAATACAAACCTTTTATGGACATATTATTGCTCACTTAGTTATTTAGATATTTTTGCAACAAAAACGAAGACATAATAACGATGAGAAAAGTGTGACATAATTTGTGAATCTTTACATAAATACATGTAATTGCAATGGATTTCAGGAAACATATTTATGCACTTGACTGTACTATTTTTATTTACCCGTTTGACGAGTTAATGCCAAAACGCTTACCAACACATTTTGCAGAATAGTAATCAGCTAAAACTGCCAGAAAAAACAAGTTTATAAAACAATGTTATTTTTTCCGTCAAAAATACTCTGGTTTTAGAGTCATGGCTGCAAAATGTGTTGGTAAGCGTTGGCATTGACTCATAAAACGGATTATGAGTCACTACGAGTAGTTTTTACTTTGATCACAGATTAAATAATAGTAAACTAACGTTCTTTGACCTAGACAAACTTGTAGAGAAAGAGCTTGTAGAGTCAGGCTAAGTTTTTCATGAGATAAGATAATCATCTGATAACTTTTTATGAGCTTGGGACATTTACAAGAAAATATTTTATTGGGAAAGTTTTCGCATCAGTTTTCGTAAGGAAATGTCCAAATCAATCCATTTAGAAAACTGGGCTGAGGCTGACCGTGAGCTAAATAGCTTACCGTGTCTGTTAATCATTGGTTGAGGGAGCAGCTAAATGGGATTCATTAATAAAGCCATTAAACGCCATAAATACACGCCATTACGCAATCATCAGACGTTGTTCTAGACATTTATTTGTGTTTTTTACTCCAAGTACCGCAAAGAAACTCGGAGCAAGGCTATCTTACCTTAAGTCTATTGATATACTTAAATTGTTTTAAGAAATTGAAATTAAGTGAGGTGCTTCTTATTTTTTGTAGTTTTCTAATTAATTCATTTGAAATTTTTGAAGCTTTGAAACTCATGTAAATTCGATTTTTTTCTATTTTCGCTACAAAAAACTGCCCGGTCCAAGAAGTATGAGAAGCTTTATTATTTTTCAGACGTCACAGACAGAAAATAACAAGAATTGTAAGTTGATGTATTTTCGAGGTAGTTGATACACTGTTAAAAATTGTAAACTCTGAGAAAACTATAGTAAATCCACAGGTACAGTCAAGAGCACATCAAGCTCGACACATTGGACTTTGTACCGTTCTTATTTCAATAGATGTACGGGCTAGAGTCGCACTGCGAGTGTCAAGCTTGACCTGTCTTTGACTGTACGTTTGGTAAGATCCCGAATGGGATCGGTTAGGTTGTGTTAGGTTCTCTTTCGACCAAACGCACGTGATGAGCGAGCTAGGCGAGCGTGCTGCGGCAGCAGCCGGCGAGTGCCAGAAGCGAATTCGGTACAGTTTACTATTTTTCGATAATTTATCAACTGACCGAGTTGGTTGATCAACTGACGAATCTCGATATTTTCCGGTGACAGACATAAAAATTCAAAATAAATAAAACTAGTCTAGGCAACGAAGCGGATCGTTGTATGAAGACCCATTAAATCCTCAGTCGATGAAACTTTGCTGGGGTATTACACTACATGAGACAAACCTTCTATAAAAAAAAAAACATTAAAAAAAACGTTCCTTTAAATTATTTCATACAAAAATTCAAAAAAAAAAAAATTGAAAAGATCTTTTTGTAAAAATTTTTTGGATATTTTGAATTTACGTTTAATTCATGATTCTTTATCATCCTGTCAAATAAAAAATATGCCTGAAAATTTATGTTGGGGTCAACCATAGGGGTCAACTGCTTCGTTGCCTACACTAAACTGCACTAAAGGCATTTCGAAAAGGACAGTCATTCGCTAAGACATTTTAAAAATCCGACATTGACTTATTACACCTTAATCTGTAACAAACATCGAGGTTAATTTTCGTCATAAGTTAAATGTTATATTTACCGTTTAATAAGGTGTAAACCACTTAATCGAATTCGAAAATTACTTCGATTTATATGTAAATTAAAATAATTTTATACTTTATTACTGGCGAAACGAGAAATGCAAGTTCGACAGTATGTTATTAAGGTCATTATCTGAGTCATTAGTAATTTTAACTTTTACTATGTGATTAACTCAAAAATCTTAAAGAAATTCTACTCCAATCCTCTGGGTGTAAGGGACAAATATCCGAAAACTGTTAGGTAATGATTCAGTCAACATAACTGAACAACTTTCATTACGCACTGAAACTTTTAGGAATACTATCGGCCTCTCCATACAAAATTGATTGGACAGTTTGTATGGAGAGACCGATTATTTTTTTCATTTCCTGAAAGTTTTATTCAATTACACTTCGAAAGATATCGGTACAGGGCCCTGAGTCAAGTGGCATTCTGCTATCGCAAACGCTATAGAATAGAATAAAACTCTATGGGTTTGACATAAGCTGTCACGTGACATTTCTTTAGCTAATGTCAATCCCATACATTTTCATTCTATTCTACTGGCGTTTGCGAATGTAGAAAGCTACTTGACTCAGGGCCCTTATGACGTTTTTGCTGTTGAAAGTTAAGTCATCATTTATTTGTGAATATATTTCAATTGAAATTGTGAAAACATCGTGATACAAAATTTTTCAATTATACAAAATATATAGGTAAGTACACTCAACAGCACATCAGTAGAAACACTTTTGGGCCTTATGGCGTGGTAATACGGTTGAAAAAGTTTCTACCGACGTGCGGTTGACCGTACCTTATTAAACTAGAGTTCAGCTGCCGTACTCCGAAGTGAAACTACGATAATATCGCGCCGATAATTAGTCTATGGTTCGGCCTTTGACAAGGAAGTTCCCATACAAAGAAAATTTCCGAACGTAATTGTTGTTGTCAATCCGATAATATCGGAGCTCCGATAAAACTTCGGATTGTAAATTATCAATTGAATACATGCATTTCTCTAAAAGCAATTTCCTGAAAAACTTTACATTTAATAATTTTATTAAACATCAGTAAGTAGGTGAGTAAGATGAGTGAGAGAGCAGAGAGTGATTGAGGTTGTTAATTTGATTGCGTGCAGCTCAGGGGCAGGACAGTATCAGTAACTGAACAACTTTTCCCATGGAACTTAGGTCGAAATACGAAAAAAAAATTTGACCTCCCGTAGAAACTGCATCAGCTGATAAGCGCATTTTGTATGAGAGGTCAAATTTGGTTTTTCGTATTTCGACCTATGTTCCTTGGGAAAAGTTTTTCAGTTACTGATACTGATCCCGCCCCTGAGCTATGGCACGCGTTCAAATTAACACCCTGTATAATGACTTTGGAAAGAGGGGCCTAGATTTTTGATCTAAGCACCCCATCTAACCTCAATATATTTCGTCAACAAGAAAACTACAGAGTTGATTCGTACAAATTGGAACAACACACATTTTCGCGTGCCTGTGTTAATCGAGCGAGATACTGTGCCAAGTACAATCAACCGCACATTAATGGAAACACGTGTATTACAAATATCAGCTCTTATACATACATAGCACAATGAAATCGCATGTCGTGGCACAGATTAAATAATAGTAAACTGACGTTGGTGCCGGCAAAGAATAGTACCAACCCATACATACCAGTGGGTGTCGTAAGAGGCGACTAAGGGTTATAAACTGGAGGATAGCAATCATCATCCTTCTTTGTATCTTATATCTTACTTACTGCGGTCACCTACAACCGCGGTCCATGGTGCCAGCCGTAACGCTAACAAGCGAGGTGACTATGGTACTTCCCCTCTACATTTTTCCAGCAAAAGCTAGAATTCTTGGGGAGCTCCCTGTCCTGTAGTGAACGTTTCATGAGATGTTATGATGATGATGAAACTGACGTTGTAGTGGCTTTAAATACTTCAGGAGAGACAAAATTACATTCTTCTACTTGCTATGATGTCGATGCACTTGTTCAAGGTTCCGTACCCAAAGGGTGAAAAACGCCTTTAGTTGCAGTATTTCGGTTGCCGGGACCCTATTAGTATGCCTCCGATGTCTGTCTGTATGTCTGTCAGCGGGCTGTATCTCATGGGCTGTGTGTCATAGGTGGACAGTTGTAATTGTCATAGATTTTTTTACCGCTATAATAACATATAATAAAAAAAATATAAATTAAAGGGGGCTTCTTTACTAAAAACATGTTTTTAAGCGATTTTTGTTCAATTTTTGTTTTAGCTCAATCGTTAAAACAGGAACACCTTCAAGAGTGAAAATTGGTATCTTTATAGTGCATAAACTATATAATAACAACAAATAATAAAAGCTGGTCAAGTGCGAGTCGGAATCACGGAATCGGAACTAAAACTCGATCTGTCGTTGACTGTAATATAGCTACTCAGCTGCCAGTGTTTGTTGTCATTTTGCTATTGTTTATTTTATTGATAGTATAATGTAATTTACACAACCGAACACTTATTATGGCATCGTTGGGAAAACCGCTTCTCGATACTAGGTCAATAAATAATATTGTGTGGTATTTTTTATATGTACTCAAAGCATAATAAGGAATAACCACAAAAAGTACGTAATAATGAGCGGGGCGAGGTTCCAATATCTTTGGTAGTAACAATCTTATATTCATATTTAACTGTATTGCCTGCCTGCTCAAGGATAATCATAAAAAATAAAAAAAATAAAAAGAAAAGAAACAAATAATAATAATAATTGTACACACTACAATAAAGTAAAATACAGAAAGTATCAAAGTAGACAGACGCAAAAAAGAATTAAAGTTACAAACCGTCTCTATTGTAGTACATTACGCAACCAAAATTGATATTTTTAAATTACTCTAGTTTTTATTTTTATTTTTTTTATTGGTATTTTTAACAGATTCTTATGTTTATTATTTGTAGGTATTAGACCTTACTATTCAATGTAAAATGTTTTGCTCTGAATAAATACTATTGAACCTTGCTCGAAAAAGTAAAGGGAGTCAGACTTAAAATTAAAGGAAAAGGAGTGATCACACCTAGCTGAATTCAAAGACTACAATCCTAAAGTTACGTATGACAGCTGTCTAAACACCAACGCATAGGGTTCATTTTTCTTTGCAGGTTATAATTTTTCATACGTTTGCAGCTGTCAATTGTCATACGTAACTTTAGGATACGGCTCTACTGTAATTCGGCATACATTGCTTGGAGGCTTGGTTATGTTGATTGCAATATCCTTACTTCAACGAGCAATGTATGCCGAATTAGTCTTTGAATTCAGCTAGGTGTGATCACTCCTTTAGGCTTCTTGTGTATACAATTTTACCTGCTACTGCTGCAGCCGAAGCGGTCGTTTCGCTCTGCGTAGCGGACAGTAAATTGGTTCTATCTGGCTGCAGTCAGTATGGAAGTTACTCTGACGAAACAAGCAATCTTAAAATTAATACTATTCCTTTAGCTATTTGGTACCATTTTACTATAGAAAAGCCCACGTAAATCTAAAACCAAGTAAGTAATGTAGTCTGACGTCAAAGTTCGCGCCAGAAACTTCAATAAAACTGCCAAAGGGGTGCAGTGCTGTTAGCGCACCCACTCATATTTCAGTCACACAGTGTGGACACAATTCAGTGTTGCCTACTTTGAAAGACCTGCAAAATTTTTCATTTCTACAAATCTTTACTAAGTAGGAAAATCGACTCTTTTACGCAAGCGACATACATAACCCTGAAGATCGAGGAGGTTTAAGTAGCAGCTCTTTCTGCTAAGGAGGGAGCCATGAGCGTAGCACTTTCTTGCGAGGGACCTCCATACTAAAATGTATGGAATTTATTCGAATCCTAAAAACGTAAAATTTGTATCTTTCTCTCTGAGAAATATGTGACATGGGACTAATAAATGCTTCTACCACAGTTTTTCTGGTGAAAACACTTACCATTCAGAAAAAAATGGTGTTAAAAATCACGCATAAAATGGCTATTACGGAATATTTACGTTTCCGTTCTTAGTAATAATGATCAATTCACAAGTAAAAAACGATATATTTTCACTTTCGCAAACAAAGTTATTAGTAAAACATTATATTTTTAAAGATATCTTGATTTTTGTAAAACTTAACTGAGTTTTTTGACCGACTAGCATGGGCGACAGTGAGACGCTTTATACTTCACTAGCTCATACAGAATATGTATAAAGTGTTTTTAATTAGACCCAAATATTG
This sequence comes from Athrips mouffetella, assembly GCA_947532105.1. Lineage (NCBI taxonomy): Eukaryota > Metazoa > Arthropoda > Insecta > Lepidoptera > Gelechiidae > Athrips > Athrips mouffetella. The sequence continues at coordinate 28,417,926 of OX383967.1, forward strand.
TTAGGGTTACCCTAAGGACTTAAATGAATACTATTGGTTTTATTTTTTTACATTTTTATTCGCTAGTTTTCGAGAAAAATCCTAAAAACAATACCGTTAAATATCGTAAAATGAACACTCCGTATCAGCACAGGCGGCAGCGCGGAGTGGTGAGCCAATCACGCGCAAGCCGAGTGCGCGGTTCGGGCGGTTTCGGCTCGGTTTCGGGCTCTTAGTACGGTCGAAATCATTACTACAGAATGATTGCAAATAATTTTTTTTTTTTTGTTTGAAAATTATAAAAAAAAACTAGCGGGAGGATTTTTCTAAAACTTTGATAAACCTTTTTCTTTATCATAGTTACACCACCCCTAGAAATATTTGGGTCTAATTTAAAAACACCTTATATATGGCGGACTCTATAGTTTTTTACTCTGAGCTGAAGATGCTGAGCCTGCTCTATGGGACTTTAGTTCAAAATCCCATGCGCGAGCCGCTTTCCGCCTGCGGTTTCACCCGCATTAAATGCATTTTCCCGTGGGAATGAAGTGTTTCCCCGCAGTAAAAATTAGCCTATGTGCAACTCCAGGACCTAACCTATATGTGTGCCAAGTTTCATTAAAATCCATTTAGTATTTTTTGCCTTAAAGAGTAACAAACATCCATCCATCCATCCATACATACAAACTTTCGCGTTTATAATATTAATATAGTAGGATTATTTTAAAATCTTAAATGTAATCGTAATAAATAATTTGGACTTAATAGCATCCTTGACAGCCCCCGTCCTCGATAAACCCGTTCTACGAGGGCCCCGAAAATGTGATTAAACGTTTACGTCATGATAAAGTGTCGTTGACAACACTGAACCTATGACTGAACGATGTGAATTAAAACCCCATTTTCCTACGATCATAGGCCAAAAAGAGAAAAGTACTGTTTAACTTTCTCAAGAGAGTTCATTTTTCCCGTTTCTTAGTAACGTGCAGATATAGACCTATCCAAATAAAGTGACACTACTATTTATTAGTAATTCTTTCACGTAGCGCTCCGCACCGCCATCAAGCTATATTTTACAAATACTTAGGACAATTTTTGTACCTTGTGGTGCCGGCAAAGAGTAGCTAGTATCAACCTATCTCTACCTGTGGGTGTCGTAAGATGCGACTACGGTTTTTAGGAACCGGAGGATGGGCAGCAGCATCTTTCTGAGGATCGTACCATCTTAAACACTGTGGTCACTAACGATCGCCAGCCGCAGCTTACAAGCGTGATGACTATGGTGATCCGCTCCAAAGTGTCACGCATTTCATTGGAGCTCTGCAGGGAGCTTCCTGAGCCTAGAGTCAAGTGGCTTTCTACTATCGCAAACGCCAGTAGAATAGAATGAAAATGTATGGGATTGACACATTGACGTAAGAAAAACGCTGCGCTTCTAAACGCCCCCTGGCGTAGTTTCCAAAATCTTTGGATTGACATTAGCTAAAGAAATGTTACGTGACAGCTTATGTCAAACCCATAGAGTTTTATTCTATTCTATAGCGTTTGCGATAGTAGAATGCCACTTGACTCAGGGCCCTGTACCGATATCTTTCGAAGTGTAATTGAATAAAACTTTCAGGAAATGAAAAAAATAATCGGTCTTTCCATACAAACTGTCCAATCAATTTTGTATGGAGAGGCCGATAGTTTTCCTAAAAGTTTCAGTGCGTAATGAAAGTTGTTCAGTTATGTTGACTGAATCATTACCTAACAGTTTTCAGATATTTGTCCCTTACACCCAGAGGATTGGAGTAGAATTTCTTTAAGATTTTTGAGTTAATCACATAGTAAAAGTTAAAATTACTAATGACTCAGATAATGACCTTAATAACATACTGTCGAACTTGCATTTCTCGTTTCGCCAGTAATAAAGTATAAAATTATTTTAATTTACATATAAATCGAAGTCTATTTAGTCAGGGGGTACACATCTCAACTACCCTCTCCTTGGGAGTTGTTGTATTGTATACGGGTACGCGACCCCGGCTCCCCGAGCTATTACTAACTCATCCTGATCCTTCCGAGTAAGTAATATCCTTTTACCTTATTCCTTTCCTATACCAAGTATTCCTTTCCCAACTAACCTATCCCTCCCGTTCCTTTTATCCCTGTCCATTCCGCCAATCTAAGGTTGACCGCGCCGATGGATGCGTGGCTAGAGGCGAGTCTAGTCGAAAGCGGTCACAGGCCCTGGGCCCAGGCGAACCCAGAACTAGGCTAGCCTTGTCCTGGCATGCGGGCTCTGCCAGGATGGACCGTAATCCCTTGCTACTCGTGGGAACGCAATGTTTTTTAATAAAAATAAAAACTTAAAAGGCGGCGGTGTGGTTCGCAACCCATCACGTCACGTTCCTCCCGGGGGCGAAAAGCGGGCTACGGAGAGCCGCTTTGCTACGATGAATGTCAGAGGTGGAATGAATGGCAAAATAGATGAAGTATGTCAGATGATGGATGAAAGGCGTATAGACGTTCTCTGTGTGAATGAGACTAAACGGAAAGGTTGTGACACCACAGAACACGGCCCTTACACAGCGTACTGGTCTGGTGTTCCCAGTACCAGCAGAGGCTGTCAGGGAGTCGGTGTCATACTTTCCGGAAGAATGGTAGAGTGCGTGAAAGAAGTCGAGTGTGTGAGCCCAAGACTCATCTGGGTCAGACTGAAAGTCGGACTGACCCGAATTTTTGTTCTAGGTGCATATGCACCAACGAATATTGGTTCGCGAAAGTCCCTGAAAGCCCAGAAAGAAACAGATGAGTTTTGGGAAAATATGAGAGATACGTTAGAGAAATGTGATCAGAATGAACGAGTTATCTTGCTAGGTGATTTTAATGGATGGGTAGGAAGAAAGCGTGACGGTTATGAAAGAGTTGTTGGTAAGTTTGGTGATGAACGTGTGAATGATAATGGAAAAAGTTTGCTTGAGATATGTTTGGAATGGAGTCTTTTTGTGGCAAACACTATGTTTGACCACAAAAGGATCCATATGTATACAAGAGAGGAGGGTGATGCGAGAAGTATGATCGATTTTGTAGTTGTGGATGAAAGATTGAGAAAAAGAGTTCTGGACGCTCGCGCATATCGTGGAGCCGCCATCGACACAGACCACCACCTGGTTGTGACCCGAATTGGTGGTCTATTTAACCGGTGGCGGCATAGACCACAAGAGCAGACGAGCGTTCTAGAACGTATCAAGGTAGAGAGATTGCAAGAGGAGGATGTCAGAAAAGAATACTTGAAAGAATTGAGTGAAAGATTTGAGAACCTGGATGAAGTAAATGATATTGAATGTTTGTGGAATGAATTTAAAGATGGAGTAGTAAGTATAGCTGTCAATGTTTGTGGGGTGTCAAAAAGAAGAAAGGGTGGAAAGAAGAAGAATATGTGGATGGATAAAAGTGTACAGGCAGCTGTTTGTGAGAAGAAGAAAGCATGGTCAGATTGGTTAGCAGTAAAAGCTAACCAAAGAATGCAGAGGGCAACAAGTGATGACGTAAGTGTAGCAAGAAAGGTATATAAAAGAGCGAAAGGTATTGTTAAGGAAGTCGTTGAGAGAAAGAAAGAGGAGTGTAAGGATGAGTTTGACAGAAGGCTTACTGAAGATTTCCAGTCCAACCAAAAGTTTTTCTGGAAATCCATACGGACAGCCCGAGGAAAGTTTGGAACATCGGAGCTGAGTAAAATCAGAAGCCAGGATGGAAGTATTATAAAAGGTGAAGAATGTGTTCTGAGGAGGTGGAAGGAATATTTTGAAAGTCTGTTTGAGAGAGAAAAAGCAGAGGCCAGCGAACCTAGGTCTTCTGTGGAAATGAATGAGAATGAAGAGGAGAATTGTGTAAGTGAGATAAGTATGGATGAGATTATGAAAGCGATGAAAAGTATGAAATCAGGTAAAGCAGCTGGGTATGATAGAGTGTCGGTCGAGATGTTGAAGGCTGGGCGAGGCATTGTGGCTAGTCAGTTGTACCGCCTTTTCAACTTGTGTTGGACGAACGGCCAAGTACCAGGTGACTGGTGCAAGGCTGTGATTGTGCCGCTGTACAAGGGAAAAGGGTCACAACAGGACTGCAAAAATTATCGCGGGATAAGCCTTCTTAGTGTCGTCGGCAAACTGTATGCAAAGGTTTTGATTGAAAGAGTGATGAAAGATACTGACGATAAAATATGGGATGTACAAGCGGGATTCAGAAAGGGAATGGGATGTACAGATCAGGTCTTTTCCTTGCGGTGCATAGCTGAAAAGTTTTTGGCTAAAAAGCAAAAAGTCTACTGCGCGTTCGTGGATTTGGAAAAGGCCTATGACCGAGTGGTGAGGAATGAATTGTGGTCAGCATTGTCTATGTATGGGGTAAACGGTCATCTGATTCAAGCACTGAAATCTCTCTATGAGGATTCCAGTGCTTGTGTCAGAATAAACGGGGCGTACACTGAATGGTTTAGCATCGAAAAAGGTGTTAGGCAGGGATGTGTAGCGTCACCTTGGCTGTTTAACCTGTTCATGGATAATTGTTTGATTGATCTGAAAGAGAGTATGTGTGGACTGAGAATAAATGAGTTACTCATCAAATGTCTTCTCTACGCTGATGACCAAGTTGTACTTGCGTCATCTGCTGACGAGTTGCAGGAGATGGTAACAATGATGAATGTGGCTTTGGACAGGAAAGGAATGAAAGTAAATGTAAGCAAGACTAAAGTAATGGTACTTGAAAGAGAGGAATGTATGACAGAGTGTACTATATTAATAGATGGTGAACAAGTCGAACAAGTGAAGGAGTTTGTGTATCTGGGCTCAAAGTTTACGAGAGATGGAAAGTGTGAAAGTGATATTGAAAGAAGAGTGAATGCTGGAAACATGGTGAATGGTGCCCTGCACGCCTTTATGAGGAGTCAGAAGGTGTCTCACAAGGCTCGTTTGGCTGTTCATAGGGGAGTTTTGGTACCAACACTGATGTATGGCAGTGAAAGCTGGGTATGGCAGAAGAAGCATGAAAGTAAAATTAATGCAGTGGAAATGAGAGCGCTAAGGAGTATGATTGGTGTTAAATTGAGTGACAGGATTAGAAATAGTGTGATAAGAGAACGGTGTGGCGTAAAAGAAGACGTAGTGACCAAAATCGAGAAAGGGATGCTGAGATGGTTTGGTCATGTAGAGAGGATGAATGAACGAAGATTGACGAAAGAGATCTACCAGGCGAGAGTGAATGGAAACGTTGGAAGGGGAAGGCCTAGGCGAACGTACCAGGACCAAATTCAGGACATTCTGAATAAAGGCCAGGTTAAAAGTACCCTAAACCGACGAGCATGTATGAAAGGATTGATGAAAGTACAGGAAGCAAGGGAAGTATGTCAAGATCGTAGCAGGTGGAGGACTGTGGTCTCTGCCTACCCCAACGGGAAAGAGGCGTGATGTTATGTAATGTATGTAATGTAATAAATCGAAGTAATTTTCGAATTCGATTAAGTGGTTTACACCTTATTAAACGGTAAATATAACATTTAACTTATGACGAAAATTAATGGGATTGACATTAGCTAACGAAATGTCACGTGACAGCTAATGTCAAGTTTTATTCTATTCTATAGCGTAATGGAAAGCCACTTGTCTCAGGGCCCTGTTCTGAGGTGTTATGATAAACCAACTGGCAACTGGCCCTGTGTGGCGTCGGTAAAGAGTAGTACCAACCCGTCTCTACCCGTGGGTGTCGTAAGAGACTACTTAGGGTTAATGAAACAGAGGATGGGAAGCAGCATCCTTCTGTATATCGTATCACCTTAAATTCTGCGGTCACCCACAACCGTGGTTCATAGTGCCATAAGGGCCGATCACACCTGACTGAATTCACACACTAAGTCAGTTAGTCTCCTACGTAGGAAAGGAAGGTAGAAAGATGGAACTAAGTCAGTCACTAACTGAGTAAGCCGCATAGTAAGCAACGCAGTAAGGAACTTTAGTGAAGGGTCAATACGAATAGAACACCTCATCGTACGGAAAATATTAATAAGGGCTAATTTATGTTGTATAGAAAAACACTAGAATAACTACAAAAAAGAACCACAGAATTACCGGTATACTAAAAAACAAACAAGGAAATAAAATTAGGTTGCACCAGTCAAGTAAACATAAAGAATTTGAGTGCTTTATTCATTCTTTTAGTTAGAATAAATTTTTCATTCAAAACCGTACGAAAAGCGAATAATGATTCCAATGAAAAATAACAATTGAATGACAAAAGATTATTTGGATAGTACTAAGTAGTACATTCGAATATTTCGATTGTTGTTTCTTGAAATAATTGTACATCACTATTAAGGAACATAGGAAGAAAGATACAACATAGTTCACTAGTTGTGCTATACGTTAGTATAACTCTATATTTTCTGTACTGGTACACCTTATAGCGCGACTGATATGTTCAGATACTCGTACTCTGTATAAAGGCTTAGATGAGTATTTTTAATGACCTTAAAATAAATTGAAAAGCAAGCTAAAAACTCGTTTATACTTTTATATTTAGTAGTAGTAGTAGTTTTAGAATACGATTGTCTTACTTTATTGCAATTGAAATAATTATAATATTATTTTTGTAAAGGGTGCCCAAATGGGTAGGTCAAAATTTTTAATTGTCAGTCCTAAGTCAAATTAGGTATCATATGAAAGTGCTTCACATGTACATTCCAAAATAGTTCTTTATATTTTTAACGACTCTTAGTTTTCAAGTTATGATGAAAAGAGTTTGAAAAAATACCTTCCCCCCTTCCTTATCCCCGAAGTTTGCCGAAGAAAAAATCTGAATTAATTAAAGCCCATAGAGGTTTATGTGAATAATTCAGTAGTAGTAGTCTCTCTAAGTAGCACAGTTTTTTTGGAAATTTGCAACAGATCTTTACAAACAAATTTAGTTTTGCGGTCCTTACAATGGACCTTATTGCTTCTAAAAATACTATAGGTAAGTATATCGGAACCCTCGATGCGCGAGTCCGACTCGCACTTTAACATTTTTTTTTGTTGTGTATTGATGTATGTATGGTAAAAATCGTTAATTTTTCATGGTATGAGTCCATTCATGAAGTTTTCAGGAGATTGTTTGACACCTTGTACTTGTCCGTAATTTTGTTAGACTTCCTTAAAAGAGATAATTTGTAATCCTGACAGCATTTTCAATTCATGTCTTAATCAGTTGTCCCCTTCATAAAAAAATGTATAGGATCAAAACTGTTTAGTTTTCGCGTCGAGTCGGAAGCAACAGTGTGCGTATGATCGAACACACACATGCGCGCAGTCCACGCGGAGTCGTAGTGCGTCATTTCACCCGAGACGCATTCTCGCCCGCTCGGAGGAAACGCCACCTTTTAAAAAACTGTGTTTTGAATGGAACTTTTTTCTCTCAAGGTATTTTCAATGAACTCTACTAATATAACTCTACTAATTCTGCTCCGGAGTTTGTTGCGAGTGGACGTGTGTCACTCTGCATATCGGTTTTTTACTAAATATTTTTTATAAATTCTGTGATTGGTCGTATTTATCAAATTTTAATTTCTTGTCACTCGTATTGCGTTCTTACCTGGTGTCACCTCCCATTGGGCGGTCCTAGAAAGAGACGCCTAAATTTCATCGGTGTCGTGCATTTATCCACATAACAAATTATTTTTGTGAGTGCGGAGGAGCCGGGGATCGAACCGTCGCCCATCGGAGTGTAGACCGTGCGCTTGACCATTGCGCCACGGAGTGATCGACGGCGCATCGCGAAATAACGATACGGTATCTCCGCCGTGCTACAGAGCTGCTACGAGTGCTACGACTGCGCTACGTGTTTGCTACGACAAGCAGTGTATGACTCACACACACCGCGCCCGTATTGTTTGATTTTTGTCGACTAGATCGTTATTATTTACGTGTAAATTCAGCGCTAAAACGCAAATAGACTCTAACCGTTTACCCAACCCAACTGAAAATGTCAAATGTAATTAAATGTGCAGGATGCTTACAGATCGTAAAGGGTAACCGACGCCTGTCCTGTTGTAAATGTGTGCAGGTTTATGATCTCGTTTGCGCCAATGTGACGGAACAACGCTTCGAAAGCGTAAAAAAGAACTGGATTTGTCAACAATGTGTCAATAAAATACCTAAAACTGGCAATCTCAACACACCATTGCGTAGCCAGTCTACACCCTCAGATATGGCTACTTCTTCTGGATCGGATTCGGTATACGTGAATTGTGACCCTCGGCGCGTCAATATTCCATCTAACCCTACTGTTGAAGCTAAGCTAGACCAATCCAGCTTTAGTGAGGGTAAGCAAAGTGACGATGATAGCCTTATTTGTGGTATTACTGAGCGGGTATTAAGTGGAATTCGAGCGGAATTGCCGCAGATGTTTTCACAAATTCTTAGCAATGAACTATCGGAAATAAAAAATGAATTAAATAAGAAACTGAGGGACGCTACCTCTAAAATCCTAACTGACATTGCTAGCATTAAAACTGACATCAAGACCACAAATGAAACCGTAGAGGGTTTGATATCTAGTGTAAATTTTATTAGCCAGCAATATGAAGAAATGAAAACAATTACAAGTGAACACTCTGAGAAGGTTAAACTACTTCAAAAAGAAAGTGACTCTTTAATCCTGGTGTTGAACGATGTCACTACTAAACTTAACGTTTTAGAGCAACAATCTAGAGCATGCAACTTGGAACTACAGTGCGTCCCAGAGCACAAGAATGAAAATTTGCTTACAATTGTTAAACAGTTCTCGAACGTGGTTGGATTCAACTTGAATGAAAACGAAATTATGGATTTCCACAGAGTACCTAAAATGAAGCAAGATAGTAATCGACCGCGCACTATAGTTGTTAAACTATCTAGTCCTCGCATCCGCGACAATATCTTAGCGGCAGCAAAGCGCTTTAACAAAGATAACGCAAATCAAAAGTTAGACACCAGCCATCTGGGATTTGCCGGCGATAGGAAACCTGTTTTTGTGGCGGAACACTTGGCTCCAGCAAATAAGTTACTACACGCTTCGACTAGAACTTTCGCTAAAGAACATGGTTATGAGTTCGTTTGGGTCCGTGGTGGTAGAGTGTATATTCGCAAGGACACTAAATCTCAAGCTGTATGGATAAAAAATGAAAGTGTTCTTAAAACACTTTAGGAATGAACTATTTTCCTTATTTTTAGAGCATGATAGTAAATATTTTAAATTAAAATTCAACCTGTCCATTTATTATCAAAATGTAAGGGGTTTAAGAACCAAAGTGAATGATTTTTATAGAAATGCTTTATGTCAAGAATACGATATTGTTATATTGACCGAGTCATGGTTAAATAACTCTGTGTTTGATCACGAAATTCTAGACAAAAGATACAATTTATTTAGGAGGGATAGAAGTTCCACTGGTTTATGTCATAAAAAGGATGGAGGAGGTGTGTTTATAGGTGTTTTGAATAAATATAATGTTTTAAGAAAGCCGACATGGGAATGTAGATGTGAGGAGCTTTGGATTACATTAAAATTGGGTACAGGCAGTAAATCACTACATTTGAACTTGTGTGCAGTATATATTTCACCACCTATTACTGAAGAACATTATAACGTATTTCTTAAAAATACTGTTGATGTGATATGCAATAAATCAGCAAAAAAATCTGTTACCCTCCTTATTGGAGATTTCAATCTACCTAATATCACCTGGTCTTATAACAGCTCTACAAATACATGTATCCCAGCACCATGTTCTAACAAAATCGAGAACATTTTCCTCAATGAAATGACTTTTAACAATCTTTCTCAGTATAACCATGTAATCAATGCAAATGGTCGTGTCCTAGACTTGGTTTTTTCTGACTCTAGATTGCCGGTAAGTATCAGTCAGACATCAAAACCGCTCTGCAGATTGGATTCACACCATCCGGCGCTAGAGATTCGCGTTCAAACGCCCCATTCTATACAAAAGCTCAGACTAAACAGAGAACCCAAGTATAATTTCTTTAAAAGCGATTTCGATGCCATACGGAAAGCAATTGCTGAAATTGATTGGTCGGAGGTGTGGCGGGGAGTTTCAAACCTAGACGAAGCTGTAGAAATGTTCTACGAAAAATTATACTTCATTATCAACAAACATACGCCTCGTCGCCGACCTCACACTGATAGATATCCGATCTGGTTTAGTAGACCGCTAATTAAATGTTTAAGAGAAAAGGCCAAATTTCACTCTAGGTTTAAAAAATATGAAAATGATTTAGATAAAATAACTTACGAATTACTAAGAGATAGAAGCGAACTTATGATAAAGGATTGCTTCAATAAACTTAAAAATAACGCATTACATAATCTTCGCACTAACCCTAAATTTATTTGGTCGTATACTAACGCACAAAAAAGTAAAAGTTGTTCGATACCATGCCAGGTCAGACTTGGAAACAAAATGGCTAACGGTGGCCAGGAAATCGCTGAACTATTTTTGGAACACTTTCAGTCTGTATACGAATACAAATCGCAATTTACGGCCAGGAATTATGCCAGTGAAGCCAAGGCGGAGAATAATAATACTATTGGATCTCTTTCTCTAAGCAGAATTGAAGTACTCAAAACGTTACGATCACTAGACCCAAGTAAAGGCGCCGGTCCAGATGGTATACCTCCAGTGTTTCTACGTGAATGCGCGGAGGTGTTAACTCAGCCTCTGCTTTATATTTTTAATGAGTCTCTAAAGACTGGCTGCTTTCCCGCAAAATGGAAAAATGCGCGCATATCTCCAATTCATAAAAAAGACGCACTGGATGAAGTATCTAATTATCGACCCGTGTCAATTTTACCAGCATTTGGAAAAGTTTTTGAGTCCTTAGTTCAAAAGAAGATTTACTGGCACGTAAAAGAATATCTACATCCGGCTCAATACGGATTCTTGCCAAAAAAGTCTACAACATCAAACTTAGTGAGCTTTGTCAACGATATCACAGAAGCAATGGACAAAGGAGATGAAATACATTGTATTTACACAGACTTCAGCAAAGCCTTTGACCTTATAAATCATGACCTTCTCGTTGACAGAATCAGGCAAAGCGGAATACACGGTTCTCTGCTCCGTTGGTGTGACTCCTATTTAAGAAACCGATCGCAGCTAGTTACGATTCGTGGCTTTCAGTCTCAATGTAAAAATATCCCATGTGGTGTGCCTCAGGGATCACACTTGGGCCCGTTGTTTTTTGTTATTTTTATAGATAGTTTGGCTAAGAGTATTTCTTGTGACTTTAAAATGTATGCCGATGATTTGAAATTGTATAAAATAATAAAAAACAACAATGATTTATCCATTTTGCAAGATCAAATAAACAAAGTGTACCAGTGGTGTACAGAAAATGAAATGAAACTAAATTGTGACAAATGCTATTTCGTGAATTTTTCCAGGAAAAAGAAACAATGGGATATCAAATATTACATTTCCAGTAAGCCTTTAAAACAAGTTGCTAGCATCCGCGATCTTGGGGTTTATTTGGATTCGGATATGAGTTTCAGGACGCACATTGATGAAGTTGTTAAAAAAGCTTTTCAACTCACGGGATTTGTAACAAGACAACTTAAAGTTTTTAAAGATCCAGGTATTATCATCCCTATTTATAATTGTGTGGTGCGTAGTGTCTTAGAGTATGCAAGTCCAGCATGGAATCCATGTTATCAAGTGCATATTAGTCGTATAGAACGGGTCCAAAAAAAGTTTCTGTATCATTTGGCGTATGCTGACAATAAATGTAAAAAACTTACTTCGTATGAATCTAGGCTAAAGTTCTATAAAATAACACCACTAAGTATCCGAAGAAAATGTGCGGACATAACATTCCTGTACAAATTAGTCAATGGGTGTATTGACTCCATGGAACTTCTACAAGCCATAAAATTTGAAATTCCACGATCAAACAGTAGGCTTCTAAATAGGAGAACATTTGTCCTTCCTCATGTTAGGACTAACATTGGCCAACACAGTCCTATCCACAGAATGTGTGCCGGTTATAACGGTATTCGTTTCAAATTTGACATATTCACTGGTTCTTTGGCCTCAGTTAAGGATAAAGTACTTAGTAATTTGGTTATTACCAAATTTTAATTAATACTTAGTTTAACGTAGTTGTAATCTAACTTCTTACTTCTAACCTAATTTAACATAACTTAAATTAAAACTACCGGATATTTTGTTTATCCCTTGTGAATGCTGTGTTCACTATTTGAGAATGTACACAAATATCATTAACTTATGTTTTTATCAGAATTCTAGTTGTAGGTGTGTAACATTCGGTTTGTGAACCTAATAAAAAAAAAAAAAAAAAAAAAAAAAAAAATAGCTCAGTAAACAATAATTCTACCAGTAGCGCAACGCTTGTAAAACGGAGGGTTACTCGAGGGGAAGCGAGGGGCGACAGGGAACAGCTCTTCAAGTTTGTATACTCAACAGCACGTCAGTAGAAACACTTTGGACTTAATGACATGGTGGTAGAAACTATCATCCGCACATCACTCATCATCATTGATCCACTCATCAAGTATCATCCGCGCATCACTCATCATCCGCTCATCATCATTCATCCACTGATCAACTATCATCCGCGCATCACTTATCATCTGAAAATCACTCATCATCCGCTCATCATTCATCTACTCATAAACTATCATCCGCGCATCACTCATCATCATTGATCCACTCATCAACTATAATCCGCGCATCACTCATCATCCTTTCATCATCATCATTCATCCAGTCATCAACTATCATCCTGCCTAAGTTTGGCGCCGTTTGCTTCTTTTAAAAAAGTAATCCATTTAAATCCGTGCCATCGATGTACATCTCGTGGCTTTTGTGATCAAAAGATCAAAGGACACATACTAACGATCAAAATGCAGTCTTATTTCGGAAAGCCATGCCATGGAAATCCGTCTAAAGAGGAAAATCTGACAAACCTGACGAAATAATGTAGCCTGTTTCCTGCCTACGTTTGGCGCCGTTTGCTTTTTTTAAAAAAGTAATCCATTTAAATCTGTGCCATCGTTGTACATTTCGTTGTTTTTGTGATCAAAAGATCAAAGGATACATACTAACGATCAAAAGGCAGTCTTATTTCGGAAAGCCATGCCATGGAAATCCGTCTCAAGAGGAAAATCTAACAGACCTGACGAAATAATGTAGCCTGTTTCCTGCCTAAGTTTGGCGCCGTTTGATCCTTTTAAAAAAGTAATCCATTTAAATCCGTGCCATCGTTGTACATTTCGTGGCTTTTGTGATCAAAAGATCAAAGGACACATACTAACGATCAAAATGCAGTCTTATTTCGGAAAGCCATGCCATGGAAATCCGTCTAAAGAGGAAAATCTGACAAACCTGACGAAATAATGTAGCCTGTTTCCTGCCTACGTTTGGCGCCGTTTGCTTCTTTTAAAAAAGTAATCCATTTAAATCCGTGCCATCGTTGTACATTTCGTTGTTTTTGTGATCGAAAGAACAAAGGACAAATAGTAACGATCAAAAGGCAGTCTTATTTCAAAAAGCCATGCCATGGAAATCCGTCTCAAGAGGAAAATCTAACAGAACTGACGAAATAATGTAGCAAGCAGCACGTTCAAGTTTTCGATCATCGACCCTAAACAGCTCTACCTATTCCGACCACTGCCGATTACCCATCATCTACCGGTCACCCATCATCTACCATTGACTCGTCTTCCGCCGGTCACCCATCAATATCATCCACCGGTCACCCATCTTCGTCCGGACATCAATCACGTACCGAAAATCTATCACTCTGATAACCCTTCTGACCGATCACCCATCATCTACCTATCTTCCTCCGCCTACCCTTCATCACCAGTCACCCATCACAAAACAAAACTACCTAGGTATGGTATATAAGTAGGTACTTACTTGGTTCAAGGAATAGATATTTTTTGATTTTTTGACGGGATACATAATATTTATCTTTGCGCTTTCCCATTTCTCTAAAACAAACATTTTATAAAAACAAGGAAAGAAATATCTTAGTTTAGAAAATAGTAAAAAACAAAGTTACCTTGTTACACTATGAAAGCAGAGAATGTGTATACGTTGAAACGCGATCTATAATTTTGGCGCGTCGCGGTGCAAAATGACGTGGTCTCACTTCGAGCTCTTGTGGGTATCGGCCGCGTGTCTGAGCTATTTATTAGACTTCGCGCGGCCATACTAAAAATGTATGTCGTAATCGTAATGGTTTTAAAAAGAATCATATTAAATATGTAAGCAATATTAAACCGTGATTGCCGTTTTGGTAGTTTTTACGTGGTGCAGTCTTAAGTAAAATATTTTCGGCCAACGATATTTTTACAGTAACAAAATGCTGAAGTCAATTCTTTTTATCTAGAAGTTTATTGATCTTATTTGGATTTTTTATTTCTGTATGTAAGTTTATTTATTGTTTGTCATAGTTTTTCATTATCTTTTGGATATGGTTTTAAAAGACCTCGACTAACAATGAATACTTTCGGGCGAAATGCCCAACCGGGCGAACTCGCCTCGGAGGAAATGACCACCAAAAAATGACATCGGAACATAGGAAGCCAGGAGGTTTAGTGATGGGCAAATGCGAAGGATTGACTCGAATCGAACAACTTGTCGAAAAAAAAAATGGCCTAACTGATGGTATATTTTTTCACTTAAAACAAGCGCTCCTACTAGAAAAACAATTAAAGACCGCTATATTCAAAACTAACAGTGTTGCACTAGTCAAGTATTCTACACGGACACATCTGACTCCGTCGCACTTTAACTGGCGATTGATTCAGTACCTAACCGAACCGTAAATTTTGAAAATTATTGAATCAGTGTTGCTGCGATAACGAGAGTTTCAGTATCGATGGTTGAATTTTAAAAATACAGTAACTCTACCGTATATTCTTATAGAAAATATCGAGAACATCGAATTCTTAAAAATACCGGTAATAATCGATACTAAATAACCGACCAAGTTCGTGTCAAGCCACGCGCAGTGTAGAGTTACCTAGTTCATTTTACGATTTTTTTTTATCGCAAAGCAGGTTTATTAACTCTACCGAACAGTCGTATAGAAAATATCGGAACCTTTCAAGTATCGATGGTAATCTATAGTGAATTTCTATAAATTGTTTATTAGTACTTGTTGTTACACCATGAAAATAATTATATTTTATCGACAAGTTGTTCATCATCATTCGCAAAATTTACCCATCACTAAACTTCCTAAGTTCTTTACTTGAAGGGAGTAAGGAGGTTTAGTGATGTCCAAGTGCGAATGATTAATTTTAATTTAATTCCGTGTTCGCATCGAAATTAAATTGACCAATACATGGTCTAAGGGACTGGTTTCCGAAAACTGAAAGGGCGTGATCAGTCAACGTAACTGAATAATTTTCAGTAAATAAAACTTTCAGAAAATATTAAAATAATCCTCTTTTCCACAAAAAAGCCACGATCACACCTAGCTGAATTCAAAGACTAATTCGGCATACATTGCTCGTTGAAGTAAGGATATTGCAATAACACAACCAAGCCTCCCAGCAATGTATGCCGAATTAGTCTTTGTATCCAGCTAGATGTGATCGTGGCTAAACTGTCCATTTGCAATTTTATATGAAGAGGCTGATAGTTTTATTCACTGAAAGTTGTTCAGTTACGGCGAATGACAATGTGCACCTGCTAGACTAGAAAAAATCGGCCAAGTGCGAGTCGGACTCGCGCACTGAGGGTTCCGTATAAACCTGTAAGTATAAAAGTAAAAGTTATGGTATTTTTATAGCTAAAAAACTTTATTATGTGATGTAAGTAACTAAAATTTATATTTGAGTTGATAGAATGAAAGGTAAATTGCGGTTTACGATTTATGACGTATTTAAAAAAACTACATACAAGATCTCGTTCAAACCAATTTTCTTTGGAAGTTTGCATGATAATGTACATCACATATTTTTTTTATTTTTATCATTCTCTTATTTTAGAAGTTACAGGGGGGGGGACACACATTTTACCACTTTGGAAGTGTCTCTCGTGCAAACTATTCAGTTTAGAAAAAAATTATATTAGAAACCTCAATATCATTTTTAAAGACCTATCCGTAGATACCCCACACGTATGGGTTTGACGAAAAAAAAAATTTGAGTTTCAGTTCCAAGTATGGGGAACCCTAAAATTTATTGTTTTTTTTCTATTTTTTTACGAAAATCTTAATGCGGTTTACAGAATACATCTACTTACCAAGTTTCAACAGTATAGCTCTTATAGTTTCGGAGAAAAGTGGCTGTGACATACGGACGGACAGACAGACAGACATGACGAATCTATAAGGGTTCCGTTTTTTACCATTTAGCTACGAAACCCTAAAAAGAGAAAAAATGTATCCACTTCATTTACCACAGCCATTGTTTTTGTTTGATCAGAAATACTCTCATTCATAAGATTTGGCACGGCAATGTTCAAGTCTCATTTGTCAATAAAAACATCACGGAAATGTATTGTCAGCCTATTAAAGCCACGATCACATCTAGCTGGATTCAAAGACTAATTCGGCATACATTGCTGGGAGGCTTGGTTATGTTATTGCATTATCCTTACTTCAACGAGCAATGTATGCCGTATCAGTCTTTGAGTCCAGCTAGCTGTGATCACTTCTTAACTCAACCGAACAGTCGTATACAATTTTTTTTATAGTGAATTTTTTTAAATTTATTATTAGTACTTATTATTAAACCAAGATTATGCTTTATTTTTATTTTTCATGGTCAAGTTGTTCGATTCGAATTAATCATTCGCAATATTTTCACGTCACTAAACCTTTGAAGGGACTTAGCATGTTTAGTGATGTCCAAGTGCGAATGATTAATTCAACTTATCGAACAAAAAATAAACTTATATTAAAAAAAACCGGTCAAGTGCGAGTCGGACTCGCGCGCCGAGGGTTCCGATATACCTATAGTATTTTTGGAAGCAATAAAGTCCATTTTCAGGACCGCAAAACTAAATTTGTTTGTAAAGGTTTTTTGCAGATTTCTGAAAAACTGTGCAACTTAGAAAGATCGTTTTATTTTTGCTGTAAAGTTTATATAAACTTCTGTCAACTGTAATTAATTCAGATTTTTCCTTACTCAAACTTCGGAGATAAGGGGGGGGGAATGGTATTTTTCTTGACATTTTTCATCATAACTTTAAAACTAAGAAATTTAAAAAAATACAAAAATATATTTTAAAATGTGCAAGTAAAGCCCTTTCATATGATACCTCACTCGACCTAGTAGCGACAATTTGAAATTTGGCCCCCCCTATTTTGGCCCCCTTTATATTAATAATCATACTTTTTTCAAAATTTTTTCTTGTGCAATTAAGTTGGGCAACTATATTCTAAAACTATTCCAAATTTCAGGTTGATAGCATAAGTGGTTGCTGAGATATAGAGGTGTGACAGACAGACGGACAGACAGAGCGGCACCATAAGGGTTCCTTTTTTTTACCATTTTGGTATCGGAACCCTAAAAACGGTCAAGTGCGAGGCAGACTCTCGCTTCGAGCGATTCGATATTCCTGTAGTATTTTTAAAAGCAATAAAGCCCATCTTTAAGACCGCAAATAAGTTTGTCTGTAATTTTTTCTTCTTTCAATTATCGGTTGTATTTGTCTTGAGGTTGTATCAGCCATTTTTTAACAATCGATAGTATTTTATTGTACAATAATTATTTTCGATAAGGCTATTCAACAGAGTTACTGTATTTCAAGATCAACTACCGACAGCGAAACTATCGCTATCGGAACATCACTATTCAGCAACTATATTAGTAGGCACTTTTTGTACTTAGCTTCCTAGCTAGAACTCTGAATTCACAAACGTCTTTTTCTACGTAGCCTCCTAGGTAGATTTCTTATTCAGTCGTCAAATTCAAGCAGGTGTAATCGCGGCTGTAACGCTAACAAGCGTGATGACTTGGGTTATTCCCCTCCAAAGTATCACGCATTTCGCTGGAGCTCTGGAGGAAGCTCCCTGTCCTGTTGGTCGTTTCATGAGATGTTTTGATTTAAACTAAACTAACTGGCAACACTGCCTCAATCGGGCGCAAAGTAGTCATAAGGGAGTGGCATTGCGACCAACATTGCGGCCCTGGTGCGGCCAATAACTGAGAAAATAACCGCTAAAAGAATTGGCTTTCGCAGTTTGAGACAAATTAGGATACAGCAATGTAATTGTCAGTGATAAGTTGTTTGATCCCATATTACTACATTGACCTCAATGGACGTTACAGCACGCACAGCTCTAATTCGTACACTGAGCAGCAAGTCAGTAGAAACATTTTGGAACCTATGGCATGGTAATAGAGTTTCAAATGTTTTCACTGTCGTGTTGTTGACCGTACCTTTATTTACGAGAACTGGAATTTTGAGACACTTGACTTTTTGAACAGCCTGTGTGGTGTAGTGGTTAGAGCGCTCGGCTCTCGATCCGGAGGTTCTGGGTTCGATTCTCAGTGGCGACACTGTCAAACAAAAATCCCTTTGTGCAACTTCCACAGTTTGGTTAGGACATTGCAGAATGAATCATCTGATTGTCCGAAAAGTTAGATGAATCCGTGCTTCAGTAGGCACGTTAAGCCGTTGGTCCTGACTACTGTACTATAAGAGCTTGAGGCTTTTGGCGGGTTAACAACTCTGACACTAGGGTAAGTGAGGTCGGTCGTCGACTTTATGTGCGGAATTCTCCGCGTCGGATAGATCCACAGGTGAGTCGCTTTAAGGATTTTTTCTAATCAAAGAAGATGTGGGTAGTAAGGTCGATGACCGACCTCACAAAGCCTGATGTCAGTTTGAATTAATTCTAACTGACTAACTTAAAAACCTTCTCCTTCTCACATTTAAATTATAGCACTCGTGTGTATTTACTAGTTATTAATACTAGGAATACTAGAAATCCTAATGAAATTACGGCCCACAAATTCAGAAATTCTATTCACATTCTTCAGACACTATAATCTCTTTACGAGAAGATATAATTCGAATAGTTGTAAATATTTTGATTCCACATGCTTTCATGTCATTACTAGAATATATATTCTTAATTCAGTGGTTCTCAACTTCGAATTATTATTAGGTCTTTACCTATGAAATTGCCGTTTTGTATGGCGAATTTTAGGTAAACTCAATTTTCAGTACTAACATTTTTGCATTTTTCTTAGGAATTATAAATCCAATTTTTTTATTTTTTTTTAAGCATTATTGGGAAGACATTAAGCTAACAGAAACTTAAATTTAATTTTCGAAAAATATTATCTGTAAAAAAATATAACAAATCTAATGATGAAATCGGACGACATTTAAGACGAACAATTTTCAAACCTTTAATTTTATATATCAAACTAATAATAAAAACTTTATTTTATACGTAAATTGATAACCTTGAAGTCAACTTTCAAATATAAGACAAATGAAAAAAATAGCATTAGAATTATAGGAATTATGATCTCATTAATCTGTAAGAAAATTTCGGCAATTTCATAGGTAAAGACCTATTATATCAGCTAATTCATTTTATTGGGTAATTTATTTACGTACTGGAACAGAATCTAAATTCACAGCAACAGCATTTCTGGCGTTGTGCGAAGAGTGTCCGTTCTGTATGATAGTCATAACAACGTCCCATGAAACGTTCACTGCAGGACAGGGAGCTCCCTCCAGAACTCCAGCAAAAACGCGTGGCTTAGGAGGCGATTTACCATAGTCACCACGCTTGTAAGCGTTGCGGCTGGCGATCGCTGTGGTTGGTGACCGTAGTATATAAGATGGTACGATACACAGAAAGATGCTGCTGTCCATCCTTCAGTTCATAATACCTTAGGTGCCTCTTACGACACCCACGGGTAGAGATGAGTTGGTACCTGTGGTTGGTACTATTCTTTGCTTGCACCACACGGGCTAGTACCGTTGTTGTATGTTGTATGGACAACGAGCAAAATGTAAGACAATAGCGCCCTGCTGTCAACGTCATCCATCTGCCAATAGATGTCGCTCTATATCTGTGGTCTATTGTCGAAGCTAGTTCTCAATTAATTTTTTTATAGCTCTACAATCATCAATGTGAAAACAACGAGTTGAATATTAAGCTGTTGTAAAATGATTTTTTATCATATCTATTCTAAAAGAGCTAGTTCATTCTACGATAACAGGGACAAAAATCGTGTTTTAATCCTTAAGGGACTCAAAGTGATTTGAGTTAGGAATGTGGATATTGTTCCTAAAAAGTTTTACGTGAACAGAGACTAAAATTGGTTTTAATCCCTAAGGGACTATAAGAGGACTATGGATATTGTTAGTAATGGATGATAGTAAAAATAATTGTTTTATTAAAAAAATATATTTTCTCATAGAGGGTTATAAAAAGTAGTGTCGACCTGGGGAGCAACACTAGTTTAAAGCTTTAGCGACAATCTTTGAAAAATAGTTCTTTGCTCCCTTGGTAAACAAGCTACTATTTCAACCCTGTTTGATAAGAAGCGCTAATGAGTTTCTACAGAAAGAAAATACCCCCTAACGAACAATACTGCAAGATTGAGAACCATAAATCTAGTATTAGTGTGGAGTCTTTAGATGATTGGTGACGATCCGTACAGACTTGGACTGTTGCCACAAACTGTCCAGGAATGTTTGTTATAGTTTACTAGCTTCCGCTTAAACGTGTCTTTGTTTTTAAACTGCGCCTGAGCATCAATGTATTATAAAGAACCAAAATTTTATTTCGAATTCTACATCTACAAAATCTAAACATTTTCAGAGGCCTTTGGCGCCTAAACAACTCTAGACACCGGGATTGCTGACGTCGGCTATTGATCTTAGGTACTCGTACCCATGTGATATATTAATATGATGAACACTACCGTCATCCCCCGAAGATCTGGTCAAGGTCGCGGGAAACCGCTGGATGCGAGCAGCGCAGGACCGGTCGTCATAGAAATCTTTGGGGGAGGTCTATGTCCAGCAATGGACGTCTTTCGGCTGATAAGATGACTACCCTCATTTCTGAAGCCGTCCAATTTTGGCGATAAAATTGTTTGACATCACTGCCCTAATAAGAGGTTTTCACGAGGTATCAAACACACTTTATGTAAAAATCGTTTAACCAAAGACACCTACAAGCATGTGACCAGTGGCTGATAACAGATTATTTCCTTGAAAACATTTTGTTCTTACGTGCCGCCATCATAATCAATTGTATGACAGTGTGTTGTATCTAAAACAAGTTATACTGGGTGTAAACAAGTATGGTCCTTTGTGTACGTAAAAGCGCGATGGTGCTTTACAGCAAACATTCTGTGTTATTAAAAGTGGAAAAAAAATTCAAAAGTCTTGACTTTTTCCATAATTTTTTAGGGTTCCGTAGTTATAACCAGTAGTGATGACATATGCCACGGAGACGTGGCCGCTCACGATGGTCCTTATCAGAATGCTCAAAGTCATCCAAACCGTTATGGGAAGGGCTATGCTCGGAATCTCTCTGCGGGATCGAATCAGAAACTGAGAATCGCTAAACTAAAGTAGCAGTGGCCAGGGCATATCATAAGAAGACCCGACGGTCGATAGGGGTTCTAGAGTGGCGACCACGTACCGGAAGAGGAAGTGTTGGACCGACGATCTGGTCAAGGCTGCGGGAAGCCGCTGGATGCGTGCAGCGCAGGACCGGTCGGCTTTAGGGGGGGAGGTCTATGTCCAGTAGTGAACGTCTTTCGGCTAATATAATGATGATGACAAGGAACCCTTATAGTTTCGTCATGTCTGTCTGTCTACAAATATACAAATATTGCTCGTTTAATAGTATAGGATAAAATTCAAGTTAGGTAACCAAATCCTACAGATCCTCACTTTTCTGTTACGCGGTCGGCATTTTTGTTTTTTAATATTTTTTTATTATGTTAATATAACATGTTTTACTATGTGGTTGCAATAAATATTATCTTGAAATAAAAAAAAACCCTGTATATTTCCTTCCAGTACTTTGTTGTACCTGCAACCACCATGACAAATCGTATGACAGTATGTTTTTATCTGAAATATTCTTTTAAAGGTGTGTTTATCGCTAGCATGCGATCACCATTATATTTAAAGTACTCTTTGAGCATGCAAACTACTTGTCAGTTTATTATAATGGACCATGTAAGTATGATCATAATATTGGCTACTTATTTTTATACAAACAACATTGTGAAGTGTGTACATTTACCTTTTTTACATTGTCATTTGAAAGCATGTTGACTGTCCTTGCAAATCCAGCGCCTTCGCACAGTCATACGCTCCTTGGCCATATTATATTACTCTATGGCCATACGTATCCCAACAAAAACATTTTCATGTAAAATGATGCCAAGACGCGACCATAATATAGCTCGCATTTTCAGAAAGTTATTAGATCTCATGTAGGGCCAAGCTTCTAACTCTACACGCCTTAACTCTACAAGCCCGAACTTCACAAAATCTACACCTTAGTCAAAATATGTGGCCAATACCAAATTTCAGCTTTCTTCTTCAGGAAGTACTCTAAGAATTTTGATGAACATGAGTAAGTGACTGAGTGACGAAATCGGGGTTTTTTAGATATATAAATTTAATCTAAAGTATAAGAGACTGAAACTTTATGTGTTTAAATAAGTCCACTATTGACATCATATTCTGTAAATTTTGTTTATCTGGTACAATCCAAACCCAAGTTATGAGGGTTCAAAAAAACGGCGAAGCACTTCGAGAAAAGGTGGGCAGTGCCCTTGCCTTTATTTTTTATACTTTCCTCAGGTAATTGAACTACAATGTCAGGTATTTTGTTGTAGTATCGTACACACAGACCAATGAACGATGTATTGACTTTTGCTAATCTAGTAGTATATGGTTGATCAAGTTTGTACTTACTTCTAATAGTATTAAAATTATGCCTGTCTCAATTTTTAGGAATTGATGAACGTTCTTCCTAACATACATAATATTTTTATTTTTTATTTTATTTATTTTATTATATGGATAGCCAACATAATACATATTAGATTAAAGGTTAAAAAATATAGGTCTATAGGTTACAAGCGAATATGCATCACACTTAAAGGCTACCACATCATGCTAAAAGTTAAAAATTACATAATTATATCACTAAAACAACTAAAATATCATGCATGTCAAAAACAAGTAAAATATCATGCATGTCCAAAGAATTTTCATAGATATATTGGCATGGCACTGTCATAATGTTGAAGTGGGTGTCGTAAGAGGCGACTAAGGGCTTATGAACCGGAGGATAGGTAGCAGCGTCTTTCTGTGTATCGTACCATTTTATATACTGCGGTAAGCAACAACAGCGGTCGCCAGCAACGCTTACAAGCGTGGTAACTACGGTAAATCCTCTCCAAGTATCACGCGTTTTTGTTGAAATTCTGAAAGGAGCTCCCTGTCCTGTAGTGGAAGTTTCATGGGATGTTATGAATGAGTGAATGAGGTACAAACCGTTTACTAAAATAATGGTCCTCGCTGGAGTGTGACGCCTTCCACTTACGACGAACTCCAATTATCAAATCTAACACAACATACTTAGAGTTCTCACAAACATTTGTTTAAGTTACATACATGTTTCGTAATGTTGCTTTTGTGCACACCGTCGGTACCCATGCGTCGTAGTATTATTCCATTATTGGGAAATTGATAACTACTAGATTAGCAATTGCATTATTGGGAAGACATTAAGCTAACAGAAACTTAAGTTTTATTTTCGAAAAATATTATCTGTAAAAAAATATAACAAATCTAACGATTAAATCGGACGACATTTAAGACCATCAATTTTAGAACCTTTAATTTTATATATCAAATTAAAAATAAAAACTTTATTTTATGCGTAAATTGATAACTTTGAAGTCAACTTCTAAATATAAGACAAATGAAAAAAATAGCATTAGAATTATAGGAATTATGATTTCATTAATCTGTAAGAAAATTTCAGCAATATCATAGGTAAAGACCTTAGATACGAAACAAAACAACAGAATACATCAACCTCCCTATTTGCCCAAGAGACGAAATAGACTTTAAGGGCACTGCATGTAATCCTACGTCATCTAGTACAAAAAATTTGCAACTTTGTAGCGATAGTAGTGGCCTAATAGGTCCACAAAACGTTGGTCTGCCAATCCGAAACCTGGCAGGTTTTGTACAGTTGGAGAGAAAAGTGGTTAAATGACAGATTACACGAATGAAATCTATTCGTAGAAATAGAAGGTACCTATATAAGTAAAAAACAACAGGTCTGCCTTGCACCCTCTTGGCAGTTTCGCCAGTCCGACCAAATTTGTGGTCCGATCACATCCGACCACATTTGTGGTCCGACTAGCGAAACTGTCAATAGGATGCAAGGCAGACCTGATGTTTTTTACTTGTATAGGTACCTTCTATTTCCACGAATAGATTTCATTCGTGTAATCTGTCATTTAACCACTTTTCTCTCCGACTGTACAAAACCTGCCAGGTTTCGGATTGGCAGACCAACGTTTTGTGGACCTATTTGGCCATTACTATCGCTACAAAGTTGCAAATTTCGTGTACTAGATGACGTAGGATAACATGCAGTGCCCTTACGGTCTAAAATGATTCATACTTAAATAGTCACAAAATTAAACCGACACTTATGATAAGGCTCGCTGTAGTGATAAGGCTGTGGACATAGTGGTAGCGGTAGCGGAAGCGATTATTTGATTAGAAAGAACCAAAAATAGTTACAGCATACGTCAGCCTCTCTATTTGTCCAAGACACAGACTGATTCATACAAAAAATAATCAAGAAAAGAAACATACATGATAAAGCGCACTGCAGTGATGAAACTGCAAACATGTTCGTGGCGAAGCGAAATTATTATTACTACTCTATTAAATCATACAATAAAATTAATATTATCCATTATTTTAAGTGAGTACATACAAATGACAATTATAGTAACATTGGGTTGCAACCAATGGGTTGTATGGCTTTTGTGCAAAGTCCGTCTGGGGAAGAACAACCCCCTTACCTTTTTCTGCCGTACAGCAGCAGTTTTTGCACTGCTGTGTTTCGGTTTAAACGGTAAGGGAGCCAGTAAAATTACCGGCACATGACGCATACCGTCGCCGTCTTTTTTGTGTCAAAATGTGGCCCATCGCCCAGCACGTTTGCTCACTTGTAATATAAAAAAAAACACTGAACTGCCCTCCGAGCGATGATGGCACAATAAATTTTATTGATTTCTTAAAAAAATACCAGTCAAAATCGTAAGTATCGTACCCCTCCTTTTTTGCTTTATTCGGGTAAAAACTACCCACATACATGACAATAATAATAACATTGTAAAGTTTAGGGCAAAGAATATAGACGCTACGAAGAACACTGACAAAGAGGGGTCTGTCCTTTTAAGAGAGAACCCGTGTAATTGATAGTGTGGTTGACTAACTGCACTCGCCTTATTTGGTGACAAAATGTGGTCGAGTTTCTAGATAAAGACATAACAATTATAATGAGGAAATGGACAATCAAGTAGGTTTAGTGCAGCAAGCAAGCATTGCATTGACTGGCCCGTTGGTGTGGTCGGTAGTGAGCCTACCTTCTACACCGCACCGTGGGCTACGGGTTCGATCCCCGCCTAGGGCAAACATTTGTGTGATGAACACTAGTGTTTGTCCTGTAAACTATTCAATATTGAACTTAAACATAATATATTTTACAGTATTAAATTAAAAAAAATCATAGTCATGTTCAGAAAAAAGCCGTGGTCATATGCCACCTACCCTAAAAAACAATAAATAAAATGTAATAAGCTTAAGGGCAAAGTGGCATAGGACCCACGTATTTCTTCTAAACATTACTATGATTTTTTTATTAAATACATTAAAATATATTACGTTTAAGTTCAATAGTTCCATATTGAATAGTTTATAAATAACAATTTCGGATAAGAACATTTTCTTGTTTCATACTTTTAGAGCGTGATGTTTCAGTAGTCGGGTTTTAGTTTTTGAACTTATTTTTATTATGCAACAAAGTCAAAGTCAAAATCGTTTATTCATTGTTGGATATTAAAATCTCTTAATGACGTCAGCTAAACTACATCGCTTCACAAACAATGTAGCGCCAAAAAAAGAAGCGTCGATAAAAACCCACGCGCTCTTTTAAATATGTTTTGATATACAACAAACATAAGTCAGTTTCAATTTTGAATTAGCATGTTAGAATCGTAGCCTAATCCCATGCATTATTCTCTTCTAGATAATCTGATATTTTATAATAACCCTTCTTATACAATTTCTGCTTCATAACAGTTTTGAATTTATCTAACGGTAAACTTTCAATATCAGTGGGTACCTTATTATAGAAGCGTATACATTGACCTTTATATGTTTTACTAATTTTGTGAACACGGCTGACATGAGAAGCAACCTTTCGTTAGTTAATGTCAATCCCGTACGTTTTTATTATATTCTACTAGCGTTTGCGATAGTAGAAAGACACTTGTCTCTGGCTACGAAAGGCTCTGGTTGATTCTAAATTTCCAACATTGAAAAGGACATTAAAGGTCGAAGCCTGGCCATACTACGTAAACACCAATTAAAGCCACGATCACACCTAGCTGAATTCAAAGACTAATACGGCAAACATTGTTCGTTGAAGTATGGATATTGCAATTAACATAACCAAGCCTCGCAGCAATTTATCCCGAATTATTCTTTGAATTCAACTAGGTGTGATCGTGGCTTAAGGTGATCTGTGACGGCCAGCTTAGCCCCGAACGCAACTAGATGGAGCTACTGCTGCAAATATAAGGTTTTATTTTTTTAATGCAATAAGCACCAACTATATATGTGCAAAATGTTGATTCGCGTAAATTTCGTCGTGCAACTTTAACGCCTAACAACAATTTCGATAAGAAAAATATCTCCATATGTCCACTAAAGTCAATTACTCTCATCAGTCCGTGTTTACATGAGTACGATCACTCACACATGCACACAATGCACAACCGTACAGTTTTGACCGCACGCCCACAATCGTAATATTGAACCAAAAATTGCTAACAAAAATAGTACTTTCAGTACATAAACTGTATTTTTGTATTAATTAGCGAAAAATTAAACTAAAAATAGCAGTATTCGTTCGTTTTTCAACAGAATTGTATGTCCCGCGTAAGAATTCAAGTCATTTGAATTTTTGTATGGAAAACGGATCACCTTAATGAACTAAAACAAAAAATCTCAGCCTACAACTAACAGACAGCTGACTAAACAAAGGAAGGAAAATGTAACGTTTTATTATTAAACTGAACGAACAATACACAGTGAATACTGTCACACGGAGAGCCAGCGATCCGGAACCCGTGAGACTCCTTCCTGGTGAATGTGATGGCATGATTTATTTATTTATTATAATACAATTAAAACGGTATACCAATTACATTAATTGTTCAGTCAAATTTGTCAATACATTAATAAAATAACATTTAAGTCTAACATAATATTCAACAAAAATACAAATCTACTGCACTTGCACAAGAGAGGACGGACAATTATCCCTCATCTCACAGAACATCAAACACTCATTCAGAATTACCTTCCATTCATCCACAAAGATATCACATTCACACCTTTGGTCCAAGAGGGCATTGAGAGATCGCAGGATCCTGCAGACAGGTGATCCTGCACGAGCCACGGTGCGGCTCGGTGGCAGCGCGAACGCTAGGGGGCGGTGTCGTAAGCCGAGCGATGCATTGTGGTACCTACAGTTGGGGACTTGCAACCTCATCAGCTGATCATGCAAGTCTGGTACGTCGATGCAATAACGAAGCACCTTCAGGCCAATATTCATCTGTCCACAAGCCCTACGGACATTTAGCGAGTTGAAGCCCAGAGTTCCGAGTAGAATGGGTGTGGGGTAAAGGAACGGGTAATATCCATACTGGCGCTTAAATAAATATGTTAAGAATGCTTTTTGCACTTTTTCGATCATTAGGCTGTATGAGGACTCATTCGGGTTCCACACACAGCTACTAGCTTCCAGTTTGCTTCTGACTAGCGTACCAATTTAGCAAATAGCAATTTTATGACGTGAGGTGTATGAAAGTCTCTCGAGTTTCGGAGAACGAATCCCAGCCGTCTGTACGCTTCCTTGGCTAAAGCGGATATATGTTCGTGAAACGTCAGTTTGGGATCAAATAACACACCAAGGTCTTTCATGATAGTGTTCCTTATAATTATGTCTCCTCCTAGTGTGTACGGATGGTGTAATGGACGCAGCTTTCGACCGAACGTCATGTTGAAATGCATTTTGTTTTCTACGCTCCAGGCATATATAGCATCGATGTCCTGTTGCAAGCGTCTGCAATCTACTTTGTCCTTGATTTCCAGGTATAGCTTTAAATCGTCCGCATACAAGAGACATTTCCGCACACATGATGATGAAGCTATTGAGGGTAATGCACCGGCTCTTCCGAGTTCAACAATGCGACCATACTACTAGCTTTCTATACAGGATGTAAGGAACAGATTGTCAAAAAACTAACTGAACAACTTGCACCAAGAAACAAAAAAATTCTCCATACAAAGCCTGTACTATGGGTACCAGAGACTGATCATCATATCAGCCGAAAGACGTCCACTGCTGGAAATAGGCCTTCCCTAAAGATCTCCATGACGACCTGTCCTGCGCTGCTCGCATCCAGCGGGTTCCCGCGACCTTGACCAGATCGTCGGTCCACCTTGTGGGGGGCCTGTCAACGCTTCGTCTTCCGGTACGTGGTTGCCACTCTAGATCTCTTACGCCCCATCGGCCATCGGTTCTTCTTGCGATGTGCCCTGCTCACTGCCACTTTAGTTTAGCGATTCTCAGGGCTATGTCAGTTACTTTAGTTCTTCTGCGAGTCTCCTCATTTCTGATTCGATCATGCAGAGAGGCTCATAAACGTACATAAATATACATAACACCCAGACACAGAACAAACACTCGTGTCATCACACAAATGTATGCCCTGGGCGGGGATCGAACCCGCGACCCACGCGAAGAACGCAGGCTCCCTAACAACAGATTCAGATACTTTTATTCAATGTAGATTCTTTACAGCCCCACGTTACCATCCCATACATACACGTGGGTGTCGTAAGAGGCGACTAAGAGTTATAAACTGGAGGATGGGCAGCAGCATCCTCCTGTGTATCATACCATCTTGGAACTTGAAAATGCACTTCTTTTTGCACTGTGAAATCCGAGTTTATGACGCGTTTATACTTAATAAGTCCAGGAAAAATTACTGAAATAGTTTTACGCACAGTTATGTGACAGGTTCGGCAAAGTTAGCACTGCACACACAGACTCCGGTTTCTCGTAAGATGTCCTGTATAAATCGCTGAATAATGTTAGTAGACACTATTCGCTACCAATTTCACTTATTTCACTCGGTTCCACTAGAAACTATTGACTTTAAGCTGCTTTTAAGAAGTTAAGAAAAGCAAAGGCGTAGTTCAAAGCCGGGGTTTTTTTTTATGATGAGATTCTTTACAGAATACTTATTGAATGTCATGCATAATACAATGTAAATAGGGCGGTCTCCGCCGTTTCGGATCATGCTATGGCAGCGTAAAAGAAACGGCAAGAAACCACTGCAGCATGGCCTACTCTAAGCACAACCACACGAACATGCCAGTCATATGAAAATGACCCTGTATACCAAACTGTTTGATAATGATGTCACTAGTCATGAAGCCAAGTAACAAGCATTTAAGTAAAAGGTCACTAGCTCCCTTTGATTTGCTACACATCTCGACCTAGATATCATAGATTCTGTACCGTGCCCACTCAGGCGTCGTTACTGCTATCGATCAATAGATGACGTGCTTAGTTTCTACAAAGCATTATCGTTTGCCCTTTGGCGTCTATTGAAATTGGTCCGTGACAATTTTACGAGTATCCGCGTCTGCGACGTCGACAGCCGAGTAAAACTGGCATTCCTGAATCTGAGTCGACCCTTTACTCTGAACCTCTGACTGAAACTCTGACTGTATTTCACATCTTTTTCTATTAAGAATAAAGATTCAATATTATCATAGTTATATCTATTCCAAGGAATATAAGTACTCCCAAGGGAAGGAGATCTATTCGACCCTCTACGACATCTCTTCAAAACGCGAAGATCAACACGCACACTGTGACGCTAGGCCCAACATAACCTTAACGTGGGTATTGATCACTGGTTTTTACACAGAACGACTGTCAATTACCTCCGCAATACAATCCAAAAGATAGCTTTCACCAGGTAAGTGGTCAACCTGACTGTACTCTGACCCTCCCGGCGCATAATGTCACGTTCGCAAAAGTTCAAAGTTTCCAAAATGTTCCTAATTTTGACGGCTACATACCAGGATTTTATGACAGCGGATACAATAATTTAAAAAAGTCATAAATGTCGATTTTACGGTGTTTATCGAAAACACAGAAAATAAAATGGAACATGCTCACGCGCAGTTTCGGATGACGTATGTTTGATTTAAGATGAATTTTTGTTTGAAAATATATTACCACTCAACATGTGGATCGGCGAAACTGAAATATGCCTCTTTGGATTCAAAGCCGCGATAGCCAGATCTAAAGACTACTGCTTCGTTACTAATCCATAAAGGAAAACATTGAAACTGATTGGTACGGTCAGTCGCACGTCAGTGGTAACATTTGCAACTCTAGTCATAGAGTAATATAATACTGGATCTAGTATAACTCGTTCAGGATAAGTCGGACTAAGACGGTTATGTTCTGCGCGTGGGTGACGGTGGAGAGCCAATGAACGATTTGCTCGCCTCCCCATATGCCGCAAACATCCCGCGACGAATTTTTTGACTTCTGAGCATTAACGGTCACAGCCCGAGTTATTTTTGTGCCGTATACCATGCTGTTAAGTCCAATGTGTTTCCACTGACGTGCTACTGGGTGTACATTTATATTGGAAAATAAACAAACAAATTATTTCGAAATTTTCATACCAATTCCGAACAAATACCGGTCCTGATATTTTGAAAATATGATGGTAAAAGAAAAGAGTTTAAGAATTCAAAAACGATGAGAATGAATGAATAATGACAAACTTTTCAACAAAGAAATTCCTACGAATCCTAGAAAATTCTACGACTTTTATAGAAATCACTTGAAAATTTAATTTTTCTTGAATTTGCCTTGAACTAGGGCTTAAGCGTAATAAAACGTTTAAAAAAGTAATCTATAAGTAGATGCCACAAAATTAAAATATCATTGGCTAAGTAAGCTATGCTACCCGGCAACAGGTGGCGTTGTAGGTTTCTGTCTAAAACGCCGTATCTAAAAAAATGCTTAATACACAGGAAAAACGAATTTTCCCAGACATGAGACCTAGCTAGATCGATTTTTCGCCACTGAAAACCCTCGTATGGCAAATTTCATCAAAATCGCTAGAGTCGTTTTCGAGAAACCGATTACAAATATGTAAAGTAAGATATATCCGTGGTTCGGAAGGCACGTTAAGCTGTTGCTTCCGGCTACTATCTTAAATTAAATTAATAATAATTAATTAATAAATAATAAATAAAATATATAAATAATAAATCTAATTAAAATCATTATTAAATATTCATACAGTTAAAAAAATATATATTAAAAATAAAATTGTTGTTAAATGAGCCTTGTTAGAGACCATGAGCGGCTCAGCAACTCTGACACCAGGCTTTATGAGGTCGGTCATCGACCTTACAGCCCACACGGTATGATGATGTGCCTTTGCAGCGGTCAAGAAGTAGTCACTGAGTTTTTTGATTTAATGCTTTTTTACGTGAGTTAAAGCTGTCGAAGTTTTATAGTCTTCGTTGAATAAAACAGACGGTTGGTACAGTCAAGAGCACATCAAGCTTGACAATTTCGAATTTGTACCGTTCTTAATTCAATAGACGTACTGGCTAGAGTCGCACTGCGAGTGTCAAGCTTGACCTGTCGTTGACTGTACATGGTGATTCAAAATACTCTATCAACCTTGATATGAAGAATACTTCTGACTTTTACAAGCAAATTTGATGTTTGATTAATTGGTGGAAAACCATGTTTTTACGCAGTTTAACAAATCTTACGCAGATTCCTATCAATAATATTTGCTACTGAAATTAGTTAGTTGACCCCATGTAATGTAAAGACGCACGTGTAGTGCTGGCAAAAAATTGTACCAACCCATCTCGACCCGTGGGTTTCGTAAGAGGCAACTAAGGAATTATGAACCGGAGGATGGTCAGTAGCATCTTTCTGTGTATCTTACATACTGCGGTCACCAACAACCGTGGTCCATAGTACCATAAACTTTTTTTTGTGGAAAATGGGCTTACTCTTGACCTCGATCTAGTATTGAAGACAGAGATGAGGTTGACGATGGAACGAGCTATCGAGCTTACCCAGAAGAAGCCTATTCACTCACGACTTGAATAAATTCAGGATATATGGACTCCACAACTGAAGCAGCGCTACGCTACAAGCCCAAAGTCATTATGTCACCACTGACGTGCTGCCTAGTTAAGAGCACATCAATATTGACACATTTGACTTAGTATCATCCTTATTTCAATAGACGTAAGGGCTAGAGTCGCACTGCGAGTGTCAAGCTTGACTTGGCGTTGACTGTAACAGATTACCAGCATAATGGGTTCGCTAATCTATTGCCAATCGTGGCGACAATGGATGTTTGCAGAAGTAGACGTATTGTCAGTAATGATAATAATAATGTCGGTAATAATGACTGCGATGAATGACAACCAGTCATTTTGTTTACATTTTGTCTTTACATAAGTATTTCTTTTGTATCGTAAGGTCAACGACTGATACAGAGGCTATCAATCATAGGTAAGGTATTCAAGTGGTTTTCTCTACATTTTTGCAAAGTACTAGTTACCTACTATATAGCGTATAACGGAAATAAATAAATAAATAATTAATAAAAATCTTTATTTTCACCACAAAGTAAACTTAAAAATAAAATTAAATATTTGTGCACAATCTAGTTTTTCAGTTTTAAGTTTGTGTTGTGGTGAACTGGTGCCCGAGCTAGGCTACGAGGCCTGTATTGCAGGTCACCAGGACTCCACCCCATTACACGAAAGCGAACAGCTGTGCGGTGTATGCATGTGTGTGGCGAGTGTTCTGTGTGAAGTGTCTGTATGGTGAGTGTGTGTCAGTGTGTGTATGGTGAGTGTGAGACTTTGCGAGTGAGAAGTGTGTGTAGAGGTAGTGAAACTATTGCAGTGTTTTTAATAACTCTTCAGTTTCTGCATAAGTTAATTGTAGCAGGTAAGTCTTGACTGTTTTCTTACAGTTATATTTATTTAGTTGTAAAAGTTTAAGGCGGTGGCGGCGGAAAGGTGTGATAATACGGAAACTGAACAACTTTTCCCAAGGAACTTAGTTCGAAATACGAAAAACCAAATTTAACCTCCCAAACAAAATGCCCTATCACATGATGCAATTTCAATAGTAGGTAAAAAAAAATTATTGTATTTGGACCTATGTTCCTTGGGAAAAGTTGTTCAGTTTCATGGGCAGATCACGCCTAATAGTAATAGTATTATCACACCTCTCCGTTACCCGTTGTATAGTTATTCGAGTAGTTTCCGTCCCTACATTTTTGCAAAATTATTGTTACTATAACTACAACATACACCATTAAAATCGGACTAACAACAGTATTTTAATTGGTGTTGCCAGAACGGTAATTATATTTATTGTTGATTCAAAACAACGGTTAGATTCATCTTGTATTGGAACTGGAAATAGATTTCTGAGCTATTCAAGGTAAAATTTTAATGTGATTGCTCTTTCTTTTTTTCTTTCCGCGTAGGAAAGATCCACACGTGTATCGCTATACTAAATACTCATCATCATTATCATCATAACATCCCATGAAAAAGTCCACTACAGGACAGGGAACTCCGTCCAGAATTCTAGCTTTTGCTGGGAAAATGTGGAGGGGAAGTACCATAGTCACCTCGCTTGTCAGCGTTACGGCTGGCACCATGGACGGTTGTAGGTATCCGCATTTAGTATTAAGATCGTGAGGTAAGAGTACACAGGAGGATGCTGCTGCCCATCCTTCAGTTTATAGCCCTTAGTCGCCTCTTACGACACCCTCAGGTATGTATGGGTTGGTACTATTCTTTTCTGGCACCACACGGGACACTAAATACTACTCCTTGGAAATTTGGAATATGTACCTAATCCTCTCATTATTCAACCAAGGTCTTGTACCTTCCTATATTCATTCTTAACCTACTAATGCACCAACCCAATTAACAGAACGCATTAAAATCCAAGGAAGTATCGTCAATTCCATTATCTATATGAAAGTGCAGCAATTATGCCGATCGAGACGAGATCGCGTCGTCCGCGCACATTCGCCGTGCAGTCATGCGCACGCGGCGACAAAAACGAAATAGTTTCGTAGCTCGATCGATGATAAAAGTGAGTTTTTTTAATTGCTAAGTGATAACTTATGATTAATTCATGTGTTGTAGCTAACTAGCCAGTGTAGTGCCGGCTAACAATATTATAGTACCACTCCATCTCTTCTCGTGGGTGTTGTATAAGGCGACAAAGGGTCATCAGTAGGTTATGGCCGTCATAAGATAAAAACTTAATAATAGCTAACATTTTCATTAAGAAATTACTTTAAAGTAACAATCTTCAAAATTAAAATCTTTGACTTCCGTTTATTTAAATATACAGAGCTTCCTGTTGGTTCATACTTATTTAGTTAGTTACTCAATGTTTGTTGTAAAGATAACAATTGGGTTGGGTAAGTATTGTCGACAATTATAGCCTAAGTACAATTAAAAGGCCGTAGTCTCAATAAGATTTTGCATTTAATTTTAAGTGCAACGTTAAAGCAATTTTAGTAAAATTAAAAACTCCGACATCTTTTCAAAGCCATCTTAATGATTCGATGAATATATTTTTTTATTAAAATTGTTGACTAGTCGTGGGAACGAAGATGAGGTCAACAACGACACAAACAGCGATTTGAATTAATTGAACTTGAGAATTTCACCCCATATTGTTGTGTTGAGAACAAAACGTCAAAGATTCGTATCGCGAACGCATGGAAGATCGCGAATGCATGGAAGATCGCGAACGCATGGAATATCAAGAAAGAGAGGGTAATAACTGATATCCTGCATTGCTCCTTGGCTCACGATAGGTAGAAGAGGGATAGCGGAATAAACTCATGGAGTCCTTGGGAGTTCCCAAATTTGAGAAAATTGGTGTTTAGTCTACAGAATAAACCCTAAATGAGTTTATGTCACCGAACGATATAACGGAATCGTATAAGATGATCGATTTCCTGGTAAGTTGATCAACTGTCGAAGAATAATACACTGTATAGGTAGGTACCGAATTGTCCGAATTGCCCCGTGTGGTGCCGGCAAAGAATAGTACCAACCTATCTCTATCCGTGGGTGTCATAAGAGGCGACTAAGGATTGATGAACCAGAGGATCGGCAGCAGCATCCTTCTGTGTATCGTATCATCTTACATTCTGCGGTCACCAACAACCGAGGTCCATAGTGCTAGCCGTAACGTTAACAAGCGTGGTGACTATGGTACTTCCCCTCCACATTGTTTCAGCAAAAGCTGGAATTTTGGAGAGAGTTCTCTGTCTTGTAGTGGACGTTTAATGGGATGTCATGATGATAGGTACCGAATTTGCTAACCTAACCTAACCGATCCCAAATGGGATGTGTTGCCTTAATGAACAGATCTATTGTATCTACGATTTTCTTACGAGTTTATAATTTTTTGAAAGTTTATAAATGACGCATAAATTGATCAACTTACGACTATTATTATTTTCCGGTGAAATTTATATTCAAACAACGTTATCTGTTGTCATAGATCTACAACTCTAACCTGACCTAACCTAAATCATAGGCTTAACAGAAGCTATACTTCACTAGTATAAAACAAAGTCGCTTCCCGCTGTCTGTCCCTATGTATGCTTAGACCTTTAAAACTACGCAACGGATTTTGATGCGGTTTTTTTTAATAGATAGAATGATTCAAGAGGAAGGTTTATGTATAAGACACTGTCTTATTTACGAAGCGATTTTAAGCAATACAGCATTAATCTTTATCCAATTAAGTACCTTAAATAAATTGTGCATTTAATAAAGATCAATGTAGCCCTACACAGCATGTGATTTAAATGAATATTTTCAAAGATATTACAGATTTAAAAATTAAATGCAGGGACATAGCGGTTGCGGCGGTACGGGCCGGGGGGCCGGCGCCGCGTGCCTAGCTATTCTGTAGTATATTTAGTATCAGCATTGCACCCGTGCGAAGCCGGGGCGGGTGGCTAGTTCATTTATAACTGTAACTTTAAACAAAGCCATGTTTGTTCAAAATGGTTCCAACCTCGATCCTACATCAAGTTCACCCATCCAACGCATCAGGAACGCTCTCACGGCCACGGTTAGTAAGTAAAGATCTTTTGACTGATTAAAAAGACCATAATGTTCTCTTTCCATACAAAATCTTTGTTAAAATTGATTTACAAAACTAGAAAAAAAAACAAACAAACAACCTTCCAAATACAATGTGAATTTTCATTGGTTTTCATACAAAAGACCACCTTAGTGAAGTCGGAAAATTTTTATCGAGTTAATTTTTTTTATCTTCGGGAAAGTAAAAAAAAATAACTCGATAAAAAGTTGTTTTCATGAGTAGTATCACTCGGCATTGGGAAGGAAACCAATGAATATTCAGGGTGTATAATTTCTCCGTTTATTATAGCAGAATCTAAGGTAAATACTCAATTATTTGTTTTGGTACAAGAAATTTTGTGCCTTCACAAAAATTTGCTTTGCATTTTTCAAGAGATCTAACACAACATAGCTCTCTCTCACTCTGCCACAATTAGCAAATAAAACTTGTTTATATAAGTAGTAGTTATTTTTAATCAATATATTATTTTAACAAAAATTTCCTCAACATATATTTTAATAAACATTTCTGTATTTTATTGTGTGACACTGCGCCCCAAACGTTAGAGAATATCTCTTCGACGATCTCTACTTAATAATAAAATAGCAGTTTCACATAATTTTACAGTTTATAGTCATGACGCAGGCAAATCGCCAATTACAAACGGCGGCGGGCAAAGCGTGCCGCGGGAGCGGCGGCGATTGCCAGAAACGAATTTTAAAAAGCCGCGGCATTATGTAAATAATGAATTAAAATTTTTCGACATTTTGTAGAATGCCAAGGCATAATGTGAAATGACGAATTATACAATTTGCCTGCGACAGACACACGCATTTGCACATGTATTTGTTTATTTTCAATAGGTACAGTCAAGAGCATATCAAGCTTGACACATAAGACTTTGTACCGTTCTTATTTCAATAGACGTACTGGCTAGAGTCGCGTTGCGAGTGTCAAGCTTGACCTATCGTTGACTGTACTAAGGTAAGCACAAAAAACTTTCAATCCCAAAACTTTTTGTATGAAAAGTGCCTTGGTAACTTTTCTCTTAAATTAACTTAACCTAGAGTGTTACTGTGCTTCTGATTATGTCTACTCACAATAATAACATAGCGGGCCAAGGCACCCAAGTAAAGATATGGGTGCGTTCCACCATGGTAATCTAAAAAGCATAATATGTTTGTGAACGGAAATTTATGTGTATGGCGTCGTTGAAAGTGGAGAAGTACTAAGCCGACGAGCGTGTTTATTTATTTATTTATTATCCTACTCATATTATAAATGCCAAAGTTGGTAAGTATGTATGGATGGATGTTTGTTACACTTTCACGTAAAAACTACTGAATGGATTTTAATGATACTTTACAATAATATAGCTTATACACCAGAATAACACATAGGCTACAATTTATTTTGCGCAGACGAAGTCGCGGGCACCAGCTAGCTATAACATAAACTTGTGACGAATTATCACACCAATCACAAAACACGGTGCTGCAGTAGCAACCCAAAAAAGACCGAAGCCTGCGTGTTGTGTGTGTGTGTAACTACAGACTAATAACATAATAAACTGTGCAGAGCTTTTGAGAAAAAATTCTTACAACTAAAATGCGAAAGTATGTAAATTAAGAAACTTAACAAAAGATAAAAAATCAATGACATCTAGAAATTTTGTGAATTTTCTGTATAACCGATGTCTAAAAGCGGGTTGATAAAAGTAGAGAAAGGGAGGTAAGGACATAAGCAGATGGTAGGCTGTGGTCTCTGTGTACCCTGATGTGTGAGACGTGATTTAAACAGGAATGTCTAGCTGGAAGAACGTCATTTCCCTAATACGAACACAGTATGACGGTTTCTTACCAAGATATGGGTACAGCGCCGAAATATCGGGAGCTCATCAAGAACCCATATCGTGGTAAGAACCCGTCATACTGTTTTCATAGTAGTTTTAGTGACCGCGAAACTTTCAAACAATATAATAAAAAATAAATAAATAATAAAATAAAATATGTTTATTTTGCATTTAACAAAGTATTTTGAAAATATGTCATTGCCCTAGCTTTTTTTTATTGTCAATGGGCTTAATCTTGACTTCGATCTAGTCTTGAAGACAGAGATGAGGTCGACGATGGAACGAGCTTGCCCAGAAGAAGCCTATTTACTCGCGACTTGAATATATTCGGGTTGTATGAACTCGGGAACACAGACGCAAGCAGATAATTCCACTCTTTAGCCGTGCGCATTATAAAAGATGTTTCAAAGCGCTTTGTGCGAATGTACGGAATATCAACCAAGTATGGCTGATATCCTGCAGTGCGTCTGGTCTCCCGATGGTAGAAGGGAGTTGGTGGAATGAGGTCGTGGAGGTCTTGAGGACACTCTCCGAAGTTTCTCTCTTGAGCACAGTCTTATTCCGTTTTGTTGCGTACCTAAGGGCACCCTATTACTAACTCTACGTCGTCTGTCTGTCTGTTTGTCCGACTTTTAAAGGGCCGTATCTTTTGAACCGTAGTAGCTATATGGTTGAAATTTTCACAGAATATGTGTATTATAGCTGATTAACTTACAAATGAAAAGTTAAAAAATAAGGGGGTTCTTCAAAGGGTTCCCCATACAAGAATCGTGTTTTTTGGTGTTTCTTTGTTTTAGGGGAAGCATAAAAGATCCCATAGGGTCGAAGTGCTCTGAATTCCATAGGAGTCAGCCCCACATAAACTCAGTTTCACGTATTAAGATAAGATAAGGCTTTTGGAAATTAGCAAAAAAAATGACTTTTCATACAAATGCGTCCGCTTCGCAATGATCCATTATTCGAAAAACTATTTAATAGATAAACTCCTGAAAATTTTTATTAGTTCGGATCTTGGTTCGGGTCGAATGATTTATTATTGGCCACTGTATAAAATGAGCATGTTAATTAGCTTAGATATGAGAAATATGCTATTGGATACCCTAAAAAATAAAATAAAGGTACTTAAAAAAAAAAAGAAATACAAAATATTAAATTATTTTTTATTTAAACAAATTAACATTGTTCTCGGTCTTAAAGTGTCCATGACTAAAGATTTCCATGACATATTCCATGAACTTGCCAAAACAATAAAATTAAAAATAGTTTTACAGCTTGCGGCTAGATTGTGAGCAAATAACGCCCGTTTAAACAATAAGTACCTACCCACTTATTTATTCATCTAAGAAATAGTAAAAGTATTTTTAGTAGCGTCTGAGGTGATATTTTTATGACACCATCAAGTAAGCAAGGAGACTGAACAGACCACTCTACTTTTAAAGGGATTGATCCCCGCCCAGGGCAAACATTAATGTACAGGACACGAGTGTTTATTCTAGTCTCTGGTACGCACGGTAGCAAGCACGTATAGAGACAACACCAGTATAAGTGGAACCAGCGGTACTCTAGAAACGCCTGAAACCAGAGACCCGCGGCCGTGTGTCTAGTCTAGTCTCTGGTACCCATAGTACAGTACAGGCTTGTTCAGACGAATTTGTGTAAATTGTCCCCCCAATATTTGTTTATACGATGGTATATTCTGGACGATTCTACTTCAAAACAGACGGATTCCAAATTTAGTGCACTGATATTGGTCGTAAGATTTGACCCGTTGAATAAATTATTGAAATCATCCGACCAATAAAAAACTCTATTGTTAGTGGCCGAAATTTCAAATTTAACTGTTTCGAAGAAGTATCGAATCCAAGTCGTCTTTGATGTCGGGGATCAAGAAGAGACCATTTAGCCTTTACCTAAGAGTGCCTATACGAAAACTAACCTAATAAAAGTAGAAGATTAGCTCGTCGAAGTGCTCCCCATGTGATGTGATAGATAAAAGGCAGGTACTTCATGAAGTTGTTCTAGAAACGTATTCCCCTTTTGAAAATAGGTAGTTACATAACCAACGTTTCCAAGAGTTAATTCCGCCATCTTCCATCGGAAGTCAAGACACACCGCAGCATATCATGTATCAATCGTACCTGGTTAATATGCCATACATTTCAGGAAAGCGTTTGGAACGTGTTTCATGATACGCATAGCTGAAGAGTGGAATTTATGCAACATCTTTTACAATGCGCTCGTTCAAGGAGTGGTATTACCTGTCGGCGTCTGTATTCCCAAGTTCATATAACCTGTATCTATTCAACTAGCGAGTGAGGCTACCACCTGGATAACTGGGTGTCTACCACCGTATTCAAGAAACTTCTTGCCACTTACGACCGCATTGTGGAATCAGCTTCCCGTGCAGGTATTTTCGGACGGGTAAAACATTGCAACTTTCAAGAAACGAGCCTATATATTAAAAATTCTGTTAAAATGGACTGTTTTATCAATTAAAACCACCAGTACTTAAAAGAAAACCATGAAAAATCACTTTATTTTATTTAGCACAAAACTTCAGGGCGACAACTGACAAAAATATGAAAACAGAAAAAGTATAAAAGCCTTCCAGCCAGTCGCCACCATCCTGGGGTGCTCGTTTGCCTCCTTATTTAATAAAAATAAGGCTTACTTTGGATTATCTTGTACCATCGTTGACCTTATCTACGAGTATGTCCTCAAGGCTGAATTGGGGTCAAGAGCAAGCAAGTTCGTTTAAAAAAAAAACTTCTTTCAGCTGATTGGACGATAAGAGTC
This sequence comes from Athrips mouffetella, assembly GCA_947532105.1. Lineage (NCBI taxonomy): Eukaryota > Metazoa > Arthropoda > Insecta > Lepidoptera > Gelechiidae > Athrips > Athrips mouffetella. The sequence goes on from OX383967.1 coordinate 28,459,140, forward strand.
AACTTCATATTCTAAAAATAACACTAATAATAAATGCCACGGCCGAAAGCAGAAAGTTTCTTATCCTCAAGAATACAAACGCGTATTTCGTAATTTAGGAAAGCCCTCACACACTGCGGCCAAAATTCAACAAGCATTGAGCTGGTGACACCATGAATCACAATTCGTTAGGACACGCCTTAAATTTTAAGTAGATATCTTGATCAGTCACGTATGTCTTTAGTGATAAAATTAGTTTAGTGTATTTATATGCTTTTGTGTAAACTTGTGGTAGAGAAATATTTCTAGCGTTCCGATAAAAGTGCCTTTTGTGGCGGGCGTGTGACGGGAGTTCATATGTTTTGTAAAAAAAAACAAGGAGGTTTAAGTAACAGCACTTTCTGCTAAGGAGGAAGCCATAAGCGTACCCATTTCTTGAAAAGGACCTCCATACTAAAATTTATGAAGTATTATCAAATCCCAAAAAATGTTAACGTTTTCTTGGATAAATATATAACTTTAGACAAATAAATGTTGTTAATACAGTTTTTCTGGTAAAAATACTTAACATTCAGGAAAAAAACGCTGGTAAAAATCACGCATAAAATGGCTATTACGGATCATTTACTCTTCCTTTCTTATTATTAATGATCAATTCACAGAAAAAAAAAGTTATATTTTCACTTTCACTTTCGAATTTTTAAAGATTTTTTAACCGACTTGTCACATAAGTCGACTAGGAGACGCTTCACACTTCACTACATCGTACAGACTGTGGTACAGACTATATATGACGGACTCTATACAGTTTTTACTCTGAGGAAAAGACACTAATATTGTGAACACGGATTGATAAATAAATAAATAAACTAAGTTTCAACACAATTCCTGAGATTATTGAAACTATTTTGTTCCCAATAGTTCTGTTGACAAAACCCACATCCTTTAGTTCTGTCAAACGAATTAATTGTGCCTTTATGATTCCTACTAGCTCTGTGGGAATCATAAAGTTCACTAGTTCGGTCACTTAGTTCGGTCGGTTAACAGAACTAAAGGATCTGGCTTTTGTCAACAGAACCAATGTGAACACAAAATTCCCACTAGTTCGGTCAACAGAACTAGTGGGAATAAGAATTAATGGGAATAAACTCTTGGAGAAATGTCTACTCTTTGTGTAAACTATTATAAAAAAAGTAACATTCACTTGTGTCAGTCTGTAAAGTCATACTAACTGAATAGATTTCTACAAAGTAATTCTATAGTATTTGTTGATATTTCGCTTATAATCCAATAGGTTATGGGCCCAGCACGCTTTCACTGCCCATCACCTGTGAAGCACCGCAAAACCATAGGAAGAATTCGGTCTCCTACTCCAAGCCGGGCATCTATTATCCGACATGGTCCTTTTACTAGGACACTTCGAAAGATAGACCGAAAGACCCGATTCTAATGCTGGAAATTTTCTTGTTATGTGTGCAATAAAGAATTAATCTATCTAACTATCTATGTTACTCAGACCATGCAGATAAACAACTTTCCCCAGAAAAACATAGTTCGAAATATGAAAAACAATTTTTCAACTTCTATAAAAACTGATAGCGCATTTGCAAATTCATTTTTCGTATTTCAATCTTATGTTCCTTTCGAAAAGTTGTTCAGTTTCATGGTCTAAGTAACAGAAAGGGTATATAAACCCTGAACGAATCTACCCGTGAAACTGAACCACATTTCCTTTGGAACAGAGTTACCAAAAGAATTTTTCATCGTCCCATAGAAACTGGTATCAGCTGATAACGCATTATGATGGGAGGTCAAAAAAATACACTTTGTAGGTTCAGACGTGAGATTCAGCTCGACCCCCTTCACAGCCATTGAAACACAAAAATTACTCACAGTGTTCTATATTTACGGCTGTCATCAATTCATTGCACTGCAGTTTTAGTAGTGTTTACTAAGGTTTAATATGACCACCAATCTGCAATAGCAAAGATCGTAAAGATTAACAGCCGTGGCGCGACGTGAAAACCTAGTTTATTTGTTAACTAGATTATTGTGCCCTGTGACCTCACCTGCGTCTTTTGATGATCTTTTAGGGTTTCGTACCCAAAGGGTGCCAGCAGGACCCCAGTACTCTAAGGCCGCGTCCCCATTAGGCTCACAGTGAGCGAATCTAGCTATTACGGTTCATGAGATACAGCCCGCTGACAGACAGACAGACATCGGAGGCATATTAATAGGGTCCGGTTTTTAACCTTTTGGGTACGGAACCCTAAAAAGGCAACGAAAAAAAGTCCCATGAGCAGCATTATACTTGCTAATGTCGTGCAGTTTTATGACCTTTGCAACACAGCCGGGTGACTTTAAGAGGCAATTATATTCAATAGAGATGAAATTAAAGCGGCTAAGGCGTCGCAGAGTAAAGTATTACATAATAGTGTAGTGTAGTGTCCCGTGTGGTGCCGGCAAAGAATAGTACCAACCCATACATACCCGTGGGTGTCGTAAAAGGCGACTGAGGGTTATAAACTGGAGGATGGGCAGCAGGATCCTCCTTTGCATCTTACATCTTACTTACTGCGGACACTGCGGTCACCTACACCCGCGGTCCATGGTGCCAGCCGTAACGCTAACAAGCGAGGTGACTATGGTACTTCCCCTCCTCATCTTTCCAGCAAAATCTAGAATAGCTCCCTGTCCTGTAGTGGACGTTTCATGGGATGTTATGACGAGTGTAGTGGCGGCAAAGATGTATCAACCCATACCTACCCTTGGGTGTCGTAAGAAGCTTAAGTTCAATGAACCAGAGGAAACCTTATGTGTATCGTATCATATTACATTCTGCGGTCACCAACAACCACGGTCCATGGTGCCAGCCATAACGCTACAAGCGTAGTGTATAGTGAATGTATAGCCTGATAGACTTGATTTTGTTAATTCCAATATCCTTACTTTAACTCTTACTTGAATTAATCTTTGAATTTAGGAACGTATGATTGCGGCTTTAAGCCACGATCACACGTAGCTGAATTCAAAGACTAATTCTGCATACATTGCTCGTTGAAGTAAGGATATTACAATTAACATAACCGAGCCTCCCAGCAATGTATGCTGAATTAGTCTTTGAATTCAGCTAGTTGTGATCGTGGCTTAAGTCGTACTCTCTGGCCAGTAGTAAACACCATACCATTTAGGCTTCAAATATCTTAACAAACAGACAATAGTTATGACTCTAATAGCCTTTGTTAACAAAGACATACACAGTTTGTAGTTGCCTTCATAGCGCCGTGATAATGAGCTATAATTATTTTATCTGCCAGATACAATAAGACAGATACCTATTCGTGGGGCTACTTCTTCATACTAGTTTATAATGTAGAGTTTCCAAGCTTCATCATATCATCTCATGAAACGTCCACTGAAGGGTGCGTATTCCGAAGTTTTATCGGAGCTCCGATATTATCAGATTGACAACAACAATTACGTTCGGAAATTTACTTTGTATGGGAATTTCTTAGTCAAACGCCGAACCATAGACTAATTATCGGCGCGACATTATCGTAGTTTCACTTCGGAGTACGACAGCAGGACAGGGTGCTCCAGAATTCCAGCAAAAACGCTGGAGGGAAAGTACCAAAGTCACCATGGACCGCAGTTGTTGGTGACCGCAGTATGTAAGATGGTACGATACACAGAAGGAAGCTGCTACCCATCCTCCTATTCACAATCCCTTAGTCGCCTCTTACGACACCCAAGGGTAGAGATGGGTTGGTACTATTCTTTTCCGGCACCACACGAGTTCCAAGATTACGTTACGATAACTCTACGTTAATTTTCATTTACCTGAAAACTTTTTACTTTAAACGAAAATATAATAGGCAAATTTCATACAGGGTGATGCAAGGGTGACCGTATATTATCAGTGTTTCCATTTTCCTAACATGATCAGCAGCGCCATCTATTTGAACTTTCAAAAGGTGCTGGAAAACATCCTATATTCATTTTTTTACAATAATTTTTAGCATTCGATTGATGTCAGTCTAGCGATACGTAATAATTTGGTGGATATCGAGTATTTGTAACAGCGTTTATTGAATATCTATGTCTATTTCAATATCTTTGAATTATTTGATATCTTGTTTGTGATTATAAAAAAACCGGCCAAGTGCGAGTCAGACTCGTGCCCTAAGGGTTCTGTACCTATCTACCATATGATATGATATACTAAAAGCTTTTGCTCTTTGACATTAAAAACTCCGCGACCATCCAACTTGACCCCTCTTTTATAAAAAAGTTCTTGAAACGGGAGCTCACCTTAATTGGTTACTATTAGTTGTGAGAAAAATTTAAATGTTTAATGATTTTAGACTTTTTCTCTTTATTTGGACTGTGAGGCCTAGCTTCTTGCCAAATTTCATAATTTTAGGACAACGGGAAGTACCCTGTAGGTTTTGCTTTTTTGCATAAATGTATGGAGGTGAGGACAAAAAAAGCCATATCTTTTGATTGCGTCGCTGTAAAAAAATTAAACTATCAGATCTTGTGTGGTTTATGGATTTTAATATTCGTTATCAATTTCAACCTGATACCTTTTCTCGTTCGTGAGAAAAAGGGTATTGACAGACAGACAGACAGACGGACAACAAAGTGATCCTATAAGGGTTCATTTTTTTAATTTTGAGGTACGAAACCCTAAAAATGGTGTGAATGATCTTAATACAGTAGTGCTGTGTTATTCTTTGACTTAGCTGGACATAGGTCATAGGCCATTGGCCTCCCCTAAAGTTCTCCATGAAGACCGGTCCTGCGCTGCTCGCATCCATCGGCTTCCCGCGACCTTAACCGGATCGTCGGTCTACTTTGTGGAGGGTCTGCCAACGCTTCGTCTTCCGGAAGCAGAAGAACTAAAGTAACTGACATAGCCCTGAGAATCGCTAAATTAAAGTAGCAGTGGTAAAAATTTAAACAAAATCACAACATAATAAAGTTATGACAATTTTCCTTGTTATTCAGATATTATTTCAAAACTAAACGCCCAATCGTTTACTGTGGAGTTCTAAGTAAACAGAGACTCACAGGTAACAAGATTTGGTTTTGATAAGGCATTTGATAAAGTTTATTGCTTGGAAAGTTGTGACGCAAGAGTTTTTCAATGTTTACGCACGTCTCTCGGGGGCTAGAAGTCTATAGTGTTTGTTATAAACTGTGCGTAAGATTAACAAAGTCAAAACATCTTTCGTTCGTACAACAAGATATACCTGTCAATGTTATGCTACCTGAGAAGTATAAAGAATGTGTAAAGCAACTATGCAAGCAACAAAAATTGTATACCAATCCTGAAAGATGTGATTCTGCCCATGAAACCGAAAAACTTTACCTAAGAAACATAGGTCGAAATAAGAAAAAATATTTTTGACCTTCCATAGAAACTGAATAAGCTGATAGCTCCTTTTATTACAAGGGAGGTAAGAAATTTTTTTTCATGTTTCGACCTATGTTTCTTAGGGAAAGCTGTTCAGATTCATGGGCAGAATCACATCCCTCAGGGTTGATATACCCTTTCTGTTACACCTTGTAGATTAGATGACTATATCGATGACAAAGAGGCCTGCTGCCGTACTCCGAAGTGAAACTACTATAATATCGCGCCGATAATTAGTCTATGGTTCGGCCTTTGACAAAGAAATTCCCATACAAAGTAAATTTCCGAACGTAATTGTTGTTGTCAATCTGATAATATCGGAGCTCTGATAAAACTTCGGAGTAAGCACCCTGGTGCTCTGATAATGCAGGGAAACAAGAAGACATTGTAAAAAGAAGTAGGCCGTGCTGCAGTGGTTTCTTGCTGTTTCGTTTACGGTGTCATAGCACGATCCGAAACGGTAGTAACTAGACTCGCTCTATTTGTATTGTATTCTGCATGTTATGACTTTCAATAAGTATTCTGTATCATCCTATACTATCAAACGAGCAATATTTGTATATAAGTATATTTGCAATCGGTTTCTCGAAAACGGCTCTAACAATATCGATGAAATTTACCACACGGGGGTTTTCGGGGGCGGAAAATCGATCTAGCTAGGTCTCATGTCTGGAATATTTGTTTTCCTCGTGTTTTTAATTTTTTTTTTAAAACCGCAAATTAGACAGAAACCTACAGCGCCGGCGGCTAGCATATAGCTTGCTCACCCGATGATATTTTAATGTTATAGAGCGAAGCTCGGTCGCTCAGGTACTAGAATCTAATTTGAAGAAAATAATCAGATCTGTGTAATTCTTTAACAATAATATACAGGGCTGCTTTTTACTAACCCCTGAAGTTAAGACGTGGTTCTACCCATAAAACAAATTTTTCCATTGCAACATTGCTCGAAAATTAAAATTCCAGCCACTCATACAAAATCTGCTATCAGCTGATGCAGTTTCTATGGGTAGTCGAATTTAAATATTCGTATATCGACCTATTTTGTTCCTTAGGAAAACTTGTTCAGTTTCGTAGAATGACCCACCTCTTAAAATTTCTGAGGGTTAAAAAATGACCTTAAATTTTTGTTGCTAGTAATAATACACAAAATAATGTCGATCCTCAAACCATTTAAGCTATTAGCGTTTTTAAGACAAGCAAAACCCTTTACCTGGGCCCCGAGACAAATGGCTTTTTAGCTTTACAATAGAAAGTATTGTATGGGATTGACATTAGCTCTCACACAACATTTCGTTAGCTAATGTCAATCCCATACATTTGTATGCGATAGTAGAAAGCCGCTTGTCTTTAGGCCCTGCCCTTATCAATCAAGTAGTCCAGTCAATCTACAAAAGTTTGTATGGAGAGAGTTGCATTAAATGCACTTTAGGGGATAATTTATTAAATTACCGGTAAAAACATTCAAAAATTTTAAACCACATTAATCCCCGACATAACGTTGATATTATTAAAACCAGTATAAGGTGAACTCAACCTGTATAATATTTATATTTACCATGTAGCACAGGTCAGCTTATACCGGTACTTTTAGAAAAAAAATGTGTTTTTACAAACTAGCCGGATTTAATTATTTACAGCTTTAAATAGCCTATATTACTATTTAAAATTAATTGATCTAAATTTGCATCTAATGCAACCCCATATCGTAGATTGAATGGACATAGGGGCAGGGGAAGGGTTTTTTTTTTTTTCATAAACTTCGTAAATCGACTTCAATATTTTCACTGCAACAACGATGAAAATGAATGAGGTATTTCCTACTTGAAATATTTTACAGGTTTATCCTTTGTTATTCATTTCAAAACGTAAGTTACCTACGTAATAATTAAATAACAATTTCAGGCTAAAATAAACCTGATACAGGAAAAATATAAAGATGAGTCAATAAATTATAAACAAAATATACTTCGTGGCAGTCGGTGTCAACTAAACCGAAAGAAACTAGTATTAAGGCAATTCTCACAGTGTTTTTCAAATTTAGGCATTTTTTGAGACGATATAAGTAGGTCGTTATTTCAGACATAAATCTGAAAAAAATATATGATGAGTATCCATGTTTAAGCTATAGTTTGTACATTTACTTTTTCAAGATATTTCAAAATACCTCAAAAAATAAAATAAATTCCAAAATCACACTAAATTCGATATTTTTCCTAAACGGATGAATAAATTTACCAAATTTTTACAGGAAATTATTTTTTGTAATTTGGTTGTCAAACTGTACATACCGTTATAAAATCAGTCATTGTCTTGATATGTAAATTCAAATTTATCTCAGTCTGCACGACCAATTAGTCTAAAAAGAAACAACACAAAACTAAAATAATGTGAAAAAATTATTATTTTTAAAAATAATAAAATTATTATAATTATTATGTGTAAATAATGTGTAAAAGCTTTAGCATCATATATTGATGGATACTTAAGAAAAAGGTTTAAAAGCAAAAAGCAGAGGTAAATTTTGATTTTTTTTTTATGGCTTATAAATATATTTAATCGTGTTTCAGAGTCGGCCATCTTCTTGGATAGATGCTTAATTATCACTTTTTTTTTCACGGCCATATATTCATCACTTTTCGTTAAAAACCTGCTCAAGTGAAGCGTATTTAGCTCTGAACCAAAATATTTGTTATCTGTATCCGTGATAATTTCACTAATTGGCAACTTGTTCAAGCACTTGACTGAGATTACCGCGATAGCAGTTCGTGGAGTCCATCAACAAAATAATCTGAACAAATTTCACAAAAACCGAAAACTTATTCACAAGTTCACATCATCCCATGAAAGGAAAAATGCGTGGTGCTTTGGAGGGGATTTACCATAATCACCACGCTTGTAAGCGTTGCGGCTGGCGACCGCTGTTTTTGGTTACCGCAGTATGTAAGATGGAACGATACACAGAAAGATGCTGTATCATCTGGTTCATGAGCCCTCAGTCGCCTCTTACGACACCCACGGGTAGAGTGGGTTGGTACTATTCTTTGCCGGCAACACAAGGACAAAAAAATATTTACTTACTAAAAAAAATATTATAGTAACACAATAATTATTAATTAACTACTGTTAGTTACTAATTTTGTATGAAAAAGTTTTTAGTCTAGCAGGCTCAGCACGAACACCTAGATAAAAATATATCTAAAGCTAAACGTCACTTTTTGAATTATAATATGTCAATTTTCTCACGCGATTAAACGTTGACTGTAAAGGAAATAGGTGTGCGTTCAGTCACTCGGTTTTCAGAAGATGGCCCATGAAACGTTGTATCATCCTTATGTACAGTCAAAAACATGTCAGTGGAAAAAAATGTGACTCTATTACCATTCCATAAAGTCTAAAGTGTTTCTACTAACGTTGCGCCGTCAATACTGGAATTTGTATGGGACGACAAAAAAAAAATCTCATTTTTCAACCTATGTTTCTTGGGGAAAGTTGTTCAGTTTCATGTCCTAAGTACCATAATACCATATAGGTTCTCAAGTATAGAGACATTTCAAAATCCACTCGAAAATTAGAAGCGCTCTCTACACCTTGTAAAGGACGAAAAAGAAACAAAAAAATGATAAAAATAGATAAAAATGACAATAAGCTCTAAAATTCCCAAAAAGTTACATTAACATTAGATTTACATTAGCTAGTATCATTCATATCTACCTAACATAAAAATACCAAAAAACGTGCAGTACATTGGGTATCCCACACTAGGTCAAGCCTGTATCATGGGTAGCCTGAACGAAAAACAGGTAGAAAAGACACAAAGATACGTACCAGTAAAGTCAAGAGCACGTCAAGGTTGAAACATTGGACTTTGTTCTTATTTCTATAGACATAGGGGCTAGAGTCGTACTACGAGTGTCAAGCTTGACCTGTTGTTGACTATACTTGTTTTCCACTTGACCGACAACGCAACGCCGCGCCGCCACCGAGACGGCTTGAAGGACCAAAAAATACTTGCAACCTCTTTTAACATTGTTAATTATAAATAATAAAAAGCAATACGATAAAACTTAAATCAATCAATCAATCAATCATTTATTCAATAACAGTTTGCACTGTGTGCGAATATTCTTAAACTAATACATGCATAATAATACATTAAAACAATAATCCATAATATACTTAACACTAAAATAAATCCAATTATGTCAAACAATAAATGCAATAATAATAGTATATGGAACAAACAAAACATAGTTCGTTGTGTTGACAAAATAGAGACCCAACATTCTGTTTTTATAGCTCGTCTATTGAGTAACAATTTTTTTCTAATAATAACGCTTTCAATTTGTTTTTAAATCTATTCAAATTATCTTCGGACTTTAAATCAAGTGGCAATTTATTAAATAGAACAACAGCTTGGTACCTTTGACAGTGTTTCGCAATTTCAAGAGTTGGCGCAAACGGCATTTTTAAATCTTTCCTTCTGGTCGTCAAGCGTAACTCCATCTCTAATTCGGACTCATAAAGGTGTCTGTGCTTTAATATATCTGTCAGGAGAACCATAATATACAAACAAGGGACTGTAAGAATTTTGTATTCCCTGTATAAATTCCTACAAGATTCCCAAGGCGGGATACGTGCTATAGTTCGTATAGCCCTTTTTCGTTTCTTATTCTAAGGCACGTAAGCTATTTATTTTATTGCAGCTGTTAAATCTTGCTATTAGATTAGAACTATTCATCATCATCATCATAACATCCCATGAAATGTCCACTACAGGACAGGGAGTTCCCTCCAGAATTCTAGCTTTTGCTGGAAAAATGTGGAGGGGAAGTACCTACCATAGTCACCTCGCTTGTCAGCGTTACGGCTGGCACCATGAACCGCGATTGTAAAAACCGCAGTAAGTAAGATGGTGTGATACACAGGAGGATACTGCTGCCCATCCTCCAGTTTATAACGCTTAGTCGCCTCTTACGACACCCACGCTAGATCATATAACATCCAACTTTAAAAAACCACGAGAGGAAAGAGTATATAGAGGGTGTAAGGGACAGGTTGACAATAACTGAAAGGGCATGATCAGTCAACGTAAACTGAACAACTTTCAGTTAATGAAAAAAAATCGGTCTTTCCATACCAAAATGCAAACGTGATTGGACAGTTTGTATGAAGAGGCCATTTTTCTTTTCATTTTCAGAAAGTTTCTTCAATCGAGCAGGCAAACGTTGAGTTCCCGTCAAAAAGTCCCCAAAAAACATATTCTAGGTCGAAATATGAAAACAAATTGACCCCTCATACAATAGCGCTAACATTTGATGCAGTTTCTATTTGAGTTGATTTTTGGAGTTGAGTTTTTTTTTTTTCGTATTTCGTCATAAAGTTCTTGGGAAAAAGTTGTTCAGTTTTATGGGCGGATTCACATCCTTCAGGATTGTTATACCTTTTCTGTTACACCCTGTATGGTTATACAGGGTGTAACAGTTATAAAATAACACTTAGACAGAGATTTTGCTCGACATTTTAAAGTGAAAACTTCTTTAGCGGCGCATGGCACTTTTTTAGATGAGTAAATATTTTAAACTCGTGTCAGATGTCGCGTCAGATCTCGCGTCAGGGTGTCTACTCTCAAAGTCCGATATATCGAAACGATACTACTCGAAACATGCAAATGCAAAACTTCGCCCCTTGACAATAGAGTAGAATATTGGTTGGATGAATTTTCAAACTGCATCCGATCAATATTCTACTCTATTGTCAAGGGGCGAAGTTTTGAATTTGCATGTTTCGAGTAGTATCGTTTCGATATATCGGACTTTGAGAGTAGACACCCGGATCCGTAGCCTGATCGAAACAACGTCAACTGTCAACCGTATTGTCATTACAATACTGGTTTTTATTCAGTGACATGACGCGATTGACCCTTACAAAAAGCATAATATTAAAAAATGCAAGTTTTCACTTCTGCCGGCGCTCCCGTAGTGCAACCCGTCTATTTTTTGTGATTTTTTTATGCATAGTGGTTACTATGAATAAAAAAAAATCACAATAAATGTCAAGGAAAATCACTGTCTAAGGGCCGTTTGCACTAAACTTAAGAATCGCCCCTAACTTGTTTAGAACACTCCTACCAATACTTTGACAGCCCTTAGGCAAGAACTTGGGCGATTCTTAAGTTTAGTGCAAACGGCCCTAAGTGTTATTTATAACTGAAGAAATCAATTACGTCTTAACTGTCACGTTGGTGTAGCTGGTAGTGAGCCCCCTTATACGCCGTGGGTTGCGGGTTCGATCTAGGACAAACATTTGTCTTGTGTGATGAACACGAGTATTAGTTCTGTGTCTGAATGTTATTTATATATATGTGTAATGTATATCAGTCTCTCGTACCCATAATAATATAGTACAGGCTTTACCTAGTTTGAGTTCAGATAAAAATTGTGTGAATTGTCCCCCAATATTTATTTAATTTAGTTCTGTTCATTATTATTTTCCCCACATGGCGCCACTTTGTTTGTGAAGCGATCTATGACGTCATACAGTGTTGGATGTAGTATGTATTGCACTTTGTATGTACCACCACAAATAAAAGTAGTCTTATTAACTATACCTTACATTTTTTTTTTACAAATAAAAAATCTATTCTATAAGAATAGTATGCAAGGGGACTTATCCCAAAAAGAAATTTCTTCCAGTCAACCTTAGAGCGGCTAAAGGAGTTGATAATATTTTTTCAGAATACCGTAATTGTTCGTTTTAATACAGTGAACGTTGTGATCAAAGAATTTTAATATGAGGAAAGTATACTTTGACTGTGTATTTATTAACGTACTTTCCAAAGCACAGTAAACTCTCTAGCTGTAAAAAGCGTTCAAACTCGCTCAATTTTCGTGATTGGAAAAAATCAATTAATCAAAAAAGAAAAGTTAATGAAAGAGAAAGAATGTGTAAAGATAATGTTGAATTACAGATGTAAATTAAATCAAATGGCAATTAAACCTAAGTAAGGTAAGTGAAATTTTTACGTAATCATGATATTATTTTTTTCAAGTTATTTTGCAAACAAATTCAAAAGGAGAGCTGAAATCGTAGATAGCCGACAGCACATAAGTTTTTTGCATAAAAACATAGTCATGTAATAACCATGTAACTTTTCTTCAACAAGTTTTCAGTACAGCAATTTAATATTTCTTTAACGAAGAATAATAATAATAAAACACTCACTTAAAAAATTGCTTCAGCACCTTATGATAAAAAAATCCAAAGTTCGGAAAACTCACTTTCAACAGTCTCAACAATAAAAATCACAAGTACCTTCAAATAATTTCCATTTATTCAAAAACACAACGAAATAAAACTGTCACTTTTCAATAGAAAAGGAAATTTAAATTTCGAACGATATTTTTCACCGGCACCCGCGTTGCGCAAAGGCGTGCGCACAAGATCACCGCGTTCCTTCTACTAACTAGATTGTAGACGATTAATTCGCCTTCGCGTATGAGGCTGCAAAATCTCTTGCAATTTCAGCACGTCAAGGCGTTTTCATGAGTTAGCTACATCATTCTTGAATAATACCGAGTGACTTCTGTTATTTAAAAAGAAAAACCCTGGGGACTAATGCAATGCTTGAATATCGCAAGTGATTTTCGAGTGATTTTTGCTTCCCTTTATTTTCATATTTTTTTCATATTTATTTATTTGCATATTGTACAGTGAAAAAGGATCTTAAGTTTATGAATAAGTGCTAGTATAATAATGGTTGAGGGTGCCGCAATAATGGAGTATACAACGCTCTTGTGTGCATATTTGTTATTTTTTGAAAAAGCGCTGTATTAATCTTAAGCTACTTTAATTCTGAAGCACGGATTCATGTGGAATCATCATAGCCTGAGAGCCAAACTATTTCACTGTATGAATATTCAACAAAAATTCATATCAGCATTTTTGTTTTCGTCAAAAATTAGATTAGCTGGTCTATAAAATAATTCATTACCCAAATTTACGACCGCATGATTTATTATTTACTTTACATTTAATTACCTTAATTTTTATCTTTTTTTCAAGTATATAATCCTCCTATATTTGTAAAAGAAAAACAAATAAATCTAACAAAAAATTTGACGTACCCAAATCTCAAAGTTGCATAAGATCTATGATAAAAATGCTATCAGATCAGTTCTTCTATGCTTTTGTTTCATTAACGTCCCTTAACGTATGTGTACTAAATCCAACAAAAAAACAATATCGAAATTGAAACCTCCAGAAATTGAAATTGTACCTTCCAGTTTGAAATTTGGGTGGATTCAAAAATATAGTCTCTTAAAATTGCATTTAAAGGCCGTTTACAAAAATTTGGCTTGATATGAATTTTTTTCCCAAATGATATTAGGGTATCATCCTTTTTGGAGAAACAGATGTGTTTGATAGTGTCCTCTCCTGGAATCGGACCCATAACCTTTGGATAGACAGAACACATTTTTATTATTCCCAAAAAAAAATTTAAGTCGCAGCAGTCGTGTAAAACCGACAGTTGTTTATTCTTGGTTATCTTTGATAATATCTTTGTTTTGTGTAATACTGTGCACGTATTATGTACCAAGATAATAGTGATGAATCAGATGAAAAGACATTTGAGAGCCCGACATGATAACTTGGAAAATGATAAGTCCACCGAGTTCAGGAATAATATAAAGGTGTCCCGTGTGGTGCCGGCAAAGAATAGTACCAACCCATCTCTACCCGTGGGTGTCGTAAAAGGCGAGTAAGGGCTTATGAACCAGAGGATAGGCAGTCTTTCTGTGTATCGTACCATCTTACATACTGAAGACAAAAACTTTTACTCGTATACAATTTTTACTTTCTTAGATTTCCAGTAGAAAACGTATCGATCACGTATGACCAGTCGAAAACTATTTCTCTATTCGGGAAAATAACGACCTAAGCCTAGTCTTTATTCCGACTACGTATTCGGTGGTGATGTTTGTTGTTAGATATACAGGGTTTAAGAGACGGTGTACCGAAAACTGAAAGGGTGTGTTTAGTCAACGAAACTGAACAACTATCCCAAAGAAACATTTTTAGAAAGTGAAATTTGTTTTTGTACTCTCCATACAAATTGCTCACTCTGATCCAACAATTTGTATGGATAGATTTTTTTTTTATTTCCCAAAAATGTTTCTTTGGGAAAGTTGTTCAGTTTCGTTGACTGAGCACGCCCTTTCAGTTTTCGATACACCGTCCCTTACAATTGTATAAATAAAATAAGTACGTGTGATGTTTCAGACTGCCTACGAGCTACGACGCACTACAAAGTGATTTACAGGGTGTTATGTAAATAAAGCAATACCTCTCGGTTGGTAGCTCTGGACATGAAACTGAACAACTTATGTTCTACGACTTTTGGAAAATCCAAAAAAAAAATTTTGCTTCTTCATACAAATTGGCTCGGTCAGCTGGTCGATTTGTATGCAGAAGCAAAATTCTTTTTTGCGAATTTCCAAAAGTCGTAGAACAAAAGTTGTGTCCAGAGCTACCACCCGAGAGGTTTTGCGTTATTCACCTAACGCCTTGTATTCATATCATGAAAAAGAAAAAAATACGAAAATAAAAAACCTCTCATACGAGTACAAAATGCTCTATCAGCTGATGCAGTGTCTATACATATATGCTTTTCTTGAGAAAAGTTTTTCAGTTTCATTTGCCTACTACACACTTAGGTCTTGGCATGGCATGGATGAGGCTCTTATTATTGCAAAAATTGAAGAAGATTAGATACTCTGGATATTGGCACAACGAGATTATTTTACCTGACTGCGGCAAAAAGGAGGGTTATGATTTTGACCGGTATGTATATATTTTTGTATGTATGTATACGTATGTACGGTCAACCGCACGTCAATGGAAACATTTGCGACTCTATTGCCATGATATAAAGTCCAAAGTGTTTCTACTGACGTGATGTTGTGTGTACCTATGTTCATTTGTTTCCTCGTAACTTCTAAACTACTAATTAGTCTAGGCAACGAAGCGGATCGTTGTATGAAGACCTCCGCATTACATCCTCAGTCAATAAAACTTGGCTGGGGTACTACACTACATGAGACAGATCTTCTATAAAAAAAAAATCGGTACTTTTAATTTTTCCATACAAAAATTACAAAAATGTATGAAAAAATTTTTTTGTAATTTTTTTTTTTATATTTTTAATTTACATTTAATTCATGATTCTTTACCATCCTGTCAAATAAAATCTGCCTGAGAAATTTATGTTGGGGTCAACTGTTTCGTTGCCTACACTAAATCGTAATTTGACAAATGAGTTGTCGTTAGAAGCATCTTGATCATCCGCTGGTTATAGAATGGTCATATTAAGTTGAATGTGGACATTAAGTCAATGAATGATTAATTAAATAAATGTTTTTAATGATGCTGTGTTGGGTATCAAATAAAAGGGCTTGATTAGCACATTTCAAATATATGTCGCAGCCAGATTAATTGATTACAATTCGGCGCCGCCGCGCCGTATGTAAAATGTCGCTGTTTTGCAGTCCGCTCCGCCTACCTTTCGCTCCCCCGGGTTACAATTTGGCTGAGTACGCCGCTTTGAATGAGCACTTCGCGTTCGTCGAAGCGGCGTAGTAACGTAGTGATTTATATTCTCTTTGGTAGTAACGGCATTGCTGCATCAACTCTGCTAGACGTGCACGACACTGCGTAACTGGCTTAATGCAAAACGCAATGTATATTTTAGCGGTTTTAGCGCGATATTGAATTCCTCGAACCCGGGTTAAAAAAAAAAAAAAATATATATATATTTTTATAAATTTCCGAACGAATTGACACATAAAATGACGTCATCATTACGGTTTGTCATGTTGGCGAAACGTGTTTTTTAATTGTGCTCTTTTCGTAGATCTATTCCACGCTTTAAATTATAGAAAGAGACAGTGCTCTACATTTTTCGAAGCTTCACTCATTCTCTCTGATCAATATTTCCCATTGCTGCGCAAAATCAATTTATTTTATAATCTATGGTTGGTTGCTGCTTGCTGCTGGCTGTCTGTCATCATCAGTCAGTCAAACAAAATTGGTTTTCGATTGGTCGTCATTGAAATTGTGTGTGCGACGAATTTCATTCTTTTGTATTTAGTGAACTAGAACATTCATAATTAATTGATTTTCTATTTATGCTGGCTTAAAAGAGAAGTTATCCGCGGAAAGCGTACCTCTGTTATGCTGCTAGCAGCTTTCACCTAGTGCCCTAGAGCCGTAGACGGAAAATAGATTACAATTCACGATTGTGCAAAACATCGCCCCTCATAGTTGTGATGGAAGTTAACTTCAGCACTTTAGCGAGGCGGAAAAAGTCCGATGTGACGGCTACAAATGAGCTAGCGTTAGTAATAATAGAAGTATTGAAGTAGGAAAAGTCGTGAAAGGGAACTAGTTGGCCGCCGTTTGACGGGTTTGATGTGCGCGTGACGGTGACATGAGCACAAACAACAAGCGGCGCGGAGCTAGCGGGACCAGTTGTTCTGTGCCAGGAGTGCCGTCGCTTGTAAACGTGCCCACAGCCATGTCTGCCGACCTAGCGTCGTTGTTCGAGTGTCCCGTGTGCTTTGACTATGTTCTGCCGCCCATCCTGCAGTGCCAGAGCGGCCACTTGGTCTGCTCAAGCTGCCGCCCGAAGCTGTCCTGCTGCCCGACCTGCCGAGGCCCTCTTGGCAACATCCGCAATCTCGCCATGGAGAAAGTCGCCAGTAACGTAATGTTCCCATGTAAACACTCCAACACTGGCTGCACAGTCACTCTCGTCCACACCGAGAAGGCTGAGCATGAGGAAGCATGCGAATTCAGACCATATTCCTGTCCTTGTCCGGGAGCTTCATGCAAATGGCAAGGCGGCCTCGACCAAGTGATGCCACATTTGATGATGTCTCATAAAAGCATTACCACTCTACAAGGTGAAGACATAGTATTTCTGGCAACAGATATCAACTTACCGGGAGCAGTGGACTGGGTTATGATGCAGTCATGTTTCAATCACCACTTCATGTTGGTTCTTGAGAAGCAGGAGAAATTTGATGGCCATCAGCAATTCTTTGCAATTGTGCAGCTTATAGGTTCCCGTAAAGAGGCAGAAAACTTTGCTTATCGATTGGAGTTGAATGGGCACCGCCGACGGCTCACTTGGGAAGCGATGCCTCGGTCTATACATGAAGGAGTGTCATCGGCCATTATGAACTCAGATTGTCTTGTGTTTGACACATCCCTTGCTCAGCTTTTTGCTGATAATGGAAATCTTGGAATCAATGTCACAATTTCTATCGCCTAATTTATGCCAGTCTTAATATTATTATAGTCACTACTGCCCTTCTCAACTATTATTGACTATTATTGCCTGTTTTAAAATTATTATTATATATTTCTGTACTGATATAGACCTATTTCATTAACTGGTTTAAATTTTAATTCAATTACATTTTTATGTTAATGAAATGATACCAAGGAAGAAAGTTTTATGAAAAACAAGTGATACTTGCTCCAAATTACCTTATCTTAGACCTTTTTTTTAGTTTGAGATCAGGTGCAAGAGCATTCCCAATTAAATATTATGTTTAAAAGGAAATACCTATTTATTTTGTAAATTCTGAGTAATTTGACATTGGTATTGGAAACATTTTGTATTTAATTTTAATCAAGTTAATATCAAGTAAGCTAAAAAATGATTACTTTTCATTTTATTTTGTAAATGTGTGTTCATCTTTAGATATAAGTAGTGAAAAGTTGAAATTATTTGGAGTGGACAAGTTTCGGATGCCTTGAGAATGTAGTTTTAAATCACAATAATTTAAATGACCTCTCTTGAGAGTAAAGTGATTATTCTATATTATTTCATACAAAGAACAAAATGATGGTAACTTACATTAATAAATTATATATATATACATAAGAGGGTTGGTACTTTGTATATGTATAAGAAAGTATGTATGAGCAATTGACTATTCTTGAATTGGTGTGCTGGCATTGACCAAGTTTTTAACTATTTATGTATGATTGCTGCTTATATATTGTCTTAGATGTTAGCCTAGCCTATATTTTAAATGCCTTTTGTACAGAGGGAAAACAGATATTCCTGCTTACGATCCTACCCTTAATTAACTTTGGCAAAATTGTCCATAATTATGCATGTAACTATTGTGATTTTCATTGTTTTAAATCCACAGTTTTATTTGTTGAAAATGAACCTATAAGTTTTTAAGTATTCTGCATTATTTTCCAAGTTGAAAAGTACTAATAGATTATTAACTTTAATGGACTTCAAAGATGAGATAAAACAATTGTTATTTAGTCATTTGCATCTCAGAAAATAATACAGAATTATTAAGAGCAAAAACTTATAGGTTAATGTTCATCAAATGTATAATAATTACCTTTTCTCTCGGTTAGGCATTTTCACAAAGCTTTTTAAAAGATAAAACCCCTTTAAAACTATTTCTGACACTAAGTATCAGCAACAGCTTTAAAGAAGTTTTAACTTCAAAGCATTTGTGGTTTAGGCTGATCAATTTATAAGACTATTTTAATGGTTTAGTCAAGCCAGCCACTTTTTACCACTTATGTTGTAATCTATATTATTGTTTGTCTTCTTTTATATAACCTTTGGCATGTAAAAGAAGCTTACAGTTGCTCTAATATGATCTTAGTAAAAATGTTAGTTTTAAATAGACTTGTTTTATTTTTACAAAGCACTACTTTTAACATTATTGTGGGTACCTAAACAATAATTTAATTTGCTGTGATGAGAATGCTGGGCGGTGTGCTTAGTACGCACGGCAGCAAGCAAGCAGAAACAAAACCATTATAAGCTGAACCAGCGCTACGCTCCAAATGCCCGAAACCAGAGACCTCAAAGAGTTTCCAACGACATGCGGCCGTGTGTATTGCTGCACACTACTGAGACTACTCATAGACGCACATTGGTAACACAAGGGGAGCCAATGCACGACTTTCAAGCGTATATTACTATCCCTGTGGTGCCGGCAAAGAATAGTACAGTCTACGACAGATCAAGCTTGACACTCGCAGTACGATTCTAGCCCGTACGTCTATTGAAATAAGAGCGGTACAAAGTCCAATGTGTCAAGCTTGATGTGCTCTTGACTGTACCAACCCATCTCTACACGTGTGTGTCGCAAGACTAAGGTCTTATGAACCGGAGGATGTGCAACAGCATCTTTCTGTATGTCGTACCATCTTACACACTGCGGTCACTAACAACAGCGGTCGCCTGCCGCAACGCTTTGTTGTGACTATACGCATTTTTGCTGCAGTTCTGGAGGGAGCTCCTTGTCTAGGAGTAGATGTTTCATGAGATGTTATGGTACTATCCCTGTGAATTTCTTTTTGTGTTCTGCGCATCTACCATCACTGCTGGACTTAAACGCCGCTGGCTTTATCTAAAACAATTAGGGTGGGTTTTACCATAACCGAATATACGCATCTTCTCTCTCCAGTCTCCACCCCAATCGCCAGTGAGATAAACGTACCTACTTGATATTAACTTCATAACATAGCTTAGTAAGTACTATTTTACCATGTTGCTTAGACTGAAAATTAACTAGTTCCCCAAAAAAAAGATCATTCACAAAAAACCAGCTGATAGTACTTTTGTATGGGAAGTAAAAAGAAAATTCGTATTTAGACCGTTGGGGAAAGTTGTTAAATTTCACGGTCTAGTGCCTAGTACTTAATTTTTTTTACATTATCATAAATAATCGAAAGTTTGTCAATAACTCGGCAGGGTGTATTTTAGCCTGATGATTAAGAGGAAAATGCCTATACTGCTATAAATATGAGGTTTTATTAAATGAAAAGGTAATTTCTGTTAACACAGCTTTATTCATATAATATTTTTATGTAACCCCCGACGCAAACAGAGAAGTGTTATTAGTTTTTACTGATATCTGATTATTGATGTACAATTGCAAAGGAAATTCCAACAAAACCAAATAACAATAAAATTGAGAAACAAAATAATATTTGACTTAGCACCATTAAATCAAAAACAGCAACAATGGATCCAAAATCCATACTCCCTACTTAAAATAATAATAATAATTAATCTCTTGCAAGAAAAAATTGGCTATGCATTACCTATATAAATTTGCCAACGATTTAGTGTTTGCTACTCTGTGGTTGCAATGGCGAAGGCAATAGGCACGCAGCCGTAGGAGACTCATTGTCATCCAAAATTGATGAACCCTCAGGTTTTGCACTTGCACCAAACGGATCAGTTTGCTTAGGGTCTATATTAATTTTAAACCCTGAAAATGGGTCTTTTGGTGGCTCTGGACTGAAAGGATCCTTAACTGGAACCGAAACTCTAATTCCACTTGAATGTGGTATAGGAGAAAACGGATCATGTTGCCCTAGTTGCGTAAAATCTTTCTTTTCTGTTCCCATTGAATCTTTGTCTGATTTTATGGGACTGAAGGGATCTCTATGTACGACTTCGAAGGGGTCTGAAGTCTGATTCTTCGAGTTAACCAGACTAAACTCGTCAAATGATTCCAAGATGGTACTGAAGTCTGCATTCTGCGGCGCAAAAGGGTCAAAGTTCTTCTTCAAACCTTCAGGACTGAACGGATCTTTGGCTTCTTTCGGTGCGTCTTCAGCTATGCTGTTATCACCGCTGAAATCTGACAGATCTATGTCATAATTTATATTACTTAGACCAGGAGCCAAGTGCTCGCTCACAAAGTCATCTGGGGTCATTAATTCGTCGATAGAACGGGAGTCAAATGGTGTAAACCCAAGAGGTGATGGTGTGAGAAGTTCTAAAGAGTTCGATTGTTTTAAATCCCAGGATTGTTCAAGATTTTGGTGTGATTTAGAAGGAGAAGGTTTCTCGATCTCTTCAAAACCGAGAATAGTTAACTTTTCTTCTTTTTCTTCCTCTTTTCGTTCTGTTTCTTGCGGTTGGTCAACCTGGACTGTTGGTTCTTGAATCTTTTGTACTTGTGGTTCTTCTGGAATGTCTGGTATTTTTTCTTCGGGTGTGACATCAAAGTCGATTAGTGGTGTGGTGTTTTTGAATTTTCCGAAGCGTGGTAGCTCCCGCCGTGGTAGGATTTCGAGTGGGGTTTTAGCGAGGACGTCCTGAACTTTCTTTGTGATTTGCTCCTGTGGATAAAGAAGCGTTATCAATAATTAAAAACGACTAAACAAAGAATTGATAAGATAAAATAAAAATACTATATTCAAAGCTTTGCAATGCCATCTATTAACGTCAGTGGCAAATTTTATCTGGTCTAAGCTTGGATTAACTAATAGTGGAGCGTTGAGAAATAGACTGTTAGGACAAAGGAAATGCCATAGCCATCTCTCCTCCACTATTTCGCTACAAGTAGGACAAGAACCCATCGATCAAGATGGCTTCAAGGTCAACTGATCCCACAACCCGCTAAGCCCGCGGGCTCTGTTAACCACCTTCTGTATATTTTTCATGGTCAACTCGACCCACCGGGACCGTCACTCAGCCTGTGGGTTCAGTCGACCACTTCAAACCCCTGAAGGTACAACTTAGCCCAAGGGCAAAATCTACTCTACTTTAAACTTTAATCTACTTTTTACCATTTTCATAGTCAACCCAGCTTACAATGCCTTCACGCAGCCCGTGGGCTGGGCACAGCCTCGCTACGCACGCGTGTTTGTAGGTAACGATCTATGATTTTGATGACAGACCTGTTATTCAGGGAATAGATATTAAAATAAGCCGACGGAAAATATTGCTGCCGTTTTAAATTAAGGTAAATACAAACTCCTGTGCATAGCCGAGCTAAGCCCAGGACGGGCTGCGTGACGGAAATTGTAAGCTGGATCAACCGCGAAAATGGTAGAAAGAGGTTGATTTTGCCCACGGGCTAAGTGGTCCCTTCAGGGGTTGGAAAAGTTCGACTGAGCCAGGGGCTAAGGACGGTCCCGGTGGGTCGAGTTGACCACGAAAAAAAAAACAAAGTGGTCAACTGAGCCCGTGGGGTCAGTTGACCCTGAATCCAATCAAGACATACACGTTGTGTCATATACTATCGCTTCCAAAAATTTACTTGCAGCACGATTTTATTAGGGAAAAATAAATCTGTTGAATACTAGTCAAGTGGTCACGCACGACAACTTTTTTGTATGGGAAGTCGAAAACATTTTTTTTGTTTTTTTCGGGAAGTATGCTTTTGAATCACGGCGATGCGTGAGTAGAACCAATAAAAAATCACATTATATTTTTAGGGTATCTTTGAAATAACAGATTATTATTTAAAAAGCAGATAAATACATATTATCAAAATCACGAAACTGAGCACGTCAAATTGTATTATGGTTATCTGTGATACAGGTGTTAGTCGTATTTCTAAATCTTTGATATTAAAAAAAAATCCGTATCTTTATCATCCGCTTAGAAACAACGTTTGTAACAAGAAACTACTTTAAGAATAGGGCTTTATACATACAGGGTGTAAGAGACGGTGTACCGAAAACTGAAAGGGTGTGCTCAGTCAACGAAACTAAACAACTTTCCCAAAGAAACATTTTTGACCAATGAAAAAATTTTTTGATCTCTCCACACAAACTCTTCGATCAGAGTGAGCAATTTACATGGAGAGGTCAAGATTTTCTTTCATTACCAAAAAGTTTATTTGGGAAAGTTGTTCAGTTACGTTGACTGAGCACACCCTTTCAGTTTTCGGTACACCGTCCCTTACATGTATTTTGCACGCTGGAAACGGCAGAATATGTTGAAATGATAATTAAAATTCAAGAACGCAATATTATTGTATTAACACTTAAATAGCAAATAAACTCTGGCCTCAAACGACACTCTTATTGGGGTTCGGTCACTTTTTCTTCTCGACGAGCAATTTACTTTAGTATCTTGTGTTTTTCGTAAATAGTTTGGCAGTGAAAGCTGGGTACGGCAGTGAAAGCTGGGTATGGCAGTGAAAGCTGGGTATGGCAGTGAAAGCTGGGTACGGCAGTGAAAGCTGGGTATGGCAGTGAAAGCTGGGTATGGCAGAAAAAGCATGAAAGTAGAATTAATGCAGTAGAAATGAGAGCGTTGAGGAGTATGATTGGTGTGAAATTGAGCGACAGGATTAGAAATAGTGTGATAAGAGAACGTTGTGGCGTAAAAGAAGACGTAGTGACTAAAATTGAGAAAGGGATGCTGAGATGGTTTGGTCATGTAGAGAGGATGAATGAAGGAAGATACATACATACATACATAACATCACGCCTCTTTCCCGTTGGGGTAGGCAGAGACCACAGTCCTCCACCTGCTACGATCTTGACATACTTCCCTTGCTTCCTGTACTTTCATCAATCCTTTCATACATGCTCGTCGGTTTAGGGTACTTTTAACCTGGCCTTTATTCAGAACGTCCTGAATTTGGTCCTGGTACGTTCGCCTAGGCCTTCCCCTTCCAACGTTTCCATTCACTCTCGCCTGGTAGATCTCTTTCGTCAATCTTCGTTCATTCATCCTCTCTACATGACCAAACCATCTCAGCATCCCTTTCTCGATTTTGGTCACTACGTCTTCTTTTACGCCGCACCGTTCTCTTATCACACTATTTCTAATCCTGTCACTCAATTTAACACCAATCATACTCCTTAGCGCTCTCATTTCCACTGCATTAATTCTACTTTCATGCTTCTTCTGCCATACCCAGCTTTCACTGCCATACATCAGTGTTGGTACCAAAACTCCCCCATGAACAGCCAAACGAGCCTTGTGAGACACCTTCTGACTCCTCATAAAGGCGTGCAGGGCACCATTCACCATGTTTCCAGCATTCACTCTTCTTTCAATATCACTTTCACACTTTCCATCTCTCGTAAACTTTGAGCCCAGATACACAAACTCCTTCACTTGTTCGACTTGTTCTCCATCTATTAATATAGTACACTCTGTCATACATTCTTCTCTTTCAAGTACCATTACTTTAGTCTTGCTTACATTTACTTTCATTCTTTTCCTGTCCAAAGCCACATTCATCATTGTTACCATCTCCTGCAACTCGTCAGCAGATGACGCAAGTACAACTTGGTCATCAGCGTAGAGAAGACATTTGATGAGTAACTCATTCATTCTCAGTCCACACATACTCTCTTTCAGATCAATCAAACAATTATCCATGAACAGGTTAAACAGCCAAGGTGACGCTACACATCCCTGCCTAACACCTTTTTCGATGCTAAACCATTCAGTGTACGCCCCGTTTATTCTGACACAAGCACTGGAATCCTCATAGAGAGATTTCAGTGCTTGAATCAGATGACCGTTTACCCCATACATAGACAATGCTGACCACAATTCATTCCTCACCACTCGGTCATAGGCCTTTTCCAAATCCACGAACGCGCAGTAGACTTTTTGGTTTTTAGCCAAAAACTTTTCAGCTATGCACCGCAAGGAAAAGACCTGATCTGTACATCCCATTCCCTTTCTAAAACCCGCTTGTACATCCCATATTTTATCGTCAGTATCTTTCATCACTCTTTCAATCAAAACCTTTGCATACAGTTTGCCGACGACACTGAGAAGGCTTATCCCGCGATAATTTTTGCAGTCCTGTTGTGACCCTTTTCCCTTGTACAGCGGCACAATCTCAGCCTTGCACCAGTCACCTGGTACTTGGCCGTTCGTCCAACACAAGTTGAAAAGGCGGTACAACTGACTAGCCACAATGCCTCGCCCAGCCTTCAACATCTCGACCGACACTCTATCATACCCAGCTGCTTTACCTGATTTCATACTTTTCATCGCTTTCATAATCTCATCCATACTTATCTCACTTACACAATTCTCCTCTTCATTCTCATTCATTTCCACAGAAGACCTAGGTTCGCTGGCCTCTGCTTTTTCTCTCTCAAACAGACTTTCAAAATATTCCTTCCACCTCCTCAGAACACATTCTTCACCTTTTATAATACTTCCATCCTGGCTTCTGATTTTACTCAGCTCCGATGTTTGACGAAAGAGATCCACAAGGCGAGAGTGAATGGAAACGTTGGAAGGGGAAGGCCTCGGCGAACGTACCAGGACCAAATTCAGGACGTTCTGAATAAAGGCCAGGTTAAAAGTACCCTAAACCGACGAGCATGTATGAAAGGATTGATGAAGGTTCAGGAAGCAAGGGAAGTATGTCAAGATCGTAGCAGGTGGAGAACTGTGGTCTCTGCCTACCCCGACGGGAACAAGGCGTGATGTTATGTATGTATGTATGTATGTACTTTGTACACACCTCGAATCCTAGCGCATCACTGGCCAGTTTGTCCGCCCTTGTTATGACGTCATGCGCATCTTGTAACAGTTTTTGCGCCAACGCGCGCTGTTCGTCCGCCTCGCGCGCTGCCCCGCATAAAGACAAAGCGCAAGCCTGTGAATAAGATAAAAGATAAGATCTTTTTTTTTTGTTTTTTATGTAGTTTTTGTAACTTGTTTATATGCGTGCAATACACTGCAGAATCCTGTATGATGTAGATTTCGTCAAATGGTTGTCTGGAAGAGATCACTTTTATTGATAAGACCGCCTTTTTCCACATTTCGTAACTCGTTATTTGTAAATGTTACTTTATAAGTTATAATAAAGTGTTATTCATTCATTTATTCATAAAAGAAAAGAAATTATGTGAAACAAATATATAAGCCACCTTCCGCAACAATGATGGATGCTATGTACTCACTGTGCACCGCCCGCCCGCCCGCAAATAAATGCGCATGCGCAGGCAACTGCAACACAGCAACCACCCAAAAAACACTCTACGTGTTTGGCACTGGTCGGTCTAACATCTCCTGAGGATGCCTCGTGTAGAGGCGAAACACGTGTAGAGTGTTTTTTGGGTGGTTGCTGTGTTGCAGTACTTGCAGTTGCCTGCGCATGCGCATTTATTTGCGGGCGGGCGGGCGGTGCACAGTGAGTACATAGCATCCATCATTGTTGCGGAAGGTGGCTATATATTTGTTTCACATAATTTCTTTGAGATGGACTTCCGCAAAGTAACGCCTGATTCTATTAACTACATAAAAGAAAAGTTTCATATCCCGCCATCAAGTACGTTGGCACAAAACCAGTATAAGCTGAACCAGCGCTACGCTTCAAACGCCCGGAACCAGAGACCCGCTCAAGGTGAAAGCGTTTCCACCGACGTGCGCCCGTGTGTACACTTGCTAGAAAATTAAGTCAGAAAATCTTTTTCTTTATTTCCATGTAGTTTGACCGTAAGAAATAAATTTCACATCACAAAAATAAACTTATTCGTGCAATATGGCGCGGTTCTGTTCAGTGGTCTTCGTAGGCCTAGTAGCTCTTTTTTATATTGGCTGTAAAAAAGTACAATGATACTTCTAAGAGGTAATTCTACATCACTAAATAGATTGTATTAAAAAATTACTATTTACTTAAAAAAAATTGTTTTAGCTCAAAAAAGTACGAAGATCCTTCTAAAGGGTAATAATTCTACATCACTATAAATTGTATAAAAAATATTTAAAAAATATCTTTCTTTTAATGTTGTTTAAGCTCAAAAAGAAGTGCAGCGCCTAGACCTAGAGGGTTGAATGACCCCTATGATCAGCTGGTGATGCAGACAAAAATGTTATTTGTTATAATATTTAGTCACCAGCAAGAACCTATCCATTTCTATAAATAACTATCATGTAATTCGAAGGAAAATCAAATTTCGTGATCACCCAAAACATAAAAAAATATTTTAAATAAAGTATTTTCTTAAATATTTTTTTTACATACTATTAGTGATGTAGAATCACCCTTTAGAAGCATCATCGTACTTTCTTCACACTCTGTATACAGACGTTAGATTTAAAGGAATATTCCGCCATAGTATGTGTTGCCGTTGCGGCCGAATATTAAAAAATATAACAGAAAATAAATTATGTCCAAAGTCAAGTCAAAGTCAAAATCGTTTATTCATTGTTGGATATTAATATCTCTTAATGACGTCAGCTAAACTACATCGCTTCACAAACAATGTGGCGCCATAGTGGGAAAAAAAGACCCGACAATAAAAACCCACGCGCTCTTTTAAATATGTTTTGATTATACAACAAACATAAGTGAGTTTTAATTTTTAATTTGCCTGTTAGAACCGTAGCCTAATCCCATGGATTATTCTCTTGTAGATAATCTGATATTTTATAATAACCCTTCTTATATAAACAAATAAACAAAAGTCAAGACTTTTTATTAATACTTTTGTAATTTATGTAGAGTGGACTGGCATGTGTACATAGACATCCCATAGATCCATAGTAATCTTAAATACCCCCTTTACATTTATAGATTTGAGTACAAGTTATTACCAGCGACTTGGTCCTCAAATAATCAGCTAATGGGCGCAAGTCGCATGGGAAACATATGTGTAAGGTACCTCGAAACTTGGCTCATAGACAGGGATAAGGTCAATAAGTAAAAATAAAAAATACGAATTTTTTTCGGTTGCAAATAATAAAGTTAAAGATTTATTTTGTTTTTGTCAAATATCGATAGGTCGTATGGCAGAATGAAAAGTAGCCATGGCCAGTTTAAAAAAAAACTGACAACTGTTCTAAGTAGTCGGTTTATACAGCTGTTAGATTTTTTTATGATAGGCAATGACTACTCATCACATTCTGCCATACGACCTATCGATATTGGACGAAAACGATTTTTTTTTATAACCTCGTCATTTATGGCAAAAAAAAATTGGTATTTTTTATTTATCTTTAATGATCCTATTCCTGTTTATAAGCCAAGTTTCAAGGTACCTTACATATAAGTTTCCCTTGCGAATTTTATGGGCAGATTATCTAATTAATCTATACTTAGCCTATTTTGTTTTACTGACACTTAAAAATTCATCTTACCCAAGAGCTGCCTCCGATGGTGGCAGGCATGGCCATGTAACATTCGAACTCCTTTTTGTCCATGTTCAAGGACTCCGCTGTCAGATTTTCGATGAACGAAACTGCACAACACTGCAATAAATACATACATACATAACATCACGCCTTGTTCCCGTCGGGGTAGGTAGAGACCACAGTTCTCTAAATACAATATAGTTATTAATTTCATACATAGTACACCTATTTCATACATAGTACACGCATCCCGAGCGGTGCCGGCAAACAAAAATTGGTTTGAACAAGATCTAGTAAGTAGTTTTTTTTTAATACGTCTTAAATCGTAAACCGCAATTTACCTTTCATTCAATCAACTCCAATATAAAAATATAAAAAAAAAAAAACATTTAATTTCATAAACATAAACCTTATGCATAAACCGTGAACCATTATTTTCTAATAATAAATCTGTAATAGGTGCCTAAGTAAGTAACCAATTAAGGTGAGCTCTTTTTTCGTTCGGCGAGCTCGAGGCGAGCTCGTTTCAAGAACTTTTCTATAAAAGAGGGGTTAAGTTGGATGGTCGCGGAGTTTTTAAAGTCAAAGGACAAATGATTTTCGTATATCATATGGTAGATAGGTACGGAACCCTTAGGGCGCGAGTCCGACTCGCACTTGGCCGGTTTTTTTATTAATTGTCAAATTGGCAGTGATTAGCATCTAACCAATAGTCTTTATCTTCAAGGGATGAAGTTTTGAATTTGCATGCTTCGAATAGTATCGTATCGATATATCGAGAGTAGACACCAGAAGCAGGCCTTTACCCAGCAGTGGGACATATAATGGCTTCGAAAAAAAAATACCTTTCTTTGAAATCAACTTTATAAATATTCATTTGAGTTCATGATTGAAAGCTAAATTATTTAAATGTAAAATTTTAGTTTGCGCCCAGGAACTTTGACCTAAAGTTTATATGGCTATCGACCTCTGAACTTGAATCGGGCAGAATTCAACCCACGGCATATTTTTATTTTATTACTTATGCCTCATTTAATTAATTTTTATAGCAAACTTTTGTTCTTGTTTTTTAAATTCTTTAAATCACAGTGGAAATTACATTGAACTGATCAACGTCACTACTCTCCGCCCCCCTTGCAATCCATCCCAAACCCCCGCGCGCACCCGACCGCGAGATTCTTGTGGTACTTCTGAGGGCCTTTTGAACATGTATGTATGTATGTATGTATGTATGTATGTATGTATGTATGTATGTATGTATGTATGTATATATGTATGTGTGTATGTATGTATGTATGTATGTGTGTATGTATGTATGTATGTGTGTATGTATGTATGTAGTATCCGAGGTGCGGCGTTAGTCATGGAATATTTTTAATTCATGCTATAATTTAGTTCGTTCGTGTGGTGCCGGCAAAGAATAGTACCAACCCATCTCTACCCGTGGGTGTCGTAAAAGGCGACTAAGGGCTTTTGAACCGAAGGATGGGCAGCAGTGTTCTTCTGTATCATACCATCTTACATACTGCGGTCATCAACAACAGCGGCAAAAAACTAATTACTAACAGTCGTGGTGACATGGTACAGTCGACGAAAGGTCAAGCTTGGGTGCGACTCTATCCCTTACGTCTATTGAAATAAGACCGGTACAAAGTCCAATGTGTCAAGCTTGATGCGCTCTTGACTGTACTTCCCCTCTACATTATTCCAAAAATAGCTGGTATTCTGGAGGAAGCTCCCGGTATTACGGTGGACGTTTCATGGGATGTTATGACGATAGTTTAGTACAAAAACAATGGGATTACTCTTGACCTCGATCTAGTTTTCAGGACAGCGACGAGGTCTACGATGGAACGAGCTTGCCCAGAAGAAGCCTATTCACTCGCGACTTGAATACATTCAGGTTATATGGGTCAAAATCAGAGAGGTGAGCATTTTCGGTTTTCAAATATCTGACAAATTAAGTTTCATTTCAAAGAAAACTAACAAGAGAATTCTGTTGTGTCATTTATCATGAATGTTCTCTGTGAAGAGGCACGCACAAAAATATATATTTTCGAAATTCTACCTCTTAATAAAAATTTTGCCTGAGTCATTTCGGGAACATTATTAAACAAATTTTAAATAATAATATAACTGAAGTATTAAAGAATCACCTTCAATAAATTGTAATAAACCTGTTCCTCAATTGGAAAATGTTGGTAAATTGTATATTTTTATAATCAAAATGCTTATTTTTTCAAATTACTCCCATAAATTTTCAATTGGTGTAAATTCTGCTCCAAAATTTCAATTTATTTTATATATTCTTGCGCTACGTGTAATAATAATAATATAAATACAAAAATTCAAATGTCATTTCATGTTGTATATGCAAGATTCATCTATAACGTTACTTATTTGTGATTTATTTGCCGTTTTTATGACGTTCCCGAAAATTATAGGGGTGTTCCCAAAATGACGGCGAAGTTACCTAAATGACGTTGACGTTCCCTAAATGAGCGCAATACCCGTTTTCCGACATATTTTATGCATGAAAATAATATACGTTTACAGTATTATAACTTTATTTGTACTTAAGGATTGAGGAACATGAGTATCAAATGTTAATCTTAAAATCTAATAATAAACTTAGTAGTTTTAGTCAACAAACATAAGATATTAGGAACAAAATGTTAATATCACACTCATTAAGATTACTTGCATATCAATGCTTAAAATTAAAATCGAACAACTGAGGTGTCAGCGACTGCAACGTATCTGTATTTAATTTTTTTTATTTTCAGTTGGTACATTGACTAGCAAAAATGTCTTTGGGCGTATTAAGTTTAGATGCAAGTTCTCCTTGTCTTCGCCGTACGATGTACCAGCACCGATATCGTCATTCTTTCCATGAAGTTTATCTGAAACTGTTTGGAGATTCTCATCATCTGAAGTGTCTGATTCAGATCCGTATACGGCGTCGTAAATGCTTTTTCTATTGGGATGAAGAGGATTCAGAAACTCTCGATTCATTTCAATGTCTACATCTAGAATTTCTGACGGCGCTGGACTTTCTTTTTCTCCATCTTCGACTGAAAATGCCTGCAGTTTAATTTCTCGCAACAATTTAGAAAATTGATACAGTAGTATGGTCACATCAGAAGCATTCTGCCAGGCAACCTTAGTAACATTCATGATTCCGGGGATAGCATCCATCTTTTCAGGTATTAAGTTTTTGATTGCAACTATTTCATCGTCGGTGACTTCATGGAGTAAAGACTTGAACAGTTGAACTTGTTAGTGAACGGACAAACTCGGCAGCTGTATTGACATCGTTTCCTCGTAATACATGGTTATCAGCAGTTCTTTTTAGCACTCCTCCTACGCCATCCATTGGCCCCTTACCATGACCTGGTTCACTGAATGTCCACGTTGAAGCAGTTATTTGCGGAAATTGGTCCATTAAGGTTTTAATCAGGTTTTGTTCAGGTGTCATGTTGTCTAAAAACTTGCGCTTCCTTGCATTAGCCTTTTCACGAAGCCTTTTATAAGCTATACTGTCCTGTATTAATCGTTTTTTCGACGTCCTTTTCTTTTCATTTTTATCGTTTTCCATGTTACTCGTACTAAATGGATACCTAAAACCAAAATTTAGAATGGTTATGCTTTTTAAACGACTTAGAGTGTCATTTTGTTCACAGATTGTCATTTCGGGAACGGCCGTCATTAAAGAGAACGTTCCCGAAATGACCGTTCCCGAAATGATTATTCGATAAATATTTTCATGTCACGCTTGACGCCGCCATGTTAGACATTGAGTTTAGAGGTTATGTCCAAGTGAGCTGAAATGTTAATCAGAATTTTGCAAAAAATATGCAAATTAACGAAAAACTAATCATCAAACAGCGTTACCGTAGTGACAGGGAATTAAAGTACGCTACACAAATATCAAATTAAATGGTAACTTACCAAAAAAAACAATTATTTTTTTCCGTAAACACGACACACGCCACTTACTTTGTCACGCGAACTTCACACTGCTACTCCCTAACGCCACCTAGGCTATTTTGTTTTAACTACGTCAACCAATATCAACCGTGCTCACGGAATGATTTGATAAACGTCAGACAGCATTTGAATAGCCAAAACAGGAAGAAATTAAAATGATAAGAAATAATTTTATACATATATTCTTAATTTAATTATTTTCAAAGTTAATATCAAAATATGACATTTTTATATCCTAATTGTATACATTTTTGAATTGTCTAAACTACGAAACATGGTATAAGGATGCGTTCCCGGAGTGACTATTTAGGCCTTATTTTGTTTAAAATCAACTAAAACATTATATAAAAAATAAAATATGCTAAGTGCCTTGTAATTATGCACAGTACCTATATTATGAAATAAATATTGTAGTAAAATCATCTTATTTTATTGAGAAAAACATTGTCAGAAGCATAATGCTCACCTCTCTGATTTTGACCCATATGAACTCGGGAACACAGACGCAGGCAGAGACGGTATACAACGTGTTAATGGAATAAGCGAAACCCTAATACACCCCAACTGATTTTTATTTAAATAAATCCATTCCCGTAAAAAAATCTTAAAAAAAGATTTTTTTTCTAGATATTGTTATTTTAAAGTTTCATCATTGTTCTAGTTTCATCGTTGTTCTAGTCCGCGCACTCCGCGCACGCCACGCCCACTTCCCTCCCCTCCTCACCGCTCATGAACCGCGCGACGCCGCCGTAAGCGCGCGTACCCACAGAAATATTTAGAATAGAAGCGGCAAAAATTTAAATAATTAAAAATAATAAAAAAATTACCCGTATCAAAAACCCGTGAAATTGATTCTACTCTCGATTCTGAACAAACTATTTTCTCAGTTTCGCTTATTCCGTTAACACGTTGTATAATACATACATAACATCACGCCTTATTCCCGTCGGGGTAGGCAGAGACCACAGTCCTCCACCTGCTACGATCTTGACATACTTCCCTTGCTTCCTGTACTTTCATCAACCCTTTCATACATGCTCGTCGGTTTAGGGTACATCGGTTTATAATTGTAAATGCTCACCAAATTGGTGAAGTAGTAACCTCCCTCGCCGGTCATCAGCCGCTGAGCGTTGCAGAACCTCGTCACGAAGTTTATGTTGCTCACCAGGCGAGGTGGATTCGCTTTGAGGACCTAATACGGACAAATACATAGGTTGTAAGTTACAGGTTTCCGAAAAATTAAAGAGTATGGTAACAACTTTTAATGAATAAAGTTTTTAGCAAGTGAAAAAAATCGGCCTCCATATTTATTTATTATTTATTTTTTATATGGGAGGGGTGAGTGGACATCATCCGTGTGTTGCCGCCAAAGAATAGTACCAACCCATCTCTATCCGTGGGTGTCGTAAGAGGCAACTAAGGGCTTATGAACCGCATCTTTCTGTGAATCGTACTATCTTACATAGGTACTGCGGTCACCAACAACAAAGGTCGCCGACCGTAACGCTAATAAGAATGGTGACTATGATAAATGACCCTATGATCAATCAATCAAAAAATCAATCAAAATGTTTATTTGTAACTAAGTCTTAATATACTGTTCTGGTTTTGGGAACTCCCTTTAAGTATATTAATACTTGTGTTGGGAGACCCCACTCTTCCTAAACGTCTGTTACTAACAAACATCAATTTACTATTAAACGGAATGAAAAATATAAAGAAAAAGTAATAAATCAAAA
Organism: Athrips mouffetella; assembly: GCA_947532105.1. NCBI lineage: Eukaryota > Metazoa > Arthropoda > Insecta > Lepidoptera > Gelechiidae > Athrips > Athrips mouffetella. The sequence goes on from OX383967.1 coordinate 28,493,182, forward strand.
GAAGTTACAGTATGTATGTGTACATGTGCGTGAGAGTGTGTGAATAGGTGTGAGTATATACTATGAGTTCGGTAGCTCCCTGTGTTACAGTGGACGTTTCATGTGATGTTATTTATAGTTGATTCAGATTTCAGATTCAGATATTTTTATTCAATGTAGATTCTTTACAGAATACTTATAGAATGTCATGCAGAATACAATGCAAATAGAGCGAGTCTACAAGCGTGTATGCGTGTAAGCATTGCGGCTGGCGACCGCTGTTGTTGGTGACCGCAGTATGCAAGATGGTACGATACACACATCCACCGGTTTATAGACCTTTAGTCACCTCTTACGACACCCACTGGTAGTGATGGGTTGGTACTATTTTTTGCCGGCACCACACGGGACCACATCTACTCTATAGTAAGCTTTTTTACATAAGCTGTTGTCCTGGCCTTCCCTTCGGTCTTCAAAATGGCGTACTCACTGTGAATATGAGAGCTGGCAACAGGTCGTCAGCTGACGCGGGCGCAGTACTGCAAAGCGACAGCACATGACGGCAACAACGCCTCACTCTGGCCAGTTTCCCTCCCGGCGACATAGCACTGTCCATTCCGAGGAGTTCTATGACAAGAAGTTTTTACACAATGATTTTTAGAATCTTTTCGGGGTATAAGGTTCACGTACATTAACAAAATGGTTTACTTAAATATTAGAAACGTTAAATAAGATGCCTTTCACCGACCCAACTGTTTAGTTTTAGTCACTTCACCACCGTGTTTTAATATAACTCCTAGCGCAATCTATCTTACAAGTTGGAACTATTTAGAACTTACCGCTGATAGCTTTATACAGGAGCTGTCGACACTGAGGGTCGGCTTTATCCAGTTTGCACTCAAGATGCCTCTCGCCGACCCAGCTGAGTTGTTGTATGCGCTCCGACATAACGCGGTCTTGTCTTTCGTCGTCGGTTCCAAGTGGTGAGAATACTACTGATGGTAATCTAGGGGTGAAAAAAAAAGCTTAATTTCGTTTGAAGTTTAAAAAAGTTTCTATACAGGGTGAAAGGGAGCAGACTTCCGAATACTGAAAAGGCATGATCAGTCAGCGTCGTGAACGACAAACGACTCGTGAGTGTTATACATAATTATGTATTTCAACGAATAAACTCACGTTTTATATGGCGACAGACGGCGTTTAGTGAAACTGCCGACTTCCCTGAAGAAGATCTTCGAACAAGATCGAAACTTGTCGGTACTATACCGTATTGTTTTAGCGAATAAATGAACTTTATTATTATTATATTATAATATATAAAACGTGAGTTTATTTGTTTTAGTACATACCTTACAGCGAATAAAAATATCAGGATGTGAAAAAAATAATCGGCCCCTTCGTACAAACTGTCCAATCATGTTTGCAATTTTGTATGGAAAGGCAGACTATTTCTTCATTTCCTGAAAGTTTTATTCGTCGAAAGTTGTTCAGTTACGTTGACTGATCATGCCCTTTCAGTATTCGGAAGGCTGTTACACACCATATGTTTCAAAAGAAAAGTGTCTCCTGGAGCATACAAAATGCATATTTAAATACGGATCGGTATTACCTTTACTAAATAGAAAACATTGGAAAAAACTTAAATGCGTAGATAAAACTCACTCGTGTAGGTAAGACATGGCGTGCTTTTCGACGAAGTCTATGAGAAGTTCTTTGGTATCAGAATCCACGTTGGCGAAATGCGCTGAGGTATCCATATGCTTTATAAAGCGCTGGAAGAAATGTAAGTATGTATTTAAAGTACTAAACGCATATTGCCTAGCTACTACAGAATGTTTGCCTTCTCTATACTTTTTTTTTTCTTTTTCTTTAGGCCTCCCCTTTTTCTTTCCAATTGTCACGGTCATGAGCCATGCCCTGTCAACCCTTCATGAAGGCATCGAGATCGTCGCGTCATACTATTATAATTATTATTTTATTTTTAAGAAATGTTTAAAGACGAGCATTTGTGCACGCCTAATTAATAATTCAACTGTACGTTGGTTGTAATGTCAGTTTCTGCTCCTTTCTCTCGTTCATCATCGACTATAGTCTGACCGCAACCACTGTACCGCTGTATAGGTATGCTCACGGCGAAACGTGGGGGAGGAGGTGGCATCGCTCGTCCCCGCTCCCGGCGGCAGCTAGTTCTTACTCTTTCATTCACAATCTCCCACCTCCCCGCCAATACCTATACAGTGGTACAGCGGTTGCGGTCAGAGAGGTCAATTCGACGACAAAATCATGCCCCTCGAAAGCTTTCCTGGCGTACGCCGCCTAAATGGTTTTAGCTACATAAAAATGATGTATGATGGAATTGTTCCCCTCAAATAGTTCTAAAAAAAGATCCTCGTAAGTATGTGTCTATCTTCTAAAGAGGACTTATAAGAACCACTTTGCCGCTTATAAACAACTTCGCAACCAGTTCGAAACCAGGGTGGGTTGATAGTAACTATAAAATTGCCGAAATTTTCTTACAGATGAAGGAGATCATAATTCCTATAATTCTATAGCTATTTTTTTCATTTGTCTTATATTTAAAAATTGACTTGAAGGTTATCAATTTACGAATAAAATATAGTTTTTATTTTTAGTTTGATATATAAAATTAAAGGTTCGAAAATTGTTCGTCTTAAATATCGTCCGATTTCATCATTAGATTTGTTATATTTTTTTACAGATAGTTTTTTTGTATCGTCAATGGGCTTTCTTGAAGACAGAGATGAGGTTGACGATGGGACGAGCTTGCCCAGAAGAAGCCTATTCACTCGCGACTTGAATAGATTCGGGTTATATGAACTCGGGAACACCAGACGCAGGCAGAGAATTCCAGTCTTCAGCTGTGCGCATTATAAAAGATGTTTCAAAGCGCTTTTTGCGAATGTGCGGACAGTATTTTTCGAAAATTTAATTTATGCCCTGTGTTCCCGATCATGCTTAAAAAAAATATTGGATTTTTAATCCTTTAAAAATATGCAAAAATGTTAGTACTTACTGAAAAGTTTACCTAAAATTCGCCATACAAAACGGCAATTTCATAATAAAAGACCCAATATATTGCAACATTATTTAGTTCAAATTCTCACCTGATACTGTCTCTGCACCCTCTCAGAAAGCTCGTCAACAGTCATTACATTGGCACACTTGATGACGTCCGTGATGAAAGAGTGCGCGAACACTCGGCAGTCCCTATCCACCTGGCTAGAGAGAGATGAAAAGCGCATTCTGAACTCCCGCTTCATTCCCTCATTCACCATCGACGGGATTTTGAATTCGGGCGGCTTTTTCTCTGATGCATCATGGTGGTCGTCTGTGGAGAAATTCAAGATTATAAAGGTGGCCATTGAAATAAAAATACCCTACCTGTACAAGATGGTCATAAATCTATATTTTTCTCATTGGTCAACAGTGAAAGTGGATTTATTGTTGCTACTTTAAAGGGGTTTCTTCAATATTACTCTCAGATAAGGTTATACAGACGTTCGTTGGTATTATACCAATATCTCTGATATTACTTAAGTAGGTACACTGCATGAAAAAATCGCTTGTTTGATTTTTCCGCCATACATTCTCATACAATGGCAGGGTTAATGTAAGCGTCAATGTTTTTCTTAAAACGAATTTTTCTTAAAACTTAAAAGGAAAAAACACAAAGGAAGTAACTGAATAGTGCAATCGTTAGATAAGATCCCAAACAATAATATTGTCAAAGATGACACACCTCTTAAGTGTTTAGGACCAACCGTACGTCACTTCAAAATTGGATTTCGAGAAATGTAGGAGAAATCAGCCTGAATATCGCAATTTTTGTGTGTCGTACACACGACCGCACATCAGTAGAAACACTTTTGGACCTTATGGCGTGGTAATAGAGTTGAAAAAGTTTCTACCGACAAGCAGTTGACCGCACCTTCTTTCCTGGCCATCGTAGATATGTGTGATCTGGGATAAAAACTGTTGCCAGGGATTTTATCTATCCCACTAATCAGTTCCGTGTTTTGAACCGTTTTGAAAAAAACATTGACGCTTATTTTGACCCCATTAATGAAAAAGTATGGCGGGAAAATCGAACGAGCGATTTTTTTTTTATGCCAATTGTAAAAATAGTTTAAGTTTGCCATTTAAATTCGGTGTTTTTTTTTTTACCTGTACTGCTTTTCTTGAAGACACTAAACTTGAGCAGATTAGCTTTTTTCAGCGTCTCGCTCTGTCTCAGGCGTTTCTCCTCAAACTTGGAGAAGGAAGAGTGGGATGCAAGCTTCGGGCCCGACGGCTTCTTCTGTTCCGGCTTGGGGAGAGTAGCTGAGAACTGCTGGGACTGCGATTGTGATGCTTTCTCTGGAGAATAATAGGGTGTGATAAAACACAAAAATCACAAATGTGCAGACCGTTAAAGCAAATACTTAAATACTTGTCAAGTGTAAGTAAGTGGTGTAGTATAGTGGGGAACAAAGGCGCGAGCAAGCACGATACAAACTAACTATACACGATCAGTACGCAAAACTCGTGTATGCATTGTAATAACAGATTTAAAATCAGCATTAAAATATATATACGCGAGCAGTTTACTATGGCTGCGTTCTGGCGTTGTATAAAATTAAAAGACGCGTAAGGAGGCAATATTTTTTTACCTAAATACTACATTGCTTTGGAAAATTTTTCTACTTTTCCTTTTGACAAGTCTAGCCTAACCTTTAGTTTTATTACCTACTTCTAAACAAAGTAACAAGATAAAAAATGCAAGATTTAATCAATGTAAATTTTAGAATGATAAAAAAAATATGTTGTTTATGATTTTTAGATAAGCCTATCTACAATAGATAGACAAAGAACAAGAAAAAGTTAAAATCAAAACACGAAAATTATGCAATTTTTTATACACCTTATTATTAATACTGTGAGTAGGTACATATAAGTATATTCGTGTGTAGTTTAAGTAGGTATTTTAAGTATATGTATTTTATCACCCCTAAATGGTATACTCGTACCATACCATTGTTTAACGAAATAAAGAATTTTTCATTTAGTTATTTTGTTATTTTTTCAAGTTGGTATTTTAAGTATATGTATTTTATAACCCCTAAATGGTATACCATACCATACATACATACATAACATCACGCCTTGTTCCCGTCGGGGTAGGTTTAACAAATTAAAGAATTTTTCATTTTCATTTCATTAAACTTTATTTCTTATCACATTTATTAATGCACATCCTTGTGCCCATTTTAATGACATTCTTCCACACCTGATCTTGTAAACAATGTTCATTTAACAACTTTATTTTGATTGTGCGCAATAAAGAATATATATATATATATAAATATAAAAGTCCTTTAAATAAATGTTGATATCAGTGAATTCGGACATCATGAAAAGAACTATGCGTTTTAAAAAAAGTTGTATAATGCACAGAAGAAGTATTTGAAATTGAAATAAGGAAAAAATTGTGGCAATCAAAATGAAAGTAATTTAAAATTGTCTCTTAATGTTTCAAGCCCCGTGTCAAAATTCGCACGAATCGAAAAGAAAACATAGTTATTTACACGATAAGGCATAGTCAATATACAATGTGCGTGCCACCATATCTCAGAAATGAGTCCCGGAACGATCAAGTGAGTTATATGGTGTGGTAGCCCTCTATCTACCGTCCATAAGGAAGATTCCCGTTTTTACCTGAAGGGCGTCATTTTAAAGATATAAGGGCTGGAAGTTTCGCCTTCTTGAACAACCCAGAACATTCGAGTGTATTCGAGTGTTGTGGAATGTTCGGGAACATCCTAGATCATTGTGGAAAATTCCAGAGGCCTCTCAAATGTTGTGGAATATTCTGAAACATTGTGGACCATTCAAAACTTTTTTGCATGAGTGGAGTTACCCATTGATAGGGTCTGTCTTGGGTTCGAATGTTGTAGATCATTCTGGAATGTTGTGTAATGTTCGGGAATTTCCCAGATTATTGTGGAATATTTCAGAACACTCTCGAAAGTTGGGGATTATTCTTGACTATATTAATTATTGTTGACTATTCGAAGCCTATTTTGCATGAGTGGAGCTACCTTTAGATAGGGTATATGAAGCAAGATCCATCGCGGGTTCGAACATTCCAGATCATTCTAGATTTTGTGAAGTGTTCCAGAATAGTCTGGAATGTTCGGGAATAACACAGATCATTATGGAACATACCAGAACACTCTCGAATGTTGTGGAATATTCTGGAACATTGTGGGCTATTTGAAGCCTTTTTTTGTATTATCTTTATTAGCTACATATTGGTAGAGGTATGTAGAACAAGATCTGACATAGGTTCGAACTTTCGGGAACATCCCCGAACATCCTAGATAATTCAAAATATTGCGGCATCAACCTCAAAGGCTCCTGCTTTTCTCACGGTCAACTATACGCAGCTTGCTCTAGCGTGGAAAATTTGAAAATATACCCCGGATAACAAAATGAAATATGTCATGTATTGTGTAAAGAAGTTTTGTAGATAGAAAATATTTTCATTAAACAATTTGTATCTCATATATTTTAAAGTTTAGTCTTTTATTCCAACTACCACATATCAACTCTCTGAGCGAAGCCGTGTACCCCAGCTAGTTTTGCATATATTGCAATAAATTTTTCATTAATTTTCCATTTTCCGAAAACTCTATGGGAAACTGTCAAATGTCAAAATTTTTCTCATGCCAATCCGATATTAAGGGTCTTCACAGATTAAGAAACAACACTGCGTAAGTCGATTTTTGGTAGTTCTCAGTTTGAATTCCATTGGACAGAGCAACTGAAAGTCTATTGAATGTCAATCAACCTAATAAATCACCAAAGATCAACTTATGCAGTGTCTCTTAAGCGACAAAATAGTGTTCATTAGTGTGGTGCTGGGTAATAATACTACCATCACATATTTTTCTGTGGGTATTGTAAAAGGCGACTCAGGGGTCATGTAGAAGAAACGGGACATGCTTTCCCGTTTGTTGACCCGTTTCTTCTACACTGCCATAGCACCACTCTGAAGTGTTGGTAGAGTTGACCTATTTATATCACATTCTACATACCTACTACAATATAACGAATATTCTATAGATCATAGCAAAAATTTTTTAATGAAGAAAATTCTTTTTTTTTTTCACTACAGTGCTTAAACCCAGTAACATCCTTTGTACCTGCTCGAGTATAGCTGATTTTAGTGAGGTTGGTAATGTAATTTTTATTATTTAAGTGTACTTCTCGAGCTTTTTTCACGAATTATCAATAACTTCATGATTTATGTCTATAAGCTCACAGAGCTGGCTTTAAACGTTTTCTTATTTAGTCAGTATAATTAAAATAGGTAAATTAAACATTAATATGAAAGAGCGCATTGGATTGGGGCTTTGTCCAAAATTGGACTCTCCATAGAAGTAAAATTGTTCATTGGAAATAAAAGGCTTTATTGTTATAATTATCTAAAAAATTAGGGTAGTTTTCTGTTTTCAAACAGTAGCTTTGATTATAAAAGAGTAATTAAACTTGTAAAAGTAATTTTTTTTGTCTAACCTATGAACAGTTATATGTTACATATATATTGTGTAATTTGAGTTTAAAAATGCAGGTTGAAAACTGCATTAAGATGTTTGAACAGGATCTGCGACAACTGGATAAATAAAAAAACAAGAGTTTTTAAATAAAAATAAAAGATTTTCTCACCAGCTCTCCGCTTATTCTGCATCTGCTCCCGATGACACTTAGAGCAGTATCCTTGCCATTGCGGGTTCCCGAAGTAATCACACCCATTCTTGCACTTCAAGTCACTCTGATCAATCCGCAGCGACGGCATCTTCGAAACCATCAAATATTTATACGACCTCTTCAAATTAGGACCATACCACATCATAACAACGCCTCTAAGTTGAATCTCAAACCTAGTTAGGCGAATTTTAAAACTCTGCACTCAAAAAGACGCCCGAAAATCGACCCACAACCTTCAGCCCATTTCTCCGGATTTTCGCCGAATTTAGATCGGATTTTAACACAGAAAGTAGCATTCATTTCAATTTGCGTCTCTAACGATGCCAGAACCAACGATTTCCGCCGTTATATAGGCTACGCTTATCACAAAAATGTACTTGAGTATCCACGATAACCAAATGAAATCTATCATAAATTAAATACGTCCCCGGCCAGGTATCGATGTATAAATAAGACGCACGATTAGACACACTTACCTTAAGGAGTTGACGCCAATGATTTTAAAAAATTTAACTATAATTTACGAAAAAAGGAAAAATTTATACACTGACGAATACAATAACAAAGTCTGACAGTATTTTTTTTAAACGTCATAAAATTACATGCGGTGGAATACAAGTATTCAGCCTACAAAAATTTTTACTTCGCTTTTCGAACATCTCTCATCTTCCTGAATGTTAAGTTGATTCTCGCTCCGACCAGTTTTTTCCTCACTGGCAAAGAATGGTACCAGATTTCATTTGTTGGTGGATTCATAAATAAAACACATCCATGTTCCAACTCAATTTTCACTGCAAAGCAAAGAGCACCACATTAATAGCAGTTACCACCAGTTTCTTAAAGGGTCTTTAAAGTTCAAACTTTAGTTCAAACTTCTTTAAATCGATAGCTGCCTCTTTCCGTTTTGTTAAGTTCAGCATAGCATCATAAATAGTTTTAAAGGAGCTTTAACTTTAAAGGCACTTTATGCAACTGCTTACCCTCAGAATCATATTAAAGAAAGAAATATTTTCTACAGATTAATAAACGTAGGTATTTTAAGTTTTTGGTAAAAGGTAATCTATTCGCAGGTTGCTATGGTAACATAAGACGCAAAACATTCAGCTCAGAATCATAAACTTACTAATCTGGGCTCAGAATCGGAAATCTGATCGGAAAACTTAGATATAAAAACAGTGAAACAAATAATGGAATATTTGCAGATCAAAGATGGACAATATACCAAAACCATTTACACCATGGTAAGAACACCATTGCCTAAAGCCAACAGTAACTTGTTTTTTTCCATTCTGTAGAAAATCAATGATAACCTTGATTTTGAACTTCCTATTTGCGAATATAACGATAAAAGATTAGGATTACATAAATTGTTTCCTGACACACCTTGCTTTCAATCTTATTACATAAAACATGATAAAATAGGGCCCAACCCTAACCATAATGATTCCATCACTGAAGCAAGTACCTACCATCAAGTTATCTGCAAAATTCTTAAGACGATAAAGAATAGGTACCTAGGTAAAAACTTACTTATCGTTTCGATGCTCGATAGCGTGGTTCATACAATACACCAAAGTCGTTAAACGGGACAAAGATTAGATTAACGATTTAATGCTCTTTTACCTATAACGCAGCAAGGTAGGTAGGTACATATCGTTCATTGAATCGTATAATCCCGTGAACGCAAAAAGAATAAGGGTTCTAAAGATTTTCTAACACAATGGATATGACAGGGGTAGACCATGAGGGATAATGATCAATTAAATTAATAAATAAAAAATAAAAATAAATAAATAGATAAATTAATCGCTTTTGACGGAGACTGACAACATCTGGCACACCACCAAGGGTAAGAAGGAGCAAAAGCTTTTTGGGTTTCTGTCTTCATTAGACAGTACAAATTTAAGTCAGCATGAGTAGTTTTAAGAGGATACATGTGTAAGCTTATCTATCGGCATTGCGTCAATACAGTGATATCTTTATTAGTCAAAGGGGACTGAGCACACATACACTACATGTTCAAGTTGTTTTCTTCACAATCTACAATATCACGATTATCGTGTTGATTTCCAAACGTATCAATCACACGATCTAATAGTTAACAACCATGAACTTTGTTCTTTGTTCCAGATTAAAGAAGCAAGGTTTGAAGATGCTATCAAGGCTTTGACTGACGCCATCAATTTCAATCCAAATCGAGCTGGATTATCTCTTCTCGGATATTGTTACTACAGGACTCAGGCATTTGTAGAAGCAGCCAACTGCTATGAACAACTTTCAGCCTTGCATCCAGACATACCTGAATACAAATTGTACTTTGCTCAAGCTTTGTATGAAGCTTCCATGTTTGAAGAATCACATAAAGTTACCATGCAGATCACTGCTCCTGAACTAGAAAAGAAAGTAACGAAACTCCAATCAGCAATAAAATACGGCGAAGAAGACACCATAACTGCTAAAAGTTTGGTTGACGAATATTCTCCAGATGACATGGATAAAGATATAAATCTTGGTTGCCTACTGTACAAAGATAACCAGTACGAGGAAGCCTTACACAAGTTTTCCAGGAGCCTTAACGTCTTAGGATTCAACGCTCATCTTCATTATAACGTCGCTCTATGCTACTTCAGATTGAAGGAATACCCTCAAGCTTTGAAACATATCACTTTGGTTATAGAAAGAGGGATTCGGGATCATCCAGAGCTAGCTGTGGGTATGCAAGCCGACACTTCTGAAGTCAAGTCAGTTGGAAACACATTGACGCTGCATGAAACTGCTTTAACTGAAGTTTTCAATCTCAAAGCAGCTATCGAATATCAATTGAAAAATATTGAATCAGCAAGAGAAGCTTTAAACGATATGCCACCAAGACATGAGCATGAGTTGGATGCTATAACTCTTCATAACTTGGCTCTCACTTCTATCGATATCAAGCCGACAGACGGCTTCGAAAAGTTACACTTCCTATTGCAACAAGATCCATTCCCTCCCGAAACTTTCGCTAATCTTTTACTTTTATATTGCAAGTTCGAGTATTTTGATTTAGCTGCTGATGTACTAGCTGAAAATGCTCAGTTCACATACAAGTATTTGACACCGTACTTATATGATTTCTTAGACGCAATTATAACAAGCCAAACGTCACCTGAAGAGGCATTTCAGAAATACGAAGATATTGCATCGAAACATGCGGAACAACTGAGGAAACTAACTAAAGTTGTACAAGAAAGCAGGTCTCAGGGAGACAATGATCAAGTCAAGAAAGCAGTAGTAGAGTACGAAGAAGCTCTTGAGAGGTACATTCCTGTAGTCATGGCACAAGCAAAAATTTATTGGGACCAAGAAAATTATGGACAAGTTGAAAAGATTTTCCGCAAATCCGTTGAATTTTGTAACGAGTCTGATGTTTGGCGCCTAAATGTTGCTCATGTTCTCTTTATGCAAGAAAACAAATATAAAGAGGCAGCCAGTTTTTATGAGCCGATTGTAAAGAAACAGTATGATAATATTTTAGAAGTAAGTGCAGTCGTGTTAGCTAATTTGTGTGTATCCTACATAATGACCTCCCAGAACGAAGAAGCTGAGGACATCATGCGCAAAATAGAAAAGGAAGAAGAGCAAGAGATATTTGAAGATCCTCAGAAGAAATGCTACCATTTATGCATTGTCAATTTAGTGATAGGTACTTTGTATTGTGCTAAAGGGAATTATGAATTCGGCGTTTCAAGAGTGATTAAGTCACTAGAGCCATTCAACAAGCGCCTGGGTACTGATACATGGTTTTACGCAAAGAGGTGTTTCTTATCTTTCCTGGAGAATCTGGCCAAGCACTTGATTGTAGTGAAAGATAACACTATTAAAGATTGTTTGATATTCCTTGAAGGATGCGAGACATACGGTAAACGCATCAGCACTGTAATTGAAAACCCGTTTCAAGATGAGGACGCAAATACAAAGGCTAAGCAAACGGTGACATACGAAGCGCGTTTACTGCGCTATATGTTTTATAAGCTAAGGAATATTGATGATTCTGTAACTATAAATAAGTATGAGGATTTGAAATAAAGTTACCTGGAGGTATTGGTTTCTTATCTTTTCCTGGCTTTCTTGCGTCTTTATGTTTTAGGACAAATGTGCGTTCTTGTCCTAAAGAAATTGAAGCAATAGGATAGTTAGGATCTAGTTCAGGTTCATTATCTCTGTGTTCACCCATATGATCGTTGCCATTTCTATATCTAAAAAATAACGTTTACATTCATGATATGATGATGACTATCTTCATTGTAATATTTACGTAATAAAATGCAATCAACTTACTTGTTGACTAATACGAAGTCGTACTTGATGCCTTTTAGAGACACGAGGAAATTTCGAAGAGCAAGTACGGGTGCTATCCACGGTAAAGCAGGAACGGTCACACCAGAGTATGTGTACGTGATCCCGGGATCACCGTATGCAACTTGCTGACGAGGTAGTGGGTAAATTTTGCCAAATACCCTAAAATTAATACGTGTTTTTTTAAGTTTCTATTATAATAAACAACGTTGTGATTTATTTCCTCTATGATAATATACGGCTCGTAAATAAACTCCAATCCAACAGTGAACAACTTTCCCCAAAATATATTAGCTGGAAAATTAAAGAAATAATTGACACCAGTAATGGACACCATACGATGCGATCCGTCCGCCGCAATAATCGGATCGGTTAGGTTGATTTAGTAGGCTAAGATCCCACGACAAGATTATGCACCTATCTGTTATTTGAACGAAATGTGGTTTATATGGAAGGTTATACATGGGGTCATACAACGCCCTAGGGTTGCCTATAAATTTCTTGCCGCAAGTACCTCAAAAACACATATCAACATTTTGGTTGTAGGGGAACAACCCTTTCATTAATTTTGGCAGATCAATGGATATTGCCGTAAGATACCTTGAATAGAGATTCTCGGTCATGCAAAGTTTCATCAAAATCGGTTCAGCTGTTTCCGAGATAAACGCAATTTTATTTTTATTTGTTTGACAGCAACCCTAAAAATGAGCCTAGCGGCTAAACGACAGGTCCGGATCGCCCCAAACTTAAAATTAAAGAGTTTTAGGCAAATTTATAACAACATTTTGAGTAGTTTCTTGCTGGCTCTCATTTTGAGGGTAGCTGTCATACAAATAAATAAAAAACAATTATCTCGGAAACAGCTGTAACGATTTTGATGAAACTTTGCATGAACGAGAATCTCTAATCAAGGTAACTTACGTCAATATCCATTGCTCTGCCGAAATTAATGAAAGGGTTGTTCCCATACAACCAAAATGTTGATATGTGTTTTTGAGGTACTTGCGGCAAGAAATTTATAGGCAACCCTAAGGGCCATCACACATAGCTCCGGCACGGCGCCGTGCCGTAAAAACTCACGGCGCGCGCCGTGGAAATCTACGGCACGGCGCCGTGCCGTACTCCGGTGCGGCGCCGTGCCGTGGAAATAGCAGTGTGGCCAGTCATATGCTAGTTTCTGCGATTTTAGCAGGATTCGGTCTCTGATTATTTTGACGATTTACATATGAAAATGACTTAATGTTAGAATACTCGTAGAATGAATTGCAGCTGCAAGTTTACCTAGTATAAATTTAAATGAAATAATTTCTAACTTGTATTGAATCGGAATCAAATGGAAATTAAATGACAATTATATTGAGATTGAATTGGAATAGGATATAATCTAATTGCAATTGAAGTAGAATTAAATTGGATCGGAATTAAATGTAAATGATTGAAAATTTAATTGGAACAGTGTTGGAATTGAAATGGAACAAAATTGGAACTAAATCAGAACTGAATAAAAATTTTATTGGAAACTTCTTTAGCGGCGCTTAGAAAATTTCATATGGGGAAAAATGATAGATTCGCATCAGATGGCGCGTCAGAACTCAGATCAAGTATGGAAATGGATTTGCAACTAATAATACCAAGTTAGAGCAGGCTCAATATATACAAAAGTTCTAAAGTGTGATAAAGACCAAAACATCTTTTTTGTCTTTATCGCGTCAGATCTCAGATGAAGTATAGAAATGGATTTGCAACTAATCATACCAAGTTAGAGCAGGCTCAATATATACAAAAGTTCTAGTGTGATAAAGACTAAAAGTTCTTTTTTGTCGTTGTCATAGTCTCGGCTTTTTTAGTTGTGCACAAGCTGTCAAACAAAAAATCGCTATAACTCGTAAACTACTGACCCTAGACTACTCGTGTGCTGAGACAAATGATAGGTCTTGATGAGATCTACATTTCGAATAACAGCTGTCAAACTAAAAATCGCTATAACTCGAAAACTACTGACCCTAAACTACTCGTGTGCTAAGACAAATGATAGGTCTCGATGAGATCTACATTTCGGATGACAGCTGTCAAAATAAAAATCGCTATAACTCGAAAACTACTGACCCTAGACTACTCCTGTGCTGAGAAAAATTATAGGTCTCCATGAGACCTACATTTCGGATGACAGCTGTCAAACTAAAAATCGCTATAACTCGTAAACTACTGACTCTAGACTACTCGTGGGCTGAGACAAATGATAGGTCTTGATGAGATCTACATTTCGGATGACAGCTGTCAAACTAAAAATCGTTATAACTCGAAAACTACTGACCCTAGACTACTTGTGTGCTGAGACAAATGATAGGTCTCGATGTGGTTTACATTTCGGATGAGAGCTGTCAAACTAAAAATCGCTATAACTCGAAAACTACTGACCCTAGAAAATGGCAGACATTGCATTGCCAGATAGATAGACAGCTAAGTATCCCTATATGTTTTCATTTTTTCTTTTTGGGGTACGGAACCCTAAAAAGAAATGAAACAATCATATAAATAGAATTACTTGATAACACAAGCATTTAAAAAAAAAGGACGGGTTGCACTCCGGGAGTGCCGGCAGAAGTGAAAACCATTTTTTAGTGTGACATCAGCCATCCGAAATGTAGATCTCATCGAGATCTATCATTTGTCTTAGCACACGAGTAGTCTAGGGTCAGTAGTTTGTCTCAGCACACGAGTAGTCTAGGGTCAGTAGTTTTCGAGTTATAGCGATTTTTAGTTTGACAGCTGTCATCCGAAATGTAGACCTCATCGAGACATATCATTTGTCTCAGGACACGAGTAGTCTAGGGTCAGTAGTTTTCGAGTTATAGTGATTTTAAGTTTGACAGCTGTCATATGAAATGTAGATCTCATCGAGACCTATCATTAGTCTCAGCACACGAGTAGTCTAGGGTCAGTAGTTTTCGAGTTATAGTGGTTTTTAGTTTGACAGCTGTCATCCGAAATGTAGATCTCATCGAGATCTATCAATTGTCTCAGCATACGAGTAGTGTAGGGTCAGTAGTTTTCGAGTTATAGTGATTTTTAGTTTGACAGCTTGTGCACAACTAAAAAAGCCGAGACTATGACAAAGACAAAAAAGTTGTTTTGGTCTTCATCACACTAGAACTTTTGTATATGTTGAGCCTGCTCTAACTTGGTATGATTAGTTGCAAATCCATTTCTATACTTCATCTGAGTTCTGACGCGCCATCTGATGCGACATCTGATGCGAATCTATCATTTTTTCCCTATATAAAATTTTCTTAGCGCCGCTAAAGAAGTTTTCACTTCAATAAAAAAAATTACCTAATTTAAAATTTGAATGTTTATAAATTCTTCAAAATTAATATGAATAATGATTTCCGTTCACTGATTCTGCTCTTTTATGGCTCAATTTCTGTTTATTATTTTCGCATAGTTGACAACACTGTACTTCTACGGCACGGCGCCGCACCGGAGTACGGCATGGCGCCGTGCCGTAGATTTCCACGGCGCGCGCCGTGAGTTTTTACGGCACGGCGCCGTGCCGGAGTCCGGCGCCGCACCGGAGCACGGCACGGCGCCGTGCCGGAGCTATGTGTGTTGGCCCTAAGGCGTTGTATGACCTTCCATATAAACCACATTTCGTTCAAATAACAGATAGGTACATAATCTTGTCGTGGGATCTTAACCTATAGGTTCGCTTGCGACGCACAAGCCGAGTGAGCGAAGCGTGCGTGTCGCGACAGCAGCGGCCGGAAAGTGCCAGAAGTGCACTAAGTATAGTATTCTGTGAGTGAACTTATGTGACAGAATACACTACTGTAAAAGTCTTAGTTTGTATACGTTCCCGCAGTGCCGCCGTCTCCGACAGCTGTTCTCGATGCCGGCTCCGGTAGAAAAGTCACAGTCTATAATTTAATCTCTGGCCGAGCAAGCAACATAAATATAATGCGTCAACCAGAGCGACCATTTTCCTAATATAATAATGCTATTTTTGTTAGAGTAGTTTGCGGATATCTGTTAGTACAGACATTGAAAGATAGAAGCTTACAAATTACAAAAATGGCTAAGAAAAACCTACTTGATGTTTGACAAATCGCCGGTAAAATATTCTAGACTCGTTTCAAGTTCTTGAAACAAATCACTGGCAACTGCTTCTGGTATAGGTACACAATAATCCAAATCTAATCCCTCTTCTTTGATAGATTTCCAACTTAAGGATTTAACGTCAATCTCCTTTAGTTTATCCATCATCAAAATACCTTATAGGAGGTAAAAGTTCGCAGGCCTGGCAACATTTCCGACATGTAAAAATAAAAACATGAAATTTAGAAATCAAAAAGCAATAATTTCTATTTAAAAATAATCTCGAAAATATGCTGTAAAATATGTAGAATAATAATAATACCTTCTTTTCCCAATATTTCACACTTGTTTTTCAAGTGCTCAAGAATGGCGACCCCCAAGCTGCCCAAGAGAATCCCCTAAGGGATACCACTGCAGAAAAAATTACTCCCAATGCTTTATACGTATAAATGTTTTCCCTAAGATACAAAAAAGGTGAAAATTCTTTTTCTTTTCAATAACTATATTCCTAATGTCTGCCTAAAATTTTTCTAGGGTTGGCAATGCATTTTCTAGGGTGGGCACTGGGCACAGCCAACCCTTGTCACCCCCTGGCTACGCCCATGATGCTTTATACTGTAAAACGACAATATTTAACTACCTACCTCTAATGCAAAAAATAATAATTCTAATATTCCATTTACAAATACTGCAATTAAACTTCATTAATTCATAATAATTTTTTTTTTATTTGAAATGTAGAAATATACGATTCGAAACAAACATTCACAAATTGTGGAACCAACTACCTACACAACAACGGAAGTGAAGGTGGTTTCGTCAATTCTGTACGGCTTTTCATGAAGTCCTTGAATACTGGCGAGTCTGTCAAAAATCTCTTGTTTGACGGAATATTCAAGCAAGATGGTCTTGGTGATGCTCTGGGTGAGCTACTGGGGGCAGATGCATAATCACAAACAATTGTATTACTTGAACTGAAAACAATCGAAAAAAAAACTAAAGAATATAGTAGCCAGAAGCACATAAGAAGGACACTGACCGTTAATGCGCAGATCTTATAAATCTTAATAAATAGCCAAGGCGTGCAAATCGTAAAGCTCTCCCCTGTCATCCGCAGGAGATAACGGCCAGCATATATACAGGGTGTAAAAAAAAGTACAATAATCCTTTACATAAGTAACAGATAGTATAAAAAATATAAAAAATCATAAAAAAGCAGTTTATCTCAAAATAAAAACCGGTCAAGTGCGAGTCGGACTCGCGCGCCGAGGGTTCCGATATACCTATAGTATTTTTGGAAGCAATAAAGTCCATTTTCAGGACCGCAAAACTAAATTTGTTTGTAAAGGTTTTTTGCAGATTTCTGAAAAACTGTGCAACTTAGAAAGATCGTTTTATTTTTGCTGTAAAGTTTACATAAACCTCTGTCAACTGTAATTAATTCAGATTTTTCCTTGCTCAAACTTCGGAGATTAGGGGGGGGGAATGGTATTTTTTTTGACATTTTTCATCATAACTTGAAAACTAAGAAAGTTAAAAAAATACAAAAATATATTTTAAAATGTACAAGTAAAGCCCTTTCATATGATACCCCACTCGACCTAATAGCGACAATTTGAAATTTGGCCCCCCCTATTTTGGCCCCCTTTACATTAATAATCATACTTTTTTCAAAAAAAATTTATGTGCAATTAAGTTGGACAACTATATTCTAAAACTATTCCAAATTTCAGGTCGATAGCATAAGTGGTTGCTGAGATATAGAGGTGTGACAGACAGACGGACAGACAGAGCGGCACCATAAGGGTTCCTTTTTTTACCATTTTGGTATCGGAACCCTAAAAAATGAAGCGCCTGAAGGGTTTCTATTAGTGATGTAGAATCACTGTACATCGTTCTTTTTGTAACACCCTGTACATCTGTCTGTGGTCAGCATCGTTGCCGTGAAATTATCTACACTAATATAGGGAAGTTTTTTAAGAAGTGATATTTGGCAAATCTGAAGTGATTAAAACAAATCTTTTACTAATACAACTTCACGATTGTGATTAAAATAAAGGTACCTCAATAGCACATCAGTATAAACACTTTTGGACTTATGCTATGGCAATAAGTTGAAAAAGTTTCTACTGACGTGCGGTTGACCGTACTAGGTACTACGAGTTTACCTATGGGACAAACTTAATCCATGTGAACGTATCGTAGGCTAAATCAATGTTTTAAGGGGCTGATAAGACCTAAATACGCTTCACTTGAGCAGGTTTTTGACGAAAGGTGATGAATAAATGGCAGTGAAAAAAAAAATTATGTGATAATTAAGCATCTTTACAAGAATATGGCGACTCTGAAACACGATTAAACATATTTTGTACGCCATAAAAAAAATCCAAAGTTACCTCTGCTTTTTGCTTTTGAACCGTTTTTCTTAAGTACCCATTAATCTATGATTCCCAAACTTTTACACATTTTTCAATATATTATTCCAAATAATATAGCTGTATTATAATTAATATTATGAGTACAGATTTTGAGAAAAATTCAAAAATAAGCGAAAAACGTTAAACAGCGCGAATCCGTTCCTATAGCACGTGCATTCTGCCCTATGTTAGAAAGGGAGGTAATTCAGCTCTTAGCAGCCCCATAATGAACTCACGCAGATAAATACCCATAGTAAATAATGGAGTTTACGAAAGAGTCAGGTATTTTGGAAACAATATCATAAAGTCAAATTCATGTAAATGTAGATATTCCTGACTATCTGTATGTAAAACGATAGACTAAGTGTTTTCTGCGTGTGTTTTGTGGTTACAAATGTGTACCTCGTGCGAATGAAGACAAATATTTTTCAAAACACCTTACTCTTTCGTGAAATGTTAAAAAAAGTAGTTTATTGGGGAACATTTCACTCAAGGTCATTTGATCCCAAACTAGGCAAAACCTGTACTATGTGTATCAAAGACTGATATACTTACACACATAGATAAATAACACCCAGACACAGAACAAACACTGTTCATCACACACATGTTTGCCCTGGACGGGGATCGAACCCGCAGGCCATGGCGTGAAAGGCAGACACACTACCAACCATGCCAACGGGCTTGTCACTTGCAATCTTTATGTTGCAACAAGCTATCAAGTATCCAACAAATTGTATAGAGTTATCTTACTTCGTAATGTCTAGCAAGCAATCCTGGTCATGATAAACGGAATATTCTCTTATTCGTCTTATTGTGTCTCCATTATCGTAATTGAACCCATAGTCGTACTCGTACAATTTCTCTATAATGCCATCTTTGTCTTTCACAGTCCAAACGTATTCTCCAGGTAGACCACAAAGTTTGGGTTTTGGTTCTTCTGGCACAAAAGGGACGGGGTATTTATTATTTTCGACCAAAAGATTCATGTTTATAGGTTCTTTTTGTGTTGTATCAACGGTTACTCCTTTTTCTTGGAATGATTTGAGTATGGTGCTTGGGTTAATATGTACAGATGAAGCAGCAGGTTCTGAATCGGTGGCCGATTCATTTCTCTTATTTCTCGCTATGAAAAATGTACAGTATGCCTTCAAATAGCTGTCACTTGAATGATAGACTCGAGATAATAAGGACATTAAATTTGCGTCAACCTCTTGTTTGTCCTTTGTGAGTTTTTTTATACGCATCTTGAGGAACATGTTCTCCTGATGGGCGACTACGTAAAGCTGTTGGAAGTTGACATATTTCGATCTATTTTCTTTAATTATCTCTTGTGTTGCTTGCACCTGCTGCACGAGTCTCTTTTTGGCCAATGATTCAAGTTGATACTGCAATCTAATGTTCTTGTTTTCTTGTATGGCAGCGACTAATAGTTGACCAAGTTTGTTTCGCTCTAGTCCTAATTCTCTAATTCTTTTTAAAAGAATTGTTATTCTTTCGTTGTATTTATTTTCTTTACTTTCGATAATTTTCCTTTTTATTTTTTCCCATAATAATGGAAGTATTTTAAATATGGCAACATAAACGAAAACAGCGGTTTGATTTAAATGCGCTATCACTTTTTCCGAGTTGATGCGAAATTTTATAGTGGCGAATTTTTCTTTTGTGAATCGTATTATGTCCTTCTTTTTGTTGTACAGTACGACAGCAAAAGCACCAGCAAAAAATGTGAAATAATTCAAAAAGACCACGTTTTGCCGGTGACTATTTATGAACCTTGTTTTGTCTTCGCGTTTTGAGTCCCGTAAATCGATAGACGACCCTGAAAAGACGATTCGAAATAAACTTCAATGCAAGGTGACTGGTAAATGTCTGATAAACTCTCAGGTAGTTGTTCTGCCCATGAAATTGATCAACTTTACCTGAGGAACATGGTCGAACGGAATACGAAAAAAATGTTTTGACCTCGCATACAAAATGTGCTATCAGCTGATGCACTTTTTATATGACAACGTTGATATTTTTCCTATTTCGACCTGTTCCTTAGGGAAAGTTGTTCAGTTACATGAGTAGAGCAACCACCTCAGAGGTTTGCAGACATTTACCAAACACCCTGTAGACACCTATATTTTTAATATGTTGGTACGCACGGTAGCAAGCACGTAAAAACAAAACCAGTTAAGCCGAACCAGCGCTACGCTACAAACAGCCAAACCCAGAGTTCCGCTCAAGGTCATCAGTATTTCCGATAAACTTGAATGAGGGTAGTTTTTCGGTATAGACTCGTTCTATCCCTAGATAACTACCGTAACTACCTAAAGGAAGTGTACTGGTCAACATCTTGACTGTGAACAATTTTTCCGCGTGTTCGGATGTTTTGGGCGTATTACCTTCTCGCCGGGACGTACCTTGGGGTGTGGAGGTTTATGTAATCATACTTACCTTTATTATTAATTTCAACATTTCTTTTGAAATGTAAATCAAAAGAACATAGTAATCCCCACATGGCTAACCCCAAAAATAGTAGCCACCTAAAGGCAAGATACATATCAAAATAATGCCTGTATTAAATTATATTACAGTTATAAAAATTTACATAAAACAAGTCCCCTAAACTGTACAATGAATTTGTTACATTCGATCGAAACCATTTGACCATTATTTTGAGCAACAATTATTATAAAAACGCCAGAATAAACGTCAAAAACGTGTGAAGCTTATATGTCATTTCTGTTTTGCAACTTTATATTTTTTTGGCCAGCATAACTAAATGAAGCATGAGATTGTATAGGTACCTTTTTAAGACACATTTTTTTAAGAGCATTGGCTCTGCAACTTTGCAGTAAGATTCAGTTGTACGTAAAGTACTTATCTAGTCCCTGGATTCAGCTAATTTAAATGTATAGATGAAACTGACTGGCGATAGAACAGAAAGTGTCATCAATAGAGCATATTATATAATTATGGTGCTTTGTCCGTCTGTCACACCTGCTTATCTCACGCTCACACTGTGGACTTGAGAACTTTTAAGAAACCACTGACCCCCCCCCCATCTCTGAAGTTTGCTATACGGAAATGAATGATTCACTCGCCTCCCCCAACTGCTACGCTCATGCCTGTGAGTCTTTAGTTCTGCGTGGTAACAGTCCAAGCCAGATTTAGCCTGCGCCTCTGTTTTTTAAAATGTATGTTGTACAATAAAATTATATCAATTAAATTAAACAATACATATTTAAATAATTTTATCTAAATAATTTTCTAACTTTAACTAGTATGCCTAGCCTTAACAATGTTATGTTTTTCTTATACCATTCAATATTATATTGTATATGTGTTTTCCAATTCTTGTCAAGAAACGCTTTGTAGAATACACTCATCTCATCAGCTGTCAGGTTTTGTCGGTCCTCAGGAAGATTGTTCTTAAGATATTTTTCTCTTTCCTGCAAAATACATTATTAATTAAGGTTGTGCTCCAGTAATTAGATCATCACATCAACACGGCAAAATAATGATATATGTGACTATGGAGGCACCATGCATGTAAGCATTACAGCAGGCACCATGGATCCCAGTTATTGGTGACCACAGTGTGTTAGATGATAATACGAAGAAAAATAATACTGCCCTTCTTTGGTTTCACGATCTCTGATAGGTGATTGATTGACAGAGGGATATTGATTAGTGGTTACATAAAATACCTGGAAGAATCTGGAGTTATGTTTAGTCCAAAATCTCTGGTTCCACTCTTGTACTTCTGTTCGGAGCTCTCGATATCTTTTCTCTAGGTTAGTTTCATTTGCAGGCTGCTTGAATATAACCCTTCTCAAGTTGGAAACGGGGTCTGGAGGTCCTATCATGTCCGTACTTATCTTCTTGGGATTTGGTGGCTGTATAGATTTTGATTCCGGTGTCGTACTTGTATTTCTAAATAGAAGTAGGCTTATTCGATATATGTCGTTCCCTACCCGTCTGCAGATCATTTTGTATGGAAGTTTTCTCAATTTTATTTCTAAAGATTACGAAAAGAAAATCGTGGACCGTGGTAAATCAATAACATGGTCAATCAATTTTTGTTTTTTTTTTTTCCCATTCGCTCTTCCTTCAGAAGAGCAGGCTAAGGTACCGCCCAGTTTATATCCTCTTTGGTACCGCCTAACATGTCAATTAAAATAATCAATGTCAAAATCAGCTGGCATTTGCTGATGATCGTTCTGAAATTATTGAAATTTTGAATTATGAAACGAGCAGACCCTATATTCGTTTAAATTTGATGAAAAGTAACAAAGTTAACATCTGTGAAAGAGCAAGCTTATGACCGTTTTGTATAGCTTTATCCCGCTTTTTCATCACGATGAAGCTAATTTTGAGAAAAGTAGTCTTGACACAAATGTCACCATAGCACCTGTCATGTCTGTCACGTTCGTGTCACGTTCACGTCACGTCAAAATTATGTAAACTTGCGAGACTGAGAAAAATCGGATAAAATTGCAGTAACTCGCCTGATCATCCACGTGGGGCTGTAAAACCTTTCCACTGAGCATATAAACCACTAGTTCAGCAATGGCTAAAGGAAACGAGGAATCGACTGCGAAGGCAGCTCCTGAGGCGACAAAATCCACGCCACCCAGTTCTCCATTTGCTGATGATATATTCTCTGAAAAGCTAGACTTGTGCTTCACTGACACTTTCATAAAAACAGGTAAAAAAATATATTTTACTTTTGTCAAATTTTCAACTAGCAAAAACCTTAAGCGTAGCTACGGTTTCTGCTTAGTGCTAGGGTGGGCATCGAGGCCTGCCGGCGGCTGGCTCATCAGCCATGTGTCATTCACTCTGATCTTATTGCAGTGTTTCCTTCCTCGATGTTGAGTTTGAAGAAGATTATTTTCATGATTTGTCCACGCCTTTATGAGGAGTCAGAAGGTGTCTCACAAGGCTCGTTTGGCTGTTCATAGGGGTGTTTTGGTACCAACACTGATGTATGGCAGTGAAAGCTGGGTATGGCAGAAGAAGCATGAAAGTAGAATTAATGCAGTGGAAATGAGAGCGTTAAGAAGTATGATTGGTGTTAAATTGAGTGACAGGATTAGAAATAGTGTGATAAGAGAACAGTGTGGCGTAAAAGAAGACGTAGTGACCGAAATTTAGAAAGGGATGCTGAGATGGTTTGGTCATGAAGAGAGGATGAATGAACGAAAATTGACGAAAGAGATCTACCAGGCGAGAGTGAATGGAAGAGTTGGAAGGAGAAGGCCTAGGCGAACGTACCAGGACCAAATTCAGGACGTTCTGAATAAAGGCCAGGTTAAAAGTCAAACCCTAAACCGACGAGCATGTAGGAAAGGATTGATGAAAGTACAGGAAGCAAGGGAAGTATGTCAAGTTCGTAGCAGGTGGAGGACTGTCGTCTCTGCCTACCCTGACGAGAAAGAGGCATGATGTTATGTATGTTGTCCACAGGGAATTTTTTCCAATTAATAACTCTGGGATTTTGAGTATGATATACTTTGGGTAGTAATTACTTGATGGAACTTCTATGTATTTATCTAATAATACACCATTTTCACACTAGTTTGACAAATTTTTTTAATATTTATGTAGAGTGCGACCGGTTTTGACTTGGATTTTAGTACCTATTTATAATCAGATTCTATGCATACCATTCCTACTGGCAATTGTTGTAGAGTGGGTTGAGCCCACCTTTGCCGTACCATAGCTACTCTCATGGCTAAAACTTGTTTAATAATAATAATGAAATGATTTATCTTTGCAATCAAGAAACTATCTGAAGTCAAAAATAAATCAAAAACCATGACTGGGAGAAAGCTCAACATAATTCTTTATTATTTGCAGGAGCTGGTGGATTGATAGGAGGTGTCACATCAGCACTATTTTTAAGAATGAGACGATGGCCCATCATTGCAGGCATGGGCATAGGTATTGGCCTAGCCTGGGCCAACTGCGAACACGAACTAAACAGGCAGATGAAATCGCAATCCTAAAATTGTTCACCAGTGTAGTCATTCTAATATTCGGTAAGTATAATTGCGTTTTCTTTAGTTTTTAGGGTTCCCCATACGTGTAGGGTATCTATGGATAGGTCTTTAAAAATGATATTGAGGTTTCTGATATCTTTTTTTTTCTAAACTGAATAGTTTGTGCGAGAGACACTTCCAACTTCTAAACTTCTAAAATAAGAGAATGATAAAACTAAAAAAACTTCCACCAAAAATTGGTTTGAACAAGATCTAGTAAGTAGTTTTTTTTTAATACGACATTTATTGTACACTGCAATTTACCTTTCATTCAATCTACTCAAATCAGCTAATTTAATTAATATAATGTGGTGGTACGGAACCCTCAGTGCGCGAGTCCGACTCGCACTTGGCCAGTTTTTTTATTCTTTGATCCAAACCATACAGTCCTTGATGTATCTTTTAAATTATCTTGAGATATCATTTAATTTTTGTCCATTATCATTGCAACCACTTTTAAATTTGTTTTTGAAACTGTTTGTCTATGGAGCATCAATGAGTTCTTGGGACAGTTTGTTCTCAGTCATCTCTATTGTTATCAATCTTGCTTTTAGGACAGATGAAGTTGATCATGCCATGAACTCTGACAATTGAATGAACCCTATTGTACCCAGCTAGCTGTGCTGGCGACTTTGTATGAGCCCTAAAATTTCTGGCTCTGACTGATGTCACTAGACAAAATGCCTACCCAGTTGAGTACCCAGTTGCTATACCTGTATTGCTCCTACATATTCACAATCTCCTGGTACTTTTGGATTTATATTTTGCCATCCCAACCCCGCAATTGCTGACCAACTCTTGTAGATTTATACACCCCTGGTACATTTGTATTTTTTATGCCCCTTACAATGCATTATTGATGTCCTCCTTCCATACTCTCTTGGTACTTTAGTATTTAGCTACTATTCTACTCTTGCAAATTCTTTTTAGCAAGAGTAGAATAGTAAAGTACCAAGAGATTGCTGTCCTCCTCTTGCAGATTCATGCTCTCCTGTCCTGGTACTTTTTTGTATTGGGTCTCTGTTCTCTTGCAAAGTTATGCTATCAAAGTACTTTCCTATTTTCCTTTGGGTGCAAGGCCCCTGAAAGCCCTCCTAGTTGCTGTCCTCCTCTTGCATGTTTATGCTCTCCTTCTCTTGTACGTTCATACTCTCTAGGTACTTTTTTATATTTTCTTAATGGTAAACCCTCTCCACTCCCCCCATTTGCAGACCAACTCTTGTAGAGTAATTATACACCCCTCGTACATTTGTACTTTTTATGCCCCTCACAACCCATAATTGATGTCCTCTTTCCATGCTCTCTTGGTACTTTAGTATTTAGTTACTATTCTACTCTTTTTCAAATTCATGTCCTGGGCCCTGAGTCAAGTGGCATTCTATTATCGCAAACGCTATAGAATAAAAATGTATGGGATTGACATTAGCTGTCACGCAACATTTCGTTAGCTAATGTCAATCCCATATATTTTCATTATATTCTACTAGCGTTTGCGACTGTAGAAAGCCTCAGGGCCTTGGTACTTTCCCATTCTGCCCACCCAGATTGCTGTCCTCTTCTTGCGTATTCATGGTCTCCTGATACTTATAAATTTTTTTAAGCTCCGTCTAACCCCCACTGGCTGACTACCCCTTGCGGATTTGCTGCTCCTTATTGGATATGGTGTAGTAAGCCGTTTAAGTTCGGCTTACTGCATCATTATTTGATCTTACAAACTCAACAAGATCTTAAATCGATAAGATTTATACTTAAAGCACTAGAAAAAAATTAAGATAATAAATAATTGTAATAAAATCTTTTTTTGTTACCATTGAAGTTTTTTTTAATATTTATATACTAAATGAAAGCTCACTCCATGATAGGCAGACATTGACATTCACTTACTGTCATGTCCACTTCCAGTCAGCCAAAATGTCGTATGATGTGAACAATAATTTTAGATAATTAATACTACTAAGAAATGCGACCGCCATTAATAAAAGGATAGAAGAAACACTAATCTTACACCATAAATAAAATAGACAGTGATTCATAACTACCAAAATGGGGAAAGCCAAGCCAAACCCATGCATACCTGTTCCCATGAAAAAAGGATTCCCAACACAAGCTGATAAGATATCTATGAAAACAGACTACTGCTTAGCTGATGGCATAGTTAAAACCGGTAACACAGATTTTAATTTTTCATTTCTTACTTCCTCTTTTCATTTTATTAATAAACATAGGTAGAGAAAATAAAATTTATTTATATGCAAAATTTTTGTTTACTACATCATATTCTTTCCTGGTATTAATGAACCTTAAGATGTGGCACCTTCTATGATAGCGATCCACTGCTATGGATCGTCCGGTGTGGCCAGCTTCTATAAATGGAGCTCCATGATTGTGAGCGCCGCCATACCAAATTTGGATCGTCCGGTGTGGGTGGACCCAGTTAATATTATACAGCGTGCGGCTCACGAAAGAACCTACTCGTAACCGTAACCATGTGGTTTTAAATTCTTATGTCTCGAAACCGGGTCGTTGGGGTGGTACTTTTGAAACGGCATAGTACTTTTAAAAATACCCGACGTGTGGTCGATTTTTCTAATGGCACGTGATAGTCGGCTCGCTGTTATACTTCTTCATACTTAATCAAGTCATAATCATCATCATATCAGCCGAAAGACGTCCACTACTAGACATAATCCTCCTCTAAAGATCTCCATGACGAGCGATCCTGCGCTGATCGCATCCAGCGGCTTCCCGCGACCTTGACCAGATAGTCGGTCCACCTTGTGGGGGGCCTGTCAACGCTTCGTCTTCCGGTACGTGGTCGACCTCAAGTATTTGGGAACAAATAAATATTCTAAAAAATAATCTTGAAGTATCTGGACGCTCGACCGGAGCAGCAGCCGACGATAACTGCCGCAGGCTGTCGTCGGCTCACCTTGTCACTGATCCATAAGAACCCGTATCGAAACCGTTTCGATTACCGTTTTTCGATACCTATGCAAGCCCCCCAAATAAAAGCCCCATAAAAACCGTTTTTCTTATTTGCTCTAGGTTTCGGTTCACTGTTAGGTGCAATGGCATCATGCATGTTTTTCAAAAAGAAGAAATGGCCCGTCATAGCCGGGGCGGGTGCGGGCATAGGTGTCGCCACTGGTAACTGCCGAAAAGAATTACTAGCTGTACCTTCTGACAAGAAATAGCATTACGGTAATTGCATTTCTTTAAATTAAAAGCTCTTTTATAATGCTGTCACTTTCTTTATTATCAAAACAGAGGGTCAAATAGATCGATCTACTTTGAAGTATCTTTGTGCAACTGCCTGTTAGCAATCCTATTTAAAACCACCTTAGTTAGCAGAGTATTTTATTTTATTCAAAATAACTCTGGCTTTGACCGTTAACGAGCAGAACTCAAAAATTGAATCGCGGGGTGAGCACGGCAGGTAGGGGAGGCGAGCGAATGATTCATTGGTTATTCGCCTGTCACCCATGCGCAGATAATAACTGTCGTCAGAGCCAAACTTATCCTGTTCACGCTATTAGAGACTGAAAGGACGTGCTCATTGAACGAAACTGAACAACTTTCCCAAAATACGATAAGAGTAATTCATTTGATTCTCTTATTTAAAACGATTTCCGTCCGTGTTCACTTCACCACTGTAGCTGACATTCGCTTCATTTTTTAGAGTCTGTACCTATGAACCTTTAAACAAAACTTTGCATTTGGGTGGAAACCACAACTTGTGTCACAGTGTTTGGTTTTTTGGGAGGGAGGGTTGTTATATTATTATATCTTCGAATGAAGCGACTCATATAATAACGATCGAACTTCACTCCTGGAGTTCGTTTGATCATCTATTATATTTCGTCGCTTCATTCTTCAGATATAATTTGTTTACAAGTAGATGTTTAGAGAACAAAGTTTTGTTTGGTTACTGTGAAACAACTGTATATACAAGATGTTCTAGTTT
Source organism: Athrips mouffetella (assembly GCA_947532105.1). Taxonomy (NCBI): domain Eukaryota; kingdom Metazoa; phylum Arthropoda; class Insecta; order Lepidoptera; family Gelechiidae; genus Athrips; species Athrips mouffetella. Next base: position 28,521,777 of record OX383967.1, read on the forward strand.
AATTATCTAAGCCAACGAATTACAAATAGTAATTCGTTGAAAAAATCTGTAATTTGCTGATCCAAGCAGATAATAAATAACCTTTGATTTATACCAAAAGCAAGTATGCAACAAAAATCAACTTATATAATAAGTTACTCATTCGATACAACTGATATTACAAAATCATCTACCTACTGGTCTAATATATCAAACTAATAAAAGTGCTAGACGTGCTGGTCCAGCCAGCTGTTTTCACGAGTCGAGGCTGAGAGAGTTGCAATTTTGCAAAGCGGGGAAGATGCATGTGTCGACAAGTCTTCTCTCAGATAGTGTTTCTGGTAAATCAACCAGCTTATAAATCACAGCTGCTTAAGCTGATTAACGTGGATGTTAATTGATATTTACAATTTTCCTACATTGGCAGTTCTTGATTTTATTTTTTGAACAAAAATATGGACAGAACACGAGTGCATAATATATTCAGTTAAATAATATTAGAACAATATCGGCTAATCTTAGCCCGTAGTGGAAGTTTGATTAAATACGTTATGGCTATCTCAACTCCATTATTTGCAAAATAATATAAGTATTCACTTTTTATTATTGAAAATTTTTGTGCCCCATGAGCATATAGTGAAATCGCTGATCTGTTCATTTTATTTTATATCATTAACTCTAAATTAAGGGACTATTTAGATACACACTTATTTACTTATTAGTTGTGTGTCCCAAGTAACTATTACGAGTACTAGGCCGATTAGGCTTGTGATTGTCAGTAGAAGAAGGTTTTAAACCAATTATTGGTTCCAATTCTATCACCTAATAAGTAAGTAGCAAAGATTACGGCAAACGATGATTGTCAAGAGATCCGTTGTACAGCTGTTCATACGAACCAAACATCTCGTCACGTTGTTTTGTTAAAAATAACAGTAGTTGTTGGTTGTAGGACTATCAAACACGTTTGCATTTTTTCTGGGGACAAGCTGTTACCCAAAGCGTATTTTGACATATATTGTTAAATAGGAGCCTCAGACAGCGAAGCTCAAGAGAACATCAGTGCAAGCGAGAGGATCAAGTGGCGCGTGAATGCTACCCGCAGGACCTGTAAGATTAGTTAAAAAGGAACAGTATACTCTGATATGGATTATAAAAGTTTCAAGTGTTGAAGGACACTTATTTTGTATGATATAAATAATTAAGATGGGCTAAAAGGCAGAGAAGGCCTTGTGAAAACACAAAATACTGGTGCCTTCGTCATCAGTAATTTTTCCCAAATATAAAAGGAACCGGAACCGCGTAAAATGTCCAGGTCAAAGGATAAAGTATCCATAGCTACAGCGTCTGGATCTAGTTTTCATAAAAAAAAAAAAACATAAATCGCTAAGGATTGTCGCTAAGAGCAAAACTAAGAGTACAGCGAACTTTAAAGCTGTGTTTTAAAAGTTTGCACACAGAGCCCGGGAGTGACTTTCATTGACTCAGCTGGCACCTGCGGCAATTTGTTTCGTAAAATTTAAATAAATAAATATTGTGCCAATCGTACCATTGCATATTTTGACAAGTTATTTGTACAATATGGTATGGTACCTACATACTCTTTTTTTTTTTTTATTGGTTGTAACCTTAAAACAAATATTTTACTTCTTCGGCCTTCTTCGTAGCCTTTGGTTTTATTTACTGCTCCACACTAGGTACTAGTTAGGGAGTTGTCTGTATTTAATTACTTTCTGTAAGACAAGTATCTTATGATGGTCAGGAATTTGTAGAAACATTACCATACCATCAGATAGGATCTTCTAAAATATCATAATATTCATAAGGCACGGTTGTAAAATCGTAAAGAATTATATAGCGTGACTTCTTTCATATATTATGTTGAAAATTTAAATGTAGAAATTTTCGGTCATCTTAAAAACATAAATTAAGAGATGGGCTTTTCGTAGCAAGGAAGCCGTTTTTTTTTTTCAAAACATAATTTTTGAGGCGGTTGAATGACACGTTGCAATAGGTACATTTATTTCTTGGATTTAGAATAAATCGGTTACAGCTATTGCGTTTTGGTGCTTTAAAATTAGGTACCCAATATAAATTCCGATGGAATGTAACTCGTAACGGTTGTAACGCTGGAAATAGGAACTTATTCTCCAGTTAGAATCAATATAAACTTTGTATATTGGCTTTTCTTGAGGGTAAATTTTAAACGTGGATTTCACGTTACATAGCACTACACGAATATTATTTCCTCGTTTTTCCCAGGTAACACTAGGATACTGTGGTGTTTAGGGTTCATGCTTATGCATGTATTATAACAACATTGTGGTTATGAAATATTGCGATTTTCTACTTCGTAGAATTATCCGGACACAGGAAGTGTTGAAAAAAAAAACATTGTATTATACCAGCATGTACTTGTGTTACGGTTCTGTGCTGGAGCATGAGTTTTGGATGGATTGTAACTTTTAGTCGATGCTGCTTGAGCTTGGGGATAAGGCCAGAGCCTGCCTGTAACCTCGCTCCCCCCCCCCTATTTGACGGGTAATGAGGACCCTACCAAGGCTTCTTCTGCTGGGTTAAACGAGCTCCCGACGTTTGAAAAGATGCATCTTTATCTCTCAATAGTTTTATTTGCTTTAACTTTTTTATAAAAACAAGTTTTGTCTTTGACAGATACTTGTACATGCAAGCGGAGATATTTTTATCTAAGCCTGGAATTCAATTAGCAATTTAGTATCGGTGTTTGTAATCATTTACAATAAACCGGTATTAGGTGATATTTGAGAAGTATGTGCTTGTCTATAGGCATGCCTTTTTTCAATATACTTAGGCGTACAAAAGTTCGACAGTGTGTCGTGAATATGATAGAGAACAAGTTTGGCGTATCAGACGTAGACGCCTAAGGTGTCTCGAAGACTCCTCAGGTGTCCAGACCTTAGGTGTCGGTTGGTCCAGGGCTGGCATGATCTTTTGCCTCGTGGACGGTTTTGTTCTCTTTACTATTACTGGCACCCAAAAATAAAATTTTAGTAGGTGGGTATTTTACAATAAAAATATTCTGGTTATGGTTAACAAACAAAAAGGCTTGTTGTGAAAACTAAAGACAATGTATCGTAGACGACACACATAGATGAACTTGATATTATTGTTTTCATTGACGATAAATTTTGACGTTAAGTCACAGTTACCGCCGTCGCAATTGACTCTCAGTCAATGCCGACCTTAACAATAAAAAGTTGACTCTCAGTCAATAGCAATTTTAATATCGCATATTGTAATAATTATTTGGCGTTTACTTGTATTTTGATGCATGATTTATGTAGATATAGTTTGACATAACTCGCAGTTAAGCCGTCGTTATTGACTCGCAGTCAATCCCAACAACTAACAGATAGTTTGGCGTTAACTCGCAGTTAACACCGTCGTTATTGGCTCGCAGCCAATCCCGACAGACAATAGATAGTTGAATCGCAGTAAAAATATATTCAGATGTCGATTTTTGTCTATATTATTTGGCCATAACTCGCAGTTAAGGCCGTCGCAATTGACTCGCAGTCAATCCCGACATAATAATAGATAGGCAACATTATACATCACGTATTTTCAATACTATGTGGCGTTAACTCGCAGTTAACACCGTCGCAATTGACTCGCAGTCAATCCCGACAAGCAATAGATACTTGGTAACCCACAGTTCATATCTATGTAGATATCGCGTATTGTCAATATTATTTGGCCTTAACTCGCAGTTAACGCCGTCGCAATTGACTCGCAGTCAATCCCGACATAATAATAGATAGACAATCGCATTCCATCATATCCATTCACATAACACATCGTAAATAATATTAGGCGGTAACTCGAAGTTACTGCCGTCGCAATTGACTCGCAGTCCATTCCGACGTAAGTTGTTCTGTGATTCACTTGGTAATAAATGTTTAAAACACAAAAAAAAGAAAATATATTTCATTTTTTACTTACCCTCGTAACTTTCGCCATTAGACGAAAAAACATCTAACACACGTCATACACACGTATACTTAATACGTGGGACACTCAGAAATATTTGCGACACTAAAAAAAATTGTTCTACAGGTACATATATTTTTATTAAATCTTTTCAAAGTACTCTCCACCAGCCTCTATACAAAGATTCATGCGTCTGAACCAGTTTTCAAAACACTTTTTCCAGTCCGCCGTAGACACCTCGTTTACAGCCTGCTCGAACGCAGCCAGCGCATCTTCCGGCGACGAAAATTGTATCCCCTTGAGCTGATTTTTTATTTTTGGAAATAAAAAGAAGTCACACGGTGCTAGATCAGGGCTGTAAGGAGGGTGACCCAGGAGTTTGACTGGTGTGCTGTCCAGGAAGTCCCTCGTTTTGAGCGCGGTGTGTGCAGGCGCATTGTCGTGGTGGAGCAGTAGTCCGCGGAGCCCTGTGTTTGGTCGCTTGTTGCTCACAACAGAAAAAACTTCTGGTAAACATTTGGTAGTATACCATTCGGCGTTGATGCTTCTTTGATCTCGTAAGGGAATTGAGGCCAAGTGGCCAGTCAAATTAAAAAAGCTGGCGATCAAAATCTTCCCCCCGCTTCGAGATCGCTTCACTTTGGTAGGCGTTGGTTCATTTTGAAACACCCAAACTGTCGACTGGCGCTTGGTTTCTGGATCGTATTGATAAATCCAGGACTCATCACCTGTTACGATGTCGTAAACACGCCGAGACGAGCCTGCTTCAAATTTGTTCAGCATATCACGGCACCATTCCACCCGGGCCTGCTTCTGAGCGTCGGTGAGGTAGTGCGGCACCCAGCGCGATACTATCCTCCTCACGCGAAGATGCCCGTGTAGAATCTCGTGAACGCTTCCCGATCCAATCTTTAATATGTGCTGAATCTCCTGATATGTAATTCGCCTATTATCTTGGATTAAATTTTTCACTGCTAGCACGTTTTCTTCCGTAATAGCCGTCAAAGGGCGACCGCTTCTTTCTTCATCCCCCAAGGTTGGTCGACCGCGCCTAAATTCGTTATACCAACGATACACGGTTGCCTTGGAGGGGCCTTCATCCATAAATGCCATTTGAAGTCTATCGAACGATTCATCCGGTTTCAGGCGACACTTGAAATCGTAAAAAATCATAGCTCTAAAATGTTCCCGGCGCAGATCCATTTTTCAGTAAGACACGATACTTTGAATTGGCTCGCAAAAAATGTGGAGGGAAATTTTGAAAATGGAACACACATATTTTTACTTACAAGTAATCATATTTTCGAAAAAGATTCTGACCGGCCAGTCTCCCATATATAAAAACTATTTTTCGCAATACTTTCTGAGTGGCCTGGTACGTAGGTAACGTTTAATTTTGTTACTTTCCTTTATTTTTACTTTGTTTGTCGGAAGGTAAGAAAAGATAAAATTGTATGACGTAAACGAAGGCTAAAACTTTTAAGCCTGTGTAGGTGGTAATGAAATTTTGTAGTAATTAACTACAAAAAAATATATATATATAAATTGAAAAGGTTTCAAAATCTCTCGATTAGACAATGTTCTAACATTTGTCGGAATTATCATAAACAAAATGTCATTATATGGTTTACGTCTATCTTATTAAATTTTCCATAATTTTCGTAAAAGTTCTGGGTGCGACCGATAGGTCATAATCATGGTTGTTACGTTGTCATGTTACGTTTTTGTATACAAAACAAGTAACTGGAGGTATCGGGCCGCAAGATACTCGTAGGCCGTAATAAACACTTCAATTTGTTTAGCAAATTTAAGAATAGAACATGTGGGTAATCTTGAAAATTTTTCTTTCTTAGAAAGAATTAATAATCAAAACAACACTTACTGAAAAGTTTTGAATCCAGTACGATTACACTAACACACGGAGCAAAAACTTATTTTATCGAAAATAATTTTAAATATTTGTAATTTAACTTCAATATTACAACTTCAGGTATAATCTATCTACTTCTTATTGAACATTGCGCTTCGGCATGGGACGCGTGCGTTCACTGCCCCGCACGAATAAGGAATGAAGCGAATGTCAGCTACAGTGGTGAAGTGAACACGGACGGAAATCGTTTTAAATAAGAGAATCAAATGAATTACTCTTAAATGCGTGCATCGTCTGCCTGGCGAATTAAGGACTACTACTTGTAAACAAATTATATCTGAAGAATGAAGCGACGAAATATAATTAAATTAAAATGTAATTTAGGCTCATAGCTTTTCGCCAGCTAGAATAATCAGTTGTAATAATTCCAATAGCTAGAAATTTTGTGTTGGTTTCTTACTAGTATTATATGATCTGTGTTCAAGCCTAGCAGAATTTCACGCGAGTATCTCAAAAATTATTGCTTAAGGTGGTTTCTGAGCAGAGGTGCTGCCACTTTGAGAAATAAATTTATTGCGTCACAAATACAAAACATTTAGTAAGGATTGTTCGTTTGGCGGCAATTTGCGTCTTGTCTCAGTAGTTCGGTTGTTTTGTCCGGGACCGAACTACTGAGACTCTTTCAGTATTTCGGTTAGGGATGTCGGATTAAAAAAAAATCGTATGTCGACCATGAGAAAAGTTATTCAATTTCACGGGTATACGGGGTACGCGCCGCTTCGGTTTTTGTACCCTTTATGTTACACGTTGTACAGTCAAGAGCACGTCAATCTTGAATCATGATATATTAGACTTTTTACAGTTCTTATTTCAATAGATGTATGGGCTAGAGTCGCACTGCGAGGTCTGCGAGTGTCAACCTTGACCTGTCGTTGGCTGTACATAGTTAAAAAAAAACCGGCCAAGTGCGAGTGCGATCATATGATATACTACGTGCTTTTGCCCTTTAATTTTAAAACTTGTTTATGTATAATGGGAAAAATTAAAGATATTGTTGAGATCTTAATTTCGGTTGACAGGTGTCAAATTGTAAACCGCTATAACTTGGAAACTACTGACCCTAGACTACTCGTGAGCTGGGAAAATGATAGATCTCGTCGAGACCTTCATTTCGGTTGACAGCTGTCAAACTTAAAACCGCTATAACTCGGAAACTACTGACCCTAGACTACTCGTATGTTCGGACAAATGACAGATCTCTTCATGATCTTCATTTCGGTTGACAGCTGTCAAACTTAAAACCGCTTTAACTCGGAAACTACTGACCCTAGACTACTCGCGTGCAGTGACAAATGATAGATCTCGTCGAGATCTTCATTTCGGTTGACAGCTGTCAAACTTAAAACCGCTATAACTCGGACCCTAGACTACTCGCGTGCTGGGACAAATGATAGATCTCGTCGAGATCTTAATTTCGGTTGACAGCTGTCAAACCTAAAACCGCTATAACTCAGAAACTACTGACCCTAGACTACTCGCGTGCTGGGACAAATGATAGATCTCGTCCAGATCTTCATTTCATTTGACAGCTGTCAAACTTAAAACCGCTATAACTCGGAAACTACTGACCCTAGACTACTCATGTTCGGACAAATGACAGATCTCTTCATGATCTTCATTTCGGTTGACAGCTGTCAAACTTAAAACCGCTATAACTCGGAAACTACTGACCCTAGACTACGCGTATGTTCGGACAAATGACAGATCTCTTCATGATCTTCATTTCGGTTGACAGCTGTCAAACTTAATTCTTTAATTCGGAAACTACTGACCCTAGACTACTCGCGTGCTGGGACAAATGATAGATCTCGTAGAGATCTTCATTTCGGTTGACAGCTGTCAAACTTAAAACCGTTATAACTCTGAAACTACTGACCCTAGACTACTCGAGTGCTGGGACAAATGATAGATCTCGTCAAGGTCTTCATTTCGGTTGTCTGCTGTCAAACTTAAAACCGCTATAACTCGGAAACTACAGACCCTAGACTGCTCGCGTGAAAATATCATTCCCCCCCTTATCTCCGAAGTTTGCAAATGGAAAAATCTGAATTAATTATTGTCTATAAAATTTTATGTAAATATCACAGTAAAAATAAAACGATGTTTGTAAGTTGCACAGTTTTTTAGAAATCTGCAAAAAACCTTTACAAACAAATTTAGTTTTGCGGTGCTAAAAATGGACACTATTGCTTGGATATACTGGATATATCAGAACTCTCAGCGCGCAAGTCCGACTCGCACTTTACCGGTTTTTTTAAAGATAAATTGCCTCATCAGCTTTTTTTTCGTGTAGATACGTACGGCAGCAAGTATGTAGAAACAAAACCAATATAAGCTGAACCAGCGCTACGCTACAAACGCCTGAAACCAGAGGCCCGCTCAAGGTCGAAGTGTTTCCACCGACGTGCGGCCTAAACTTAATTGAACTACTGAGCCTTTTTTAGTATCAGTAGTCCGGTTGATGTTGACAACCGAACTACTGAGACAAAAAAAGTCTCAGTAGTTCGGTCCCGGACAAAACAACCGAACTACTGAGACTAGACGGCAATTTGGGGTAGTTCTATATTTTATTATCCATCACATCACACCTTAGCTTATCGTGGATAGCTTTGTATTGCAAAAGTGCTAAATTTTAGCACTTTACCAATACAAAGCTATAAATGATAAGCTATGATGTTATGACTACCCTATATTGCCGCCAAACGAACAATACTAATGAAAAGTTTTGTATTTGCGGCGCAATAAATTTATTTATAAAAATAAGGTGCTGCCACTCAGCAACCACCTTAAGGTGTGTTTGGATTAGAGGCAGCTTCGGGCAAGTACGGCTCGCCTTGTAGCCTCTTTATGGGTCCAGGGTACACACGGCCGCACATCGATGAAAACACTTTAACCTTGAGCGGGTCTCTGGTTCGAGCGTTTTTAGCGTAGCGCTGGTTCAGCTTATACTGGTTTTGTTTCTACGTGCATGCTGTCGTGCGTACCTAGACAAGTGGCTTTCTATAATCGCAAATGCTAGTAGAAATAATAAAATTATATGGGATTGATATTAGTTGTCACGCAACATTTCGTTAGCTTATGTCAGTTTCATACATTTTTAGGGTTTCTAACCAAAATGGTAAAAACGGTGCCCTTATATGGTGCGACTTCGTCTGTCTTTCTGTCATAGAATATGATTGCTCACCTTAATTGAAAAAAATAAAAATATTGTTATTATTCTAAAGGAGGCCCAATTAGGGGCAGCAAAATTTAAATTGTCGTCTATGATACCCCACACGACCACTAGTTCGTGTATAGGGCTTTACTTGTACATTCTCAAATAGATTAGTGTAATTTTTGCGAAAGGAAAAATCTGAATTAATTTCAATCGATACAGGTTTATGTAAATATTACAGGAAAAATATCGATCTTTCTAAGTTGCACTGTTTTTTTTGAAATCTGCAAAAAACCTTTACAAACAAATTTACTTTTGCGGTCCCAAAAATGGGCTTTATTGCTCCCAAAAATACTATAGGTATATCGGAACCCTCGGTGCACGAGTCCGACTCGCACTTGACCGGTTTTATTTTATTGTACTGGCAGTGACGATTATATAATGCCAATTGTCTCTCTCTAGGCCCAGGACCTATGCTTCCGTTATTCATAATGTTGTTTCTGTGCGTGTTGAGCTGCCTCGATTGAGGCTGCCACTAAAAGTATTAACTAACAGACGTACGGATCGGACTGCTCCAAATTTAGCTCCGAACCACGATTTTGCCCAATAGCGTTGCGGACAATTTTGCTATTGGGCAAAATCGTTGTACGGAGCTAGATTCGGAGCAGTTCGGTCCGATCGTTTAAGGGTCGTCTACCTTAAGGGTGAGCGTAACGAGTGTTCCCTTTCGCTTTATTACGAACAAAACTGTAAGATACAAATACTGTTCTGTGCTGCCCTGCGCCGTCTGCGTTTATTCCCACTTGTCCAATTGAACAGTTCAATTGATTGAACTACTGGGAATTTTTTTCCCAGTAGTTCAATTAAGTTTTATACTAGTTTAACACCCGGACTTCCATGCCGTGTGACATTAAGCTTTCGAGTTAAGACTTTTATTTACTTTAAACTGAACTGAAACGTAACGATGTATAGGTAAGTAATGAAAAGTTCAATTTGTGAATAAACAAAATTGCACAAGTTTCCTGTAATTTTTTTAGTTTTAGTTCCGTAGTAAAAAATCTCCGCGGGACAAATGATAGATCTCGTCGAAATCTTTGACAGCTGTCAAACTTAAAACTGCTTTAACTCAAAAACTACTGGTTCTAGACTACTCGTTATCAGAACCCTAGGCCCGTGAGTCCAAGTCGCACTTGGCCGGTTTCGTTTTCTTCGAATCGAATGATGGAAATATTTTTAGATATTTTAGAAAAATTTATTAAGAAATAACCTTATACTTAATACAAATCTTTAACATTCTCATTGGATACACACACAGAAGATGAAATTATCTTAATTTTTCCAAAAACATAGGGACTTCAATATTACCGTTTAGGAGCTGCATTTGTGAAAGCCGTATTATTTCATCATTTTCAATTTGGATTTTTGACCTTTTTTTAGCAGTTTTACCGCAACTGCTTACGATTTGTATGGCCTTGACGGAAAAAAATGCTGCATCTTCCTCTAAAGTTTTCAAAAACTGAAAAACTGTTGCCGGTCTACTTTTGAACATGCCATTTATTGCGCGATGCCAGCCTTCTACAAAATTCGTTGTGCGGTGACGGCGACCAAAAGCATTCCAAGAACCTATGCGCCGGGGTTTCATCCAATAATCCATATATTTTATGAATTCCTCCAGTTCACATTTGTCGCTGAATTCATCAACCTGGGATTTAATATATTCCCATCCTTCATCTGTACGGTTTGCTGGCAAAAGTGGCAGGACACAGCACAGGCCCACAATTCTTTTCTTACGCTTTATTTTTATTCCAAATTCCTTGGCTTTTCTCCACAGTGCATTTGTGAAATGATAATAGCACCCTTGGTGTACTGTATCAGGCAAGAAAAAATGTATGGCCTCAATAACCGCTTCCTCAAAATCAGTAATCATAATTTGTGGATCCCATTCTGGAATTTGAGCTTTAATTAAGCGGAACAACGTTATATATGCTTCTTTTGTTTTAGTACTCATAAGAGCATAAATCATTGGCATTACATTGATTGTATCGACAGTACTACCCATATCGGCGTGAATTGTATAGACCTGCTGGAAAGGTCTAGGACAAATTTTAAAAGTTCCATCAGACAGATATAATTTTTTTTCTCGAATGAGGTTCTTCGCTTCCTGTGAGCAAAATATCAGAATGCGAACTCCCGTTTTCTCATCATTATAGTCTGCCAGCAAAAAGTGTGTGAATTTTAAAGGTACTTCTACAGCATTTACAGTGTCATTTAAATAGCAGAGATTGCAGACTTGATGCTCTCGAATGCAGGTATTTCTTTGACAATATTTAAGCCGGCGTCTTTTAAAGAAGCCACAGTCTTTTTGTATACAGCCGGCACTGATTCCCTACCGCTCACCATTTCTTCCACAGAGTTCTGGATGATGATAGACATCGATTCTTTGTTGGTGTCCGGCACACAGCTGCTAATATGATCCTTTTTTTTATTGATTACCTTTTCATCCTAAAATGTATGCATAATATTTTTAGTAGGCAGATACATATAGTAGATTTTACAACAAGTGCACAAAACGAACCATTGTTATCCGAGACTTTTAGCAGCCTGAGCCGAAGGCGAGGGCTGATAGTAATGTCGAGGATAAAAATGGTTTTGTGGACGAGTTATAAACACTGCTTTTCACTTCGATTGCGAGGAAATTGCTTTTTTGTGCATGATATAGGCTGCACAAAATCCTATATCCTGCACAAAAAAGCACTTTCAGAGCATGAGAAATGAAAAATATATTGACTATTGATCCAAACAAAAACTGAGGGTTCATATCACGAAACTGAAAAAAAAAAAGTTCGTTTGTGCGGTAGTTTTGTAAGGTAGGCTTTTCTGCAGCCGGCTCCCGGGCTATATGTTTTTATTAGAAAGGACATTATAAATCTTTGTCATAGAAATATTTTGCAACTTACTTCAGAAGTAGTAATTGTGCCGCAACATAGTTTTTTTTTATAATTGGCGCACCTCCATATTACGTCTTTGCTTTTATACACAGTTAAGCGGTAGTATTCGTGTCCACCTTCAAGCAGAACTCGGCCGCGGCCGCGTTTTATTATATTTACGCTCATTTTTACCTAAGCAGTTTCCAAAATTTTTAGCAAATGAGCTAACGTCATGTCGTTAAATCAAAAAATTCTACGACAGAGTCAAAGTCACCACTCACTTCACCAAAATAGTGCCAAAGTGGCCAGTCTGAGAAAGACAAGAAAAAAATGCCACTATCCTTCCCTCCATAAAGCAGCGTTTTTTCTCTTAGATATGCCAGCGCTTTTCGAAACTGGTCCACGCTGATAGTTGGCGCAGGCAGTCGGTACCGAGTGTCCATATTGTGTGTTAAACGATCGCTGGATAGCGCCAAAGATAGCCACACGTTCCGAACTGCTTGGATCAGCGCTGATAGGCAACGAGTATAGTATAGTCTCGGTACCGGTTGCTTGCGCCAACTATCCGCGCGGATCGGTTCTGCTTTCTACGTAATAACAAGTAATATACGCCCAAAAGTAACAGTCTGAGCTCCGAGAACATTGAGCTCTATTTATATTCTATAGAACACTGGAGAAGTTTTTGTCAAGTTGAAATCGTTTTTATATATAATTGGACAACTGGGAATATTTTTTCCCATTAGTTCTATTGATTGAACTACTGGGAATTTTTTTCCCAGTAGTTCAATCAATAGAACTAATCAATTGGACAAGTGGGAATAAACGGCCGTCTGTGTCTCAACATACGCCTACCGTACACAATTTTAGTTTGACAGCTTCATGTGCGACCCTCCTGCGGGGACAGACTAGCTGGGCGAGATAGTCAGACCATAGAATTAAGTAATAGTACTATAGTGGACGTTTAATGGGATGTTATGATGATGATGATGACTATCATACAGAACGGACACACTCCACCCCCCTTGCAATCCATCCCGCCCCCCCGCGTGCACTGCCCCGGGTTATTTCACCCCCCAATGTCTCAAGGGCAGGAGGGTCGCGCTTAGTTGTTAGACCATAAACGCCATATTCTTCCGTAGTGTCCAAATTGAAGGTGGTAGGGCTTTTGTGCAAAGTCTGGCTGGGGAAGTACCACTCGCTTGCTTATTTCTGCCGTAAAACAGCAGTGTTTGCATTGCTGTTTCGGTTTGAGGAGGTAAGAGGGCCAGTGAAATTACTAGCACATGAGACACACCATCTTAGTTCATAGGGTGGTCAACGCGCTTTGCTGGCTTGGTGGACCCCTTGTTCATTTGCACACTCGTTACATAAAAAAAAAGAAATAAAACCCTTTAAGAAATAGTTCAATACTAATAAAGTGTTATTTCTTTTCAGATAAGGACTTGCAGTAAGGAAATCATGTTTTCATCAGGCCACATTTAGTGCTTTAAACTTTGAAAATAGTATCAAGTTCAGAAAATGTTGTTTGTTTTAATGTGCAAATGATAATTTAGTTTTATTTAAAACACATGTTTTTTTATTAAATCAAACACCATTTCTTGACAGAAATAAAACAAAATATAAAAGAACAATATTTTTTTAATAATAGTTTATTGTACAAATTGATACTGGAATTTAGATAAAAAGGATAGATTTAGTGTTTCTTAAGAATAAAAATAATTTATAACTAATTAATTATTTTAGTATGAACAGACAAGCTTGAAACAACCCATATACAAACACCCAACATGGTGGTAATTTAACAATAAAATATGGCAACTCTTTAAATTATTCACATATGGCAACACTTACACCAAAATGGAGGAACTATCCTAGTGGCACAAAAATGCAATAGCGTTTTCCAAAAATCATTGGAATCACTGCAGCAGAATAAAGATATCATGAAAAATATAAATAAAGTGTTCCTCCAGAGACACGTTTCGTAAAAAAAAAACACTCAGTTTTTGGCCTGGATGCTAGTATTTTTCACATATTGGTTTGAGCCACAGTTTAAACAGTGTTTACCAACTTAGATTTTTATGAAACAGTTTCCTAAAACACACCACAATAACAACATACGAACATGATTCAAGGATTTTGTCTTTTTAGCAGAACAAATTATTGAAAAATGCATTTTTGCGGACGCCACACTGAAAGTATCTATTAAATAAATTTGTTCTTTACTAAGTTCGAAAAGCATAATATTTAGCTACTTATACGTTATTTATAATAATAACTACGTACTTATATAACGTTTAATATATGGTAAAAAATTTGACTAGCACAATTTATTTGTATAGGTATATAGCTCATCCGAGGAGCATTATATTATGCATCCTCTCATTGTATAAACTGGTTAAGCCACGAATTCAAAGACTAATTCGGCATACATTGCTGGGAGGCTTGGTTATGTTAATTGCAATATCCTTACTTCAACGAGCAATGAATGCCGAATTAGTCGTTAAATTCAACGAGGTGTGATCGTGGCTTTACTTTGTAAAATGGATGACTTCGAAATTTACAAAAGCAAGATGCAAGGCAGTAAAAGTTGTTCAGTTTGATGAGTAGCTTGACAGCCTACGAGTCTTAAGCCAAGCCTGCTACGCACCATCGCACGACTAAAAGACAGGGATGCAGCAGCGTGAAAGAAAGAAATAGTGGTATAACATAGGTACCTATTCTATATCACTAATCGTTTCTCTCCTTACTGCGGTCACCTACAACCGCGGTCCATGGTGCCAGCCGTAACGCTAACAAGCGAGGTGACATTAGTCCAGTAAAAGCTGGAATTCTGGAGGGAGTTCCTTGTCATGTAGTGGACGTTTTCTTGGGATGTTATGATGAATCGTTTCTCTCCTATAACTGCATCCCTTTTTGTTAGTTGTGCGTGCTGGATGGTGCGTAGCTGGTTTTATTTTTGTAATACGGTGTATAAGGGCTCCCGCACACGACCGAGAATCGGTGACCGATTTTTTGTTGACATCCCGCTCTGACGTGTTATCACCTGGATCTTCCGTCCTTGTCCTGGCCGATAATCGCCCACCGATTCTCGGTCGTGTGCGGGAGCCCTAAAGAGGTTGTAAGGGACGGTGTACCGAAAACTGAAACGGCGTGCTCAGTCAACCAAACTGAACAACTTTCCCAAAGAAACATTTTTGGGAAATAAAAAATTAACTCTACCAAACTCTACATATAAATTGCTCAGTGTAATCTAACAGTTTGTATGGAGGCCAATTTTATTTTCATTTCCCAAAAAAGTTGTTCAGTTTCGTTGACTGAGCACGCCCTTTCAGTTTTCGGTATTACACCCTATCGAGCTGGCCTCATCTTTAAGTACGGATTAGAGGCAGCCTCGGTTGAGGCACGCACGGATCACTGCCTCTGTACGCGTCAGGGACAGAAGCGTGCCCGCAGCGGTTCAAGTCATCGAGAGTCGCTTTTTGTTATAACGAGGCAACCACGCCGCGAGCCGTTCGTGATGAGGCTGGCTCTAATCCGTCCACACACTTAGGGTGAATTTCCACAAAAGCTGTGCGAGGGAGCTAAACTGTGAGCTGGAAAATTCGAACCAATAAGATTGCTCTATTTGACAAGCTACGGAAATGGCGCAATCCTATTGTTAGCTTCCTCGCAAAGCACATGTGGAAATTCACCCTTAGACTCGACGTATTTCACAAGCAAAGTCCCCCTGACCTTTCTATACTGTTTTGTGCACTTTTGCTAGAAAGAGATGATCTACTTTTTATCAGAGAGGCGTTTTCCCTTTACATGAGCATGAGTGTGAATTCATGGAAACTCTGGATACACTATAAGGTACACAATTTAATCAGGATCATATATGTATCAGGCATTATACGGTATCCATGTAGGTTTATGCTTTTGGCTTCTAGATTAAAATTGGAAGAAACAATTTGTTTTTAACAATAAAAAAAGGCAATTAACTAACTTTAAAAAGTGCATTATAAATACTGCTTATAAATTTACTTCTAAGTATTGTGACTTCATGAAAAATGCTAATGTACAATTCAGCGATATATAAAAAGTGTCAATTTTGTAAATCTATTTGACTTACTGCCAATTGTACAAAGCTACTTTACAAGTTAAAACTCCTTTAAATCTATTGCCGATACTTTTTAGATATATTTATTTAATGGCGTCACATCTCATTACAAGTCGTATTTTGCCAATGTCAAAGTAAAGTTGACAAAGTTTGTGAAAGCCACATAGTGACAGCAATATATTTAAAAGAGCTTTAACTTTAAGAAACCTTTTGTGCAACTGGCCGCTAGGCTACTTAATCCGATAGGGTATAGAGAGTGATTGCATTTAATATGTATGTATACGGGGTGTAAGGGACGATGTACCGAAAATTTACAGGTCGTGTTCAGTCAACGAAACTGAACAACTTTCTCAAAGAAACAATCTGGGAAACGAAAAAAATTTTTGACCTGCATACTAATTGCTTTCTCTGGTCGAACAGTTTATATGGAGACGTCAATTGTTTTTTCATTGCCCAAGGATGTTACTTTCGGAAAGTTGTTGAGTTTCGTTGACTGAGCACGCCCTTTCAGTTTTCGGTACACCGCCCCTACACCCTATTTTAAATTTATTTCAGTATCGAAGTATAACGTAATTTGATACCTGCTTTTTAAATAGGCACATGTGGCATTCACATACAGTCATCATGCTATCCCTTTTATATGGGACGTAAAAAAGATTTTATAAGCACTATTTTAGCCTGTTACTTGGACCATGAAACTGAACAACTTTCCCTAAGGAACACAGGTCGAAATAAGAATAACCTCCCGTACGAAGCGCAATCAGCTGGTACAGTTTTAATAAGAAATTGCATAGGTCATATTTTTTTGGTATTTCGACCTATGTTCCTTGGGAAAAGTTGTTCAGATTCACTGTTTGGGTAGCACGCTGAAGTAGTGCTTACAATTTTTTTTACACTTTGTATGTTATAGAAATGAAAAAGATTATGCCATCAAAATTTAATTTGGAAATTCTGTATTTTATATTTCGTAAATATACCAAAAATTATGAGTCGCTGCAATTAACTCGATAATACCTACGCACTGCAGTTACTCGATGACGTAGGATTACTTGCAGTGCCCTCATAGTAATTTTTTTTCTCTCTACCCTTCATATAAGGCAACGTTGCTAAACTGACATCAAAGACAGTCTATCTTAATTCGACTTTAGGAATCTTGAAACTTTTAGTAATACTGGTAACCTTTTGATGGTTATAATTACGCCGCTACGGCGGTTCCTACACGGTTTACTCTCCGTTTATGGAACGCACTTCCTCATACAATTCGCGCTAGTCCATAGCTGGAGTTTTTTTTTGTAGAAAACTCATCTCGCCAATGTAATGTTTCACTTGTGTTTGTATTGTAAATGTTATGGTGTGCAATAAAGAATAAAGAACTTTGTTAAGCTTTAAAAGTTGATGGCAAAGGCGGTTTGTGACAAAAAGACCTCTCGCTCTAACGCTTGTGACAGAGTGTGACAAACAGATTAGGTACACAAAATTACATCATACTTCGATAGCTAAATCTAAAATTTTCGCACTACTTCTGACTAGTGTTTAATACTACTTTCGATTAGAGAAAAAATTGTCAGTTCGCCCATCTTAAACAGGCACTAAATACTTTTTCATAAGGTTCAAAATCAGCAAAGCTTGTTGATGCAATAAAGAAAGCATAATCTTGCTTTAACCCATATTTAACGCCATCTATCGAGATATTTGGAACTAAGATTTGCAAAATTTTGCTTAAACCCATATTTAACGCCATCTATCGATATATTTGGAACTAAGATTTTATTAATTCCTAAATGTTACATTCGAAGCAATACACAGCAACACTAATGTATCCTGTTTCAAGATTGGTCAATGTTTTTAATGTTACAAGTCACATTATTCACATTAATGTTGGTAAGTAATTGAGATTATGCAACGCGAATTTTGTTATTTTGCTTCGGAAGTCCAATGATTCTATTATATAAACAAGAAAAATTTAGATTATTTTTTTACTTGAAATATTAAAGTGGTTACGTGACTGACACATTTTGTGTTCCCAAATAAAAACTGTTTTGCAAGTAATATCTTCTTCTCTGAGAAAGTTGCTTGTTTTTATTAGATATTATATAGTATTTTATTTTTGACTGAATTTCTCTTTTGTTTGTTTGTATATTTGTATTTTATTGCAAAATTATGTGTCACTGGCCTGAAATAAATGATTTTTAATTTAATTTTATGCTTTTTTATGAGCAGAATTATTGGGCTGATAGAAGTTAAAATGACAAAAATTCGCGTTTTACATTTTAATAGAAAATCTACCCTGACATAATCGTAAATGGAGATAGAGGGGGAAGAAACCTACCTTACAAATATTTTTTGGCTAATTTGTGATTCATACCTTGTTATACATTTTTCTAAATTAATTGTCAAGTAAGTATATATTTTTTTAGGGTGAACGCGCTTTTCTCTGCGTGAAGCACACAAAGCTCAAATTTCTGTAATCCGATGAATAAGAGAGAGACTGATATACAGGGTGTTAATTTGATTGCGTGCTCAGGGGCGGGATCAGTATCAGTAACTGAACAATTTTTCCAAGGAACAAAGGTCGAAATACGAAAATCAATTTTGACCTCCCATAGAAACTGCATTAGCTGATAGCGCATTTTGTATGAAAGGTCATAATCGTATTTCGGCCTATGTTCCTTGGGAAAACTTTTCAGTTACTGACGGATCCCGCCCCTGAGCTATGGCACGCAATCAAATTAACACTCTGTATTATACTCGAAACATTTCATAAAGTCTGACAAGTGCGAGTCCACCTTTACGTATCACACACAAAAAAAACAGTCGTACGAAGAAGTGGGTTACTTTCACACTTAAAAAACTGTGGTCGGTCATCTTAATACAACTGGGCAGTATAATATCTTAAAGTAAAGGCTATTTTATTGATTAGAATAAAACATAGATTCGGTCTCCGTAACATGCTAATGGGGTCAATTCTAACGCAGCTGTTTAATTTCAGGCTAAAATTTGACAAATCTACGAGTGATGCTGTCTTTTTTACCTCCTATAGGTTGAAGAAAGACAGCATCAGAGACTTTTTGGCGGGAACTCGGCGTGAGCTTTTGTCTGCTCGATTGCAATTCTTGTTTCTTGTGTATGTAGTGATTTAGTGAATAATAAAGATAGTATGTGATGCAGTAAATTGACTACGGAGTGCGCAGCTGATGAATATTTTAATGGATCTCGTGTTTAAACCCCGTCTGTGTTGTCTCAAAGTCACGGAAATTTTCCTTTGTAAAATCCACTATCGCTTTACGAGGGGAACACAGTGAGAACCTCTCACTTAACTGGCGATTTCGCCATATTTTAACTTCAATTTACAGCTAATATAAAAAAAAAAAAATCATATTCTAGAACACGACACCGGCAGAAATGTCCCCAAAGATGGGTAGACGATTGCCAAATTATATAAAAAGACAGCATCACTTTAAGACTTGTAAAATTATCGTCATAAAAAAAGCGGGCGCGCTAGAACATCTGTTTACATTAACAATATTTAATAGAAATTTATCTGTACTTGATTCATTATCAACTTATCAATCACCATCAATCACAATGCCTTAAACCTCAGTAGCCGCGCGGGTTCACATGTGATCCGGGAAAATTTTGACATATGACCCCATATGTAAATTTTTCAGTTCCCGGGAAATGGAATTTTTTTTGAAAATTGTTTTGAAGTTTATTCAAATATATACCTTATTACGTAAACAACTACATTTTCATTTTGAATTAATAAATATTTAATATATTTTTTTTTTTTATTCCTTAAAATTTAAAATTAAAATTTTGAGATGGTGCTTCAGAGGTTTTCGGTTTTTACTGTCAATGAATGGGCTACCTAAACTAGAGGTTTGACGCGGGCACTGGTAATTGATTTGTAAAAAAACTTCCTTAAAGCCAGTTGCAGGAAACTTTTTTAAGCTTGTCTTAAACTATATCCTAAACATTTATAGTCAACAAGAGTGTGAGCTATATACACCGTATTTTTTTACTCACCCCAGATTTTATGTGGTGATTCTGCCCATGAAACTGAACAACTTTTCCCAATTTTCCAAATACAAAAAAAAAATCGACTTTCTATACAAACTGGAGCAGCCGACAGCACATTTTGTGTGAGAGGTCGATATTTTTTTCGTATTCTACCTATGTTCTTTGGAAAAAAAAGTTCAGTTTCATGAGCAGAATCATCTCTTACAATTTCCGAGGTGACAAAAAAATTACGGTGTATTTAAGGATTTTTTCACTTTATAAAAAAGTTTGTTGCAACTGACGATTTAAAATTTTGGATAAGTCGTAAACTCTTTACATACAAGGCTTTTTAAAAACTGCGTGAAAAGAAACGCTGATAACGATATTATTTTTACTAACCAATATAAATTTTTCGGCACATCGGTCTTATCAAACGATAACACGAACTAATTCAAAACTAATACAATAACATAGCCACAAACAATTAATAACTCCTAATAGTAATATAACATAGAAACTTCATTGAATCATTTTAACTTGAATTCAAGACGCGTTACGAATTAGGTTGAAATTACCCTGACAGCATGAGCTTTATATGTCGTCCGTATGTGAGAAAGAGTGCTGACAAAGGGTAATTATTACCCAAAACGGAACGGCCTCTAGATCATGTTTTTGTGACCCACCTTTTTTTTTCACCAAACAATGTCTTTTAATATCTACATTTCTTTATACAACAATCACAAAAAACTCAAACCAAATTGTAAAAAATAAAATTGCAACATATTTTTTGAGGGTCACGAAAACATTAACTATAATAATATTCTAAGCGTTCGAATAGTAAAAACTCACTTTAATCCACTCCTTCCTATATCCACTAGTGCCTATTCATTTCATAATTTATATAGTACATACACATCGTGTCTAGAATTAGTTAATTCTTCTACGTTGATGATTATAAAATATTTAACTAGGTCTAAAAGACAGGTAGGTAAAGAGAAAGTGAACTTTCCCTAAGAAACATACCGGTTTTTTTAAACCGCCTTCTGCATACTAACTGTCCAATTTTTAAACTATTCCCAGTGATCATTTTCTCAAGTTGTTCACTTTTAAAGAATGATTATGCCTTTTCAGTTTTGCCAACCTATCTTTGCTATGTACAGTCAATAACAAGTCAAGCTTTGCACTTACAGCGTGACTAGGACCAAAGCTGAACGAAGTAAGAACGGTACAAAGGCCAATGTGTCAATATCGACCTGCTCGTGACTGTACCTTGAATCTGTAGTAAGAAATATAAAACTGGAAAACAATATTTTTCTCACTATTCAAAAACAATTGAGTTTTTAATTAGTCGTATTTGAATGGCACTAGTAATTTACAAGGATCCCATTAAACACTGGCTATCTGACCGTAATAATCACCGTCAGAACAGCTACAAAAAAAGTAAAATTTACCTCACTTTAGAAGCGTGATTTCCTGAACCAAAGGCGGCTGTCGCGGGCTCATTTAGTGGTCATGTCTGGCCAGTAGTTGACATAGTACCGGTGTGTGCTGCCTTCGAATAGCCGGTCCAACCAGTTTTCCAAGCTATCTAGGAGGTTTTCTGTAAAAAAATATAAAAACAACATACACTACGGTTCATTACACGCATATGAGCACTGTGTGCGGTGTTTGCGCGCTCAGAGTCGGTTCACAACTTGCTCGTATTCACTCGTTCAAGCGACGTGACGTCATCAGTGACGTCACTTTAGCGCGCTATCATTGCATACGAAAATGAGGTAGTGCAGCGTGTGCGAAACATCAAATTCAAATGACATTTGTCATCAATCATGTTTTTGATAGATTTTTTCGACTTTTTTTGGGGTTTTTGGATTAAATTATCTTATCGAATAATCATCATCTCTCAATAATTTCCAAAAACGCAAAACTAAACCAAAAGTTTAATTTTTCTCAATGACATTGACATAAGCGCAGTCATATCGGATCGTTTAGATATTCGATTGTGTTCGACGTTTGCACGCTAACGAAAACGATCCGACCCGAATGCGCCGATTGCAGCGTTTCATCACTAATACTCGTATTTCCTTTTTGAAACGCACTGATAGGTTCAGATAATTTTATTCAATGTAGATTCTTTACAGAATACTTATTGAATGTCATGCAGAATGCAATGCAAATAGAGCGAGTCTACGCCGTTTCGGATCGTGCTATGGCAGCGTAAAAGAAACGGCAAGAAACCACTGCAGCACGGCCTACTTTAAGAGTCTGCTTTTTACAATGTGTTTCTTGAGTTTCGCTGGAATATCAGACCACCATACCTCTTAGTCATCTAATCTATAGTAAGCTTTTTGACATAAAGTTTGCTTTACACATTGTTCAAACTTTCTCTCAGGTAATTGCACTACATTGTCAGGTATTTTGTTGTCATATTGTTAGAGAGTTTTTCAAGACCAATATTGCTCTGATGTTACCTAGTAAACTGAACTGCAAAGCTGATATGGGAGAGGGTGGGTCAATTGGTCACGTGTACACGATGGAATATCATCATAACATCCCATGAAACGTCTACTGTAGGACAGAGAGCCCTCCGGAATTCCAGCAAAAAACGCATGGTAGAATTTGGATGCAAGTATTATAAAAGGTGAAGAATGTGCGCTGAAGAGGTGGAAGGAAAACTTTGGAAGTCTGTTTGAGAGAGATGAAGCAGAGACCAGCGTACCGATCTCTTCTGTGGAAACGAATGAGAATGAAGACGAGTATAACGTAAGTGAGATATGTATGGAGGAGATTATGAAAGCAATGACAAGTATGAAATCAGGTAATGCATCTTGGTATGATAGTGTCGGTCGAGATGTTGAAGGCTTGGCGAGGCATTGTGACCTTTTCAACGTGTGTTGGACGAACGGCCAAGTACCAGGTGACTGGTGCAAGGCTGTGATTGTACTGCTGTACAAGGGAAAAGGTTCACAACAAGAGTGCAAAAATTACCGCGGGATAAGCCTTCTCAGTGTCGTCGGCAAACTGTATGCAAAAGTTTAGATTGAAAGCTTTGTAGCTGGCACCATGACCACGGTTGTTGGTGACCGCAGTATATAAGATGGACGTTGCTGCCCATCTTCCGGTTCATAATCCCTTAGTCGCCTCTTACGACACTGACGGGTAGAGATGGGTTGGTACTATTTTTTGACGGCACCACAAGAGCAGGATGATATGAGGTGGTCAGTGTCCACTGAGTTGCCGCGGTAGCCGGCGAGGGAGAGGAAGGCATAGGAATAAAAAAGCCTAGGAAATCATGTCAGGGTGACTAAATTTGTCCGTCAGTGTGGCCGGTATTGCGGAAATTATAGCTTTTATCAGAATAAAATTCAAACATAACATGTTTCAAAATTGCTCTACATTTTAAACAACAATTTCGACTGAATAACTCTTTGAACTGAACAACTGTTTAAGCTGTTTTACTTCCAAAACAAATATTTTGGAAAATACGCGCATAGAAACGGAGCGTTTTTCTCATGTCAATGACTATAATAATACGAAAATAATTTCAGTATACGGCCACACTGGCGGACTGTCAGAACAAACAGTCTGCTGTACCTCAAAATTATAAATAGTGAAAAAGCTGTTGTGGGTTACCTTGTAGGAGCGGCGAGTGGTCCGGCGGCACCCCTTAGAATCAGGGTCGGTATGGAACCCTATGATATGACAGCTGTTAGGGTTACCTTGTAGGAGCGGCGAGTGGTCCGGCGCCACCCCCTAGAATCAGGGTCGGTATGGAACCCTATGATATGACAGCTGTTGGGGTTACCTTGCAGGAGCGGCGAGTGGTCCGGCGCCACCCCCTAGAATCAGGGTCGGTATGGAACCCTATGATATGACAGCTGTTGGAGTTACCTTGCAGGAGCGGCGAGTGGTCCGGCGCCACCCCCTAGAATCAGGGTCCGTATGGAACCCTATGATATGACAGCTGTTGGGGTTACCTTGCAGGAGCGGCGAGTGGTCCGGCGGCACCCCCTAGAATCAGGGTCGGTATGGAACCCTATGATATGACAGCTGTTGGGGTTACCTTGCAGGAGCGGCGAGTGGTCCGGCGCCACCCCCTAGAATCAGGGTCGGTATGGAACCCTATGATATGACAGCTGTTGGGGTTACCTTGCAGGAGCGGCGAGTGGTCCGGCGCCACCCCCTAGAATCAGGGTCGGTATGGAACCCTATGATATGACAGCTGTTGGGGTTACCTTGCAGGAGCGGCGAGTGGTCCGGCGGCACCCCCTAGAATCAGGGTCGGTATGGAACCCTATGATATGACAGCTGTTGGGGTTACCTTGCAGGAGCGGCGAGTGGTCCGGCGCCACCCCCTAGAATCAGGGTCGGTATGGAACCCTATGATATGACAGCTGTTGGGGTTACCTTGCAGGAGCGGCGAGTGGTCCGGCGCCACCCCCTAGAATCAGGGTCGGTATGGAACCCTATGATATGACAGCTGTTGGGGTTACCTTGCAGGAGCGGCGAGTGGTCCGGCGCCACCCCCTAGAATCAGGGTCGGTATGGAACCCTATGATATGACAGCTGTTGGGGTTACCTTGCAGGAGCGGCGAGTGGTCCGGCGCCACCCCCTAGAATCAGGGTCGGTATGGAACCCTATGATATGACAGCTGTTGGGGTTACCTTGCAGGAGCGGCGAGTGGTCCGGCGCCACCCCCTAGAATCAGGGTCGGTATGGAACCCTATGATATGACAGCTGTTGGGGTTACCTTGCAGGAGCGGCGAGTGGTCCGGCGCCACCCCCTAGAATCAGGGTCGGTATGGAACCCTATGATATCACAGCTGTTTGGGTTACCTTGCAGGAGCGGTGAGTGGTCCGGCGGGACCCCCTCGTCCCCGGAGGAGTCGGGGTCGGTGGTGAACCCTATGAAGGCTCCAGCCTCGGGGTCCGTCCCGCCGCCGCCCAGAGACCGCGTCATGCGAGACATGCGCTGAAACAAATATGCGTTGAAACATAAATAATTTAAATAGAGAAGAAAAAAAAAACCGGTCAAGTGTGAGTCAGACTCGCGCGCCGAGGGTTCCGACATATCTAAAGTATTTTTAGAAGCAATAACGTTCATTTTTAGGATCGCAAAACTAAGTTTATTTGTAAAGATTCTTGCAGATTTTTATTAAATATGCTACTTAGATATATCGTTTTATTTCTTCTGTAATATTTACATTTCGACTATAATTAATTCAGATTTTTCTATAGTGTAAGTCGACTATATGAATGACAAAGAGGTATGGTGCTCTGATATTCCAACGAAACACAAGAAACACATTGTAAAAAGCCGACTCTTAAAAGTAGGCCGTGCTGCAGTGGTTTCTTGCCGTTTCTTTTATGCTGCCTAACACGTTCCAAAACGGTGTAGACCAGATATTTGCAGTGTATTCTGCATGACATTCAATAAGTATTCTACATAAAGAATCTACATTGAATAAAATTATCTGAATCTGAAACTGATAACTCCATAAACCACAAAAAAAAACCAAAAGCGTGTTTGCGTAGAGTTGACTCGCTTACCTTGTGCGGCTTGTGTGACTCGGGGTGCTTGGCGTGGTAGATGCAGAAATACTTCCGGTGCGGGTTGAGAGCCAGCACGGTGCCCACACAGTTTCGCGCGTTAACCTGACAGACAAGAAAACGTTTAAAAATACCGGTCAAGTGCGAGTAGGACTCACCCGCCGAGGGTTCCATATACCTTTAGTATTTTTACAAGCTATAAAGTCCATTTTTAGAACCGCAAAACTAAATCTATTTCTAAAGGTTTTTTGCAGATTTCCAAAAAAACTGCTACGAGAGATCGTTCTTAGAGAGATCGTTTTATTTTTCCTGTAATATTTACTTAAAGCTCTATAGACTATAAATAATTATTTCTAAAAAACGGTGCTACATAGAGAGATCGTTATCGATCGTAGTAATTATATTCTTATAATACGCCATACGCCTCAAAAGCCGTCAGAGTTTTATTAGAAACACCGTGCCCCTCTAATCAGATCCATTAAAGGCTAGGATGGAACTGTGGTGAAAAAGGTACCCCTCTGAAAGCCCGTATATCCCCATTCCCGTTTTGGCTCGGAACCTTAAAAATATTCGCTTTGTTCACAATCTTAAGTGGAACTGGGCTGGCCACGTCGCCCGAAAACCTCCACAACTATGGGCCAAACGAACGACGGAATGGATTCCACCTAACGTTAAGCGTCGTCGTGGTCGGCCCAGAAAAAGATCTATGAGAGTGAAGAGCTTGACACTTGCGCGAATAACTGAAAGGAGTTGGTCCAGGTAAGGGAAAAGTGGAAAGATGGGAGAGAGGTCTTTGTTCTGCACAATATAGTACAGGAAGCGAGAGAATTAATAATTGGTCGTTTTACGGTTTTAAATAATACATTTTACATAATGCCTAGACATTTCACAAAACTGCGCATAATTCGTTTTTGGCAAGCGTTGTGGTCGCAAGATAACCTAACCCAACCTAACTGATCCTTGCTTGGGATTGGTTAGATTGGCTTTACCTTGGCTAACGAACTTAAAAGGCACTAGTGATCTAAACCCATTTACAATCTACTAATGCCGTTTTACGATTTGCCGAACATGTCAACGGCGATTTATACGACTTGGCTGCGACATGTATTTGATTTTAAGTGCCGACGAGGTTGGAAAACGGTTGCTACGATCATCGTAGCGGCCAGAAAACACCCGATTTAACGTACCCCAAAAAAAATCTACTCACCTTTAGCTCCCCGCAGGATCCGCCCAGCGATAGCTGCAGCACACGACGGAACCATTCGATGTTTCGCTCCACCATTAGGTAGGCGAATAGGAGTGTCTTGTTCCTAAAAATAAATAGGTTAATTATTCATCATAACATCCCATGAAACGTCCACTACAGGACAGGAGGCTCCCTCCAGAATTCTAGCTTTTGCTGGAAAAATGTGGAGGGGAAGTACCATAGTCACCTCTCTTGTCAGCGTTACGGCTGGCACCATGGACCGCGGTTGTAGGTGACCGCAGTAAGATGGTATGATACACGAGGATGCTGCTGCCTATTCTCCAGTTTATAACCCTTAGTCGCATCTTACGACACCCACGGGTATGTATGGGATGGTACTACCTTTTTTGCCGGCACCACACGGTATATTACGGCATTATCACACCTAAGTAGACGAATAGGAGTGTCTTGTTGCTAGAAATAAATAGGTCATTTATTTTTAAGATCAATTTAAGTCCAAAAGCCTAAAAATCAAGAGCTTCATGAGCTTTTTCGAATGGACAAGTTTTGGAGACGCTCAAGTTTGTCTAAAAGCTCCTCTATGGCGTCTAGATAACAGGAGTCGGCGTAGACTGAGCTAGAGATGACTTGGTTTTCAAAGGTAAGAAACTTTGATGTTATGATTGCTATCCTCTGAGTTTACAGTATCAGGACTATGTAACTACCAACTAACATCTTGTTAAAACTACTGTATTTATAGCAATCAATAATTATGAATTATAAGCTCGGCACGAGCGAGTTTGTCCCTAACTACGCGAGTCAATGTTCGGTGGTATGCCGCGCGAAGTCAAGACGAACCTAATGGACCCTACATAGACAAGGTTAAAGGGCAATTACCTGGGCATCCGAGCTTCGCTCTATAATAGCAGCCTCAACATTAAAGTATCATCGGGTGAGCAAGCTATGCTACCCGCCAACAGATGGCGCTGTAGGTTTTTGTCTAAACCGCGGAATATAGAAATTGCTTAAATCACGGGGAAAACGAATTTTCCCAGACATGAGACTCAGCTAGATCGATTTTCCGCCCCAGAAAACCGCTGGTAAATTGCATCGAAATCATTAGAGCCGTTTTCGAGAAACCGTTTACAAATATATATTATTGGCAAAAAAGTTTCGACTAATCGTCTAGCTTGCTCAGATCACGCCACTGTATCACCAGAGCTACGTCACGATGGAACTGAGGAAGCGGGGAAGACGTGCGGGGATGCAAACGCAGCTCATGGTTGACCACTCTTGGCCTGCCATTCGCATCGCGACACCAGGGATAGACGGTCGTTGTTACTTTCTCTAGCCGACACCAGTTATACCTAGTTGTAGATCGGTTTTCAACATTTCATTTAATTTGTGAATTGTGATTTGCTTTAAGTTATTGTGTGTTTTGCAATCAGTCTATTAAAGTTAATTTGTTTGTAGATTAAGAATTAAATTCACATCTGGTTGTAATTTTCGTTTTAATTGAAATCTAAGCGTTTTATCAGCTAATTATATATATACAAACTAGCTGGTGCCCGAGACTTCGTCTGCGCAGGTTTATAAATTATAGCCTATGTGTTATTCTGATGTATAAGCTATATCATTGTAAAGTTTCATTAAAATCTATTCAGTAGTTTTTACGTGAAAGAGCAACAAACATACATCCATACATGTATACAAACTTTCGCGTTTATAATTTTAGTAGG
The DNA here is from genome assembly GCA_947532105.1 of Athrips mouffetella. Lineage (NCBI taxonomy): Eukaryota > Metazoa > Arthropoda > Insecta > Lepidoptera > Gelechiidae > Athrips > Athrips mouffetella. Next base: position 28,550,304 of record OX383967.1, read on the forward strand.
ATATTGCTCGTTTCATAGTACGAGTATAGGATTCATATTTGTACTTACTTGCGATAAGGCCAAACGATTTTATGGAATTTGGACAACAACATCACTCGACTCTGCACGTCCACAAGTAGGACGATCGTTCGACATCCCGGTTTTAGTAATCTGGAAACAAAAATAGCATTTTGTAACATTTAACATAACATTTGTGAAATTTAAGGCATGTTCTTCCAATCTTATTTTATATAATTTAGTTAGCTGTTTATGTTTACCAAGATTATTATTTTTAATTTTGACAATTTTTATGATTATTATTTAAATACATTTTTGCATGCCTAGTCACTTGTAATGCCCTTACAGGGTACATGTAACGAACTGCTATGTGTTAATAAGAACTTTAAGCTGTACATGAAAACAAGATTAAATGATATGATATGATATCATTTGCGTTCAAAATTTGTGAAACCAAGGAGAAAGCATCAGCGGCAGCGTTTTAGGGTTTCTTAGTCAACAAGGAACCCTTATAGTTTCCTCAGTCTAACAGGTCTCTTAAAAATCATGTTAGTCTACAAATAAAATTTTTCGATTTAGGTTACCGTTAGCAAACTATGTAGCTTGAAAGCACAATTTTTGTTGGTGTCAAGTGTCCCCCCTGCCAGCTAAACGGTTGTTATTGGAAATGTGGAAAAATTCACAGTAGTAGTATATTATGATGAAATTAAAAGGAAAACTATCACAGCTAAATAGGCTTCACAGGTTAATGAGCTATAGCCGATAAACTGGAAATAATAGAAATAGCAATCAGGAGCTAGGACCTCGCTGAGCATTGGGAGGTAAAAAGTTTAATGTTATGAACGCTACGAATAAATAATAAGTGAGGAACTCTAATCCAGAACAAAATCCAAACAAAAAGTGGGCCTACGTGAAACCAAAAGGACGCATATTCAAAATACGAATCAATTGGTTCAAATTCAGAACGAGAGCAGCGATTGGTTCGCGCACGTGCTGCAATGTCAGCCAGTAGTAGTTGAGCCAATGACGCGGTGGAACGACTTCTGAAATACACGACTTTCGTTGGGTCATTTTTTGAGCGCAGTTACAATTTCTGGCTTATTATTTATTCGTAGTATGAACTTTATCAAATACTTAATCAAAACCTGTTTTACGCCAAAAAAAGTTAAAGAAACTACGGAAACTTGTACTGCGCGTGGGCCGACACGCACTTGGCCGATATTTAGTTTTAAATGTGTCGATTTTTAACAAGGTACTTCCATACAAAATAATATGGATTTTTATCATACATTTACATGGATTTTTATCATATGGATTTTATTTATATTATATTTATTTTATTTTTTTAATTGAAAATGGGCTTACTCTTGACCTCGATCTAGTCTTGAAGACAAAGATGAAGTCGACGATGGAACGAACTTACCCAGAAGAAGCCTATTCACTCGCGACTTGAATGGATGGATTCATATGGATTTTTATCTTACTTTTTATATACCAAAAACATTTAACTTTTTATCTTTCTGAGAAATATGACTAAAGTTTGTCCTCGAGTCATTAGTGCAATTGCAGAGTAAAGATGAATTCACAGTGAAGTTTAAATTAATTTTTTTTTTTTTAAATATTTTCTTAATTTTTTACGTAACGCACAAAGGACACAAGCGCTTCTTTCGAAGGTCTGCCTTCAATTAGGCGACCTGATTGATGACGGGGCGTGGCTAGCAAGGCGGCGAAAAGCGATGACTTACTGCATTCTTTAACAGGGTTGGCCTGGATAATTATCGTGAATAATTATCATGATAATTACGTGTTGATAATTATCGTTGATAATACGAGTAACTGTTATTGTACAAAACAAAACGAAATAATATATATGTGTATCCAAACGCATGTTTTTTCGTCACAATATCAAGCGTGTATCCAAACGAACGCCAAATGTCATTCATCTACAGGGGAATTCCCCTCACTGTTATTTGTTTTCGTGAACTGTAGTTTGTGCGCTGCGAAATTAAATAAAGAAAAACATTATGCCTAGAAAACTTAATCCAATATGGTCAAAGTTTGACTGCATTAAAACTAAAAATTGTGGTTTATGGGCTAGATGCAAGAAATGTAAAAAAGAAATGTAGGGAATCTTGCGATAAATGAAAATTTATACGTTATTTGATCTGATAGTAAGATAATTATCAGAGAAAATAATTATCTTGATAATAGCCAACCCTGTTCTTTAAGACGGACGAACTCCACTAGAATATTTTCTTTTCCAATGCTCCTGGGTACCGGTAGCACCCATGACCGAACGCATTCAACCTATTGAAATATTCACGAGCTGTACCAGATAAGGCCCAAACATTCTTTGTTTAATTATTACCTGACTAGTCCGTTATACTTCTCAGCTCGTAGTTCATGTAATCTGAGTTCCGGTTGCGGCTCGTTGTTGTTCCGTTTCGCGCCGCCATTTTGTTTCCGGCGTTCTTCTTTCATTTTCTGCACTGATTCTTCTTCTACGCGACTGTAACAAGGGAAGAAATTTATTTTATGGCGTTGGAAAAACAAAATGCGATTGTATTTTACAAATACACACTTATATTTTTAAACCCTTCGCCACTGCCGTGTGGTGCCGGCAAAGAATAGTACCAACCCTTAAATACCCGTGGGTGTCGTAAGAGGCGACTAAGGTTTATAAACTGGAGGATGGGCAGCAGCATCCTCCTTTGTATCTAATATCTTACTTACTGCGGTCACCTACAACCGCGGTCCATGGTGCCAGCCGTAACGCTAACAAGCGAGGTGACTATGGTACTTCCCCACTACATTTTTCCAGCAAAAGCTAGAATTCTAGAGGGAGCTCCCTGTTCTGTAGTGGACGTTTCATGGGATGTTGTGATTAAAAAATTAAAATTAAAATTAAAATTAAAAATATTTATTTAGGTAAATCTGAAAACATACATACACCGGGGCTTCCCTGTAAGTAATCAGAGATACTTGTAGTGGGAATGCCTCGCTCCTCCAAGTTACATAACACAAGATTTACAGCTAGCTTAAGTCTGCTACTGGAGTCGATTCTGGTAGACACAGGCCAACACTAAACCAAACCCGACAGGTCCAGATCTGTCGCTGTCCCTGTCAAAGAAAAAGACAGTAACAGGTCCAGAGCCGCCGAACCCAAATCAGCCCCAGCCCGCGCCCACCGGAACCGACGCCACTTATTACTTATTATATACAATTTTTTTTGTGTGTGTGCGTGTGTGTGTGTGTGTATGTATGTATGTGACGATATAAATATATGTTAAAACAAGTATATAAATAAATAAATATATATATGTTCATATGTATAAATAAATAAATATATGTTCATATACATACACCATTTGTCTGAGTGGATACCTGTAAAATTATATACGCAAGTACCTACCTACATGCCCTACGGATGCAAGAGTTCCTTGGGATCGGAAATGAAGCCACATGCAGGATACTTTATGTTCTATACCAATCGTACTAAGAGGTCTTCAACCTCATCATATGACAGCGTTTTTAACCAATGAGTGAGAGCTAGTCGACAGGTGTATAATTGCATGGGGTATATTTTTACCTTACGGTTAATCAGATTATATAAATAGGGAGCCTGAGAAGTATATTGCCTCTGCGCGAAGGCAGTGCGAACCTGATGAGCAGGAGCAACCAAATCATTACGTCTTTTATTCTGGAGGTCTTGATCGAATGGAATTGCTTTATGATGTTTCATTATAAGATTAACAATATATAATTTCCTGACAGAAAGTAATTCACATTCAATATAAAGGTTATCAGTAGGGAATCTAAAAGGCTTGAAAAACATTACTTTTAGTAGCGATCTTTGTGCACGTTCAAGATCTAGGAAATTAGTTTTGGTTGCTCCACCCCACACAGGAATACAATAAATTATTACAGATTGCGCTAAAGCGACATAAATTTTCTTTAGGAGTGCCTTATCCATCACATGCCTTAAAGATTTAAAAACATATATTAATTTTCTTACTCTATTCATAGTTAACTCTATATGCGAGTGCCAGCTCAATTTTTGATCTACCATAACTCCCAAATATTTTATACAACTTACTTTTTGAATCACTGGACAGTTACATGAAAGAAGAACAGGATTGGCACAGCTATGAATTTTAACACAGAAATCAGACTTCGGCTGAGAGTTGATGTATGGAGCAAAGCATATGTAATTAGTTTTTTGGGTATTTAGGGTAAGTAAGTTTACTCTTAGCCAGTTGGAGACTAAGGTCAGGCCCTTTTCAGAGACCAGGCGCACTTCATCCCAGGATTTACCACTAAAAACGATCGCAGTATCGTCCGCGTAGGAGATAATCCTCCCTCCAACGCCATGAAGGTTGCATAATTCGTTGATATATATCAAAAAGAGCGTTGGACCGAGGACGCTCCCCTGCGGGACGCCATACGTTACACTTTCTTCTTCGCTGAGGTATTTATCAATTTTTACAACTTGTTTTCTGTTATTCAGATAACTGCTAAAAAGGGCAAGTGCAGTACCACGGATACCAATGCTCTCCAACCTACGTACAAGAACGGGGACAGAAACGGTGTCAAATGCTTTCCTGAGGTCAAGAAACACAGTAACACATTTATTGCCCCTATCTACTTCATGCACTATGCTGGACGTAAGATCCAAAATAGCATCTTGTGTTGACATGCCTTTCCTAAACCCATATTGCGAATTAGATAGGATGTTGAACTTACCGAGGTAGCTAACAAGCCTATTATTAAGAAGTTTCTCAATGATTTTAGAGATGGAGGGTAGCACAGAAATAGGACGATAGTTATTTGCATCGGTGCTGTCTCCGCTCTTGTAAACAGGGGTAACAATGGAACGTTTTAGAGAGATAGGAAAGATACCTGTACTAAAGCATAAATTGGCCAATACACTAATAAAGGGAGTAAGAAAATCCTTGGACAATTTTAAAAAGTGTGTAGAGATTCCATCCCAACCAGGTGCGCTTCCAGAGTCCAAGCCCATTAAAATGCTTTCTACCTCCTGTGGACTGGTGTCAAGAAGCATAAATGAGGACACTTGGTTATAATAAACTGGGTGGTTGAGCAAACCATGACCCATACCGTGGGTAATTTTTTCAGCTAAGGTTTTACCAGTACTGATGAAGAATTTATTAACATAATTTACAGACGCTAGAGGACAATATTTTATATTAAGTAGATTCATATTAGTGCTTTTTGGTGGTTTGTAATTGGTTATTTCATTTATTGTCAACCAAAGAGTTCTCGGATGTTTAATAGATTTATTTATTTTATCTTTATTGTATTGTCTTTTTAATTTCTTAATTAAGTTACAACAATAGTTGCGAAAACGCCTATATGTTATTTTGAGGATAATGTTATGGGTATCTGTTTTCAATTTTAACTGCATGCTATTTCTAAGCCTTATACACTTTATAGCTCCGGAAGTAATCCACGGCTTTAAGACTCTTTTGCTATTTGGAACTAATGAAAGTTTGGTGTTTGATAGAATAGCATCTCTAATCATCCCTATTAGTGCGTTGGCGTAGGTATCAGGATCACGATATATATTAAAGTTAGAGACATCTGCAGTTACAAGACTTTTATGAGCACTTTGATAGTTCGTCACAGTTTTATATTTATGGGGTAAAATTTGTTTATGTTTATGAGAAAGTATCAAGCAAACTAAATTGTGGTCAGTCACAGTGGTGTTTAGCACTGCAACAAAAGCTGAGATATCATTATTTGAGAGTCTCAGGAAAACGTGGTCGAGGCAACTAGCCTCCCTCGAGGGCAAGGTGTGACCCGGTAGAAGGCCATGCAAAGACAGTAAATTTAAATAGTTAAGCCTATTTGTGCGTTCTTGGGAGTTTTCATTTGGCGAAATAATCAGGTCAATGTTGATGTCACCTAGAATAAGAATATTTTTATTAGTAGATATGTTTTCAAGGTGTAAATTGAGGGACGTAACAAAGTTACCTGCCTTTGTATGGGATGGTGAGCGATATATACCAAATATAATATAATTAGAAATTTCAATTTGAAGACCAGTGGCATCAATTAGATTAAGTTCTGTAACCTTGGCCAAGTGACTATTTTTTATGTACACCACTACACCATCATTTTGGTTAAGTTGTCTTGTTGTTTGATAGTAGGAATAGTTTATAATACAAGGAGTCGTTTTCTTTGAGCTAAGCCTACATTCCGTTAGGATAAGGATGTCTATTTCAAAAGGTAGTTGTGATAAAGTAATTTGAAGATCGTCTAAGTTTTTATAAATACTTCGAATATTTTGAGTTACGACTATGATATTATTAGTTTTTTTATCCGATACAATTTTAAGATCCTGAATGTTGCATTTTATTGAGTCCGCCACGTTAAGTGTGTCAATCACTTGCAATGTGTCAGCACTATCCATAATAACATGCTATTATGTACATATTGACATAGCTAAAAAGGTTATATTCAATGCACAGGTATTGCAGGTATTTATAAATATATGGAGTGGGAATCTTTAGAGTTGAAAGTGGTGTAAGGAGTGTGTTCATGACTGTATGGCATTTTATATTTGAAAGGGTAACATAAATAAAGAAAGATAGAATATGAGTGTATATAATATATATGAATTGTTTGTGTGATAGAGTGTATGTGGAAGTGTAATTGTTATAACCGAATATAACATTAAGTACTAAATTAAGCACATAAAATAAGCAGAACACTGAAGGTGAATAACACTTAATCAGTCATGTTTCCTGCATCAGGTGGTGCACTTGATCCTCATTTTGTATATGAATAATTTTCGAGGTGTCGTCGTCTCTCCTCACCAGGACCTTTCCAAATGCAGTCCAACAGTATTTGAATTTACCAGTTTTTACTAGGTCACGGGCCAGGAAGAACAGGCGAGCCCCCTTCGTAGTCAGCTGCTCGGAGATGTATATTGGTGAGTCCTCATCACGGGTGAATCCTAGATGTTTGGCCTGTAGACGTGACTTATTTTTCTTATTAAATTCCTTTACTTTTTTCAAGAAATCCATTCTAACAATAGCTGATCGTAGTTCCACTATAATGGAAGGCTTTTTCACCATATCAGATTTTGCTTTCAGGCGGAAAATATCACATATGTCCTGTTTGTTAATATCCATCTGAATGTTCTTAGAGAGGCATAGCACTAGGTTGATTAAGTCTTCCCTAGTCTCCTGGGGTTTTCTCGGGACGTTTTTTAACTCAATGCTCGTTTTGCGGGAAGATTTCTGTAAGTCTTCAACTTTCTCTTCAAGGATACAAATGTATTCCCGATCCTTTTTAGACTGGAATTCCAGCTGAGTGATTTTCTTATAAAACACTTCGTTTTGAGAAGTTAATTGAGCAATGGAATTATCAATACTGGAATGGAATTCTTTTATCTCCTGTATATTCTTAGTGATCTCGATTAACTCCTTCTTTTGCTCACCGATGAGTGAGGTAATAAGCAATTTCATCTCCTCCCTGAAGATGGAGAATTGAGAAGGAGTAGCCTCACCTTCTTTAGGCCCTTGGTTTTGTTGAGAGTTGCCTTTCAGGGCAGAATCACTCATTCTATTAAGCTGAGGATTAGATGCATGGAATTCCCTTGGTTCTGAGTTGTTTGGCGGAGTCCTCTGCAGAGACATATTTAAAGCGCACAGGTTAGTTCCAACACAGCAACCAAATTCTACCAAGGGTACTTTTTTCTTCAGAAATGGCAACACTAGGTACTGACAGCTGTCAGATTTGAATTTGACGCTTTGCCGGAAGTGCAAGTGATTGGTTGTCGAGTGACAATATCTCAGCCGAGGTTCACATATGTTATCTATAGCTATAGTTATAGGTTATGATAATTTCTCACTGTTTTCGTCACTATTTCACCTTTAAAGCACAGATTAAGTGTAGTTTTATAGTGATATTAACTTATAAACACTGATTGCACAGTTATTAGGTAAGTTGACTTGCGTATGGTCGATATATGGGTTGATTTTTGGAGAAAACCGGGGACGAGATTATCTACGCTGTTCACTTGTCAAAAGCCAAACCGGAAGAGGATGATGATTTTTAAATCCCCGGATATTTTAAGAGGTAGTTCTGCCCAAGAAACTGAACAACTTGTCCCAAGATACAGGTCAAAACACGAATTAAGTTTGCGTAGCTCATTTTGAATGGGAGATCGAAATTCTATTTTCGTATTTCGACCTATGTTCCTTGAAAAAATTTCATGAGCAAAACCACCTCCTTAGCTGCTTCGTCAGTAGCTCCTGTTGATAGAACTTCTACTCACATAAGATACGCCATGAAGTACCCGGCACCTAACACTAGAGAGACGGTGACGAGTACAGACAGAGCGGAGATGGCGCGCTGAGTCTTGAGCGCATGCGTGGCGCGCTCCGTCCACTCGCACAGTTTGAGAATCGCGTGCCAGATCGGACCTTTAGCTGCTTCGTCTAGTAGCTCCTGTGGTTGAAAAAAAAAACAATACAATACTTTTTATTGCACACAGTTAACACAAGTACCTACAAAAACATCAGGGAACATTAAATACAGAGCACAATAAGGCGGCCTTACATTAATTGGTACTCTTTTTATTCAATACTTCGTGCGTGCCCTAAAGTTAATGTCTGTGATTCCATACGAAGATATGGATAATCTATTCTTGTTTAGGGTTTCGTACCCAAAGAGTGAAAAACGGGACCCTATTAACATGCCTCCGATGTCTGTCTGTCTGTCAGCGGGCTGTATCTCATGAACCGTAATAGGAAGACGGTGGATATTTTCACAGACTTATGTATTTCTGTTGCCGGTTTAATAACAAATAATTAAAAAAAAAAATTAAAGGGGCTTCCCTACTAAAACGTGTTTTAGGCGATTTTGCTCGATTTTTGTTTTAGCTCTATTATGACGTGAAAATTGGTATGTGAATAAGCTATAGTTTAACAACAAATAATAAAAACTGGTCAAGTGCGTGTCGGACTCGCGCGCATTTAATACACTTCTGCATGACTGCGCGTCCATAAGATGGTATTTTTACATTTAGTGGTACGGAATCGTCGATGCGCGAGTCCGACTCGCACTTGGCCGGTTTTTTCTTTTTCTAGATCCCATTGGACTATTGTATATTTTTTTGTGAGTGGGCTAGTTCATGGAAATAATATCCCGATCTTTTGGTACTTAAAGCCCAAGTCACACTGAGGCGGTAGCGAAAGCGTTCCAGGGGCGGTATTTTTTGTAAAGTATGAGTTCTTATGCACCCTGTCACATTGAAAACCGTTCGCGGTGCGCTATATTCTTCACGCAGGTCGCCCCCGGACCGCTTTCGCAATCATACCGCCTTTGTGTGACTTGGGCTTCAAGCATAAAACATACCTGGGCGACCGAGCTATGCTCTGTATAATAAAAATATTATCGGTTGAGCAAGCCATGCTACTCAACAACAGATGGCGCTGTAAGTTTCTTAAACGCACTAAAACGCTCAAAGAAATTATTAAAAAAACGGTGAAAACGAATTTTCCCAGACATTAGACCTATTTAGATCGATTTTTTGCCCCCGTATAGTAAATTTCTTCGAAATCGTTAAGAGCCGTTTTCGAGAAACATATATATACAGGGTGTAAGGGACGGTGTACCGAAAACTGAAAGGGCGTGTTAAGTCGATGAAACTGAACAACTTTCCCAAAGAAACATTTCTGGGAAATTAAAAAAATTTTTGACCTTCCCATACAAATTGCTCACTCTGGTCGAACAATAAATATACAAATATTGCTCGTTTAATTATGACGCGTCATATTAACGGGCGCGCGAGTTTTGCGTAATGCTCGAACAAATAAACAAACAAACACGGACAACAAAATGTCCAAAAGTCTGTGATTTAGATTCAGAGGCATCAAAATAGCCATGATAATTGTTTTTTATAAATATCTTCAGTAAGACGATGATATGATTCCGTGCTTCGGAAGGCACGTCAAGCCGTTGGTCCCGACTGCTTTCTACGGATGTAGTCGTTAATGAGGCTCAACAACTCTGACACCAGGGTTTGTGAGGTCGGTCATCGACCTTACTACCTATACGATGTGATGATGAGAAGTTGGGATTACCTGTACATGAGCCTCATACGCCATAGCCTCAGTGGGTTTGAGCAGCCTCTTGATGAGCTCCTCCAGCGCCCTCTTGGTCTCGTTCAGCTTCTCCTGGTAGAGCAGCGCGTCCCCGCCGCCCCCGCCCCCCCCGCCCCCGCCCCCCCCGCAGGCGGGCCACGGCTGGTTGAGCCACTCGTACTGCACGCGGGTGGCCTCTTTGCGCCAGATTATCACGATGCGGTGCTCCATTTGAGATGTGTCGCTACCTGTATGGACAAAAAGACTACACTTAAAGAAAAGGGAAAAACAAAGCATTTAAAAAAAAATGCTATTTAGTAGCGTTTTTACGGATCCGTACCTCAAAATAAAAAAACGGAATCCTTATAGGATCACTTTGTTGTCCGTCTGTCTATCTGTCTGTCAAGACCCTTTTTCTCACAAATGGGGAAGAGTTATCAGGTTGAAATTGATAACGACTAATAAAGTCTATAAACCACACAAGATCTGAAAATTTAAATTTTTTACAACGACGCAATCAAAAGATATGGCTTTTTATATTCTCATCTCCATACATTTATGCACTTAAGGTACTTCCCGTTGACCTAAAATTATGAAATTTGGCAAGAAGCTAGGTCTCACAGTACAAATTTTATATTTTTTATATTATTTATTAGGGCTAACAAACAGTGAGCACAACTAGAATTTATAATTAATTTGAATACTATATGATTGGTGATTGTGTCACCAACATCGTTGGCCACAGGTTGGTTTCAAGTTTTGAGAAGTGGCTCTAAATTAAAAACATATGACACAAAAAATCAGTAGTTAGTTTAGTACTAGTAAGTAAACAAGGAAGTTAAAATTCTTAACTATACTTGATGAAGGAAAAGACAATTTAAATTCTAACTGCCAAGAATAGATAAAATATTTCTTTTAAATGCGCTTATGCTAGTAGAAAACATGTCTATGGAGTTAAGATAGCGATTATATAAATTTACTATTCTGTTCTGTAAAAAATAAAGGGAAAAGTCTAAAATAATTTAATATTACAATTCTTCTCACAACTACTAGGAACCAATTAAGGTGAGCTCCCGTTTCAAGAACTTTTCTATAAAGGAGGGGTCAAGTTGGATGGTCGCGGAGTTTTTAAAGTTAACGAGCAAAAGCTTTTACGAGTAGTATGGGTGTAAGGGACAGGTTGGCAAATACTGTAAGGGCATGATCAGTCAACGTAACTGAACAACTTTCAGCGAACAAAACTTTCAGGAAATTAAAAAAGAAATCGGCTTCTCCGTACAAACTGTCCAATCAAGTTTGCAATTTTGTATGGAGAGGCCGATTTTTTTTTTTCATTTCCTGAAAGTTATGTTCGCTGAAAGTTGTTCAGTTACGTTGATTGATCATGCCCTTTCAGTATTTGCCAACCTGTCCCTTACACCCTGCATCATATGGTAGATAGGTACGGAACCCTTAGGGCGCGAGTCCGACTCGCACTTGGCCGGTTTTTGTGAATCTACACCTCAGTAAAAAAAAACTATGACCCGTCATTTCATTGTTTTTTCTCAGCACAGCAAGTTGTGTGAGCGTCATGTTTTATTTTTTAATTTATCTCAATTAGCTTTCAACTGGCATTCCTTGTTTTTCCCCTTTAGTCTACAGTTACAGTCTGGAAAAGGGCCATGAGGGACCACTCGCGTGCACCGGCGAAAAATATTTTTTTGAGTAGATTGTACTTGGATACCGGTAGTATCCAAGATCAGTTAAGCAACCTCTTGAAATTTTCACGAGCGCTACAAGAAACCTAGCTCCACGTTTTATTTCTCAGAATGCAAGCCCTAAACAACCATTGTTTATGGCATCCGGGATTTCGACTGGGGTTGGTTCGGAAGTAAAATTAATTTGTTGGTTCGGAAGTAAAAAATATGAGTATTTTGGCGAAAACGGATGCAATCCACTCAAGGTACACAATAGACTAGGCAACGAAGTGGATCGTTGTATGAAGACCCCCGCATTAAATCCTCAGTCGATGAAACTTTGCTGGAGTATTACACTACATGAGACAAACCTTCTATAAAAAAAAAATCGGTACTTTTAATTTTTCCATTCAAAAATTACAAAAAATGTATGAAAAAAAAATTTTTGGATATTTTGAATTTACATTTAATTCATGATCATGATTCTTTATCATCCTGTCAAATAAAATATGCCTGAGAAATTTATGTTGGGGTCAACTGCTTTGTTGCCTACACTACAAGTGCACGTGAGTGGATAGCTAAAATATTTTTTTTTGGTATAGGTACCTAAGGTAGACTGTTAGATAATGTCTTTAGGCAGACGTTAAGTCCACCTCCAACCTCCTCCTTCTCCAAAAACCTCCTCTACACGCATAAGGATAAATACAAAAACAATACACATTTCTCCATACAAGTGTGAGTTAAAGTTGCCATAGAAAATCTGTTTTGGCGACTGGTTTCTTTTTTATCACTAAACGACTCGTGAGTGTTACACATAATTATGTAATTAAACTGATAAACTCACGTTTTATATTGACGCCATAGGCACGACAAGTTTCGATCTTGTACGGTCAACCGCACGTCGGTAGAAACTTTTTCTACTCTATTACCATGCCATAAGGTCTAAAAGTGTTTCTACTGACGTGCTGCTAACTGTACGAAGATCTTTTCAGGGAGGTCAGCAGTTTCACGGTCCGCCGTCTGACGCCGTGTCGCGCACGGTCCTGTCGGTCCTATGCCTTCAATATAAAACGTGAGTTTATCCGTTTAAATTAGTGATGGGCCGACTATGGTATTTGCCGATTAGCCAACTAGCCGACTAGTCGGTTTTGATATTGCCGGATAGTCGGCCGACTAGTCGGCAGTGCCGATCATCCTTATTTCGTACTTGATCCCAGATATAATCTGCAGTTTTTTTGAGCTGCAAAATATATTAACAAGGTTAAAATTTTACTAGAAGTTTTAAAGATTCCTTGAGCAACGATGATAGTTTTTGTTGTTTGTTTGTTTTCAAAGGTCTTTATTGGATCATAATACTATAACTAACAGAATAGTAAGGGAGATGAAAAATATTTCGCTATATGATTTGCACATATTTCATATCGCTAGAGATGATAGTTTAGATTATTACAAATTGATTTGGTTCAGTAAAGTTTTTCTGTCCGTCGCTGCGTTTTTGAGTTTCAGCTTTTCAAAAATGTAAAAAAAAGAAGGGTACTAAATCATTTGCTCATGTCTGCCAATGGAGCTGCTGGTCAGAAACATCCTAAAAATTAAAGAAATCGAAGAGGCAGACGTATAGGGCTCTGCATTATCACGGGAAGTACTAGTAAATATGTAAAAAAAAAGGCTCTACTAAACCATTTGCTCATCATTCTAGTTGCTTTTATTCGCTTCATTTGGTTTCACTGAAGACAACAAAAAATTAGCAGACGATTTACTCACTGATTTTAAGAAATATTAATTTTTATAAATTCGTACTAAATCAATCATATCCCCAATATAGGGTGCGTCCTAATTCACTTTCTTCTTTCAAGTAGACAAGGCTTATAATGAACGCGGGTGGGGGCGCTGGCTTGTATAAGGAGAACACTCAAAAGTGACGTTTCACAAGGTGGCGGTGTTAGTTCCTTTTTTCGCCACGTTCATAATAAGCCTTGTCGCACTTGTACATAGATAATTTCGTTTCACTCAGAAAAAAATAAACACCGGTAATAAATTGCGTAGGAATGGAACGCTAATTAAAAAGGTGATATCTCAATGGGTCCCCGCACACGTTAAATCCGCGATCCGCGATCCGGTAGAGATGCAGCTATAAGAAAGAAAGAGAAATAATAATGATCGCGAAACTGTTTGACCATGGCGGGGACCCAATATCGTTCTTATCACAGATTAAATATACTTTCGAGTGGTAGAAATGTTCAAGGGTAGAAATCCAACACGGGCTCTACACGACGAGCCGCAAAAGGCGTTCACACGTTGGCCGTGCCTTTATTTCAAATAAGTGCGTAGGAGCAGAGGGACGTTTTATTTTATTCTAAATAAGTAAAAATAACTTTTTTTTTTCAAATATGGTGCAGCTGGAAACAAAACTTAAAAGCACTGTATAAGTATATTTCAGCGGCAGCGATAGTCTCCGCGTATACGTCCATCTTGCTTGCTTCACAGACCTACACGGAATGAGCCGCACCAACGTGTGAAAGCTGTCAACAAGCTTGCCGAGCCGGCGCGGCCAACGGTTGGGCCAACGTCTACTGGGTGCTCAAAACGAGTGGGTCAGACCCATTGACGTAAGAAAAACGCTGCGCTTCTAACGCCCCCTGGCGTAGTTTCCAAAATCTTTGGTCAGACAGAATTCACAGGTATAAATATTCAAAAATAGCGATATCACTGATTCGTATACGAATCTTGCAAATACGAACGCTTCAAAAATGCGTCTCCTGAGACTGCAACTGCTATGTCTTTGATTGATGTCATCCATTCAAATCTTGACAGAACTTTGAACAAATGAACATGAAAAAATTATGTATTAAAATACCAGCCAGCATCTTACTAAAAAGGTTGCTTTGAAAGTAGCCAATGCTTTAAAAAAAACCAGCCAAGTGCGAGTAGGACTCGCGCACAGAGGGTTCCGTACCACCACATAATCATAATTGTATTAGTTGAAATTTCAGTAAGTTAATGTGCTACATTTTTTGAGTCCGACACGCGCTTGACCAAATTTTATTATTTGTTGTTATTTTATAGCTTATGCACTATAAACATACCAATTTTCAAGTTTGTAAGTGTTCTCATTTTTAAAATATAACTAAAACAAAAATCGCCTTCGCGACCATCCAACTTGACCCCTATCTCATATAAATGTTCTTGAAACGGGAGCTCACCACAATTGGTTACCATTAGTTGTGAGAAAAGTTGTGATATTTAAAGTTGAATGTTTATTAAAGTTGTAATGGCATGAACGTCAAACGAGTGACAAAATTTAAATATCTGGGACATATTATTACCGAAGACCTTAAAGACGATGACGATATTGAGAGGGAGCGTAGGGCTTTAGCGGTTAGAGGCAATATGCTGACTCGCAGGTTCTCCCGTTGTACTGAACAAGTGAAAATTACGCTATTTAAAGCATACTGCCAGAACTTGTACACGGGGAACCTGTGGGTTAGGCATACTAAGAGGTCGCTGGACTCCATACGCGTCCAGTATAATAATATATTCAGAATGATGCTGGGACTGCCCCGTTTCTGTAGTGCGTCAGGGATGTTTGCTGAGTATCAAACAGATGGCTTTGCAGCCATAATACGCAAAAAAACAGCATCCCTGATCAACAGATTGCGGGGTAGTCGTAACATCATTCTGATGACCATAGCTGACAGATATACGTCGCCGCTATGGAAGTGTCTGGTGCGGAGGGTGATGATCACAGAAACAAGATCGTTTCTTTGATCGCCCTAGCCCCGGAAGCTTTTGCTAGATTTTTTGTCTTATATAGTCTAACATAGTTTTAAGATATTACTAACATTTCTATGGATCTAAGAAGTCTGAAATAAACAATTTTTATTTTATTTTTTATTTAATGATTTCAGACTTTTCCCATCATTTTTAGTGTGAGATCTAGCTTTTTGCCAAATTTCATTATTTTAAGTCAACGGGAAGTACCCTGTAGGTTTTGCTATTTTGCATAAATGTATGGAGATGAGGACATAAAATGCCATATCTTTTGATTGCGTCGTTGTAAAAAATTGAAATTTTCAGATCTTGTGTGGTTCATGGAGCCTAATATATGGTATTAATTTCAACCTGATACCTTTACCCGTTCGAGAGATAAATGGTCTTGACAGACAGACAGACGGACAACAAAGTGATCCTATAAGGGTTCCGTTTTTTTATTTTGAGGTACGGAACCCTAAAAATAAAAAACCAGAGGCACAGTAAATACATGGGCTTATCAGGAGTATGGAAACTAAGCCTAATTTTAACCGACTTCAAAAAAGGAGGAGGTTCTATGTTCCACTGTATGTTTTTTTTTTATGTATGTCCACCTATTTTTCCGTCAAGTGTTAACGATTTGCAAAATTACTTTTTTATCCGAAAGGGTATACTCCTGAGGTGATCACCATTGTCACCAAGTCAGGATCTGATGATGGTATATTAGGGAAATCGAGGGCAACCCTCAAATTTTATAGGCACGTATAACGTTTTTCATATATTTTTCAAAGCTACACAAGTATTTGCGTCTAGTAATCATCATCTCATGTTGATGGTCTGATGATGGAAGGTCCAACTCCTTAACGGTTAGGAGTTGGAGGATAATTCTTCAAAATTTTAGTCACGTATTGATCGAAAGTTTGAAGCGCTCGTGGCCCAGTGGAAGTTGGTCTTTCTTTGCGATCTCTAAAATTAAATAACGTTAGTCGTGGTGTGTGACCGCTAGTGGCACAACAATAAGAACGTTCTGTCAAATAATAGAACGATATTCAAAATTCTTTTTTTATCCGACCAAACATACTTCTGAAGTTGTCCCATGGCCACCAAGTCAGGATCTCATTATGGGATCCCAGGGAAATCGAAAGCAACGCTCAAACTTTATAGGCACGATTACCTACGTGTTTTAAAAACAACGCGTTAGGTAAATAATGCAAAATCTTTCAGGTGAAAGCTCTACACAGGAAATTGAACATCTTAGAGATGCCATGCCATGGAACGCACGGCATTGTACACGTAGAGACAAAACCAGTGTAACCTGTAGTCAGCCGAACCAGCGCTACGCTGAACTTGTTTACTATTATAGTACCTGGGCGACCGAGCTTCGCTCTAGAATAGCCGCCTCAACCTGACAATATCATCGGGTGAGCAAGCTATGCTACTCAAACCCAGGTGGCGCTGTAAGTTTCTTAAACGCACTAAAACGCGCAAAGAAATGATTAAAAAGACGGTGAAAACGAATTTTCCCAGACATGAGACCTAGCTAGATCGATTTTTCGCCCCGAAAACCCATATAGTAATTTTCATCAAAATCGTTAGAGCCGTTTTCGAGAAACCGATTACAAATATAAATATTGCTTGAATAATCTGTGGCTACGTTACAAATGCCTTAAAGAAAATACTCGCTCAAGGTCAAATTGTTTCCACCGAAGTGCGTACCTGTCTATAAGTTGGTTACTTATTACTGACCATCAATTTTAGAGACTATCCATGAAATGCTCGAACTTTTTTAGAGACATCATGATTGTAGTGATATGACAACACTACGTCATTCGTGCTTCGGAAGGCCTTTCAGTCGTTTGTCCTTACCACTTTGAAGGAGTGATCATCAGGTCAGTAATTTAGATCAGTTAGGGTTACCAACCACCTTTTGGTGCCTGTACCTTACGATGTTTGCTTAACACTAAAACTTGTAAAATAAACATATTTATAACAAAAACTACACACCTCCTTCAAAGTATTTCAAGGCTTCTATTAGCGCTAAAAATTATAAATTAACCGTAGCAGTTTATAACCAAGAACTAAGTGAAGTATTTTTTTTTGTAATTTTTTTGTCGTACTTTAGGGAAAGTTGTTAAGTTCTATGGTCAGAGTAACACACTCAAAGGAACGCAGTTGATTAGGAACTACCATATACAACGTGTTAACGGAATAAGCAAAAGGTACTTAGAAGGAGGATTATAAAAATAATAATTCGTCACTAGGTGGTGTAGGCGTTTTTTTTTTTTTTTTATTGAAAATGGGCTTACTCTTGACCTCGATCTAGTCTTGAAGACAGAGATGAGGTCGACGATGAAACGAGCTTACCCAGAAGAAGCCTATTCACTCGCGACTTGAATAGATTCGGGTTCTATGGTTTGACAGGTTATTTTGAATGTTTTCTATGGATCATCGATGATGGGGTTGTGACATGTTGGCAGATGTCATCCCCTACTAAAATAAATTAGCAAGGTATCTATTCCGAGCTAAGCAAGGAGGTCCGAAATCTTTGAGCGAAACTGAGAAAATAGTTTATTCAGAATCGAGAGTGGAATCAATTTCACGGGTTTTTGATGGGGTGATTTTTTAAAATTTTTATTACTTAAATTTTTGCCGCTTCTATTCTAAACATTTTTATGGATAAGCGCGCTGCCGACCGGTGCCGCGCGGACCATGAGCGGTGAAGAGGGGAGGGAAGCGTGCGCGGACTAGAACAACGATAAAACTAGAACTATGATGAAACTTTAAAATAACAATATCTAGAAAAAAATTTTTTTAAAGATTTTTTTTACGGGAATGGATTTATTTTAATAAAAATCAGTTGGGGTGTATGAGGGTTTCGCTTATTCCATTAACACGTTGTATAGGGTGACTTTTAATTAGTTCTTGATAGCAAAAGATATGCATGTACTCATGATACTGAAAAACTATTCCTAAGGAAAATTGGTCGAACTACGAAAAACCCAATTTGACCTCCATCACCATCCACTGATGCAGTTTCTTTGGGAGATCAAAACTTGATTTTCGTATTTCGACCTATGTTCCTTAGGGAAAGTTATTCAGTATCAATTCATACCTTTTTCTATCAAGAACTAATTAAAAGTCACCCATTTACTTATATTTTAGTACTGGCCCATCGGCACGTTACACTGTCCCCAATTCGTTGGTCCACAATCTGACATTGTGGACCAACAAATGTCAGTCACAAATTGTCAACTTTATCTGAGCGGACGAGCAAGGAGATCTTTGTTCTGAGGAGCGGACCACGCGAAACGCGCGACTACATACAAAAATGCCAGCCTGTATATAAAAGGGTGCACTAACGATGATAGAAGTAAATAAAGCAAAAGATTTAAGATGTAAAAAGTAAATAAGTAAAAATGTATCAATTAATTCGTGTAAGACGCGACTTTTCAATAAACAGATGTAAGTTTTCCAAATAAAAAACAACAAACTTACTAATACAAAAATGAAACGATGATTCATTTTCTTAGTTAAAAAATTACTTACTTTTATTGTTTTTTACTATTATCTAATGAATATCACTGAAAAACCAGGCCTAAGTCACGTATAAACAGTAAAGACTTTGTTTTGTTTTTCCCGCCATATTATTTCCATTCCGTGTATTTAGCACCGACCTCAGAACAAAGACCTCCTTGAAGTACTACACTACGTAGTACACGCGATCTTTCACAGATGGCGCTTTTTTATTTCTTGTATGGGGAAATTTTGAACCGCTTGTTCCCATGACCCTATCTTGACTATATAAATCTATGAAGTCACCCTATATATAAGACTATGAATCAAATGGTCTGCCTTTGGTAAATCAGAGGTCTAGAGGTCTGCCTCTTCGATTTTTATGGTTTTGAGGATGATTGTAACCATCAGTGCAAGCGGCAGACATGAGTAAATGATTTAGCACGCGTTTTTTTTTACATTTTTAAAACCCTGTTAATTGATAACGCAGCGCTACCAAGGTGGCAGACTATTTTTCTGTTGTTCTACTCATCGTTTTTAATCGAACAATCTATGACTGCCACATGAGCAAATGATATACACGTTTTAATATCATAACAAAAAACTAAAAAAAATATTCCTTCAAAACGCAGAGGTGTGGTGGTCTGCCTCTTCAACTTTCATCGTTTTGAGGATGATTCTGACCATCAGTGCAAGCGGCAGACATGAGCAAATGATTTAGCTCATGATTTTTTTTTACATTTTTAAAGCCCTGTTAATTGATAACGCAGCGCTACCAAGGTGGCAGACTATTTTTCTGTGGGTCTACTCATCGTCTTTAATCGAACGATCCACGTCTGCCATATGTGCAAATTATATAGAAATGCTGGAGGCCATCACCCTATCTAGAATATAATAGGTTAAAACACAACTATATCAACAAATAAAATAAGGTACTTACAGGCTAGGAATTGCCTCTTAAAGTTAAAAGTTAACAACAATGATAGTGATGCACAGCTTATGTCATGGCTAAGGACAGAACATAATAAATATTCAGATCCTGTATTTTTATTTCATACTTTTACTGCCGAATAATCGGCGCAGTTTTTACCGATTAGTCGCCGACTAGTAACTGACTATAAAATATGCCGAATAGTCGGTTTTACCGACTAGTCGGTGTATAGTCGGCCCATCTCTAGTTTAAATACATAATTTTGACTGGTTTCTTCTACGGCGATCCCACTTATTTTATTTCGCCTTGCATTTTTTGTCTGATTACGATAAACTTACCAGATCCGTTAGCCAACGCCTGCACGAATTCAGGTTGCGCATGCGTGTAAACATAAGCGTAATGCGGCGGATCGCACCATTCTTTCAACAAAAAGCTTCCTTCTAAAATTACGTACCTCTACTCAAAACCTTAAGCCGTATGAAGCCTGAATCGCGAAGACAGAGTATAATTTTATCATTTGCCTTTTTTTTCTGATTGCCTATGACTTACCAGATCCATTAGCCAACGCCTGCACGAAGTTAGGTTGAGCTTGTGTGTATACATAAGCGTAGTGCAGCCTCAATTCAATTTAATCTTTGATGAGTGGCTTTTGTGTGTTCACAATTCCGCCAATGTCACGTAGTGAAGTGAATACACGATGGAGTTTCGCAAAAAGCAAAAAAAAAACCGGGGGCTGACCGCGCTATTTTTTTAACGCGCGCATTGTATAGTTCTCTTATACATACTTCTAGCCACCAAAAGATGGCGTTGTTGTTGAATGAAATAGGGAATACGTGATTTTTCTTTTATTTACTAAATTTATCCTCATTCATGTAATAAACAGTTTAGTAAAACTATATTTTGAATAACTATGATAAAATTTTGATTTCACTTTTTGTCATCTCTACTACGGTATTATCATATTATGTTAATAAATGCGACTAAAAAAATTATGCATATTCCCTATTATTGTTTAGTGTTTTTATATTTTCCAGTCGGGATAAGCAGGGATGACCCTCTTCCTGTTTCGATATCTATATATATAAAAGAAGAAGGTGACTGACTGACTGACATATCAACGCACAGCCCAAACCGCTGGGTCTAGAGATTCCAAATTTGGCATGTAGGTTCCTTATGAGGTCTAGGGGTGCATTAAGAAAGGGTTTTCCAAAATTCCACCCCTAAGGGGGTAAGATAGGGGATGAAAGTTTGTATGAAAGTCCGTCAGTTTTGAAGTTAGGATCTTCAAATTTTGTATTTAGGCTGACGACTAAAAATTATTTTTTACCTGTCTCAGGGTTTTTGAAAATTCTACACCCTAAGGAGTGAAAAGGGGGATGAAGTTGAAAATCTCTCATTTTCAAAGTAAAAACCACTAAATTTATTATTTAGGCATTAGGGTTGTAATTCTATGCAACGTTCATCACTGTTATTGAAATTTCACCCCCAAATTCAACCCCTGAAAGAGGGAAATGGGGTGAAAAATTCTAAAAACCAATATGGGTATCGTTTGTATGGTTTATCGGGTCGCTGATTACGAAAACAATAACAATATTTAAATCCAACGTGGTGGAAATGAAATACCATCATCCCCTGGGGATGGGGTTGGGGTGCGATAGGGTTGAAATGTCTAGAAATCAATATGGGTGTCGTTTGTCTGGTTTATCGGGTCGCTGATTACGAAAACCACAACAATTTTGAAATCTAACGTGGTGGACGTGAAATAACATCATCCCCTGAGGATCGGTTGGGATGCGATAGGTTTGCAATGTCTTAAAATCAATATGGGTGTGGTTTGTATGGTTTATCGGGTCGCTGATTACGAAAACTACAATAATTTTGAAATCCAACGTGGTACACGTGAAATACCATCATCCCCTAGGGATGGGGTTGGGGTGCGATATGGTTGCAATGTCTAAAAATAAATTTGGGTGTCGTGTCTATGTTAGGGATAGTGGTTAAGATGGCGTTACGGGTAGGGATAGGGGAAAGGACAGGGCTAGGGGTAGGGATAGGGGTAGGGGCAGGGATAGGGGTAGGGGCAGGGATAGGGAGAGGTAGAGGTAGGGGCAGGGATAGGGAGAGGTAGAGGTAGGGGCAGGGATAGGTAGAGGTAGAGACAGAGGTAGAGGTAGAGACAGAGGTAGAGGGAGCGGGAGAGGGAGAGTTTCAGGGAGAGGGAAAGGGAGAGAGAGAAAGGAGAAGGAGGGGGAGGAGGGTACGGGGGAGGGGTAGGGCAAGGGGGAGAGGGGGAGGGAGATGGAGAGGGAGAGGGTTTTAGTTTTTCTCAATTACTTCTGCGAATTGGCTCTGTTTTGAAATATAACATGAAGGAGTCTCTTATCTCTCTCTCTCTACATTTGTTAGGTTAAGTGGCAACTTTATGGCATAATACTGCTGCTAAGTTCCTGTAATTTATAAGTAACGTCTGAATATTATATAAAATTCAGCTGGATCTTGAATTATATTCATTGATTTGCGCAGGGTTAGTCCCGTTTTTCCTTAGTTTAAAATTACCCCGAAATGACAGGAAAATATCTCATTGCTTCGGAAAACCGGTAACAACATAAATACGAAATCTACGCGAGCGAAGCCGCGGGCGACAGCTAGTATTGACATAAAGAGGAAAGAGTGATGTTATGGTACGTATATAAATGTATTCACTCACCAGATCCATTAGCCAACGCCTGCACGAAGTCAGGTTGCGCATGCGTGTACACATAGGCGTAGTGCAGCCTCTCGGGGGCGGAGCGCGCCAGGCGCCGCAGCTGCGCGCGCGCGGGGTCGGCGGCGCGCCCCGCGCTACACACCAGCACGCAGCACAGGCGCCGCCGGTTGGCGCGCCATTCCACTGGGCACACCATTTCTAGGACGCTCTGGGGAAAGATACGAGGCGTGTTCAATAAGTAATGAGAATGAACATCAGTTTGGCTCTTCTTATTCTTTTCGTATCAATGAAATATTAGGGGAAATATTAGAGGACATTTCACACAAGGTCATCTGATCCCAAACTAGGCAAACCTTGTACTATGGGTTGTACTATTCGCATCGCGTCAAAGCAAGAAAAATGCTCTTATTATACCATTAGGGGTAACCCATTCAATCCTGGACAGAACCGACGTTTTATTTAACTAACGTGATCGAAAAGACACAGCAAGTAGGTCATAGAATCGGGTGTCACTTTGCGGAAATCCATTATAACAAAAGGGTAGTATTTAAGAGGCCTATTACATTTTGAGCGTGTTTTTGCGCAAAATAGCTAATTTTGGCGTCCTTAATCTGAGAAACGGAAAGACTTTGACAACTTTAACTTATAAAATGTTGAAGAATAGTTATTATTTAAGTTCGTAGCGGCCTCGCTTTTTACAATTATTTCTTATATTGGTAGATATAGCCAATATTCCGAAGCAAGTTTTCATTAAAATGCGAGAAGGCACTTTTTTGAGCTCGTGGATTGAACTATTGGGCTAAGCAAACAAAATTAAAATAATACAATAAAATCTCTTATATCATAGTGTAGTTTGTAGCGGCCTCGGAATTTTAAAAAATATATTTGAAAATCTAGAAAAAAAATCAATTCCGAACGAAAAAAACTACAAAAAACGCTCAGGTTTAACTGCAAATTGCTCTTTACTATATTAATATTATTTCGTATAACTTATACCATACTAAAATTTGGTATAAAGAAAATGAAAATCGTTTACGTTTGTTTAAAAACAATTCGTTTTAATACCCTAATTGAACATACTTAAAACTGACAAATTTCTCTATAATCCGATGCGCTGGCTTTTCAAACGCAATAATAGTATCAAATAACTTAAAAATACAAAAAGTATTTTTATCGTTTAGTTTCAGCTACAAAACAGTGTCGAAAAATCTGGACGCCCAGTGAGATTTTCCAATTTTCATTACTTTGAACGAAATTTTGTAATAGGCCTCTGCTGCTACTGCAAATGAAAAAATCTCCTTTCTTTACATAAAGAAAATCACAAGCCTATTCAAAAATACCGATTGCGCAGCAAAATAGTTGGGAAGTATCAATTTGGTATTTTTGATGCTCATTCAGTATTTTGATGTTCAATCAGTATTTTTGATGTACTGTTAAATATTTCCCATAACAAATCATGGAAAATATAAAGCCACCAAAAATTATGGAAAACATGCAAAAAGTCTAGAGTGGTTTGGATGGAGAGTTAGTTAAAAGTAGAATTTCTGTTGCCTGCGCATGCACATTTATTAGCAGGCAGTGCACAGTAAGTATACAACGTGTTACTGGAATAAGCGAAACCCTTATACACCCCAACAGATTTTTATTAAAATAAATCTATTCCCGTAAAAACTTTAAAAAAATATTTTCTAGATATAAATTATTTTAAAGCTTCATCGTTGTTCTAGAAGATTGTTAAGCTCTTTAGTGTATCATGAAGCGTGCGCGCACGCCACGCCCACTTCTCTCCCCCCCTCCGCTTATACCGCCCCGCGCCGCTTCATTGTGACGTAATGACGGTATGTACCGCGTAGCCAAAGAAATATTCAAAAGAGGCAAAAAGTTTAACAGTAAAAATTAAAAAAATACCCAGAAACCCATGGAATAGATTTTATCTCGATTCTGATAAGATAAGATAAAATTTTATTGTCCACCATGTAAAAAAAAGGTTAAGTCACAACAGCGTGCCCATTTCGGACGTACAATAATAATCATTAAAATTTATAATAAGAACAAACTATTTTTTCAGTTTCGCTTATTCCTTTTATATTTTACATAATTTATCGGAAAGACCATGAGAGCCACGAGTGCTTACCTGTGACGACAGTCTAGGCAGTGTGAGCATCTGGTTTGCTTCTATCAAATCTCGTAAGGTATGTGTGGGTATTTCCGTAGTACTGACGGTAGCTGCAGGCTCCGAACTGTCTTCCTTTAACAGCACCATTGTGTCAATGTTCCTCTGGACTTTGTAACGGGAGGACACGTTTTGAGTGTCGCGTGCGGTCATATCTATGAAGCTATTGGAAAAAATATACAATCAGACATAGATTTATATAGTCAAGATAGGGTCTTGGGAACAAGCGGTTCAAAATTTCCCCATACAAGAAAAAATTGCGCCATCTGTGAAAAATCGCGTGAACTACGTTGTGTAGTACTTCGGTCGGTGCTAAATACACGGAAAGGAAATAATATGGCGGGAAAAAACAAAACGAACTTTTTACTGTTTATATGTGATTTAGGCCTGGTTTTTCAGTTTCATTAATTGGATTATAGTCAAAAACAATAACAAGAAATAATAATAATAAGAGTATATTGTTTCTTCAACTAAGAACATTCCATTTTGTTGGTAAGTTTATTTGCATCCAATGTTGACAATATGACTGACAACGACTGACATTTGTTGGTCCTAAACGTCAGATTTCGGACCAACGAATTGGGGACATTGTAACGTGCCGATGGGCTAGTACTCAGAACAAAAACCTCCTTGCTTCGTCAAATCTCTTTGGGCTAGTACTTATATATAAGTAAATGCAATCAGATTTTAGTTTTGATAGCGAATCTTAGATCTTTTCATGGAGAATTTATATTACAAGATTTTTTTTAATGAGATATGTAACAAAAATATTTGTATCTGCCCATGAAACTGAACAACTTTTTCTAAGGAACATAAAATACGAAAGTTAATTTTCGGCCTCCTATACACAATGCGCAGCTGATGCAGATTGTATGGAAAGTTGTTTTTTTTATCGACCTGTTCTTCGGAAAAAGTTGTTCAGTTTCATGGGCAGATTTACTTCTTTATGTTCCACTGCACCTTTCTGTTAAAGTCTATAAAGGGAAAGGAAGGCCTAGGAAATGATGGCGCGACGACATAGACGCTATCGATGCCGATTGGCTGAACATGGCCCACGATCAGGGGGGTGTCACTCCGCACTTTAGGTACGACTCGGTACAGAATTGCAGTAGGGTGGCAACTGCGCGCTCGGCCTCCCCTGCCGCACGCTCAGTTTTTGTTGCGGCCGCAATTTTTTACGTAAATCTAAACAATGCCATCCACTAAAAGAAATACTTCTTATTAGGTTTATTGTTCTGTTTAAGTGGGCAAGCAGGTCATCATTTAAACTTAGTTATTGAATGCTTAATGTTTTACTTTAAAATAATCAATATCGGCGAGCGAGTCACACACAACCCTGTGCTATAGCCGCTAGACCGGTTGCGTGTCAGCGGTACTTAACGGAATATGAGCGCTCGTCAAACGTAATAAGTTTCAATTTCGCTTGCAGGCAGGTGGCATAGGCAATTTTTTATACCTAAACTTGCAGTTTGTTCGAGAGTGCTCTTTCTGTGCGCTAGTACCTATTCTGTGCCACGATCTTTGAAAAGAAAAAGGGGAGGCCTTTGCCCTGCAATGGGACGTTTAGGGCTATTTATAAAAAAATACACAAGGGCCAAAAAAATTGCAAGCACTATAAGCGTGTTACTCAGACAGTGAAATTAAACAACTTTACCCATGGAACAAAGGTCGAAATACGAAAGCAAAATTTCAAATTCTCATAAAAAGGTATGGAATTTCTTTAGGGACAAATGTTATTATGACATCAATGAATATTTAAATGAGTCGATTATTGTGATGTAAATTATTTTATTATTATCCTGAAATTCATTTTTATTGACATTATTCTAATATTATGACATGCATGTAATTATTATTCCATAATCCTAATCTAGTCTTGTTTTTATATTAGTATCTTTATCTAGTTATTGTAATTTAGTCCTAAATGTACCATATTTGTACGCCTTAGTCTATAGGTAGAGCATGCTGGAAACTATGTAATAAGACCCTCTTACCATGTTTCACGCAAATAAAGATATTTGATTTGATTTGAAAAACTGCACCAGCTGATTGAGCATTTTGTATGGAAGTAAAAAAAAAATTTCGTGTACGATTATGTTTTTTAGGGAAACTTGTTCAGTTTCACAGTCTAACTGCCGCACTCAGAGATGTCACTTAAAGTTAATCTTTCATTAAGTCTCGCGTTGTCACTTTCTTAATCAATGAAATTGAAAAGGACATCATGAGACTTAACAAATGATTAATTGAAAAGGACATCATGAGACTTAACGAATGATGAAATTGAAAAGGACATCATGAGACTTAACGAATGATTAACTTTAAGTGGCGTCTCTGAGTACGGCAGTAAGTAAAAGAGTAACACGCTATAATAGTAAATACTTTTTTTTTTCACTCGATATACTCACCCAAAAGACAGTCTATCTCTGTAATGGAATGCAGTGACCAAATATCGCAAGCGGATCGAATGCCGCTCCTCAAATATCAGAGCCTTCACTTTATTATCTTCGAAGTCTGACACGAAGGCATCTACGTTGGCATTCGTTATTGGAGTCACCATGTTATATGGGAACTTCGAGCGCACGAAATCTGTTGAGAGATATACAAGGTGTTACAAAGAAAACCACACACGAAGACACACACT
The DNA here is from genome assembly GCA_947532105.1 of Athrips mouffetella. Lineage (NCBI taxonomy): Eukaryota > Metazoa > Arthropoda > Insecta > Lepidoptera > Gelechiidae > Athrips > Athrips mouffetella. The sequence goes on from OX383967.1 coordinate 28,577,807, forward strand.
CACACGCATTCACACACACACACATACTCACACGCATATCATCATAACATCCCATGAATTGTCCACGACAGGACAGGGAGCTCTCTCCAGAATTCTAGCTTTTGTTGGAAAATTTGTGGAGGGGAAGTACCATAGTCACCTCGCTTGTCAGCGTTACGGCTGGCACCATGGACCGCGTTTGTTGATGACCGCAGTAAGTAAGATAGTATGATACACAGGAGGATGCTGCTGCCCATCCTCCAGTTTATAGCCCTTAGTCGCCTTTTACGACACCCACGAGTATGTATGGGATGGTACTATTCTTTGCCGGCACCACACGGGACACACACACACGCACCCACACACATAAACTCACGCACATTCTCTTATGCATTAGCTGAAATAAGTGATTCTCAGTAATCTTTTTATCTACTTTGTATTGATTCTCGTTATTAAAAACACTGGTTGAGTAGATAGTGCAATTAACTTTTATAGAATAATAGTTTTAGGGGATTAAACTAAACAACTTTTTCTAAAAAAACAAAAAAAAGCCCATACAAAATGTCCAGGTTTATATGGGAGGTCGAATTCCTTTTCGTATTTCGATATAAGTTCTTCGAGAAAGTTATTTAGTTTGATGGAAATATTAAAAGCCTAAAGCTTCAATTTTTTTTTGGAAAATTTCTGTATTATGGTGTATGCTTCATCATCATAACATTTCCCATTATAATTTCAAGGCTGTGCAGGGACCTTGCATCAGAATATCACAGAATGCGTAGTATAATTTGAAGGGGAAGTACCATAGTCACCACGCTTCTTAGTGTTACGACTGGCACCATGGACCGCGGTTTGTGGTGACCACAGTATGCTAGATGGTACATATACGTAGAAGGATGCTGCTGCCTATCCCTCTGTTTAAACTTAGTCCCCTTTTACGATACCCACAGGTGGAGAAAAAATATCTTAACGTAAAATGCATATATTATCGGCATGTGACGATGCATAGCATCTATGAGAGTGCGTTGAATACTTCCCTTTAATTTCCACCAATCACTGTGAGTTTCCGGCGCGATTTCTCGATTGTGGCGCCATCTATAGGTACGAAGTCACAGGAGGCCGCTGGCGGCATTTCGCCCGTCATAGCGTCGTTACTTCTCGAACAGGCAACACGTGCCTTAAAAATTTTAAGATTTCTAGTGATAGTGTAATCTTTTTCTTAGCGCGTACTTATTCTGAGTGACTGTCGTTGCTCGTATAGCAATAAAATTATGAGTGATATAGAATAAGACGTGAATATCGCGATGTCCGACCACGTGGCTCGCGCCGCGTTATACCATGCGACATGCGATTCGCAAATCGAGGCAACTCGTGCTCGCCTCCTCTACACGACATCTCGCGATCGCCTTACCAGAGCGCGAGCGATAACGACCACTTGCCACGCGGTGCGCTAACCCGCGGCATCTCGTTCGCCTCTACGTGACACCTCATGCTCGCCTTACCGGGGCGCGGGCAAGCGCCACAGGGAGCTCTTCGATGATGAATCCTAATCGCAGGCACCCAATTCCCCAGAGGGCGAGGTAAAACGAAGAAAAACTGGTGAGTCGAGTTTCTGTTATAATGAATTGATGAATAAGGACAGTGTTCTAACTAATGTTTTGCTACAAAATATGATACTACCCTCGTCATCACCACGGGTTATTGCGGGCTTTAACAAGCCACCTACGCCGAGCAATGATAATATTGCGGGGACTACCGCCGGGCCACGCCCGTCCCCCGAGCCTGTGCGCGAGCCGGCGCCGGGGCCCCATAACCCTACCGTGGGGGTAAACTTGCAACGCCCAGTGGCACCTACCGTCAACCCGGTCGAGCCGTGGTTGTTGAACCTTATTCAAGTAACAATTCTTTAAGGGTAAAGATTACGCATCACTATTGGAAAATATAATGGCTGCTATTTGTAATGGTTTAATTTCTCAACGAGACCTTTTAAACGAGAATTTACAACAGTTCGTCAACAGGGCAGCTTCTCCCGAAACTGTCCTATCCGCCGATAATATTTTGGCAAAATATCCAATTTATTTCAAACTACCTCCAAATTTCACAAGGTAAGTGAAGAAATAATGCAAATGATATGCGGGAAACGAAGCGAAGTATATCGAAAATCGCAGGGAGCGTATCCTGAGCGAAGTGTGCAACAAAAAACCTACGCGAGGGTCTGCGTAAGATCCCACCTAGTTCCATAAACCGAAAATCGCAGGGAGCGTATCCTGAGCGAAGTGTACAACAAAAAACCTACGCGAGGGTCTGCGTAAGATCCCACCTAGTTCCATAAACCGAAAATCGCAGGGAGCGTATCCTGAGCGAAGTGTACAACGAAAAACCTACGCGAGGGTCTGCGTAAGATCCCACCTATTTGTTACGAGCTTACATCCAAAACACAGGTGGGATGGACAAGTGTTAGTGGATACGACCGTTGTTTTATACAGAAAAAATAGACCAGAAGTCAAACGCAAAACCGTTAACAAACAAACAAACATGCACCATGCAAGGCGGGCCCTAGCGGTTTTTCATTTCGTCAACGAGTGTGAAGGTACGTACACTTCTATAAGAAGACCCTTAGAACAGTCCGACAAATGACTATCGACCAACCAACGTTCATACCACATTGAAAACACCGGTTCTCGTCCGATCACCGAAGTTAAGCAACGTCGGGCGTGGTTAGTACTTGGATGGGTGACCGCCTGGGAACACCACGTAATGTTGTATTAATTCTACGGGGGCTGCCTCCGAGCGTATCGGAGGCAGTGGCAGGCGCTGCGGGCTCCGTAGGCCCTTCTCGACATGATCACGGGAATGCGACTGCCATTTACTCGTACCTCCAAACCGTTACTGGTGAAACCTACAAATCAGGTACTACGGTGCTTTCACACACCTCTATCTCCGGAGATGACACAACAAATACACAAACAGCTGCATTATTAGAAGTACTAGAAGGACACCAGCTGGGGCCCAGTTTCTTTTCAACAATGTTTATAACAAGGAAGAGCTACGGTTCATTCATACCGATCTTCAAACATAAAAAGATTGAACCAGTTCATTGTTCCCAAACCGTTCAAACTGATATCACAGTTTCAGATTTATCAGTTCCTTCAAAAGAACGGCCTTTCTTGCGCTCCAAAGAACTTTGCAGCCTTAACCAACTGGGTGCCCGATACTTGCGGAACAAAGACATCCGTATTATTCACAGTGGAATTAGGGTAGACCACGAGAAGTCAATTCTTCAACCGGTTCAACACCAGTCCCCCCACCCACAGTCGCATATACCTGAGCAGGTACTAGAAGATCTACAGCGGTGGATGAACGCCTTGAACAATAAGAGAGACATCGAGCAATCTGCACCCGGAACTGATCATTTCCTGACGACCGATGCTGCCGATTACGGGGGGGGGGGGGCGTAGTTAGACGACCAAGCTATTTCGGGCAGATTCACTGGCACTGCAATCGCAAGGAAAATGAAGCCATAATAGCAGCAGTGAAGTACTTAAAGTCTCAACTGCGAGGTCGTCATCTATTCCTGCAATCGCACGGTCATTTCCTAGATTTGCAAAGAAGGCGGGATACGGTCAACGGCTCTCCTCAATATGATATAATCATAATATTTTTTGCAATATCACAGTTAATCTAGTACAAGATGTATTAATAAGGTAGGTCTTATGTCTAATTAATTGTGACACCCCGTTAAGGCATTGCAACAGTGACAGAGGGCCTGACTGATTTCCTAATACAATTAAATGAAGACTTAAAGTTTGACTAACTATTAAATTACATTAAATAATTCATAATAACAGGAAATACAATTCACATAATTCCATAATTAAGTTTAGTAAAATAATAAACTATATAAAAAAGAAATGTCAATAAAAACATATACCACCTAATGAACCTTTTGGACAACTGGAGCATCTTGGTGATGGTAGAGTACCTGCCAGGCAAGTTCAACGACATTTCTGACAGGCTATCACGAGGGAAGCAAGCTGCCGAGTGGCACCTGCTGGACCCGGCTTTGGAAGAAGCGTTTCGCAAATTTGGTGTGCCCCAAATAGATTGCGACCATAGAGATCAGAGATATAGAGAAATATGTCACAAAGGAATGTCGGGATTGTTCAGCGCACCTTAGCCCGGCTGGGAGTGTGCCTGCTAGAAGCGCTACTGTGGAAGTATGCGTTTTGGCTACCAGATCTTCGCTGTCGCGCGTTGGGCAAACCCATGAAAGTCAAGAGTCTCACTCAAGTCCTCATCGATCAAACCATCGGCCTACCACCGCCCCAAGTCCAGAAGATGGAACTATACATATGGGAAGTTGGGGGTGGAGCCAAATATCTGAAAGATGGACCGAGGTAAAAGTGTTTGCTCAGATCTAGTTGGAGAGAATCCCCTTGAAGTCATAAAACCCGCTCGAGCATGGTGGGCCCAATGGTGTAAAAAGCAAAAATTTTAACTATAAGCATCCTATAGGGGATAGTTTATCCAGACTTTAGCGTACTTGTATCGGCTTATCCAACAATCTTATTGCATGAATCGGTGGTTCTTATTTATGGTAGAACATAAGACAAGAAAGACTTGAACTCAAACTTTCTAGTTAAACATATATTAAAAGCCATATCTCTTCAACATCCACGAGCAGAGAAACCACCCATCTGGGACCCAAGTGACCTGGTCGCCTGGCTGCAGAATAACCTACCGGCTAGTCTAACGTTGAAGCACCACGTAGGTTAGCTTGTTTACTTTTTCTAGCGTCAGGCTGCAGGGTACATGATCTCACCTTGTTGAAAATTTCGGGATCTCGTTATACCGACAGAGGCGATCATGTCATTCTGTACCCAGCTTTTGGATCCAAAACGGACACAGCCTCATATGGACAATCAGGTTGGAAATTATTAAAACATAGTAATGACAATATTTGCTCTGTATTATGGCTTAGGTAAGTTACTGAGTTAAGGGAACAGAGGCGGCATGGCTGAGTGCCACAACTCTCTTTTCGTCTCAAGTTGGCCGCCTCGCGTACGATCATGGGTAATTGGATCAAAACTGTATTACGAGACGCGGGTATTGCGGCGTCCGCCGGATCAGTGCGCTCAACTGGTATGAAAATTACCCAATAGAAGACATTCTTAGTCGCGGAAACTGGCGGAGTGAAAACACCTTCGCCAGGTATTATTGTAAGAAAATCATAGGAAGAGATCGATCACAAAACAATCTCTCTTCTAATTTTGAACCTATATTTGCTGATGTACTTCTTGATTATTGCCATCAACTTAACCAAAAACTTTAAATTTCTGTTTCTTCAGATATATATAGATAAAGATAGAATTATATTTAAATAGTTTGTCAACGCATAAGTTTGCGGAATACCGATTTACTAATTTATAAGTAATAAGAGTACCCAAAAAGATTAATATCTTTCATTTTATTTTTGAACCTCACATAGCGTCGTTTGCAGTCACCAGGAGATATAAACACGTCTCTCATAGATGCTATGCATCGTCACATGCCGATAATAGTGCAAGTTTTACAAAACAATAAAACTTGTATTATTGAGCAGAGACGATGCATAGCATCCCAATAAGGGCTCCTGGTGAGAGACTTCTATGACGGGCGAAATGCCGCCAGCGGCCTCCTGTGACTTCGTACCTATAGATGGCGCCACAATCGAGAAATCGCGCCGGAAACTCACAGTGATTGGTGGAAATTAAAGGGAAGTATTCAACGCACTCTCATAGATGCTATGCATCGTCTCTGCTCAATAATACAAGTTTTATTGTTTTGTAAAACTTGCACTATTTTTTTATTTGGAATGCTTGCAGAGATGTATAAAGGGCTCAACACACCAAAGCCGCCGGCCCGCCAACATATGTTGGCAACTTTTTGTCGGCGGGCTATGTTGGCGACTTCACTCATTACACGGCGGAAAACTTTGTCGGCGACATGTCGGCGGCTCGACATTTGTATGTACGCAAGTCACTGACTTGTCGGCGGCAAATGTTGCCGACATGATTCTTTTTAATAGGCCGCCGGGTTGTGTCGGCGGGCCGGCGGCTTTGGTGTGTATTGCCCTTAAGAACGCATATATCCAGCAGTAGGTCGATACAGGCTGATCATTAGCAAATGATACTGATTGTACTTACCAAGTATCTTCGGCACAGAATTCAATCCTTCTTTATAAATATACACATGTTTCTCCAGTACCAACGTCAAACATGGCACTCCATGTATTCCAATCCTTCGCGCTAACGTCGCTTCGTGATTGGCATGGACCGTTGCCATGGTGACCCCGAGGGGTTGCAGCGCTTCCACCACACGTCGCCAAGTGGCAGCGGAACGGACACATTCAAAGCACCAGTCCGTGTAGAATAGTACTAGTGCTGGAGTATGGATGCTTTTCTCGATTATATTATTTTCAAAGTGGCTAAAAGAAACAAAATTTGTTTAATTCTTACATATTTTTGTCTTGAATTCAAAGAAAAAATAAAAAAAAGGAGATTTGGAGGAGAGCCTTAACAAAAAGGGAATATCAAACCTGAAGGATGTGATTCTGCCCATGAAACTGAACAACTTTCCCTGAGGAACATAGGTCGAAATACGAAAAGATTTTTTTAACATCCATACAAAATGTGCTATCAGTTGATTTAGTTTCTGTGGTCGGTAAAAATTTTTTTTTCTTTATTTCGAAAGTTCGAAAGTTGTTCAGTTTCATGGGTAGAATCACATATTTCAGCGTTGATATACCTTATCTTTACATAGTTTCACCTTCTATAGGGACTAGGGAGAGAAATAAAAACTGATCATATTTAAATGGAAAATATCTTACCGGGTTGTGACAGACAGTTTATGAAACAATGTAATATCCTGATCCTGTGTTCGGAAGTGAGCTCCGAAGAACTCTTCAAATGGATCATTGCTGAAATTAAAACATTTCTCTTTTATTACATGAAGATCTTTGTTTTTAATACAAGATAAGTAGTTTCTTCACAGTTTCAGTGAAACAATACATCACCCTTGTGTTATGATTCATGGAATGCTTACTGAATGACGATTGTATATTGAGTGATATTTGTATAACTTATGCTGCCTCTAACATCTGAATTTGTAAACAAATGTTTTGTAAACTTAAATAAATTTGATTCGATACACAAAAAGTGCTTTTCAAACTACATAATCGATGATGAACATTCATTCAGTGCCACTAGTAGTTTAAAGAGGTAACTTATTTTGATGTTCTAGAATTTCATAATTATTATAAGGCTTTATTGCTGCTTTACAATATTTACATTTTTCTTGTTACTGACAATCGCTTTTGGTACAACAGCTTATCCTTTAACAGAAGCCTCCTCCAAAAACTTTCACCTATCTCTGTCTCTTGCAATTCGGGTCCATACTGGACTGGCTACTTTTTTAAGTTCATCTTCCTAATGTTTCACTTGTCGTCCTTTAAGTAAATTCTTTAAATTCTAAAAAGCAGAATTTAATATAATGTAACAATGTTTTGAGGGTAAGGGGCCGGGCTCCTAATTTCCAAAGGCCACTGCAACCTGCACAGATCTATTGTAGCCATATAATGTAACAAATAAATACTTTATGTTTGTGTCTACTGTTCTAGAAATTGTAAATTCTTTGTTTTTTTTTACAATTACAGATTTATACATTTTTTTTACTGTTTAGGTCATTTTGTGGCTCTCTGAAAAGCTCTGCCCATAGGATGTACTACAGTATGGCCATACCTAATGAGAAAATTAAACCAAAGTGGATCACATACCTGAACCGTGCATATTGGCTGTAATCATGCCTCTGTTTATACATATAATCATCCTCATTTGTTATCCCGTACATGTCATACGCCTGACGTCTTTCTGTGTCGGAAAGCAGTTCATAAGCCTGCTTGATTTCCACAAAACGGGACTCTGCACTTGGGTCTTCATTTTTGTCAGGGTGCCTGTGAAAAAATTCAGTTAAAATTATTCTTCATCACCTAATTCTTTATCAACTCTCAGCTGAGAGATGTCTACTGGTGGACAAAGTTCCATATTTAGTCTTCTTCTTCTTATTCCTCGTTCCCTCACTAATGAGGGTCACAACCACAAACAACATTCTTCCAAAGTCTGAACAGCCTGGTGGAGGAAGGAGTTTGCTCTTTATGAACTTGGACCATCTTGTGGGTGTCCTCCCTTGACACATTTTCCCTCCCGGCGCATAATGTCACGTTCGCAAAGTGTCACACTAGGGTTTACCAAAGCAGAATGTCACGTTCGCATAATGTCACACTTAATCGTGACATTGTGCGAACGTAACATTCTGCGAAAAAAATAATGAAAATTTTTCTAAGTCCACAAAGAAAAAAAAAGTCCCAAACCCATATAAAAAAAAAAAAATCTAAGTCCCAAATTCATACAATTTTTTTTTATGTTTGTTTATTCAATATATTGTCATGAAAAATTTTCTAAGTCCCAAGTCCCAAATCTATAGCAAAATAATTTTAAAAAATTCTAAGTCCCAAAAAACGTGACATTTTGCGAACGTGACATTATGCGTCGGGAGGACATTTTCCTTGTCCTTATCTCTATTTTGTCTTGCTAATTATTTAATTTATAAGTTGACATTGCGTGTCATTTATCTGGGTTTAAAATATCTCATAAAAATGGTACACCTGATAAGCTGTATCAGCATGGATATTGATGGAATCAACCACAGATCAGAAATAAGTCTAGATAAAGCAAACTCCGCCGTTTGTATGAGAACGAAGCGTGTCACAGTTCTCTGTGATATGACAAGCCCATGACAAGCAAACTAAGCGTTTTGAGCTTAGTTTGGGCCACGGGTTTGGGCATGCAAAGTAGGTACACCTGAGTCATTTCTGATCTGTGGAATCAACTTTAGTTAAACACATTCAGTAAATAAATTAATGTTTTTTTAATATAAAAGTAGGTATTAGAAATGAGAATTTTCTGACTATAGTCTGTCTGTGTTAAGGATGTAGCAAGTCATTAATGAAAATGCAGGGTAAAGGTGTATTCACAATGAAGTTAAAATTTTTAAAATAGTTTATTTTTTATTTTTATTTGTTTTTCGTTTTTTAGGTAACACAAAGGAAACAACCGCTTCTTTCATAGGTTTGTCTTCATTGTGCATTTAGATTTATAATTTTGAAAGACCTGATTGGCTACCTGATTAGCTTGGCTGCCAGCGGCGGAAACAATGACTCGCTGTATTCTGAACAGGGCCAAACTATAGCAGTATGTCAGAAGTTAGTCTGACAAAAGGTTTTTTGTGTTCTGCTGTTAGTGTAGGCAACGAAGCAGTTGACCCCAACATAAATTTCTCAGGCAGATTTTATTTGACAGGATGATAAAGAATCATGAATTAAATGTAAATTCAAAATTTCCAAAAAAAAATTTCCAAAAAAATTTTTTCATACATTTTTTGTAATTTTTGTATGGAAAAATTAAAAGTACCGATTTTTTTTTGGATTTTTTTATAGAAGGTTTCTCTCATGTCTTGTAATACCCCAGCAAAGTTTCATCGACTGAGGATTTAATGCGGGGGTCTTCATACAATGATCCGCTTCATTGCCTAGACAAGTGTGTGCCTTATCCAACTGAACAAAAATCTGTCTCTAATTGATTGCAAAATGTTTTCAGTTAATGGCGAAATCCATTTACATGCCAATGGGCTAACAAAAGCAATGAACATAGAAAAATATAGGACTTAATGAATAATCTTCAGTCAGCTGTTTTGCATATTGATCCAATGCAAATGAAGTAACATACTTCCTGAATCGAGGTCAGTTCATTGGCTGTATATACAGGGTGTTAATTTGATTGTGTGTCATAGCTCAATGGTGGGATTAGTATCAGAAACTGAACAACTTTTGTCAAGGAACGTAGGTTAAAATACGAAAATCAATCTTTGACCTCCCATAGAAACTGCGTCAGCTGATAGTGCATTTCGTATGGAAGGTCAAATTTCAATTTTTCATATTTCTACCTATGTTACTTGGGAAAAGTTGTTACTGATATTGATACCGCCCCTGGACAATAGCATGCAATCAAATTAACACCCTGTATAAGCATAGGATACAAACTCAATCTTTTAAGTGCTTATGGCAAAGTGATAATGCTTTCTCTTTACAATTACAAATGTCAAGCCATTGTTAGAAGCCAGATCGGTGACAGGACAGGACTGTGGTCTCTGCCTACCCCAATGGGAAAGATATATGTAGATGGGTGAACATTATGTGTTGTAAGAATTAGAGTAATTTGTACTTTAAGTGGTCTCAGGTATACTATACAAGGTGTAAAAAAGGATTGTAAGCACGATTTTGAACATGTTATTTAGACTATGATACTGAACAACTTTTCCCTAGGAACATAGATCAATGAAAAATAAATTTCAACCTCCCATAGAAACTGCACCTGCTGATTTTGTATAGTTACATCTTCTTTCGTATTTTGGACTCGGGGAAAGTTGTTCAAGTTTCATGGTCTAAGTAGGTAATAGGCTAAAATAGTTTAAGCAATTTTTTTTACATCCAATATTTTTCATGCCATGTCAGAGACCAGCAGCTTGAAAACTGACAACATGGATAAGGTTAGATACTGAAGATGATAACACCATAACTGCTACTAACTCACCACTCCTTAGCTAGCTGTTTATAAGCTTTTCTGATCTCTGGTAGCGTCGCCTTGCGGTGAATGCCAAGGATCTGGTAGGGGTCCCCGATGTTCTGCGCAATGACCAGAGGTCCCGCAGCCAAAGCCAGTAGCACCCACAAACATCGCCCCTTCCAACCTTTGCATTTCCATTGCATATTCTCAATGCGAAAATCCACCCGTCTCTCAAACTCCTAAACGAAGCTCATTGATTCCGCACTATTCATAGAATATTCACCGAAGCCCGCTGGCAAAACACATGACTGATGTGGAATCAATGCAAAAACTTCAAGGAACTCTTATCAGTCATTTGTCCTAAAATAGAACGGCTGAAAATTTTGTGAAATTGGAAAATCTCTTGAAAAATTACAAAAACGTCAACCGGGAGCTACCATAGACTAAACTGTTTTTTTTTTTTTTTTTGGTTTTATTCTTCCTTTCGGAAAGGCAAAGAGTACAAAGCCCATACAGCCATGTCTGATGTGTTTAATCTTTCTTTTTGCTCCCCTCGTAAAGCGATAGTGAACTTTACGAAGGAAAATGTTCGTGACTTTTTGGTACAACACAAACGGGGCTTAAACACGAGATCACTTGAAATCTTCATCAGCTGCGCACTCCGTAGTAAATTTACTGCATAACACACTATCTTTATTATCCACTAAATCACTAAATGCACAAAAAAACAAAATTTCAATTAAGCAGGCAAACGCCCATGTCGAGTTCCCGCCAAAAAAAAAAAAAAAAAAAAAAAACAAGACTAAACTGTTTGTGTTTTTATAACTGCGTCAAATCCATACACCAAAAAGTTCACATCACCCATACACCAAAAAGTTCGATAATGGGTGCGTTTTTAAAACGCAGTATGAATGGAGCACCTTACGTTTTTAAATTCAATATTTTTAAAATGGTAATCATAGGTTATCACGTTGCTGCGTCACATCCGGTAATCAGTTGCCATTTGTAAAGCTGTAGGGTGTACGTGTTTACATAATTTTAATTTTTTTTTTTATATTTACATCATTATTTTATCATCTATAATTGTCTGCAGGCAGATTGGTAAGTGATTTACTTTAATATATACTTTTCTAGGTTACAGAATGGTAGTTGTCTTTATTGCAGTATAATTTTTTATAGGAGCTGAATTGAAACCTATCTTGTTATAATAACTTTAATTGTACTTATCCAAGTCTGTAATCTCGTTGTTAAATTATATAATTTAATTTTAGTTTGTATGTAATGCCTTTGAGGACAGGCTGTGATTTATTTATTAGTTGTTTGACCACTACTACCTGTATATTCATCTGTACAAATAAAAATGTTTTTAGTGGTGACTCCAAGGATGTTGAAGTAACAGCACATTCTGCAAAGGATGGAGCCACAAGTGTATGGATACGCTTATGGCTCCATCCTTCCATTTGCAATGGACCTCCATACTAATATGTATGAATTTCTATCAAATACTAAAAACGTGAATTGTTATCTTTCTCTCGGAGAAATATGTGACTTGGGACTATTAAATGAGTTTTCACTTCTCATGCTCTGAAAGTGCTTTTTTGTGCAGGATATAGGCTGCACAAAATCGAATTTTGTGCACTAGGGCATGCAAGTAATCGCGGTGGTGTACGCCCTGCGCCCGGGCCTGCTGCACCCCCCCATGCGTCAACATATTCTTCACTAAAGCAGAACAACTCATTCTTCAGTTACATTTAGAGAGTACTTTTACGTTTTATTTCCTCGCAAATAAAGTGAAAAGTAGAGTTTATAACTCGTCCACAAAACCATTTTATCGTCGACATTACTATCATTACTGCTAAAAGTCTCGGTTAGATGGTACGTTTTGTGCACTTGTTGTAAAATCTACTAATTTCTAATGAAAATACTTACCATTCAGGAAAAAAACGGTGGTAAAAACTGCGTATAAAAAGGCTATTACGGATCATTTATGCTTTTGTTCTTAAAGATTTCTTGATTTATGTAAAACTTAGCCGGGACTGACTGACTAGTAATAGTTGACTAGGAGACATTTAAAATTTCACTATTCCATACAGACTATGTATATGACAGACTCTACTTTACTCTGTGGGTGACTCGAACCCATGAAATAATAGTTAAAAAAATTGTTTCAACATTTAGGAATATATTCCTATTTTGTAGATCTTCTTAACAACCAATTTTATTGCAACATGTTAGAATCTAACAGTTAGTAATATAAGTCAAGCAAATATACTAAAAGTGCTGACTCATACATGTGTAATCTAGAGGTTTAAAAAAAGTTGCTACAACATATTCCTATTTCTAGATTTTCGTAATATAATTCAAGCTTAAATGTACTTACTGACTAAAAGTGCTGACTCAAACCTGTGTAATATAGGCTTTATAAAATTGTTTGCAAAATATTCCTATTTATAGATCATCTCAATTCAATAAGTTGCAACATGTTGTAATATAATTCAAGCTTCAATTCTCTGGCTCGGCAAACAACTTAAAAACTTTTATTGCATAGTCGAGAAAGGTTTGTGCACTTCAATTTGTTTGTAAAATGTGCATAAATTCAACCCTGCGCAACCATGATCATTGTTCAAGTAATTTGGCCTGATTTATATGTGCCTGTGCCACATTATAAAGTAATAGTACTACAGAATGGACAATAGGGAACATGCACGAATTTTTTTTATTTAAGAAATTTATTCTCATTCATGTAATAAACAGACTTGTAAAACAATTTTTCGAATAACTATAATATTAAAAAAGATATAAGCCATCGAAGATTTGTTTCTGTCTCTTTCTAGCAAAACGAAATTTAATATGGAGTTTATATATAGGCCGTAGTGAATTGTAACGTCACTATTCATGTCGGATCTCTCTGTCTAATTAGTAGTTTTAAATGCTTATATCGGTCGTATTTCTTAGCCGATTTAAATTTTAATTTCACTTTTTGTCATCTCCACTACGGTATTTTCATATTTTATTAATAAATGGGACTAATAAAATTTACGCATGTTCCCTATTGGACAATGGACACTCTCCGCCCCCCTTGCAATCCAGCCCGCACTCCCGCGCGCACCTTTCCGCGAGATTCTCGTGGTCCTCCTAAGGGTCTTTTGTACCTACTGAATATGCGGGCCGACGCCACCTTCCAATTTCAAATTTGCGTTTGTTGTATGTAGTGTCTGGGGTGTGCCAGTGCTCAGCTCAGTAGCTTGGCTAGAAAACATGGAGAAAAGGAATTTTTCCATAAATAACACCCTCCTAGCTAGATTATGAATTTATTTAAGTTAATTTAAAATAAACATTTTTTTTTTTTTATTTATTCAGATTTGTTTTGGAAAATTAAATTACTGGAAACAAGTATTTTCATATTGCTCATGGTTGGATGATTAACAAATTTTTGACTGTTTGTATTACTTCTATTTTTAGATTTGCACTAAAAATCTGATTATGTAGAGTTGCTACTGCTTTAGGTATCTAATTAATTAATATTCATGAGAACATTATTTATGTAAGTCCATTGGTAAAGGTAGTCCTTAAAATGTCCTTTTGCTTTGCTCTATTTGCACATTCTCCAAAGCTGGAAAAATAACTTTTGGAGGGCAACAAATGACAGGCAGATATTTGAATATGCTTTTATTTTTCAATGAGCCGGTTTCGCAGCTAAGCGTCAACTGAGTATTCAAAGGTGTCGATAGATGGCTCTGAAGACAGTTGCTAAGGAACATAAAATAAATCTGTCATAGATGAAGCGTAAAGTAAATAAACCTCCTTAAGCAACACTTACAAACAGATAAGAAAAATAAGTTGACAGTTAAATTTTCCTACAACAACGCTATCTATCAAGAAAATTAAAACTAGTTTTTCTTTTTGACAAACCAGCTCATTAAAACTTTTTACCTGGGATTCGATTCTTGAAAATCACCGGGTGATAAAATATCACTCAAAAACGAGAAATTCATACATTTCCCAAAAGTCGCATTCTTGAATATCACCCGGTGATAAAATATCATACCTATGATATTTGAAATCGAGTGCCCCCCCCCAGTCGATTTCAAGTCACCGGTGGTTTTGACATTAAAAAAATAAAAGGTTATAAATATTGTGTGTTCTGTGTTAAATAAGTCTTGATGAATACAAGAATACCTAGGTGTTTAAGATTGTTTGAAACCGTTTGCGGTAGCCTCAGCAGTAGACGCGGCATTGCCGGCAAGGCCCAAGAAATAATATTGAGAACATGTTTGTTTGTTAAGATTGCTTGTTTGGCGATAATGAAGAGAAGACCTTCAGATAACGTCGGAAGCATCTCGGCAAACCTAAACATCAAGGACCATACCTACCTTGAAACTTTATTCAGAAAGTGACATTCTTTTATTTCTCCTGCAAAAACAGCAAGCAAGTACCTTTAACTGCAGGAAAGATAATATACCTAAAGGTTGGGTACAATGCCATATCTATACTTGTAATCAAGATGCAGGTAATAAGCGGAACCTTCATTAGTTTATGAAATAGAAGCAGCATGATAGTTTGACCGATCAATGATGTTGTGAAGCAAGTGGTGGTGGGTCTTTCTTTCCTATAATTGGCTGTAGTCAGAACCTAGAAGAAGACGGCTAGTGATAGAATGATTCCAACATGTTCTACAACAACTTTCAACATGTTCTAGATGTAGAGCCAAGTCAGAAGCCCTTCGGCAACTTGAAAACTCCAGCAACTAGCGATTTGTCCGCTGGACACAATGCTTTGTATAAGCTAATAAAGTATACACTTATTAGTAACCAGTGTAATATATTGGAGTAAAACTCTTTATTTGGATCATCAATATCTTTTATTTATTTTTAAAACATTACCTACACTTAACAATATCACTTTACAATATTTCATTTATGCGTACATCCATTCCGTCATTAGACATAAGAAAATTATTAATTACATAACATTTCATTCATTCTGTAACAATTAAATATAATTTAAATAGAATCAATTAAAAGAGTAAAACTAGTTAATTTTTGAATTACTAATGTATATGAAAGCTACTTCTGAGAATTTCATCAATCTACATTTAAATAAGTCCAACTTAAGATTCTAAGTACAGTAGTAAGTGGGAAATGTCTCAAAATATTTGTCCTACAGTCAGGGAGAACAAAAACCACATCTCTAAGTCCCCGTCTCAACCTCAGATTTGGTACAGCTAACCCCATTTGCTCTAAAATCTGCGCGTTACTTAGTTTTCCACAGAATACCTTGAATACATACGAGTACATAACTAGGGTCAACTTCTAACTTCTAACCTATCGTAGCCATCCAATCCCATTACAAACAGTGTTGGGTATTTTAAAACCTAAGATTGTGGTAAGGATAGCTATTGCATGGAAAACCTGCAGCGTTATGAACAGGCAGTGCAAGCAGTTCTTGCAACGAGCAGAAAGTTTAGTGCCATATTTTTACAGAACATCACAAAATCTCGTTACATAATTATAATATTATTTTTATTGGGGACACCGCGACGCACGCAGGCAGGTGATCAAATCACATGTACGGAACTATTTGGCACTTTATCCCAGGAACAGACGGCAACTCCTGTGCTTTGAGCCCCAGCTAATCCATGGGAATAGCAACTTTTTAGTCTTCTCTTCATGTAGGTAAACGCAACAGGTAGCAAGTTGTTCTTGTATCTGTAAATAATAGATTTACTTATTACTCACTCTCTCTTCATTAATCACAAGAGATACTTTACTTAGATACTTGCTACTTAACAGCAACTTAATTTTATACCAAATATTACTATAAATATTACTTATTCCTCCAAAATATACTTACATGATAAATAAGGTTTGGTATCTATAATTATTTGGTTTACTTTAATCACGGTGTCTCCTGTCATATGTCCATCTTTAAAAAGTGCCTCCTCTTGTAGCTTTCAGCTTGCTTTTTCAATCTTAATTGCTCCTATAATTTATAATCAAACCATTTTCAAAACAATGTTGGTGAGGTTAGGTTATGATATTTTTAATTTTTACAAACATGCGTTTCATTACACGCTCTACTGCTGTCACATCACATTTTTCAGCAGTTTGTATGAAAACAAAAACCGGTAATTACCGATAAAAAATATTTTCTGCATGAAATGGAACACAACTAAACGTCAAAATCCGCATAGTTTCAGCATGTTGGTACTCAGGGTATGATATTCAAGAATACGACTTTTGGTGAATGCTGATTTCGAAATCATCGGTGACAAAAATTTTCACCGGTGATATTTTATCACCCGGTGATTTTCAAGAATCGAATCCCTGGCAGGCAAATGATGGGAAACATGCCTTTATTTTTGAAAGGTTTTAATATTTTAAGAGATCATTAAGATGTAGAACCATATCTGGTTTCTGGGCTACTCAAAGCAAAAATAAAAAAAATTGTGAGTTAGTAATAATTATTTTTCAAATCCCTAGATTCATTTGCGAAATATTTAGCTTAAATGCACAATTTTTTCTTAGAGTCAAGTGTCCCCCCATGCTAGCTCTATTAGAGATGTAGAAGCACCCCTTAGAACGATCATTTTTTTTTACAGCCTGTGTAGCATTTATCTAGGGTTTGTGCTAGCGCAGTAGATCACTAATTAAATGCAATCATTTGTAACAAAAAAGATATCCTATCTTTTTCCTTGATATGTCTCCATTTATAACAAAATAGGTATCCAAAAATCATCAATGCTCACTATGCTTTGAGTTTACTCAGCATGAGAACAAGTTTTCTGCATACATACACCGATCGAAGAACTTTTTTTGTGTAGAGACCCTGACAATAACTCCCTTGTCCCTGAAATTTTGTTAATTATGGGTATAAAAAAATCTATTTATTTTAAGTATCTTCTGTCTATCTACTTAGTATTTAAAATTTAAAAGTACCTAGGTTACAAATTACAGAAATTAATTACCAGATGGGTAAAAATTACTTTTTTTTACTTTACTTTTTTTCTAAATAACACTGTTGTTTACGTAATTAGGTACATTTTCCTATAAAATTATTTTTTCCTGTTTTGAGTAATTCATAAAGTGCAATGAGTATTTTGAATTTGTAATATCGTAGTTACATTACCATCAACAATCCACATACTGTTACTTTATCATCCTGTAAGTTATTTGAAGCAAAAATGTAGTGGATTTATTGTCAGGGTGGAAATTTATGCATTGGACTAATATGAATGAACAAGAATTAATTTTAAGTACCTAAAATACAATCATTATAATAGTATGTGTACAAAGCCCAGACAGACCAGACATTCTAACCTTGACATTGTACACTCAAAAGCACGTCAAACTGTAGTAGTTCTTAGTATTTTTTGCGCCTAGTATTTGGTTGCCGTATATGGTAGAAGAATTTCCCTGGAAGGAAAAAGCGGTCATCGGCCACACTGTCTTAGAAAGTAAATAAAATAAAATTCGAATTCGTATCGCAAATAATTGTGATGACGTCACCAAATTTAAGCGTTAGCGATGTGTAGTTGCTACGCATTTTTGTGTTCCAAAACGTACGCACCGCAGCATGCACGTAGAAACAAAACCAGTATAAGCTGAACCAGCGCTACGCTACAAACGCCCGAAGCCAGGGGCCCGCTCAAGGTCAAATTGTTTCCATCGACGTGCGACCGTGTGTACTAGCCACTTCGCCTGTCCTTATCCCAATTTATTTGGAGTCGACGCATCATTTTGCATGGATGACAATTTTTTTTTTGTTAATTTACAAGAGTCGTACCACCAAAAAGTTGTCGTTTTATGTCTCTACAATAAGCCCTTAACGGGATCGAGACGCTACTCCAGGGTATTTAGAAACTTATATGAGTGGGTTTGAAGTAAATATAAATGTGACTTTTTTTATTATTATTGACAAAATTAAGTTTAAATACATATATGTAAAATAGTATTAAAGAAAAAAAATATAGGGAAGATGACGAAAAATACATTTTAAACCGAAAAATTCAAAAATAAAGTTCATCATTACAGTTGACATTTTAATTTTGTATAAAATGTATTTAAAATAATATTTAAGAAGTAAAACATTAAACTAACTTTCATTATACGACGCACAAAATAACTTTGGCCCTGTCATTGATGCGCAGAAGCAAAAAACCGGCCAAGTGCGAGTCGGACTCGCGCACTGAGGGTTCCGTACCACCACATAAACATAATTGTATTAGTTGAAATTTCAGTAAGTTAATGTGCTAGATTTTTTGAGTCCGACACGCGCTTGACCAAATTTTATTATTTGTTATTATTTTATAGCCTATGCCCTATAAACATACCAATTTTCAAGTTTGTAAGTGTTCCCGTTTTTAAATAGAACTAAAACAAAAATCGCCTCAGCAACCATCCAGCTTGACCCCTCTCTTATATGAATGTTTTTGAAACGGGAGCTCACCACAATTGGTTTTCATTAGTTGTGAGAAAAGTTGTAATATTTAATGATTCCAGACTTTTCCCATTATTTGTACCGTGAGACCTAGCTTCTTGCCAAATTTCATATTTTTAGGTCACCGGGAAGTACCCTGTAGGTTTTTCATTGATAAAACCTATACCTATAATTGAAGATAACATGTTCATCTTACGTTTTGTTACAGTTGATTGCTGACGTAGGTACATCTCAAAAGGTGTACAATAAAACCATAGTATAAAACTAAATTACCTGCTTAGCACATCAAGCTTGACAGTTTAAGCCACGATCACACCTACCTAAATTCCAAGACTTAATTCGGCATACATTGCTGGGAGGCTTGGTTATGTTAATTGCAATATCCTTACTTCAACGAGCAATGTACGCTGAATTAGTCTTTGAATACAGCTAGGTGTGATCATGGCTACGTACGGTCGGTCAACGTACGGTCAACCGCTTGTCGGTAGAAACTTTTTCAACTCTATTACCACGCCCTAAGGTCCAAAAGTGTTTCTACCGATGTGCGGCCCTGTGTACGTACGGTCAACCGCACGTCGGTAGAAACTTTTTCAACTCTATTACCATGCCATAAGGTGCAAAAGTGTTTCTCCTGATGTGCTGTTAAGTGTACCTAAGACCAACCTCAGCTCACGCTATAGGTTGGAATAGGTACAGCGCGTTCAGAACAAGTCTTTATTTTCCGCGCATGGGTGACAGGCGGAGAGCCAATGAGCGATTCGCTCGCCCCCTGGGGGGAGCCGTGCTCACCCCCGCGACTAATTTTTTGACTTCTGCGCATTAACGGTCACAGACAAAGTTATTTTGCACGCAGTATACCTACCTACCAGCTATATTAAACGGTATAGATGGCGTATCCTACCTCCATCCTAATCCAATTTACGCTTATGTTGCATATTTCTAATTTTCAAAGCAATCCGTGATATAATTTATTTATTATAAGCAGGAAATTTTTTTTGAGTACCTATAGCATACAATCAAACGGTTCTAATTATTTTTTACCTGTGTCGTCCTAGTGGCAATCCTAGCGGCCATAATTGGTATTATCTTGAGCTTTGGATGTCTCAGAGGAAGTTAGGTTAAAAAGTCTGTACCGTGTACCTAAAGATGGCGCTGATATCAGATTATGGTTCCACACTTTGTCACGTATTAAATAAACTTTGTTTAGTAAGTATAATTATATTATAAAAGTAAAAAAAAACATTAACTATTTTCTTATCTTTATTTTATTTAAATATTGACGGCGAAACCTGTAAGGTAAGCGTCTAAAAATATCAAAAACATTTCAAAAGTAAAAAAGCAAAAATTTTTAAAAATTTAATAAGCAATACCACCACCGTCCAGGCACAGTATGACCCATACTACCCAGTACTACCTACCATAATTATTATATACTAAAAGCTTTTGCTCTTTGACTTTAAAAACTCAGTGACCATCCAACTTGACCCCTCTCTTATATGAATGTTCTTGAAACGGGAGCTCACCACAATTGGTTACCATTAGTTGGGAGAAAAGTTGTAATATTTAATGATTTCAGACTTTTCCCATTATTTGTACTGTAAGACCTAGCTTCTTGCCAAATTTCATAATTTTAGGTCAACGGGAACTACCCTGTAGGTTTTGCATTTTTGAATAAATGTATGGAGATGAGAACATAAAATGCCATATCTTTTTATTGCGTCGTTGTAAAAAATTGAAATTTTCAGACCTTGTGTGGTCCATGGATCCTAATATATGGTATTAATTTCAACCTGATACCTTTACCCGTTCGTGAGATAAAGGGTCTTGACAGACAGACAGACAGACAGACAGACAGACGGACAACAAAGTGATCCTATAAGGGTTCCGTTTTTTTCTTTTGAGGTACGGAACCCTAAAAATGGTACATTTTTGACTTCTGCGCATCAATGACAGGGCCAAAGTTATTTTGTGCGTCGTATACATACGAGTATTATCCTTTAAGTGCAATTTCGAGTTAACTTATTACCTTACTGAAACTCCGAATTTCAGCAATTCCAATGGGAAAACATTTAAATTTTTAGGTAAACTACCTACGATTATAGTTCTATTAACAATGCTAATCGATTGATTGCATTAGCATTTTAGTATACATAAAAAATAAAAATATATGTTCCCGAGGTCATACGATTTTAATAATTATACATTTATAGGAGAGATTAGTTGTTTAACAAGAATCCGAGAAAAAACAGCCATACTTAATTATTTCCAGGTCAAATAATAATTTCCCTGGACTACGCTTTACTCGTAACCCTGTAGCAACGTGCCTGAGCCTGTTAGTACACGCGAAGCGACTATAACGGTGCAGTACTACGAACATTTAAGACACTCAATAATAAATTGTTCTTAGGGTGTAGATGTCGCAGCCAAATCGTAACACGCTGGATTACAAACAGCAGGTTTTATACTACGGCGAGAAATTTTAAATCACAGCCATTTTACAAAACAGCGCGTAATTCGAATCTGGCGCTCGCCGGCCGCTGCTGCGGCACGCTCGCTTCTCTCGCTCGGCTCGTGGGTTGTGGTCGAAAGATAACCTGAACCAACCTTACCGATCCCGAGTAGGGTAGGATATCGCTAAAATACAATCTGGCGACGTCGTTTTACATAATGGCGCCCGTTTACATTTTGCCGGCAGTTTGTTATCCGGCGTGTTATACGATATGGCTGCGACATAACCACGTTGATATACTAAATTGCAGTTTTTCTCATAGAGTTTTCAATTTACCATTCAATTTCGCCTGCGTGCTCTACTTTTATACAATGAAATCACAAACAAATATGAAAATATAAACGAATAAAATTCCATTATTGCACTATTTTGTTTCTGAGTAGACACGATTACTTTTGTGATCGCTTTTTGTTGAGTAATTATTGATATCATAACACAGTTAAAACAGTCACCTCGTATGTAGTCACACCACTTCATAGCCACCACGCCTATACTTGCCACAGTACCACATTTATAGTCGCCACGCCATTAAACACCACGTCTCTAGTAGCCATAGTATTATGTGAGCCATATCTACAATGGTCATCATAATACGTTCATTGTTTACATTATATTCACCCCTTTCGGGAACACCACTGTTTTAACTAGTCAATAGTATAAACAGCCTTTAAGATGATTTCCGTACTGCACCGTTAAAAATACCTCATTAGTATCTCTTGACAGTAATTCTATAGAAGCGACCTCGAAACTAACACCGCGACACTACTCAAATAACAATCAGACATATTTAAGTTAGTAATGAATACCATTGGCTACTTCTAGTTCATTTGGAGCGTCTTTCTAAGATTATTTAGCCATTGCCGCTGGACACTAATTTACTGTGACGCTAAATTATTATTGTTTTGTAGATAAAGAAGAAGAAAACTTTGACGCGTGTCGGATTTGAACCTACGGCTTTCGACGAGATGAGAAATTTGAACTAGTCACTTGAAGACGCGATACTAAGCTTAGTAGGAAGCCCATCGGCACGATACGCCGAAAATATCAGGTTCAAATCCGGCTCGCGTTAATTTTTTCTTCCTTATCTATTTAAAACAATTTCAACAGTAACAACCGCCGTGTCTAAATTTCATAAAAATATATTTAAATCAAAATTATCACATTATTTTTCTTCTTTCAAGGTCGCCTTTGCTCACATTAGATATTAATAAGTTTTCTACACAATTTGTTCTATTTTTTCATGCTCAATAATCATACATCTGTATGTCTACAGTCGGTTGCTTGTCAGTGGTAACACTATTTTATTTTATTGGAAAATCAACAGCCTTATGCGCAGAATTAAGCCAATTACAGGTTTTCACAAATAAAGTATTATAAAATACAACCGAAGGGGTTTAGGGTGTCTTAGTAAAATCCAAAGTTGCAGATGGGTATTTATTTGGGCAGAGTTTCAGCTTACAATCAGTACTTTTTGATGTAGAATAATGAACTGAACAAGAAGTCAACCGCTTATATAGGCGGCACTAGCCCCTACCACTGTAAAGCCACGTGGGAATAACTTGGCGGCGCCAAAATGTTACAGTTGTTAAATTAACCAAAATGAGACCAAATAATTCCTATCTGATTATTTAAGGAATTTACAAGTATAACAACATTAGCAAATTCAAAAGAGAAAATAATTAAGACACAAAAACGTTAACAATAATTAGAGGAACTAGATGGCGCTGCCCGGAAGACAAACTAGTACGAATGAATCAAATAATAAACGAAAATATGATCTTTAGAAGTTTAAGCTATTCATTACAGTATCTAATTGATATTATTATTTATTGTGTATCTATATATAATTATTATGTTGGGTGGGGTTGGCGCTAGTAATTACGGAAGACCTAACACTCGGCCATCCTGCACAGGCCGTGTCCCACGGCCCCCGTCTGCTCCAGCCTTCTGCCTCCCGATACCACCAGAGTCCTGAAAAAAAAAATTTGCACGCAGTATATTCTGAAACTAACCCATCTTTACTAAAGTATTATTAATGATTGCAAAGCGTTCTGTTTATCAGTTCCACTGGTTTCATTTAGGGCATTGATCACACAGCCTGCCATGGAAGACCACACAGCGCGGGGATTGATCACATAGCCACCCTGTAGTATAATAATAAGGGATCAAACTCGTTGTCTATACTTTATATGCACACAGACAGAGGTAATTATTTAAAAAACATCATGCAATGCAAACAACCTCACGGTAATTAAATTAAAGACTTGATCACACAGCCGTCAGGATAGAAACTAGGTTGGAAGTATGAAAAAGTAAACACACAGTATTTATAATGTAAATAACGACTTGATCACACAGCCGTCAGAATGGAAATTAGTGAGGTCAGTATAAAATGTCTATAACCA
The DNA here is from genome assembly GCA_947532105.1 of Athrips mouffetella. Classification (NCBI taxonomy): domain Eukaryota; kingdom Metazoa; phylum Arthropoda; class Insecta; order Lepidoptera; family Gelechiidae; genus Athrips; species Athrips mouffetella. The sequence goes on from OX383967.1 coordinate 28,601,794, forward strand.
CACAGTCTTAAATGGTAATTAATGACTTGATCACACAGCCGTCAGTAAGGAGAGTGTAAGAATTATACCGATAGTGTCAGATCACAGAGTAGTTTTAAGTGAGCAAACGAGCAGGTGGGCCACCTGGTGGTAAGTGGTCACCACCACTCATAGCATCCACTGTCTAAATAATGGCATATTTTGACACTAATAAGACAGCAAAGCGCGTTGCTCACTTTGAGAACTAAGATGGTACGTCTCATGTGCCGGTAATTTAAAGTAAGTACCTTCTACTCAAGGGCCTTGTTCACACAGCTGCATTGAAATCTATCTTTAAAATTAGGTGGGTATTTGAGAAGGTTGAAAATTATATAAACTTTTTAAATGCTCTACAAAATAGTTTGACAGTGACACCGGGAATCGAACCCACAACATTCGGATCGAGAGCCGAGCCCTTTAACCACTAGACCACGGAGGCTGTTACCGTTTGCCATTTGTGCCATTTCCTGAAAGTTTTATTCAATGAAAGTTGTTCAGTTACGTTGACTGATCATGCCCTTTCAGTTTTCGGAAACCTGTCCCCTTCCGCCTCTTATATCCTTGCTATCGAAAAAATATAATCCCCTAGGTCCCTAGGTCCGTTGTGTAAGGTTCTTTTGAAGAGTCAGTTTTTCTTGCGTTTCAGCGAGCGTGGCACCCAAATTCGATACAGTTTACAATTTGTCGATAGTTTACGTACGTTTATATAACATAACTAAATAATGTCTCGATCACCTAGATTGATCACTTTGAGGTAAGATTTATTCGTATTTATCACAGTCTCGGCAATAAAATAAGACATACCCCCAAGTTCGAAACATACTGGTAGAGTTAAAAACGTGTGCTCGCTTATCGCCGCAATTTTCATTCACTTCTACAAATGCACTACACTTTTTAGGTATCACTACATACTCTGTCAAATGAACTGAAAATTTTGACACACAGTCAATAGAACTCAATTGAATATCCTCTAGATGCAGAAGTTAAAATGTGGGTAGGCATGAAATTTACTGACGTATCGGTTGTAAACAAACTAACATTGTGTTGATTTATCGTAGGTTCACCTATAATAAGATAATTTTTTGGTAAATAGGAGTTATGTAATTTCTACATCACCATTCAGTTCTAAATCGTCTATCGGAGCAGTAATTTTGCAAGTGATTGTGCACAACCGCCTCCGAATAACAGCTGACGGCCGTATTTTAAGGGGAATATACCCCTCTAATGGGCATTTTATAAAGCCTACTTACTCCTCATTTATAGCTGGACAAGAAAAGTTGAAAAAAATATATGTGAAAAATCAGTTCAAGGATTACATTTGGTACATTAGTTTTTTCCTTAAGTATGTCTTTGTATTCTTTATTTAACAAAATAACTACGGTAAATCGATTTTTTTTTTACGTGAATTCCCTACTGTTTCTTAAGCGCTATATTATTTGGAAATACTATTACACTTAATTTTAAAAAACCCGTATTCTTTAAATACAACATACGTTCTCCCTTTATCTGTTATATTTCATAAGAAAAAGTAAGTTTTTCCTCATTTTTGCCAAAATTACGTCTCGTCGTTGGTCGTAACAGCCACGTTGAAAAGCACTCTTATGTAAACGCTATGCATTGACGATCGTGAAGCTACTAATTTGAGGAGTATAATCGCCTTAAGTTGTAAGCGAATTGCTGCGGCAAGTGCAAGTATATTTAATTTACTGCCGGTATCTATGTAAGCCCTTAACACCTGCCATGTATAAGTCATGATAAAGATTGAAAGTGATAGCCCAAACATTACTGACCTGGCGTGCTTGAGGCTGCGCGTTGCTTGTCCCGCCGAACCAACAGGTGGTAGAGGTGTGCCCGGCGCGCTGGCAGGTCTCGCAGCGCAGCAGCGCGCGGCAGTCCTTGGCTTCGTGTCCTGGTCGGCGGCACTGGTAGCAGACCTTCGGCGCCAACTGAAGCTGTGATGTCGACGCGGTGGACGAAGAATGACCATTTCCTCTTCTCCACGTGGATTTTCCTTCACTCGATATTCCAACTGCTTCGACTTGTTTGTAATTCTCCAGTGATGATAGGTAGCCATAGTACAATTGCTCGGGTGTATCGCAATTGTAAGCCTTGGCGTTTGCTCTCAGCTCAATAGGCAGTCCTCGTATAATGCAGGAGATCGCATTTTCGCCATCGATGTTGCATTTCTTCAATAGAGATAACTTAGCGTGATAGTACTTAGTCATCGTTTCCGTGTTGTTTTTGATTCTTGCCAACATAAGCTCCAATCTGTCCACGTAATCTGTCGAACGCGGGAATGCAGTTTTGAGGGTTTCCTTCCACTGTTGCCAATCAAAATTGTAGTCCTCCAAGTCATCATACCAGTCCCGAGCTGCCCCACGGAGACGTAGTTGCATGATAAACTGGCGGTCGGTAGATGTCCAGCCGTAAATGTCACCAAGCTGATCGATTTTGTGAAGCCAACCAGTTATATTGTTGCTGACATCGTCGGGACGAAACTTAGGGATCAGCTCTGCGTCGGCGGGTGTGACACGGCGTCGTTTTACAGGTCGTGAAGCATCTTCACCCGAAGAAAAAAGTCTTCTTTTTCGTCTTCATCTGTCGGCGAGTCATCACGTCGTTTCCTCTTTGTGCGACAGCCGAGGCCGTTGATGTAAGGCCCGGACATGCTTGTGTCCTCACTTTGTAGGCGGAGAACACCAAAATCCCACTTCTGAAGTATTATAAAATACAACCGAAGGGGTTTAGGGTGTCTTAGTAAAATCCAAAGTTGCAGATGGGTATTTATTTGGGCAGAGTTTCAGCTTACAATCAGTACTTTTTGATGTAGAATAATGAACTGAACAAGAAGTCAACCGCTTATATAGGCGGCACTAGCCCCTACCACTGTAAAGCCACGTGGGAATAACTTGGCGGCGCCAAAATGTTACAGTTGTTAAATTAACCAAAATGAGACCAAATAATTCCTATCTGATTATTTAAGGAATTTACAAGTATAACAACATTAGCAAATTCAAAAGAGAAAATAATTAAGACACAAAAACGTTAACAATAATTAGAGGAACTAGATGGCGCTGCCCGGAAGACAAACTAGTACGAATGAATCAAATAATAAACGAAAATATGATCTTTAGAAGTTTAAGCTATTCATTACAGTATCTAATTGATATTATTATTTATTGTGTATCTATATATAATTATTATGTTGGGTGGGGTTGGCGCTAGTAATTACGGAAGACCTAACAAAAGACAACTTATGTAAATGACAACTCAACGTTGTACACTTATGACCTTATGTGTTAAATGATCAAAAGCCCAAGCGGCTGCTCCGTGACTGGAGAAGCGATATTATTATACAGTATGTAACGGAAAGGAGTGATAATACTAAAGGGTGTGAATCTGCCCATGAAACTGAACAACGGAAAAGTTTTTTTTTTATATATTTATTTCAAGATTTAGTTTTTACAATAGTTGAATTGACTATGGTCCCCGATACAGGCTTGCCTAGTGTGGGGACCATGGTCAATTCAACTATTGTAAAAAAAAAAAAAAAAAACTTTTCCCAAGGAACATAGGTCATAGAACCAAATAAATTTTGACCTCCCATAGAAACTGCATCAGCTGGTAGCGCATCAAAGGTTTTTCGCATTTCGACCTATGTTCCTTGGGAAAAGTTGTTCAGTTTCATGAGCAAATTCACACCCTTCAATATTATCGCACCTTCCGGTTACACGCTGTGTAGGATATTTTTTTCTCTATGACGTCGGTTAAACTACCTACATCGCCTCACAAACAAACAAAGATAAGATTAAAAAAGTGATTGTACAATCAAGAGCGGGTCAAGCGTGACACTCGCATCGCGATTTTAGCCCCTACTACTATAGAATTAAGAGCGGTACAAAGTCCAATGTCTCGCAGTGCTCTTGACTGTAACAAATCTTTTATTAATTATGATAAACATACGTGGCGAAAACTAAGTGACTTTTTGGGTTGAGCCCACATTTTTTGTTGTATATGAGTCACACGAAAAATTTAAGAACATAGGCCATACGGTATGATCAAACGACGACCAAATTTTTTTCTAGTATTTTGACTTTTATCTCTTTGGGAAAGTTGTTCAGTTTTTACCCAACTAGCGGTCAGTGGTTTAAAAAAATGACCCCGTAATAACCCTCTCGCCACACCTCTTTGGGTGTGTGACTGACGTACCAGCACTAGCTAGGCTATCTATATCAATTGGAGTGTGTTAGTAGACTGTTTGTTGTAATGGTGCAGGATACGATTGTTTGCGACTGAGTTCAATTAGTTAATGTGGTAGTGATTTGACCCCCGCAAGTGTTTGTTGAGCTATTTTGAGATGCCTCCTTGAGGAACTGTGCGCAATGAAATAAATTGATCAAAATATACAGGGGGGGAGTAAGGCAAAGGCAAGGCGCAGGCACGGCACGGGCATTAAACAGGCGGCGGCGGCGGAGCGGCATGCCCGCACCACGTCGCTTATGTATAATTTAAGACGTGTCGCTTTCATACGTCATTTTGTATTATATGAACAAGTTTTGAAGTGAGACCGAGCTTAGAGACCGAGCCTTCTCCGCGCCTGCGCCTAGCCTGTCCCTTGCCCATGCCGTATGAATAGGTATATTTCACGCCTTTCAGGCACAAACCTTTGTGGTCAGGTCAGTAGTTTCACGGACCGCCGTCTGTCGCCGTAAACGTGACTTTATCCATTGAAGTACATAATTACAAACGTTCTTTTAATTTAAAACTCTGTTAAATCTATGTTAAGGTCGAAAAACTAAAGGACTGACTTGAATTCTATCAGTTAAGATAGCTGGGCTAGTACAAATACCCGCACGTCGGAGGAAACACTTTGACCTTGCGCGGGTCTCTGATCTCGGACGTTTGTAGCGTGACTAGTTCAGATGGTTTTGTTTCTAAGTGCTTGCCGCCGTGCGTACCTACAGCAGAGCTGGCTAGAGCAAATAACGGATCGACAATTTAATTAAACCGGGCAGGTTAACATTCGCTCGAACCAACGACTTCTCTGTTCATACGGAAGACGCTGTACAGTCGACAGCACGTTAAGCTTGACACGTAAGCCTGTATATCGTTCTTGTTTCAATCATGATAGGATTGGGGCTATATTTGTGCTGCAAGTGTCACACTTAATCTGCTCATGAGTGTATGTGCCAACTGGACGGTGTGAGGTCCTATTGGATTAGATATTTATGATATGATAATATCGATAATTTTTACAGTAGTAAAATTAAGATGTGCTGCGTTGATAGCGATAATAATTATAAAGTTAAATATTGATAATAAACATTATCGGCGTTCCTATATAGATGTGTGGAAAATCATATTGCTGTCTTATCATAAGTTATTATCCACTTGATAGAGACTATTCTATCTTATTATCAGCATTACGTTGTAACTATTATATTATCTGGGTTATTGGTGAATATATTACATAAGTACTGTTCTTATGACATACCATGGAAACATGTAAAATGGCAGAAAATAATATGATCTTTTGAGATTGGTCGATTCATCTGCGTTGTCCGTGTGGGTGTACCACGGGCGATTTTCTTCCAGTTAATTTCTTTTTCTCGGCACGATGCCCGAAATAAAATATAAGAAGCGACGTTCGTCAAACCCATGTTTCGTCGAATCCTTGTTTCATCAAATCCTTGTTTCGTCGAATCCTTGTTTCATCAAATCCTTGTTTCGTCAAACCCTTGTTTCGTCAAATCCTTATTTCATCAAATCCTTTTTTCATCAAATCCTTGTTTCGTCAAATCCTTGTTTCATCGAATTCTTGTTTCTTCAAATTCGTCAAGATAGTCATTAACAAAGTATAAAGACTACTATTTTAGGTGAACTTAATTAGAACATATTAATACTTCTTACAAAACATCTCCAAATATTTTCAAACTCAACATCTATCATAGTTACAGAGGTTTTAAGTTTGACAGCTATCAACGGAAATGAAGATCAGATGACTTCTTGAAACGGCCGATTGCCATCTTATTAAAAGTTGAAGTTGACTTTGTGAATTGTCTAAAGATTTTGGAAACTCACATCGCGCGATTTTTAGAATCCGCCTGCAGGGCGACCTTAGGTGGGCGTAAGCTAAGACGCAGATGCTGCAGCGCAGCACAGAACAGTATTTCTATCCTTTAGTTTTGCTGGAATATCAGAGCATCATTCCGCCTTGTCATTGATGTAGCCATACTAGCCATCTAATCTATAATAAGCCTTTTTACATAACGTTTGCTAATACATTCTTTAAATTTTCTCTCAGGTAATTGCACTACATTGTCAGGTATTCTGTTGTAGTATCGTACATACATACATACATAACATCACGCCTCTTTCCCGTCGGGGTAGGCAGAGACCACAGTCCTCCACCTGCTACGATCTTGGCATACTTCCCTCGCTTCCTGTGCTTTCATCAATCCTTTCATACACACAGATAAACAAAAGATGTCTTGACTCGGCTAATCTAGTGTGTGGTTGATCAAGCTTGTATTTATTTCTAGAATTAAGATTATGCCCGTCACAACTTTTAGGTATTTAATTGATGAATGTTCTTCCTAGCTTAATATTTTCATTAATATATTTGCATGGCACTGTCATTATGTTAATCACCTTAAGAGCGTTACTCCGATGCGTCGCCACAACCAGGCCTCGGCCACGACTAAGCGCTGGCACTTTCTCGCATCGATTTTATAGGAGTACTAAATACCTAATTCACAGTAAAATATAAATACAATTAAATAAAAAAAGATACAGTATTTTAGAGTATGAATGACTTCACATGTTAAGTGCAAAAAGAAAAAAACAATGTCTTACATTTTCACCTAAAATGACACGGTTAATATCCCGTAAATTTACGGAAAATGTCACTTTGGATTGTAGTTTTTTGAATGAATTTTTACCTAAATCGAGTTTTTTTTAACCAAAAACTAAACAATATCCTGAATTTTCGAATGGTAATTATTTTTTCAATCTTGTAACATTTGATCCTACATAAATCTCGCATCTGCGTAGACGGTCAAGGGCTAAGTTAAAAACGGACGTGTTAAAAAAATGTTCTATTTGGAAAAATGTCCCAATATTTTGAAATGTTTTTAAACCAAAAAGCAGATCGTGAAAGTATATCCAATATGGTATTAATGTCTTCTTTGAAAACTGAGAACTGCATTGTTTTATCCTTCGGCGAAAATCGTAAATTTTGACTCCAGGGATTCGATTCTTGAAAATCACCGGGTGATAAAATATCACCGGTGAAAATTTTTGTCACCGATGATTTCGAAATCAGCATTCACCAAAAGTCGTATTCTTGAATATCATACCCTGAGTACCAACATGCAGAAACTATGCAGATTTTGACGTTTAGTTGTGTTCCATTTCATGCAGAAAATATTTTTTATCGGTAATTACCGGTTTTTGTTTTCATACAAACTGCTGAAAAATGTGATGTGACAGCAGTAGAGCGTGTAATGAAACGCATGTTTGTAAAAATTAAAAAAATAATAACCTAACCTCACCAACATTGTTTTGAAAATGGTTTGATTATAAATTATAGGAGCAATTAAGATTGAATTAAGATAAAAAAGCAAGCTGAAAGCTACAAGAGGAGGCACTTTTTAAAGATGGATATATGACAGGAGACACCTTGATTAAGTAAAGCAAATAATTATAGATACCAAACCTTATTTATCATGTAAGTATATTTTGGAGGAATAAGTAATATTTATAGTAATATTTGCTATAAAATTAAGTTGCTGTTAAGTAGCAAGTATCTAAGTAAAGTATCTCTTGTGATTAATGAAGAGAGAGTGAGTAATAAGTAAATCTATTATTTACAGATACAAGAACAACTTGCTACCTGTTGCGTTTACCTACATGAAGAGCAGACTAAAAAGTTGCTATTCCCATGGATTAGCTGGGGCTCAAAGCACAGTAGTTGCCGTCTGTTCCTGGGATAAAGTGTGAAATAGTTCCGTACATGTGATTTGATCACCTGCCTGCGTGCGTTGTGGTGTCCCCAATAGAAATAATATTATAATTATGTAATGAGATTTTGTGATGTTCTGTAAAAATATGGCACAAAACTTTCTGCTCGTTGCAAAAACTGCTTGCACTGCCTGTTCATAACGCTGCAGGTTTTCCATGCAATAGCTATCCTTACCACAATCTTAGGTTAAAATACCCAACACTGTTTGTAATGGGATTGGATGGCTACGATAGGTTAGAAGTTAGAAGAAAGTTGACCCTACTCGTATGTATTTCAAGGTATTCTGTGGAAAACTAAGTAACGCGCAGATTTTAGAGCATATGGGATTAGCTGTACCAAATCTGAGGTTGAGACGGGGACTTAGAGATGTGGTTTTTGTTCTCCCTGACTGTAGGACAAATATTTTGAGACATTTCCTGCTTACTACTGTACTTAGAATCTTAAATGCCACATCGGGTAAGTTGGACTTATTTAAATGTAGATTGATGAAATTCTCAGAAGTAGCTTTCATATACATTAGTAATTCAAATATTAACTAGTTTTACTCTTTTAATTGATTCTATTTAAATTATATTTAATTGTTACAGAATGAATGAAATGTTATGTAATTAATAATTTTCTTATGTCTAATGACGGAATGGATGTACACATAATAAATTTTAATGCTTTTTAATAATTTAAATTTTGAGCTTGTTTATGCATCGTTGCCTTGGGTTGACCTGTTAGCTAGGGTGATGCACTTGTGTGTAATTGGATTTAAATAAATGAAATATTGTAAAGTGATATTGTTAAGTGTAGGTAATGTTTTAAAAATAAATAAAAGATATTGATGATCCAAATAAAGAGTTTTACTCCAATATATTACACTGGTTACTAATAAGTCTGTACTTTATTAGCTTATACAAAGCATTGTCCAGCGGACAAATCACTAGTTGCCGGAGTTTTCAAGTTGCCGAAGGGCTTCTGACTTGGCTCTACATCTAGAACATGTTGAAAGTTGTTGTAGAACATGTTGGAATCATTCTATCACTAGCCGTCTTCTTCTAGGTTCTGACTACAGCCAATTATAGGAAAGAAAGACCCACCACCACTTGCTTCACAACATCATTGATCGGTCAAACTATCATGCTGCTTCTATCTCATAAACTAATGAAGGCTCCGCTTATTATCTGCATCTTGATTACAAGTATAGATATGGCATTGTACCCAACCTTTAGGTATATTATCTTTCCTGCAGTTAGGTACTTGCTTGCTGTTTTTGCAGGAGAAATAAAAGAATGTCACTTTCTGAATAAAGTTTTAAGGTAGGTATGGTCCTTGATGTTTAGGTTTGCCGAGGTGCTTCCGACGTTATCTGAAGATCTTCTCTTCATAACTATCGCCAAACAAGCAATCTTAACAAACAAACATGTTCTCAACATTATTTCTTGGGCCTTGCCGGCAATGCCGCGTCTACTGCTGAGGCTACCGCAAACGGTTTCAAACAATCTTAAACACCTAGGTATTCTTGTATTCATCAAGACTTATTTAACACAGAACACACAATATTTATAACCTTTTATTTTTTTTTATGTCAAAACCACCGGTGACTTGAAATCGACTGGGGGGGGGCACTCGATTTCAAATATCATAGGTATGATATTTTATCACCGGGTGATATTCAAGAATGCGACTTTTGGGAAATGTATGATTTTCTCGTTTTTGAGTGATATTTTATCACCCGGTGATTTTCAAGAATCGAATCCCAGGCGCGATTTGAACGAATGAACGCTCTTAAACAGTTCTCTAAGGTGCAAGCCAGACAGAACGGGCGCGGCGCGCTTCGGGTGCGCCCGAGGTGCGCTTCGGGTGCGCCCGAGGCGCGCTTCGAGCGCCCCCGTGGTACACTTTTCGGCTGGACGACGCAATCGATGGCAGCGGACTGTGCTGTGCGGCGGCGTGCCGGCGGTCACGCCGGCGGTGCGCCGGTGGTGTACCGACAGTGCGCCTTAGGCATGCCGTCTCGTCGCCTGTTCAAATCACATGCATACAAAATGTAGGAGAACGACGCGGTGCAAGCCAGACAGAAGAGGTACGCTGAAGGCGTGCCGTGCGGCGCACCTGTCTGGCCTGCGCCTTAGGGAGTCACGATACCTTAGAAATTAAATTGCTTTTATAGTCCTTTTCGGCTGTCCAGCCCCAAAGCAGTACGCCATAAGAGCATCCTAAGGGTGTTTACGCACTACGTCCGATCCGAACTAGGTCCGAAGTAGTCGTTGAACTATTTCTACAGTAGTTTACGCACTGGTTCCGGCTTCCGTCATCCGATATCACTATTGATCCTTTTTTTACGGGTTCGGATCGGACGTAGTGCTTAAACACCCTTACGCCCACCCTTAGCCAGCTTTGCAGTTTCAGAAAAAAAATATATTTTTTGTCCGCAGATTAAAATCAAAATGGAAATGCTATCAGACATACTACAGCCTTATAAAGAGCTGGTGGGCTCGATAGCGGGCATCGTTACTGTGGGGCACATGTTCTCGGGCAGTTTCATCTGCTACGACATCTACAAGCAAGGCGGCACGCGAGGAATCGGGATCATGCCTTTCGTTGGCGGTCTTGTCATGTAAGATTTATCTTCTATCAACAAGCTTAAAAAATCTGGCCAAGTGAAAGTTGGACTCGCGCACAGAGGGTTCTGTTCCATTAGTACCGCACAGCACCAAGTATTACGTTAAAGTATTAATTAGGTACTTTTAAAACTACTGAGACAAATTTTATTGATTTTGACTTACACTTGATTTTGACCCCACTACCTGGCAGCCGCAAACCGACAAAAGGCGTCGAGGCCGACCAAGGCGCCGATGGCGCGATGAACTTGACACCTTTTGCAAGCTCTGGCAAGAGCGGGCTTTAGATAGGGACCAATGGAGGGAAGAGAGAGAGGCCTTTGCCCAGCAGTGGGACATTATAGGCTAGATAAGATAAGACTTACACTTGACCAGTTTTATAGTTTGTTGGTATTAATAGCTTATTCACTAAAGCACAATTATAATATTACCCAAACGCACTATAGTGCGTGATACACGGTCGGCTACATGGGTCCCGACAAAGGTGACCTTGGTCCGTTCCGACCGTGTATTTCACGTTCCGACCGTGTAGTTCGCAGTTTACAACAAATTCTCCAAAGAACCCGAATGGTTGCCAGCCAAGGTCACCTCTGTCGGGACCCATGTAGCCGACTGTGTGTCAGGCACTTTAAATCTCCTTGCTTTAAATCATACCAAGTTTGACGTTCGAAATGTTACCTACTGTTTATACAATGGAACTAAAACAAAAAACTCCCAAAAAACACATTTTTTGTGTTTTTATTTTTTAACTTTATATAGTTTTATTATTTGTTTGAACATCCACCCGAATCTAAAGGAAGGTCGCTGGTTGAAATCCGGCTCGAAAGGCCAATTTGTATTAAGATAACTTTTTACTTATTTTTATTGTTAATAGGCTTACCATTGATATCGATCTAGTCTTGAGTACAGATTAATTCGACGATGGGACGACCTTGCCCAGAAGAAGCCTATTTACTCGCGACTATAATACATTCGGGTTATATGAACTCCGATGTTTAATAACATAACTATATTGGACAAGCAAGTGCTCGTACAAAAGAACACATTCTGCAAAAGATTTATTCAACTGATTAGCTGTTACGGTTTAAAGATCCGCGCGCGTGCTGCAATGTCAGCTAGTGGGTAGTTGAGAGGTAACTATTTTAGCTCCGCCTACTTAGGTAACTATTTCGTGGGGTCAAGTTTGAAGCGTAGTTATCGTGCTATAGTATTGTAGTTCGCTGATCCAGACCTTTAAAAGTCTGACAAAAAGACAGTAAAACAACGTGGGCTTAGTAATAAGGTCCCGTTGGCGAGCTTTAGGCAAACCTCAAAGATTTTTTTTTTCTAAATAAACTTCAGTCTTTGATGTGATTTATTATAACATCTTTTTAATACGAAAGTATACGTCGTACAAAGTAACTCTGGCTATGACCAGTTAATGCGCAGAACTCAAAAAAATTATCACGGCGTGAGCGCGGCAGGTGGGCAGGCGAGCGAATCGTTCATTGGCTCTCCGCCTGTCACCCATGCGCAGAAAAATGCCTAACTTATTCTGTGCATGCTATTATTTAAAACTATCATCCATTTCTCTTGCAGGAGCGTCCTCAACTTAAAATTCGGCTACATTCTTCGCGACCCAACGATGATCCAAGTGAACCTAATCGGATTAGCTCTCAACATCATCTACCTCATGATATACTTCAACTATTCTCAAGAGAAGGTTTGATAATTATAATGTATTAATAACTCAAAATCTCAAACTCAAAATAGTTCATTCAGTGTTGGATATTAGAATCTCTTAGACTAGTCTTAGTGACGTCAGCTAAACTACATCGCTTCACAAACAAAGTGGCGCCACGGTGGAAATAAAGAAGCGACAATAAAAACCCACGCGCTCTTTTAAATATATTTGAATGTACAGGGTTGATGCAATGAACAAGTCATTTTAAATTAGCCTGTTAGAACTCCAGCCTAATCTCATGGATTTTTCTCTTCTAGATAAGGGGGCGTCAATTAATTACGTGAGGTGTTTAGGGGGGAGGAGGGGGTCGAGCCAAATCTCACCTAATCTCACGTGGGGGAGAGGGGGGGTCGCGGCAAATATCGCGTAATTTTTTTATCAAAACGAGGGTACAATTGCCAGCGTACTGGGTTAAATTCAACAAAAAAAAAACTTCCAGTAAAATCTAGCTAATTAAATCCTACACAATATTATGTACCTCTGTTTTGCGACCACCACATAGTAGCACAAATAAAAGTGTTTACACTAAAAATGGGTCTTGGGTAAAAATCTCACGTGAGATTATGGGGTGGGGGAGGGGGACGAGCCAGATCTCACGACATCTCACCAAGGGGGGTGGGGGGTTGAAAAATGGCCAAAAACGCCTCACGTAATTAATGGACGCCCCCTAATCTGATATTTTATAATCATCAACAACCTTGTGGTGCCGGCAAAGAATAGCATCAATTCATCTGTACCCGTGGGTGTCGTAGGAGGCGACTAAGGGCTTATGAACCGAAGGAAGAATGGGCAGCAGCATGTTTCTGTGTATCGTACCATCTTACAGACTGCGGTCGCCAGCCACAACGCTTACAAGCGTGGTGACTATATGGTAAATCGCCTCGAAAGAACACTCATTTTGCTGGAGTTCTGGAAGGAGCACCCTTTTCTGCAGTGGACTTTCCATGGGATGTTATGATGAATCATCAACATCATCTCTCGATCCGGAGTTCAATAACCTCTGTGGTCAAGTGGTTAGTGCGTTCGGCTCTCCATCCGAAGGTTCTGGATTCAATTCCCGGCGGGAGACTTTCCAACAAATATCACTTTATGAGGCTTACCCAGTTGTTTTTTTATGTTACAAGTGAGCAAACGAGCAGTTTGGTCAGGCCGTTGCAGGATGAATCACCTGATTGTCCGAAAAGTAAGATGAGACCGTGCTTCGGAAGGCACGTTAAGCCGTTGTTGATCCCGGCTGCTATCTACGGAATTAGTCATTATTAATGAGCCCTGTCAGAAGCCTTCGGCGGCTCAATAACCCTGACATCAGGGTCTGTGAGGTCGGTCATTAATCTTACGACCCACATGATAAGATGATAATCATCATAACATCCATAAAATATTTCACTCCTGAACCGGGAGATCCCCTAAGAAATTCATAGCAAAAAAACATAGAGCATTTTGGAAGTGCCATAGTCATCACGCTTGTTAGCGTTGCGGCTGGCACCATGAACCGTGGTTGTTATTGACCGCAGTAAGATAGCATGACAGGCGCAATGAAGCTGCTGCCCATCTTCTGGTTCAAATCCCTTTGCCGCCTTTTACGGAAAAAAAGGATGGATGGTACTATTCTTAGCTGGCACTAAACGTATTTTCAGTTTTAAATACAGCTACCTAGGCTGGGTTCCAAAACGGGTAATAATTACCCTTTGATAGCAGTATGTCTCGACCACACATACGGACGTCAAATAAAGCTATCCTACTGCTGTCAGAGTAATTTCTACACGATTTGAAACGCGCCCCTACTATATGTTCTTTGGGACTCGATGATGATCATACTAAACTTTTTAAGAATAGAATATAATAGACAAACGTTTATTCTCTGTAAACAGACAGTACACAAAAGACCATATCTCTAGCTTATAAGTACTACAACTTACATAAAATATTCCTATTTAAAAGAGAAGCATCTACAAAGTCAACTATGTACCTACTGTTTGGGACAGAGAACAGGTTCAGACTCAACATGTTTCTGCTTAGCTCTCAACATGGGTGGCCTACACTCGTTCGATTGAAATAAAATTTAGGTTATTTTACTCAATATAGATTCTTCAATTATCGATGTAATAATAGGGAATATGCAAAAATTCATCCTCATGCATGTAATAAACAGTTTAATAAAACAATTTTTCGAATAACTATGAAAATAAAAAAGATATAAGCCATCGAAGATTTGTTTCTGTCTCTTTCTAGCAAAACGAAATTTAATACGAAGTTAATATGGCCATAGTGGCATGTGACGTCACATGCCATGTCGGATCTCTCTGTCTAATCGGCGCGTAATTAAAAGTTTTAAATGCTTATATCTGCCGTATTTCTTAGCGGATTTAAATATTAATGTCACTTTTTGTCATCTCTAATACGGTTTTTCATATTTTGTTAATAAATGCAACTAAAAAAAATTATGCATATTCCCTATTATCATGCCAGCTAGCTATGAAACGCAGTATGTTAGCTAGACGCCTTTTAAACTAACTGGCTGAAGGAAGTACAAAATAGGACGTCGTGGAGAGAGGGAGACGTTTGCCCAACAGTGGGACAGTTAGGGTCTATTTAAGATAAAAAGATAAGGTAAGATCATGCAGAATACAATGCAAATAGAGTGAGTCTACTACCGTTTCGGATCGTGCTAAAAGAAACGGCAAGAAATCACTGCAACATGCCCTACTTTAAGATTCTGCTTTTTACAAAGTTTTTCTTGAGTTCCGGTGGCTTTTCTTGTGCTTTGCTCACTTGTGATATTAAAAAACTTACAGAAATCCTAATCGTGAAATTAATAAAAATCAATTAAATAATTACAGGTCACAGTCTGGTTCCAAATAGGTCTAGGAGGGGCGTTTTCCGCAGCCCTTGTTGGATATTCCAATTACGAAGATCCGAAGCTGGTCGAAGATAGATTTGGACTCATCATTACTGCATTTATGTTCTATATGATTGCATCGCCATTGTTTGGATTGGTGAGTTCTATAGAAGATTTTTGTTCCTTTTTCTTTTTTAGGGTTCGTAGTTTAGTTAGTTAATATATTTCTTAAGATAAAATAACATCAGATTGTACTCAGTGTAAAAAAGGGCTACCTGACTTAAGACTTTACACAATGTAAAAAACCGGCCAAGTGCGAGTCGGACTCGCGCACTGAGGGTTCCATACAAGCCTCTATGTATACAACGTGTTTACGGAATAAGCGAAACTGAAAAAGTAGTTTGTTCAGAATCGAGAGTAGAATCAATTTCACGGGTTTTTGATAGAGGTATTTTTTTATTATTATTTATATTTTTGCCGCTTCTATTCTAAATATTTCTATGGATACGCGCGCTGGCGGCCGGCGTGGCGTGCGCGCAGTGCGCGGACTAGAACAATCATGAAACTTTAAAATAACAATATCTAGAAAAAAAAACCATTTTTCAGTTTTTTTTTTACGGGAATGGATTTATTTTAATTAAAATCAGTTGGAGTGTATGAGGGTTTCGCTTATTCCATTAACACGTTGTATAAGTAAAAGTTATGGTATTTTTATTGCAATTCTTTTTTATTATGTAATGTTAGTAAAAATTGAAGGTTTTCGGAATTTTTCCTTTATGTGTGCTTATAAAACGTTGCTTCATGCCAAATTTTTATTTTTGATTTGATTAAATGAAAGGTAAATTGCGATTTTATAAAAAAAACTACTTACTAGATCTCGTTGAAACCAATTTTCTGTGGAAGTTTGCATGGTAATGTACATCATATATATTTTTTAGTTTCATCATTCTCTTATTTTAGAAGTTACACACATTTTACCACTTTGAAAGTGTCTCTCGCGCAAACTATTCAGTTTAGAAAAAAAAAAATATTAGATACCTCAATATGAAGACCTATCCATACACGTAAAATATTAATGCGGTTCACAGAATACATCTACTTACCAAGTTTCAACAGTAGCGCTTATAGTTTCGGAAAAAAGTGGCTGTGACATACGGACGGACAAACAGACAGACAGACATGACGAATCCATAAGGGTTCCGTGTTTTGCCATTTGGCTACGGAACCCTAAAAAGGGCTACCTGAGATAAGGTCGTCAACATAATTCATATATCTGGCACAGATATCTAGGTACAGGTACAAGTCAAAATAAAATTAATAAAGATATGGCTGGGCGCATCGTAATGTAGTTCTGTTTTTCGACGCTTGTGGCGCTGTTTGTGCTCTGTTAGCTGTGTGTTAGGTTAGGTTTTATTATATAGTTAAAGTGTGTTAGGTTAAGTTAGTTAGGTTTTTTATTTTTTTATTATTATAACAATAAAAATACAGATTTATATACAAAACGGTGCAACAAAAACCTAAAAGGTTAGGTTTTATTGTCTAGTAAACAAATTATTATTAATTTCTTCATTTTATTTTATTGTACTTTGGTCACCCTATAGAATCGATTTGCACATTATGCTTTGAATGATATGGCGGGTATTATATAGGCAAGTCAAGAAATGCCGGCGTATCGTCATGTGCCCAGGCAGATCTCGATCGGCCCAATTCAACGATCGGCCTACGACATATGCATTTAGGTTTGCCGCGGTCGAACATTTCTCGCGTGTTCGACCGTGTGCAAGCTGGTATACTTACTCGTTATAATTTAATGTTCGATGTTTTTACGCGCGAAGTAGGGACGCATCTTTATATTATGTAGGTATGAGAATTAAAAAACATCTTGTAGATGTAAACTGCTATTTGTTTTACTAAATAAAATGAAAAATAAAAATATTTTATATCATAAGTAGGACGTTAAAAATGCAGGGGTGGAAAATGGTCAGTAAAGTCAGTAAAAGTCAGTTTTTTTGACTAAGGTCAGTAAAAGTCAGTTTTTTTGAAAAATGGTCAGTAAAGTCAGTATTTTGTGGATCTGCGATCAGGGGAATTATCATTATAATCATCATTATTACATTTCAAGCATCAAAGTGGTACATTTTCTGTAAAATGCCATTTCAAGTGTTGTTTTTTCAATTGGTAAGATTTTCGGGACTTTCCTTCGCCCATATTTTTTTTTATAGTATTTTTCTCTTGATCTCGATCTAGCCCTCAGGGCAGAGATGAGGTATGCGATGGAACGAGCCTGCCCAGAAGCCTATTCACTCGCGACTTGAATAGACTCAGGTTGTACGACGCAGGCAGAGAATTGCACTCATTGGCTGTAAGCATTATAAAAGATGTTTTAAAGCGCTCAGTGCGATTGTGTGGAATATCAACCAAGTGTAGGTGCGCCTGGACTACCGAGAGAAGAAGGGGGGTGGTGGGATGAGCTCCATGAGCTTATCCCGTACTCGCATATTGTGTTCTTGAGTACACTCTCGGAAGTGCAACCTATAAAAAGACCGACAAACATGCAACTTTGCGACGGTAGGCGAGACTGAAACTTAGTTTTCACCAGCATCTCACCACCAACGAGCTTTTTGGCTCTGCGATCTATCGAGTCAAGTGCGGCTAGTTCTCCATGCAGGAAAACTAGGAGTGAAGTAACGCTTAACCTTGTTTTTTTGCCGCAATTTGGGCTTTTGACTCAATGTTGGCGCCAAAGTTCAGATTTGCACACAACTTCATGCCAAGAAGCTCGAAGCTGTCGGTAACCGGTGCAGTTCTCGAAAAGTAGAAGCCAAATTGAACGGACTCCTTTTGGCGGTGAACAAACACGCTTGTGTTTTAGTGGCGTTGAAACTCACCAGATTTTTGTCACCTCAGTTGGAGACAAGACTTTATTCGATCTACCATGGCCTCTCTCGAAGAACGTACTTCGTCACCGCTGGCTTTTGCGCTAGAAATTTATCTCTCCACCATTGTGCTGTCATCTTTAGTAACACAAACGTATTTCGATGCAAAATTGACCGACGGAAATAAAGTCAGTAGATGGTCAGTAAAAAGTCAGTTTTTCAAAGTGTTTTAGTCAGTAAAATCAGTATTTTTAACTATGGAATCAGTTTCCACCCCTGAAAATGTCATCAAAGGTCACCTTTTGTCTGCGAGGACAATTTTTTTTTTTTCATCATTAGTTTCCATAATTCTTCTGTCTGTTTCTTTGTTTTGTATTTGTATGGATACTGTTTAAATAATTAAATGTTTTTTACCTTGTTTCAGGGTCAAATAATTAAGAAAAAAAGTACGGAGGGGCTGCCATTCCCACTGATACTTTCGGGAACGATCGTCACCTTCATGTGGCTTCTCTATGGAATTATTTTAAAGAACAGGTTCCTCGTGGTGAGTTTATTCATTTATGTTGTTATTTTATTTATTATATTTATTATTAGCCCAATCAATCTGGCGTTGTTGGGTCCGGTTTGACCTCTGTGTTCTGGAGTTAAGAGTTCCTCGCCAGGACGGTACGGTACGGTAGGTGGTCGTGCTGTTGTGCAAAGTCCGTCTGGGGAAGTACCACCCCATTGCCTATTTCTGCCGTAAAATAGCAGTGTTTGCACTGCTGTGTTTCGGTTTGAAGGGTAAGGGAGCCTGTGAAATTACTGGCACATGACACATCTTAGTTCTCAGGGTGGGCAACGTTTGCTGTCTTAATATCGTCAAAGTATGTGACTAATAAGACGGTGCTATGGGCGGTGGAAACCATTTACCATCAGGTGGCCCACCAGCTCGTTTGCTCACTTGTAACATAAAAAAAGTCAACATATTATGAGCGAACCGTTTCGGTTTAGTTGGATTTGTTTTTATGGCAAAAAGAGATTATTTTTACAAAAAAATCGAGTTTGGTCAGTTATACTGGGCTGGCTATATTTAATAATTTTTCGGCCGCTTTCCAAATTTTTGTATTTTACTCAGAAAACGAACCATTCGCGGACTATAGTCTGACCGCAACCGCTGTACGGTCAACCGCTTGTCGGTAGAAACTTTTTCAACTCTATTACCACGCCATAAGGTCCAAAAGTGTTTCTACTGATGTGCGGCCGTGTCACGGCGAGACGAGAGGCCATCGCTCGTCCCCGCTCCCGGCGGCAACTAGTTCTTGCTCTGCGGCACAGAATAGGTAATAGTACTTCTGCGGTCAGACTATAATAAGAATCAAAATAAATAAAATAATTAATAACTACAGGCAAACAGTTAGCCGCTCACTGTAATTATTGTAATTAGTGTAATTGGGAAAATTATTGTAATTAGTGTAATTGGGAAAATTATTGTAACTAAATAAAATTATTATTATTCTTCTCGTTTACCTTCAACCTCATCTTTATTTTCAGAGCTAGATTAAGGTCAAGTCAAGAGCAAACTAAAAAAAAATTGGTCTTTTTTATACTATAATAAAAGTTCCTGAGTTTAGCGAATACAGACAGACATGACGACAGAAAAACGTTTCGGGGGACTTTCTTTTATAATATGTAGTGATGATAAACAAATAACATTGTGATTTTTCTTTTTTTTTTCAGATTCAAAATGTAGTTGCGGTTCTACTATGCGCGTCGCAGTTAGCTCTGTTTGTGATCTACCCGTCTAAACCTAAAGTAGAAAAATCTAAAGCTAAGGCGAAGAAAGCTGACTAAACCGAAAAATGTGACTATTTTGGAAAGAAGTAGGTTAAAATTAAGTTAGAACTATAAGTAATGCCTGTGGTGTTAAACTACGGACAGCCTACTGAACAAAATTCTACAAATTGTTAACGGAATAAGTGAAGCTAAGATAATAGTTTGTTCAGAATCGAGAGCAGTATCAATATCACGGGATTTTGATAGAGGTAATTTTATTTTTATTTAAATTTTTGCCGCTTGTAAAGATTTCTGCAGCTAGGCGTGGCGCGCGGTTCATGAGCGGTGAGGAGGGGAGGGAAGTGGGCGTGGCGTGCGCCTACCTAACCTTTAGCCTTAACCTTTGAGGGGCCGGAAGGGGGGGTGATGCACCGTATCCGTATGAAACCAGGCTTATTGTAATTTGACACCGGATGCGGGCGCGCGGCGAGCACTTAACGACCCACTAGAAATTTATCGCTCGCCAGTCACAATATTTACATTATGGGTTCTTAGAAGTGTTTGTTTTTTGTAAGCTTATAATGTAAGCATTCTAATAAAATATAAACACAGTCGTTCTCGAGTATGGTTTGTTTATATAAGAAGCTCAGCTTCAAGGTCATGACGAAAAAAACGGGGGTCCGTTTTTTTTCGCCTCTCTTGATTTATGATTATGAAAGAATGTTATGTTTTTTTATCAATAAGCTATTAATATGTTAAAAAACACTTACAAAACTCGTTTTGATTCAATCCAACTCACAAAAACTAAAAAACTGCGTAAAAACAACAACGACTCGCGAAATGCTTGCAAAAACGTTCACTGAGTGAACTTCAAATTGTCATTTCTTTTAATTTTTCAACCAAACTATGCAATCTTCTATTGTCTATGGATAGGTCATTTAAAAATCTACTAGAACAACGATGAAACTTTAAATTAACAATATTTTTTTAAAGATTTTTTTAATAGTCATTTGGGGTGTATGAGGGTTTCGCTTATTCCATTAACACGTATAATAAAAAAAACTTTGACCTTATGTAGGGCAATCCAATTCACCCAATATTTGTCTACATTTGAAATCATGTAGCTATAATAGATTGACTGCAGTGAGAGAGCAGGACGGAGCGATGCGTAAGACATTGGAGCGACAGAGCACGTATCGTTCTGTCCTCCTGTCATTCTAATTAAGTAACACAATTTCGATGTTGATCATTTATTTTCGGGACTTTTTGGCGAGAACTCAACGAGGGTATTTGCTTGCCCAATTAAAATTTTAGTTTTTAGTGCATTTACTGATTTAGTGGATAATAAAGATAGTGTGTTATTTAGTTCATTGACTAAGGAGTGCGCAGCTGATGAAGATTTAAACTTTATTCATTTTTTCTTTATTCATTTATTTTTATTTTAAGTGATCTCGTGTTTAAGCCCCGTTTGTGTTGTCTCAAAAAGTCGCGGACATTTTCTTTCGTAAAGTTCACTATCGCTTTACGAGGGGAGCAAAAATAAAGACTGAAAAAGTGTTCTGTTTAGGCTGATAGTCTAGTAGCTAAAGCCTGTAATAATTGAAAAAAAAAAGACATTGATTTATAGGCTGTCTGGTTGTTTAATGTCAAATATTAAATTTATATACAATGACTGTGAAAACGTTGCCTTGTAAAGGCAAATGAAAGTGTTTATTTTTTTGTACTCGTAAATCAAGCTCAAATCGAAAATTATAATCTTATGTATGATTCATTTTGTTCTTGAATTCCAAACACGAATTTTGCAGTTATGTCACAGAATTAATAATAGTACTACATAGTTATGTCAAAAGCAATCGGCTTAAGCTGTCAGAAAAACAGAAGTTTGTAAAACAATGTTATTCTTTCCGTCAAACAATCTTTGGTTTTAGTGCCATGGCTGCAAAATAGATTGGTAAGTGTTGGAATAAACGAATAAACCTACACTCGATAAAATGTAGGTTGATTAAAATGATAGCAGTGCAAGAGCAAGACGGAGCGATGCGTAAGATATTGGAGTGACAGAGACACGTATCGCTGCGTCCTGCTCTAGCGCATAGATCTGTCTTGCTTCCATTCTAAACAAACTACATTATTTCAACTTTAGTTATTACCTGGAATGGGTAAAAAATAGTAAAGCATAAAATATTGACAATAGTAGCTAGACTATGGCAAAATAGGGTGACTTTTAATTAGTTCTTGATAGCAAAAGCTGTGCATGTACTCATGATACTGAACAACTTTTCCCAAGGAACATCATCAAAAAGAAAAAAATTTTACCTCCCATACAAAATGCTATCAGCTGATGCAGTTTCTATGGGAGGTCAAAACTTGATTTTCGTATTTCGACCTATGTTCCTTGGGGAAAGTTGTTCAGTATCATGAGTACAATCTTACCTATTTCTATCAAGAACTAATTAAAAGTCACCCTATATAATTGCTATAAGAGAATATGATATTATGAAGTGTAGCATAAAGGCTATATCAACCTTCCCATGAAACTGAAGAACTTTCCCTAAGAAACATAGGTCGAAATACAAAAAAAAATTACCTCTCATATACAAAATATTCTATCAGTTGATTAAGTTTCTATGGGCGATCATTTTTTTTCGTATTTCGGCCTATGTTCCTTAGGGGAAGTTGTTCAGTTTCATGGCCTCCTTCAGGGTTGGTATACCCTTTTTGTTACACCCTGTATTATTTTATTATCAATATAAACATGCATTTTATACGTACGGGTGAAGTAAATATTTGTATTATACGGTCTCTTGCCAGTAAATAAAATAAGTGATTGAAAGAATTTTTTGACACGCCATAATCCTTGCATTTTGATATTATTTGTTCAATGATCAATTATTTTTATATGTACGGTAACTTTACCTAAGGAAATTTTTATCGCCCACACAAAATGGGCCATCAGCTGATGCAGTTTCCATGGGAATAAAAATTTTTTTTTTTGTATTTTCACCTGTTTCTTTTTTTTTTTGAGATAATATCTTGGGTGCAGTTGTTCAGTTTCATGGTCTGAGTAACATGCTTAAATTATGTTCACTATTTCATTCATCATAACATCCCATGAAACGTCCACTACAGGACAGCGAGCTCCCTCCAGAATTCTAGCTTTTGTTGGAAAAATGTAGAGGGGAAGAACTCTACCACAGTAAAGAGATGGGCTTATCAGCAGTATGGAAGCTTCATACTAAACGTCCAAAATGGCTCACTCACATAGACGCACGTTTCTACAGGCCGCTAAGCAAAGTTCGCCCTGAATTCTGTTGCGGTTGTCGCGTGAACAGAAGCGGTGGGTTAGTTTGCTGTCGGTTGTTACATGTCATATTGTGCGGCATATGGATATGTATAAATTTTTATTTCTGCCCTGCCCTTGTGTGATAAATGGCGGCTAAGTGACGTTTTGCGATTAAAGGCGACTTAGAGACTTACCCTTTCCGGGTGTGATAAAAGGCGACTAAGTGTCTTAATCTGTCCTTGTGTCATAAAATGCGATTAAGTGTCCTAATCTTTGTTTGAAATTGAATTTGTTTTGTTGTAAATTTGTTAAAAAAATTTTTTTTCGTTTTTTATTTATTATTTAATGTATGTATTTATTGTTTGGTTATGTAATGTATGAGTCTTTGTTGCTCGAAAAATAAAATTTTGATTTGATGTTTGATTTGTTACCAAAGATTTCGGTCCTTTCCTTTATTTTCTGTGTTTGTTACAACCCTGACGCTCCAATGATGCAAGATACGATTTTCAAAAAAATAGTCCGAGTTTCCATACTGCTGATAAGCCCATCTCTTTACAGTGACTCTACGGAACTGCTAGGCGTGTACATTATAGGGTACACTGGACCGTTAACGTGTTAGGTTACAATAGAATATTAAAATATAGTTATTTGTCTCGTAAAAAGTGCCTTTTTTGTATAAAGAATGACATTCCATACCAAAATGTAAAATCGCGGAATCACAAACCTGCGGCTTTTTCCGCAGTTTCCGAGCATTTTATGTGAAAATTTACCGTATAACAGTTATTTTAGTAACAAGCTTTTGTTGGTGTCGACTCTGGCAACCCCGGTGTAGAAGTGTTGCTATCTTTATTACTCGCTATAGGCTAAAAAAAGACGGCAACATTTTTAGTTTATTTTTATTCTTAGTTTGTGTCTGTCGATGTGAATCTGCTCATGAAATTCAAAAACGTTTCCAAAGGTCCGAGGTACCTTCACACGAAAAAACTGACCTCCCATACAAATAGGGAATATACCATGAAAACAAAATATGAAAATACCGTAGTAGAAATGACAAAAAGTGAAATTAAAATTTTAATCGGCTAAGAAATACGGCCGATATAAGCATTTAAAACTATTAATTACGAGCCGATTAGACCGAGAGATCCGACATGGACAGTGACGTCACATGTCACTACAACCATATAAAATTCGCGTTAAATTTCGTTTTGCTAAAAAGACAGATACAAATCTTCGATGGCTCATATCTTTTTTAATTTCATAGTTATTCGAAAAATAGTTTAACTGTTTAATTACATAACTGAGGATAAATATTTTAAATTTTAAAAAATCATGCATATTCCCTATTGCGCATTCAACTTAATTTTTTCGTATTTCGAGCAAAGATATTGGAAACTACGCGCAAGGCGTTAATAGATATACTCGACAAAAGCGTGTCACGTAAAATTCAAAGGGGAACCTAACAAAAATAACTAAAGCGAAGCGTGTCTCTTACGTCAATGATTTCGAGATACTAGTACAGTCAAGACCACGTTAAGCTTAACACATTGGACGTACCGTTTTCATTTCAAACGCTCTATGTGATAGAATCGCGTTACAAGTGTTAAGGTTGATGTGCTCTTGATTGTACTTCCATAGGAAAAGTTATTCAGGGCAGATTGACATACTTCAAGATCAGGGTTTCATGTAAAGGAACATTTTCCATCCCTGAAAAAAAAAGTAAAGGTGTCTCCATCTCTTTTTAGCAACATTGCCAGCCGTATGCTAGAAAGAGATCAAGGTCCATTTAGACATTTTAGACGGATTTGCCATGCACTCTGGTTGTACTCGTATAAGTATTATACTCGGAACCTCCTTTTTCAGGATTGTTAAACCAAGTTTATGCTCTATTAAATAAATGCATACCTATTTTGGAAATCATTGTTAAAAATTGTCAGTAAATACTGCCTGTTTGTGTAATGTTGCGCATAAAAGATGAATTATAATTTTATTATATATAATTTTTATTATAACTGTACACATGTATTTTTATTTCATAAAGCTAATATACGGCGTACATAATAACTCTGGCTGTGACCGTTAATGCGCAGAAGTCAAAAACAGAGTCGCGGGGGTGAGCGCGGCTCCCCGCAGGGGGCGAGCGAATCGTTAATTGGCTCTCCGCCTGTCATCCATGCGTAACCGTCAGAGCCAAACTTATCCTGAACGCGCTATACTTTGTTCTATGTACAAAGAATAACACATTTAGCATACTTAGCAAATACTATGCGTTTCCGATGAGGATCACAGTGGTTTGCAGCTAACTTCACAGTGGTTGTTGAATTTAGTTTGACACCTAATACTTCACATGATTGCGGCCGCAAATCTTTTAGGCTCAGTCGCATTCTTATGAAACGCATAATACTCGCAAAAACTACTACGAATTATCCATCTCGCACAATAATATTTTCTTTCAGCTCCGTTCCAATGAGGAGAAGCCTTGCGAATTTACGGAATATCAACACACGTGGGTGATAGCCTGCCGTGCGTCTGGATTTCAGATGGTAAAAGGGGGTGGCGGAATAAGCTCATGAAACTTAAATCTTTTCTTAATTAAAGTAATTATGATACAAATAAAAATATTTATCAAGACTATTTTATCACTTTGTCGGCATGGATGAAATGTGTATGCGTACAAAATTTCAGCTTTCTAGTACTAAGGGTCTCTAAGCTAAGCCGCGGACAGACAGACAGATGGACATGACGACACTATAAGGGTTCATTTTTGACTACGAAACCCTAAATAGAAACACTCCAATCAAAGAGCTTCTGTTCTTAATTGATACAAAAATTACAATAACATTTTCAGTTGTAACAAGTAATAGTTACTTGCTGTGATTTTTAGTATTTTTTGTGTAAAATAATAACATTGACTAAATGATCCTCTTTCTTTTCTCCTAGAGGGAGGAGAAAAGTAAGAGTATCATGCTGATGCAAAAATATTTTTTACCTCTGACGACCTATTAAATCCCTCGCTACGTTCAGGATTCTACTTTAGAATCCTTCACTACGCCCTGGATTCACAATAGCACCCTTGTCTGCAATACGCAAGGAGGTTTTAGTAGCAGCTCTTGCTGCTAAGGAGGGAGCCATAAGCGTAGCACTTTCTTGCGAGGGACCTCCATACTAAAATGTATGGATTTTTTTCAAATCCAAAAAACGTATAATTTTTATGTTTCTCTCTGAGAAATATGTGTCATGGGACTAATAAATGCTATAACCACAGTATTTCTGGTAAAAACACTTACCATTCAGGAAAAAAACGGTGTTAAAATCACGCATAAAATGGCTATTACGGATTATTTACGCTTCCGTTCTTAGTATTAATTATCAATTCACCTGTAAAAAAACTATATATTAAATCCTGTACCGTTATTCGAAACCTATACATAAATACATGAGAGTAGCACTTCCGTTTTCCTCAAGTACCGCTAACTTCAGTGCGTTTCCCTATTGGTCGACCCTCCCTTCCACCGCCAGCAGGCGAACCGACCTGAACGTAGGCCGGGCTCGCTTCGAGCTCATTGGCGTCTGTTTTCCTCGACGCGAACGGTCGTCTTCAGAAGATCTGGCATTCTGTCCACAGTGACGAACAAATATATACGACGACCGTTAAAATTGTATCGCAAATTTTAAAAGTAAGGTTTTAAGAAATCTTCTTTTATCTAACTGTGGTAAGCACAACGATTTTTATCGTTCGTTTTTATTATTTTCTACCCTCGAGTTTTATTTTATTTTCGAGGTGATCCATCTTTCTCAAACCTATTCGCAGCTGATCACTTCACTTCAAATTTGGAAAAAGCCGGAGGTGTTAGAAAGAACTTCTGGCCGCAAGCCAAGACAATGGAAACCTCGAGAAATCAAAGCCGCCCTGCGCAAGGGCCTCAAAACATATCATAATTTGCCTGCGCAAGGCAATAATAACAATTATAATAAAAAACGAGCACCTGCGCAAGGTGCCCCTGATTTTCAACGGTATTACCTACCCGCGCAGGGTCATTACCACCAACAACACCAATGCTGTCCTGCGCAAGGACCAAGCAATATTGGGAATAAAAGAGGGGGTTACTCGCGCAACAGTGCCCCGTTTCGGGCAAGACACGGTACGTCATCTTACCCAGAACAAAGAAGTGGCACTAAGCGATCATCTTCTCCCAGCTACAAGAACAAGTCCAATAAACGTCGCAAATATTGACTCGCGGATTTTCCGGGCAGGGCAACTTCAAAACTTTGTACATGTGTGGCAAAATATGAAAGCACCGCCATTCATACTAAAGATCATTCAAGGTTATCGAATACCCTTTCAAAAGAAACCGCCCCTTGTAAGACCCGGACAAAAGTTTGCAGTTCCAACATCACCCGAAATGACAGAAGTAATTCAATCCATGAAAAAACAAAAGATCTTGGAACCAGCTCAAATAAGCGCCAGCTTTTTGTCAAGCCTGTTTCTTGTAGCCAAGACCGACGGCTCGCAAAGACCGATTTTCAACTTGAAGGCACTAAACAAGTTTGTTCACACAGACAAGTTCCAGCTGATAAATGTACTCAAGGTTCCGGATTTTCTGCAAACCAGGGATTGGCTTACAAAAATAGACTTGTCACAGGCCTATTTCCACCTACCCATCGCACGGTCGCACAGGCGTTTCCTAAGACTGGTATACGAAAACGAACTACTACAGATGACTTGTCTGCCATTTGGCTTAAGTTCGGCGCCAAGAGTTTTTGCCTCAGTGACAAACTGGATGGCGCAAAAATTTCGAGACCAGGGCATAAGGATACTCGTGTATTTAGACGATTTTCTTATCGCTCACCAAGACCATCACACCCTGGTCTTGCAAACAAAACTCGTCGTCAAGACTTTGTTTCAATTGGGCTGGCAAATCAACTGCCAGAAATCCGTATTCGAGCCCCAAACTTCTATCGAATACCTAGGAATCCTCTGGGATCCATGGCACGACGAGAAGCTTCTTCCCGAAAAGAAAATTATGAAAATTGGACATCTGGTACAGAAAGCGAGAGATCAAACAAAGCTGAATCTTGTAGAGACTCAGACGCTTCTGGGGGTTCTGAATTTTGCCAGTATCGTGGTGCCTCGCGGGCGACTGAACCAGCGAATGCTACAACGCTTCCAGAACTCGATCCTCAGAAGTCATCCAAAGAAACGCTGGTTTTTGCCACCAATGGCCACTCAAGAACTTCAATGGTGGGCACAAAACTGCCAGAACTCGTCGCCCTTAAAAATACCGCCTCCCTCGCATTTTCTAACAACCGATGCATCGGACTTGGCTTGGGGAGCAAGATTGAACAATCTGAACCTGTCGGGAACATGGACAGAAACAGAAAAACATCTCCATTGCAATCAGAAAGAGTTGTTAGCAGTGTTGAAGGTCCTCGAACAAGCCCGAACTTTAGGTATTCACAAAGCGTCAATCTTGCTACAGAGCGACAGTCGTACTGTCGTGGCCTACTTAAGAAACGAAGGCGGTACTCATTCGGAACCCTTAATGAATTTGACTTACAGAGTCTACCAGTTACTGGACCTCCACGAGATACACCTCAGGGTCTATCATTTACCCGGAATATTCAATTGCGAAGCAGACCGTCTATCGAGATTACAACCGCCGCCAGAGTGGCACCTGTTACCCAGAGCGACAAAGATAATCTTTGCAAAATGGGGGCAGCCGGAAATAGATTTGTTTGCCTCTCAAACCGCTCATGTAGTACCGACTTATTCAACCCTAGATCAACGAGATCCCCGGGCAGCGTTTTACGATGCTCTGAGCAGAGACTGGACATTCAAGATAGCCTGGGTGTTCCCTCCACCTTGTCTAATTCCGAAAGTACTATTTCACTTGAACCAGGCAAAGGGAGTTTACCTGATAACCGCTCCGAGGTGGGAGAGAGTTTATTGGCGGGCCGACCTGAAGGCCAGATCATTAGCCCCTCCTCACACGATTTGGAACTTAGAGCAGGTACTTCTGGACACAACAACTCAAGAACCTCCCCCGAATGCGACGAAAATGACCCTAGAAGTTTGGAAGTGTGCTGGTGGACTAGGGATCTGACGAATTGGTCCCCAGATCAAAGACGTTTGTTGTTATCAAGTTGGCGAGAGTCTACATTAAAGACCTACAAGGTTGCTTGGAATCGTTGGTGTAAGTGGGCACAATCAAGTAATGTAGACAATACCGGTCCTAGCGGCTCAGATTTAGCCAGGTTCCTGTCGGACCTTCACCAAAAAGAGGGTCTAGCGTACAGTACCATATTACTCCACAAGTCTGTTGTAGCTACCTTCACCAGAACTGACGTGTCTGGATCATTATCTAGCCATAAGTTAGTGCAACAAGTTTTAAAGGCAATCGCGCTAAAGCGTCCCAAAGATCCGAAGCCCCCAATATGGGATGTCTCAGTCCTGACATCTTTTTTACAGGCAAGGCAAACGTTAGATGACAATCTGTTCGAAGTTTCAAGACACACTGCGATTTTGCTTCTCCTCTGCTCCGGCAGAAGGATCCATGACCTAACTCTACTGTGCGTTGACTCACAGCACATGACCGAATCAGATGACAGTATCACCCTATGGCCAACCTTCGGCTCAAAGACGGACTCTGCAGACAACAGACAGTCAGGTTGGAGGTTACTTAATTCTGGTCAGCCTTTGTCTACAAATCCGTATCACTGGGTGAAACAACTTATCACTATCGGCGAGCATCGTCGAACCGTTGGCAAAAGTACAAGGCTGTTTATTACCGTAAGAGGCGAACCTCGTCCAGCCAGTCGCACTATTTTAGCAGGATGGGTAAAATCCCTTTTACGAGACGCAGGTATTAAGGCCTCTCCTGGGAGTGTAAGAGCAGCCGTGGCTTCAAAAAATTGGATAGAAAACTTTCCTCTAGATCAGATCCTACAGCAAGGAAATTGGCGATCGGGAAATACCTTTCGACAATTTTATCGCAGAGAAATTTACCAGCCCAGCTCCGGGAGTTCTAAAAGTTTGAGTAATAACTTCCAATCAACGTGATATTCCTCAAATTACAAGGGTTATTTCGACAATTACATACTTATATAAAAGCCCTTAGTTACTGTGGTTGATTTGTTCTGTTATTGTTTCCTAAGTTGTAATAATTAAAACAACTTAAGATGACCTTTATGTTAAATTTAATTGCAACAATCTTGCCTATGTATCTTTTTAGTTTGTGTTAATTGGTTGATTCGTTCTGTTAATGTTTCCTACGTTGTAATAATTAAAAACATCTTAAGGTGTCCTTTCATGTTTTGATTGCAATATGGCCTATGTATCTTTCTTGTTTCTGTTCATTAATTATTCCTTAATTGGCCACAATGCTAACACTTATAGTCTAAAATATATGTGTAAGTGATAGGACTCCTCTTTAGTTGTTCTAACATAATATCATAATAAATATGCAAGTGAATAAATAAAAGTCTATTTTTAATTTAAATATAACCCTTTTAATATCTTAATATGATTATGTAATATAAAATACAAATCAAATTCCGGATTGCTTTGTTCATCCTCTATCATATACATAGGTACACACCTCTTAAATACATTGGCGTCTCTGTCTCATAGATGCTGAAAAACATATACCATCCACCGCCAGGCGATATCAAACACTTCTCATGTATTTATGTATAGGTTTCGAATAACGGTACAGGATTTAATAGAAGCGTTTTACCTCACAATAAAACGCATATTAAATACTTACCTTATTCGAAACCTATACAATAAGTCCTGCCTGGCAGACTTGCAGCCGCAATGAGCTCGAAGCGAGCCCGGCCTACGTTCAGGTCGGTTCGCCTGCTGGCGGTGGAAGGGAGGGTCGACCAATAGGGAAACGCACTGAAGTTAGCGGTACTTGAGGAAAACGGAAGTGCTACTCTCATGTATTTATGTATAGGTTTCGAATAAGGTAAGTATTTAATATGCGTTTTATTGTGAGGTAAAACGCTTCTATTTTCACTTTCGCAAACAAAGTTTATACTAAAACATTATATTTTTAAAGATATCTTGATTTTTGTACTGAATACTAACGTATAAGTTATTTCATAGAGTAACTTATATATAACTTATATATTGGGGGGTATAGAGTCATCAGCTATGTCGTGGTTCAGCGCCACTAGGTGGGTAAAGTACGAACTACACTGTAGATGTATATATCTCTATAGGTATTTTACCTATATAGCGCCTATTGCTCATTTTATTGCATTTTTTTTTTTTAGTTTTGAAGTAAAAACAAGGCAGTTGCACAAAACTTTTTTAAGTTTAATAATAATAATAAATTTGTTTATTAAAGACAACATTGGTCCATTTGTTAGTAATACAGACAATCTTAAAAAACTAGGGTTAGTACACAAATAAAATCAAAACAATAATAATAATATGAAATAGATCGAATTTAAATCAAATTAAGTTAAATGGAATTGCTTACAGAATAAACAGTAATAATAATAATAAAAATTTAGAAATTACCTAAAAACCAAACGAAATTAAATAAACTTGAAAAAATTAACAATTTGAAAGTAAAAAATTTAATTAAAACAAGAAAATCAACGGTCATTATTGACTGGCCGTACGAGGATATCAATAAAATGTCTAAACATAGGCTCTGCCACTTTCGTACTAAACATCTTCAGGATGCTGTTGGTACTCTTTCGCGCTCTGTACAGTAAGGATGCGGTCTTCTTCCTTATCATGGCATAGAAATCATCGATTCGCGCTTCCGCGAACATGCCTGATGCACTGCAAGAACGTCGAAGTCTGAACAGCACCCTAAAGCCGTTGTTGTACTGTACTCTCAGGGTATCTAACGACTTCTTGGTGTAGTTGGTCCACAGGGCGCTCGTGTAGAAGGTTTGGCAAAATGACTTGAATAACGTCAGCTTTACCTCACCACTACAGCGAGCAAACCTGTGCGCCAACATGTTACACCTAGCCGCTAGAGCCCTGCGTTCACGTTCAATGTCAGCTTGATCCTTGAGGTCCTCGGCAAGATAATGGCCCAGATATTTAAAAACTTTTACTCTATTTAGAGGTGTCCTATTTAGTTCTAAAACTGGGTTATAGTCCATCCTCTTGCCGCGAACCCCAAAGATCATATATTCACTCTTTTTAACATTATAAGTTAAACCATGTTCAAGGGCATACTTCTCGCATTCCAGCAACAAAGTCCTAATAGAACCTGCTGTTGGGCCCAGCAACACCATGTCATCTGCGTAGCTGATGTTATTTACGCAGACACCATCAATCCAGCACCCGACACGCCTGCTGCTGAGCCCAACAATAAGCTCATTAACGTATAGGTTGAAAAGCCGCGGTGAGGTTATCCCCCCTTGTCTCACCCCGCAATCCAACCGGTACGTATCTGACGTCGCCACTCCCCACTTAACACAGTTTTGTTGGTTCGCATACCAATACTGTAGTATACACAATACTTCCGGCGGTACGCCTGCCTCCCTTACTTTTTTCCACAAGACATCATACGCTACTAGGTCAAACGCCTTAGATAAGTCCAGGAAGCAAGCGTACACCGGCGTATTCCTGCTTGTGTAGTATTGGACAGTCTGCTTCACACACATGATAGCGCTTTCGGTAGACAATTCAGGTTTGAACCCGAATTGTGCATCATGAAGCTCAATATGACGATCTAGTATTTTGTCTAGCAGACTGTCCAGCACCTTTGCAATAACCGTTGCCAAGGAAATCGGTCTGTAGTTGGTTTTGTCTGCAATATCACCTGTTTTATTCTTTACAAGTGGAATAACGACCGTTTTCATCATACGGGCTGGTAAGTATGAATGCGATATGCAGAGTGAATAAAACCTTGCTAAGACTCTTGGCAGGTGAACGCCAGCACACTTCAGGTGCTCAATACTGAGAGCATCATTTCCTGGTGATTTACCTCTCGACATTTTTTTGATTACGTCTGCAACTTGTTTGGCAGAAAACCGCAGAGGTTCAGACGTGATGAGCTCAGCATCTATCACCTGACTTGCAGACCCTAGAGGCGATGATACCCTAAATTGCTCCTTGAACATGTTCGCAATTAAGCAATTAAGCTCGTCTAATCCTGTCAAGTTTTGTGTCATTAAACCAAGTGAAAGTAACACAGAGCTTTAAAAGCTTTTTGCAACTGCCTGATAGATAAATAAAACAACAGTTAAACAATTCTTTATGCAAAGGTATTTATTATAAACACATTGAAGTAAATAAAGTTTTAATAATTAAGTTTCAATCAACTTGTTAGGGTGTCACTTCATGACTCATATGTAAAAAAAACCTGTTAACATTGCGGTAGCTACAAGAGTTAATGTTTGGTTTTTGAATAACATTTTCCCACTAAAGTTTTAAGTCAATTAACAATAAAATATAGCTTTTTTTTAAACGATTTTACATTTGGAAGCGAGAGCTTTGAACTCTATACAGGAACAGTCAAGAGGAGATCATGCTTGACACTCTCAGCGCGACTTTAGTCCCTACGATTGTTTAAGTAATGGCTGATTTACACGGGGCAATTTTTTTATGCAATACTTTTGAGAGATGCAGGTAAAGAAAAGAAAGAGAAAACTCAAGCTTGACACATTGGACTTTGTATAGTTCTTATGGCGATTTACACAGGACATTTCGGCGCCTTGAAAGGATGCATTTATAACAAAGAAAGGAAAATTCTACTATTTCCCTCTGAGCAGCATCCCTTCTAGTCGCCAAAATTTTGCCCCGTGTGAATCAGCCATAAATAAGAACGGTTCGTCCAATGTGTCAATCTTGGGGTGCTCTTGACTATACTACCGAAATTTATGCATACAACGTGAATGTTACTGTGACTGTGCATACAGCCTGAATTTCATTATTTTGCTCCCAAAGCGTTGAAATAATAGTAATGAAAACAAGGAACAAAAAAAAATTACGTAACATACAGGTAGGGCTGCCATCCGTCCGGGTTTCCCCGGATTTGTCCTAGTTTGGAAGAGGTCCGGGGAGCGTCCGGGCGGGGTTTAAATTATAGTCCGGGTACAACCCGGACTACAATAAAAGTCCCGGTTTTAGATCAGATCCCGTTCCCATAATTTATATAAAAGCTGTGGGTTAGGTATTTCACCGCACGCGCTGCCGACGCTATTTTAATACGAGAACATAAAACAAGAGTTCAAAAACTGTAGGTACTCTGAGTTTCTATAATGAAATGAAAACTTACATTGAATATTGGAATCAGCATCTTCAACAACTTGATAAATTTGACTGGATGTTTTTGCCGAATATAAATGAAAAGACTCAATAGGCTGTTATCGAAGATACTATTGCATTTTTGAAAGACTAGAATATAGCAATTGACGACACGAAATTGATAGATAAGTGGGTGAATTTAAAATCATTTAGCCAAAATCACAGCGCAGAAGATAAGCTTTTAAATGCTTATCGACTATGGTTACAATTCTTCAGAATTACTAAAAATAGCTCAATATTTTTTTTGCATCCCTGCGCATAATGCGCATGTTGAAAGAATATTTTCTCTCGTGCATGACGCAATAGTGGACAAAAGAAAGGAATGCATTGAATCCTGAAACAGTCTCGTCACTACTCAAAATTAAATTCAACTTCAGAGGCTATAAGGATTGCACCGAATTCTATAATTATTTTATAACTAAAAAAGAAGTTCTGAAAGTTATTGGTAAATGCGATAAATATAAGTAGACTAGCTGATACCCGGAACTTTGTTCCAGTGGGAATTTCTTAAAAACCTTTCCCATAGAGTAATATAATACTGGGCGTAAAACTTTAGATTATGGACCGTCGAATTGAAAGCTGATTTTTTTTTGGGAAAAGGTCTTACCATACCTAGCCCACCTGCAAACAACCTGCGGAAATTTCTAGTTTTTGAGAAAAAAAATATTGAAATTTAAAGTTAGTATTTTCTTACCATAAAACCATCATAAAACCCACAAATTACTGCCTAGAGTTTATATAACAAGGCGTAATTCGTTTCTGGCACTCGCCGGCCACTGCCGCGGCACGCTCGCTCCGCTCGTGCGTTGTGGTCGCAAGACAACCTTTTTTTTTTTTTTTTTTTTTTTTTTTTTGTGATGGAGAAAATGCATACGCATGCCGCACCGTTCGGGGAAATGGTACGGTTATGTGGGACTTGCACCCACTAAAAACTCCACCGTGTGCCACTCTCGCATTTCGGGTGGGTCACGAGCACTGTACGTTCGCACTACTTTCGCAACCCACCCTGCGACAGCCTCTGGAGAGGCTCCCTCACCTAGACGACGTCTGAGCACACATCAGACGTCGCCCCCTCACTGGCCTTTTAGAGCGAGCGACGGGCTCCCCGGCCCGACGCACGCAAGCCTACGGAGCGGGCGGAGGACGGGCGTACTCCCGTCTCCTGCGCCCCCTGCGCCTTCTGCGAAGCGGGTGAGACAGGGGATTATCCTCTCTTTCCCGCTCCGCGGCCTCCTTCTGCGAGATGACTGACTCACAGAAGGAGACCATGGCCTCCCAAGACCTCTTGCTGCCGACCATTGCCTGAACAACAACCGGCAGCGAGAGATCTCCACCCACCACCGCCACTAGGGCAGCACGTTCCTCAGCCCATCTTGGGCATTCCACCACTGTGTGCTGCACCGTGTCCTCGGCGCAGTCACAGTGATGGCAAGCTGGAGTTGGTTCTCTGCCAGCTATGTGGTGCAGATACCGGCCAAAACAACCATGTCCGGTCAGTACCTGCACCAGCCGGAAGGTTAGCCCGCCAAATATACGGTCCACCCACTCTTTGAGGAGTGGGCGAACCGCTTCTACTGTCCTGACACCTGCGGAGGGAGACTCGAGGCGGAGACTCCATTTCTGGAGCAGAACAATCCGCGCCTCATCCCTCCAGGCCTCGATCTCCTCCCGAGGAGGATGTGCACCCGCATTACGGGCCTCCACCTTCCTGGCATAAACACCTGCCAGGAGTCGCAAGACAACCTAACCCAACCTAACGAACCTATAAGCCACCAGGGGTGATCTGAACCCATTTACAACCCGCCCACGGCGTTTTAAAGTTATTCAGTCAACATAACCTCAAAATTAGCCTACTCGGTGGGTCATAATGTATGGAACTTACGGTTTCCAATATTTTTTTTCTCAGAAACTAGAAATTTCCGCAGGTTGAAACTTTGCAGGTGGGCTAGGTATGGTAAGACCTTTCCCCAAAAAAAAATCAGCTTTCAATTCGACGGTCCACAATCTAAAGTTTAGCCACGCAAAAGTCGCAACTCAACTTCTGTAAAGACGAGCAGTGAGACATCCACAGATTACACATCTGACATTTATAGGCCGAGTCCTGAAGCTGTAATTTTTAATTGGCTGGACATAAATCGAAACCGTCGATTTACTATAAAGTTGCTATGTATTATAATAGGTGGTGGAACACTTATGTAAAAAATAATTTTTAATGAATTGGCTGGCTTTTAGATTCTCCAGAAAATATATTTTTTGTTTGTTTATGCATGTGAAGTCAAGCCAAAAATTGTAACTAATATCTGATGGGGTAAACTTTTGATGTGGGTTCCAAGGTACCTACTTCAATTAAAACTAAGCAAAAAATATTTGCACATATTTTTTTATTAGCAAATTTGTATGCAAGTTACATAAAAGTCCAGGCAAAAATGGCAACCAAATTATTTTAAATTTGATAGACTTTCCAGGACAGTTTTTGAGCAAATTACCTAAAATTAAGCATATTAATCTAAAGTTAAATATTTTCGTATTTAATGTTGAAGCAAAAATACCAACTGAAAAACTTTTGTTTAATTACAGGTTTCATCGTGTGTTCTTTCCTTTATTTATAAAATTAAGCATAATTATAAAAAGATAAAAAAGTTGATTTTTAATTCAATAGATCGCGTCAAGCGAGCGAGAACCGGCGTAATATTATATGTTCTTTGGAACCGGTATGGCGTGCCGTGCGCCCCGAGACTTTTTTCTTCTACGTAATGTCAAGAGTACGTCAAGCCTGACATAATATTAGACTTTTTAGTGTTCTTATTTCAACAGTCCAAGTAGCTAGAGTGGGCTGCAAGTGTCTGGCTGCCTGCTTGTACAAACAACAACACTTCAAACAGTCCATTGAAAGGAGAAAATATCATTGTGGGATACAGTGTTACAAAAAACCGGGCAAGTGCGAGTCGGACTAGCGTGCTAAGCTTTTGCTCTTGATCCCCCGATCTTGACTCCTCTTTAATAAGAATAGCTAGCGTTAATTGGTTGTGAGAAAGGTTGTAAACTTTAATTATTTCAGACTTTATGGTTCCGTACCCTTAGGGTGAAAAACGGGATCATACTAATATGCCTCCGATGTCTGTCTGACTGTCTGTCAGTGGGCTGTATCTCATGCTGCATAAGCTATAAAATATAAAAACTGATCAAGTGCGAGTCGGACTCAAAAAAGGACGAGTTGCACTCCGAGAGTGCCGGCAGAAGTGAAATCTTGAATTTTTAAATATGATGTTTTTGTAAGGGTCAATCGCGTCATTGCTCGTGTACTTCTTCATCGAGACCTAAAATTTGACTCAGTACATGAGTAGTCTAGGGTCAGTAGTTTCAAGTTATAGCGATTTTTACTATGACAGCTGTCATCCGAAATGAAGATGTCATCAAGACCTATCATTTGACTCAGCACACGAGTACACTAGAGTCAGTAGTTTCCAAGTTATGGGGTTTTTTTAGTTTGACAACTGTCATCCGTAATGTAGATCTCATTGAAACCTATCATTTGTCTCAGCACATGAGTATTGTAGAGTCAGTAGTTTCCAAGTTATGGGGTTTTTTAGTTTGACAGCTATCATCCGAAAGGTAGATCTCATCGAGACCTTTCATTTGTCTCAGCACATGAGTAGTCTAGGGTCAGAAGTTTTCAAGTTATAGTGATTTTTACTTTGACAGCTGTCATCCAAAATCTAGATCTCATCGAGACCTATCATTTGTCTTAGCACATGAGTAGTCTAGGGTCAGTAGTTTTCAAGTTATAGCGATGTTTACTTTGACAGCTGTCATCCGAAATGTAGATCTCATCAAGACCTATCATTTGACTCAGCACACGAGTATACTAGAGTCAGTAGTTTCCAAGTTATGGGGTTTTTCAGTTTGACAGCTGTCATCCGAAATGTAGATCTCATCGAGACCTATCATTTGTCTTAGCACATGAGTAGTCTAGGGTCAGTAGTTTTCAAGTTATAGCGATTTTTACTTTGACAGCTGTCATCCGAAATGTAGATCTCATCAAGACCTATCATTTGACTCAGCACACGAGTATACTAGTCAGTAGTTTCCAAGTTATGGGGTTTTTTTAGTTTGACAGCTGTCATCCGAAATGTAGATTTCATCGACACCTATCATTTGTCTCAGCACATGAGTATTGTAGAGTCAGTAGTTTCCAAGTTATGGGGTTTTTTAATTTGACAGCTGTCATCTGAAATGTAGATCTCATCTATTTGAGTGGTTCTTGATGGATTGAGCAGAGGCACTTTAAAATAAGACACTCTATTAATAATTCACATTATCTTATAATATTCCAGACACGTTTTAGTTTTACATCTTGAGGCTCGGGCTACAGACTACAGACTCCAAGTCAGCTGTCAAGTGAGCTGTCATGGTTGACGTTTGTTTCGTTTCACTCATACTCATAACATCTCCCTTTTTTTTACAAAACAAGAATAAGCTGATATGAGACTTAATGAGTCAATAATAATTAAATTACAAATTTTAAGTTACATGAAAATATGAGTCATATCAATGCAACATGCGACATACATTATTACCAGATTATTACATATTACATTACAGTGCATAACATAGTCAGACTTAAATTCATAATACAATTGTCATCACAATAATAAAATTAATAAAACATTGGTAACCTAGTAGGTATATAACCAGTCATTAGCATAGTCATAATATTTATAATACAGTCAATCAATTTCAAGCGCAAACCTAAGCGGCGGCTTGACCTGTCTACCACTCCTAGTCTTCTTCAGACATGAGTTAGGCTGTTGTATGTGACTATCAGAATCTGTTGAACTGTCTACTCGCTCGATAGGCGTCTCTCTAGGTACTTCTTGGCTCTGAAAAGAAACTTCTTTTCTCTGTCCTGTCATACTATAACTTTCTTCTCTTCTGGAAATGTCCTGAGTTCCCTCTCTCTTTACTTCATCACGAGTTTGCTCTTTTCTTGATAAATTCTGACTTTCCTCTCTGCTTGATATATCCAAATTTTCCTCTCCATATCCTTCATTTTCCTGATTGTTCTCTGCCCATTCTTCTCTCACTATTTCCAACCAATCTCTCCTTCTTTCTTTTTCTTTTCTTTTATCAGAAAATGACTGAGAAACTGTTGGTATTTTCCGTGACGTTTCAACTGGTGTGACAGAATGTTTTAGAATATGCTGACGGTTCCTTCGGTATGTTACACCTTCAAAAGACTGTATGATGAAAGAACGAGGTTCCTTGCACTGTCTTATTATTCTTCCTGAGGTCCATTTAGCATCAGGTGACTTCTTGAATAATATGTTATCTCCAATAGACAATACAGGTAAGTTTCTTGTCTTCTTATCATAATAAAGTTTTTGTTTACCCATATTCTTTGTCTTATTTTTTATATATTCCTTTTGATCGACCACTTTAGGCTTTAGATGTTGTAAGAGTGTAGGTACTTGTGTTCTTAACGACCTTGACATCAGTAACTGAGCTGGAGATGGCAGGTTACCTCTTGGTGTAGTTCTGTATTGTAGTAGAGCTAAGTATGGATCATCTCCGGCTTCTTCACATTTAGTAAGTATATGTTTCACAATTTTCACTCCGGACTCGACTAGACCATTGGAACGTGGCAGGTAGGGACTCGAGGTTTTGTGCTCTATTCCCCACTCCTTGGTGAATTGTTTAACTTCTGCGGAATTAAAAGGTGGACCATTGTCACTAATCATTTGTACCGGTATACCATGACGACTAAATGCCGATTTTAAAACTTTAATAAGTTCCTTGGCATTTGTACTACTGACATCAGCTATTTCGATATAATTTGAGTAGTAATCTTCAATGACAAGAATGGTTCTCTTCTTATACTGCAGATAATCCATTCCTACTTTTTCCCAAGGGAAATTAGAAATCGAATGTGGCATGAGAGGTTCTGGTGGATTGGCACTTCTGTTAGCCATACATGTAGGACAACTTTCTACTGTATTCTGAATATCTTGTGACATAAAAGGCCAGAACACCACGCCTCTAGCAAAATTCTTTGACTTTATGATGCCTTGATGACCACTGTGAATCAGTTTTAATATATCTGATCTTAATTTAGTAGGTATTATGAGACTGTTACCTTTAAGTACCAGCTCGTCAATAACATGAATCTCATGACGGTTATTCCAATAAGGTAGAGCTAGTGTATGAATTCTTGACTTGTTCTCCGGCCATCCATCTTTATAATACTGTTTTAGCAACTGCATGGTGTCGTCTATCATGGTTGCTTCTTTTAGCCATTGCATTCGTTCAGCTGAAATTGGTAAATTATTTTGCAAAAGATTGACATGTACGACAACATCTTCATCAAGCTCTTCTTCACTAGTCTCCGGAAGAGCTGCTCTCGATAAAGAGTCTGCTATGTACATTTTTGACCCTGGCTTATACTCAACCCTTAAGTCATATGCTTGAATTTTTAGCATAAGTCTCTGTAAGCGTGTTGGTACTTCAGCTAACGGTTTGTTGAAAAGTGTAATGAGGGGACGGTGATCAGTTTCAACACTTACCACCTGACCGTAGATGTACTGATGGAATCTAAGACATCCGAAGACTATGGCATACAGCTCCTTTTCAATCTGTGCCATACGTTGTTGACAAGGAGTCATGCTTTTAGACGCGTAGCAGATTGGGTGATTATCCTGTAAAATTACAGCTCCGACAGCAGACTGACTAGAATCAACTGACAAAACAACTGGTTTCTTGACATCAAAGTGGGCTAAGACAGGTGCCTCACAAATAATCTGCTTGAGACGGCAAAATACTGCTTCTTGACTTGCATTCCACTGCCAGTCACTTGACTTCTTTAATAGATCTCGTAGCGGTTCAGTCAGTGTTGCCATGTTTTTGATAAATCCTCCTAAATAATTCAGAATTCCTAAGAATCGTTGCAAGTCCTTCAGACATGATGGTGACTGCATATCCTTTATAGCTCGTATTTTCTCTGGATCAGGGGAAACTCCATTTCTTGAGTAGACATGACCGACATATTTTACTTGTGTTGTGCCAAACACACATTTATCCTTGTTGAATTTCAGGTTGACTTCTAGAGCTTTTTCAAAAACTCGCTGCAAGTTTCTGTGATGTTCTTCTTTGGTAGTTCCATAGACAAGTAAATCATCAGCATAGACTATTACGCCTGGCAACACACCGAAAGTTTCAGTCATGATGCGATGGAATATTTCTGGTGCACAGTTTATACCATAGGGTAGACGCTTAAATCTATAACGTCCAAATGGAGTATTGAATGTGCACAAGAAAGAACTTTCTTCGTCTAATTTACACATCCAAAAACCACTGCTAGCATCCAGCGTAGAGAAGTATGCTGCTCCATGTAGTTTAGATCGTACATAATCATTTGTAGGTATTGGATAGTGTGAGCGTTTGATGGCTTTATTCAGATTCCTGGGATCTAGACAGACTCGTAGACTACCATTTTTCTTCTCAAGTAAAATCAGTGAGCTTACCCATGGTGTTGGTTCGGTGACCTTGACAATGACATCCATTTCTTCCATTAGACCTAGTTCCTTTTTCAGACGTTCATGTAGTGAGAAGGGGACCTTGCGAGGAGCATCAATTCGTGGTAACACATCCTTGTTAGTCTCAAAATGACATTCACCTGGTAGACAACCCAAGCCTTTGAACACCGAGGCATATTTTTTAATCATAGCCTGTAAATCCTGTAAATTACAATTTTTGTTAGACTTTTCTAGATTATAAATTCGTTTTACAAGTCCTAGCTCAGAGCATGTCTTTTTTCCAATAATAGTAGGTGACTTAATATCAGCAATAATAAATAAAACCTTGTGAGTGACATTTTGACCTTGACGCCTGAATTGACATTCAATATTTTGTTGACCAACAATTTTCACTTCATTTCCAGTATAGGAAGTCACTTTGGCATTACAAGTTGACATATTATTTAACTGAAGTAAGTTATAGACATCTAAAGACATAACATTAGCATCGCTTCCTGTATCTAAAATACATTCAATTTTACACTTGTTTATGAATAAATCAATTGTCCATTCTGACTTACATTTTGAATTTAAAAGTCCAATGAAAAAGTTATCTTCATCTTCTTCACTGTCCTTCATGTCCATGTGGTTGACTCGCTTTGACTGTTTTGACTTACACAGAGCTTCATAGTGACCACGGACTCCACACCATCTACATTTGACATTTGTTGCGGGACACTTGTATCGGTGGACTTGACCACAGCGACCACAAGTTGAATGTGATTGACTGGACACTGGTTGTTGACTAGATCGATGCCTGGACCTTGACGTGTGACGATTATGCTCTTGATTCATTTTGTTTCTTGACATTGACCTCTGCCTGCTCTGATGACTAGTTCTTGCTTTGTGACTTGTATACAAGACCGTTGATGATTGATTGTTTCCATTATTTAATGTTACAGCTTGTGACTGTGTCTGAATAAGTGTCTTTGCCATTGAAATAGCATTTTCTAAGGTAAGATCTTGTTCTAACAGAAGTTTTTCTCTGACAAATTGATATTTCTCATGTAAATTACAGATGAAAATATCTTTGACTAACCTGTCTTTCAAGGTATCGAAATTACAGTGCTTGCTCTTGTTTATTAAGTCCATCAAAAAGTCTTCAATCGTTTCATCAGGTAGTTGTTTTCTTGTGAAAAATTTATAGCTCTCGAAGGTAATGTTCGTTTTTGGTACAAAATAATCATTAAATTTCTTTACCAAGTCGTCAAATTTCACCTTTTCTTCGTCCATTTGAAAAGAGTTAAAAATGTCGAGTGCATTTTGTCCTAGCATATGAAGTAATACAGCGACTTTTCTATCGTCTGACTCATCGCAGATGCCGGTTGCCTTCAGATAGATTTTGAACGATTGAAACCATTTTTTCCAGTTATGCGACATATCTCCTTCAAGGGATAAAGGTTCTAGACTTCCGTTCATGGTGATTTTGCGCTTTGATGACCCGTTTTCTCCTTCTCCTGGCATGATTTCGTAACGATTTATTGCCTTGACCTTGAAAATTTCCGTTGGCGGCTTCACTCAGCGATTCATCTCACGTTACACTTCTGACACCATATTTGAGTGGTTCTTGATGGATTGAGCAGAGGCACTTTAAAATAAGACACTCTATTAATAATTCACATTATCTTATAATATTCCAGACACGTTTTAGTTTTACATCTTGAGGCTCGGGCTACAGACTACAGACTCCAAGTCAGCTGTCAAGTGAGCTGTCATGGTTGACGTTTGTTTCGTTTCACTCATACTCATAACATCATCGAGACCTATCATTTATCTCAGCACATGAGTAGTCTAGGGTCAGTAGTTTTCAAGTTATAGCGATTTTTACTTTGACAGCTGTCATCCAAAATGTAGATCTCATCGAGACCTATCATTTGTCTCAGCACACGAGTAGTCTAGGGTCAGTAGTTTTCGAGGTATAGCGATTTTTAGTTTGACAATTGTCATCCGAAATGAAGATCTCATCGAGACCTATCATTAGTCTCAGCACACGAGTAGTCTAGGGTCAGTAGTTTTCGAGTTATAGCGATTTTTAGTTTGACAGCTGTCATCCGAAATGAAGATCTCATCGAGACCTATCATTTGTCTCAGCACACGAGTAGTCTAGGGTCAGTAGTTTTCGAGTTATAGTGATTTTTAGTTTGACAGCTGTCATCCGAAATGTAGATCTCATACATTTAGGATTCGCTGTTAAATAACGATCAAAACCAGTACGTCAAGTCTGTCGTGCACATATCACGTTGTGCACAACAAAAAAAGCCGAGACTATGACCACAGAATATATAATAGTAAACAAGTTTACAGGAGTCGCACTCCTTTGATCTTGGGAAAACAGACTATTTCACAGACAGGCCTGCTATAACAAAGACAAAAAAGATGTTTTGGTCTTTATCACACTTTAGAAGTTTTGTATATATTGAGCCTGCTCTAACTTGGTATGATTATTTGCAAATCAATTTCTATACTTCATCCGAGATCTGACGCGACAAAGATAAAAAAAGATGTTTTGATCTTTATCACACTTTAGAACTTTTGTATATATTGAGCCTGCTCTAACTTGGTATGCTTATTTTCAAATCCATTTCTATACTTCATCCGAGATCTGACGCGAGTTAATAATTTTTTCCCCATCTGAAAAAGTGCCAAGCGCCGCTGAAGAAGTTTTCACTTCAAAAATCGACCACAGTAAGTTACTGACATTTCAACTAATACAATTTATATCATGTGGTGGTACGAAACCCTCGGTGCGCGAGTCCGACTCGCACTTGGCCGGTTTTTCCCTTTCATTAGATCAAATCCACAATTATTTTGAGTCTCATGTCAAATCTGTAGAATATTCATACAAACTTCCACCCCATTTTTCAACCCCTCAGGGGATGAATTTCAGAAAATCCTTTCTAAATGTGTAGTCTTGACGTACAAAAAAACTACTTACAAAATTTCACAT
This sequence comes from Athrips mouffetella, assembly GCA_947532105.1. Taxonomy (NCBI): domain Eukaryota; kingdom Metazoa; phylum Arthropoda; class Insecta; order Lepidoptera; family Gelechiidae; genus Athrips; species Athrips mouffetella. Next base: position 28,646,713 of record OX383967.1, read on the forward strand.
CTGTAGCTTTATCGGTTACGGCTCGGCGTTGATGAATCAGTCAGTCAGTCAGTCAGTCGGTCAGGGCATGCTGTTTTATATATTTAGATTTAGTTCAGAAGATCAAAAGTATTTTCAGCTTACTACAACCGATGTAAATTTTCATCTTTCATGTTTAACTTTAAATTCCGAAGCGCGTACCGAAAAAAACAGCGAAGCAATGCGACGTTTAGGCCGAGTCCTGAAGCTGTAATTTTTAATTGGCTGGACATAAATCGAAACCGTCAATTTACTATAAAGTTGCTATGAATTATAATAGGTGGTGGAACACTTGTGTAAAAAATAATTTTTAATGAATTGGCTGGCTTTTAGATTCTCCAGAAAATAATTTTTTTGGTTTGTTTATGCATGTGAAGTCAAGCCAAAAATTGTAACTAATATCTGATAGGGTAAACTTTTGATGTGGGTTCCAAGGTACCTACTTCAATTAAAACTAAGCAAAAAATATTTGCGCATATTTTTTTATTAGCAAATTTGTATGCAAGTTACATAAAAGTCCAGGCAAAAATGGCAACCAAATTATTTTAAATTTGAAAGACTTTCCAGGACAGTTTTTGAGCAAATTACCTAAAATTAAGCATATTAATCTAAAGTTAAATATTTTCGTATTTAATGTTGCAGCAAAAATACCAACTGAAAAACTTTTGTTTAATTACAGGTTTCATCGTGTGTTCTTTCCTTTATTTATAAAATTAAGCATAATTATAAAAAGATAAAAAAGTTGATTTTTAATTCAATAGATCGCGTCAAGCGAGCGAGAACCGGCGTAATATTATATGTTCTTTGGAACCGGTATGGCGTGCCGTGCGCCCTGAGACTTTTTTCTTCTACGTAATGTCAAGAGTACGTCAAGCCTGACATAATATTAGACTTTTTAGTGTTCTTATTTCAACAGTCCAAGTAGCTCAAAGATTTTGGAAACTACGCCAGGGGGAAGCGCAGCGTTTTTCTTACGTCAATGAAGTAGCTAGAGTGGGCTGCAAGTGTCTGGCTGCTTGCTTGTATAAACAACAACACTTCAAACAGTCCATTGAAAGGAGAAAATATCATTGTGGGATACAGTGTTACAAAAAACCGGGCAAATGCGAGTCGGACTAGCGTGCTAAGCTTTTGCTCTTTACCCCCCGATCTTGACTCCTCTTTAATAAGAATTTACTTGAAGTGGAAGCTAGCTAGCGTTAATTGGTTGTGAGAAAGGTTGTAAACTTTAATTATTTCAGACTTAATGGTTCCGTACCCATAGGGTGAAAAACGGGATCATACTAATATGCCCCCGATGTCTGTCTGACTGTCTGTCAGTGGGCTGTATCTCATGCTGCATAAGCTATAAAATATAAAAACTGATCAAGTGCGAGTCGGACTCAAAAGAGGACGAGTTGCACTCCGAGAGTGCCGGCAGAAGTGAAAACTTGAATTTTTGAATATGATGTTTTTGTAAGGGTCAATCGCGTCATTGCTCGTGTACTTCTTCATCGAGACCTAAAATTTGTCTCAGTACATGAGTAGTCTAGGGTCAGTAGTTTTCAAGTTATAGCGATTTACTTTGACAGCTGTCATCCGAAATGTAGACCTCATCAAGGCCTATCATTTGACTCAGCACACGAGTACACTAGAGTCAGTAGTTTCCAAGTTATGGGGTTTTTTTAGTTTGACAGCTGTCATCCGTAATGTAGATCTCATCGAGACCTATCATTTGTCTCAGAACATGAGTATTGTAGAGTCAGTAGTTTTCAAGTTATGGGGTTTTTTAGTTTGACAGCTGTCATCCGAAATGTAGATCTCATCGAGACCTTTCATTTGTCTCAGCACATGAGTAGTCTAGGGTCAGTAGTTTTCATGTTATAGCGATTTTTACTTTGACAGCTGTCATCTAAAATGTAGATCTCATCGAGACCTATCATTTGACTCAGCACACAAGTACTCTAGATTCAGTAGTTTCCAAGTTATGGGGTTTTTCAGTTTGACAGCTGTCATCCGAAATGTAGATCTCATCGAGACCTATCATTTGTCTTAGCACATGAGTAGTCTAGGGTCAGTAGTTTTCAAGAGCTGTCATCCGAAATGTAGATCTCATCAAGACCTATTCTTATTTAACTCTGACATTGGCAAAATCACCGCAAGTAGCGATGGAGCCATAACCATCAAAAATTAAATTGAATCAAGACCTATCATTTGACTCAGCACACGAGTATACTAGAGTCAGTAGTTTCCAAGTTATGGGGGTTTTTTTTTAGTTTGACAGCTGTCATCCAAAATGTAGATATCATCGAGACCTATCATTTGTCTCAGCACATGAGTATTGTAGAGTCAGTAGTTTTCAAGTTATGGGGTTTTTTAGTTTGACAGCTGTCATCCGAAATGTAGATCTCATCGAGACCTTTCATTTGTCTCAGCACATGAGTAGTCTAGGGTCAGTAGTTTTCGAGTTATAGCGATTTTTAGTTTGACAGCTATCATCCGAAATGAAGATCTCATCGAGACCTATCATTTGTCTCAGCACACGAGTAGTCTAGGGTCAGTAGTTTTCGAGTTATAGCGATTTTTAGTTTGACAGCTGTCATCCGAAATGTAGATCTCATACATTTAGGATTCGCTATTACTCGTAAATAACGATCAAAACCAGTACGTCAAGTCTGTCGTGCACATATCACGTTGTGCACAACAAAAAAAGCCGAGACTATGACCACAGAATATATAATAGTAAACAAGTTTACAGGCGTCGCACTCCTTTGATCTTGGAAAAAGCTGCCTATTTCACAGACAGGCCTGCTATGACAAAGACAAAAAAGATGTTTTGGTCTTTATCACACTTTAGAAGTTTTGTATATATTGAGCCTGCTCTAACTTGATATGATTATTTGCAAATCAATTTCTATACTTCATCCGACATCTGACGCGACAAACATAAAAAAGATGTTTTGATCTTTATCACACTTTAGAACTTTTGTATATATTGAGCCTGCTCTAACTTGGTATTCTTATTTTCAAATCCATTTCTATACTTCATCCGAGATCTGACGCGACTTCTGATGCGAGTTAATAATTTTTTCCCCATCTGAAAAAGTGCCAAGCGCCGCTGAAGAAGTTTTCACTTCAAAAATCGACCACAGTAAGTTACTGACATTTCAACTAATACAATTTCTATCATGTGGTGGTACGGAACCCTCGGTGCGCGAGTCCGACTCGCACTTGGCCGGTTTTTCCCTTTCATTAGATCAAATCCACAATTATTTTGAGTCTGATGTCAAACCTGTAGAATATTCATACAAACTTCCACCCCATTTTTCAACCCCTCAGGGGATGAATTTCGGAAAATCCTTACTTAATGTGTAGTCTTGACGTACAAAAAAACTCCTTACAAAATTTCACATATGTAGCTTTATCGGTTACGGCTCGGCGTTGATGAGTCAGTCAGTCAGTCGGTCAGGGCATGCTGTTTTATATATTTAGATTTAGATCAGAAGATCAAAAGTATTTTCAGCTTACTACAACCGATGTAAATTTTCATCTTTCATGTTTAACTTTAAATTCCGAAGCGCGTACCGAAAAAACAGCGAAGCAATGCGACGTTGCCGTACCGTGCAATCACGAGCCGTGTACTATGTTAATGTCAATTATGAACTTTATTTCAACTTCTTTAGGGTCGATATAAAGCGCTACATAATGTAATTTTTATATAAAAAGATACGCTATTGCCTGAAATGTTTAATTTTCAAAGTAATCAACGTAAGTACAGTTTTAGAGTATAATCAAACACTTTTCATTCAGTTAACTATTTTGGCCAAAGAGAAATCCCTCAATAATTATACCACTGTAAAGCTTTAACATATTGTGTTCACTTTTATGACTGTTTGATCAAGTACAACAAAATTTTGAAGTACAAAAAGTCACGAGATAGTTATGTATTTTGCCCGAGCAGACAAAAAGAAATAAAACTTTTAGTGGGATTTTTTTAATTTAAGGTTTACCTAAGAACTTAGGTGCTTAATTAGTTTGTAAAATACTAAAAGTTTATCATTGAACGAGCCCAGAAAACATTTCGTTTAGTTGGCATTTTTGCCACAGTAACTATTTATATAATAGGGTTTTTTTAATCTGCCGCCTTGTCCCATTTGGTGATATGCTTAAATTCAAGTAATTATGTAATTACTTCCAAGACTTCATAAAACACAAAAAGAAAATCTTGGTTCCGATTTTTGTCTAGGCCAAAATCTAATTATCTTGGCGTATTAGATCAAGGACTATAGGAATAGATAAATAATGGGCACTTAAGCGCCATCTGTACACTAGCGTCTAAACTAAAGGCCTCGATGATTTCCCCATACAACGTAAAAAACAACGAAGTGAAATAACCCATTTGCGTATGCCCACGTTATTACAGAGGTCAAAAGCAACAACTTTTGTTCTTAGACTTTTCTAACGCACAAAAAATTTTCGACTCCCCATACTAAAGTGGTCACGTGACCGGCCCATTTTGTATGGGCAGTTGAAAATTGTTTGTGCGTTGTTAGAAAATTCGTAGAACAAAAGTTGTTGAGTTGTTGCTTTTGACCTCTGTTATACGCAAATCAGGTCCAAAAAATAACCTGCCTTGTGATACAATCTACTATTTTAACTGATAAGGGCGATTAAAAATTATACTCATTTATTCTGACTAAAAACTTAAATTATAATGAGTAATATAATAATGAAACTTAAATTTTTATTGAAAATTAAAATTGAATACTTAGTTATAAGTGAAAATAACCTAATTAAGAGTGAAACTTAATAAGATTCATTTTGGATTTGTTCAGATAATTTGCATTCAGAGATTTTGCAAATAGTTCTTTGTATATTCTCCTATGGTTCCTTTCCTGACATGCTGCAAATGGTTTATGCAACGCTTTCCAAAGTTCCGAATTTCCGGTACAATGGTAGGCTCACCATTTGACACGCAAGAATCAAACCACTTGTCACGGTCAAGACCGTAGGTGGCCTTCAGTCCTGTGTGGTCTGCCTCGGGATTTAATGGCCCTAAACCCTTTAGTGGATCCGAGTACACATAGCTCATTACAAGAGCGTTCCAGCTGATTTTGATCGCTTGATCGCTTGAGATGTCTCTGTCTGTATGAATTTTTTTTGCATTCATAGACCTCTTGGACCCCAACACTGACCCAACCATATGCAGGAAGAGGAAGAGATATGGGTTCATTACTGAGGAGTATGCAGTTTTTCTCACAAGTGCCAAGTCAGCTTGGTACGGGAAATAGGAATCAATATTTGATATCTCCTCAACCTCATTATCCTTAAATATCCTATTTATATCGTTTGCCAACCAGCGGTTCCAGATCCATGCTCTCATATCTGGCATTCCTGTTGCACCTATATATTCCTTAATGAATTCGTATGAAGTCAATGCAGCGCAGCACCGGTAGCGAGATTCCATTGTGCTAGTTCGTAGGAAAGCTTTCTCATGATTGGGAAACTTGTGAAAAAACATATCAACTGCGGCCACAAGGTTATTAAAGGAGCCTTTGCATTGCGATCCAGTTGCCAACATTCTGCCCTTTAGGTTAAGGGCGATTTTTATATCGACTCCAATCCTAGTCAGCATTTCAGCATTTACTTCGCTTGAAATTTTGGTAAGATGTTCAGCATTATCAATTCTGATTACTTTGTGTATTGCTAAAAGACCATAGGCTAAAGCATCAAGTTCCTTCAACCAAACTTTCCTCAAATGGAGACACTTTAACTTCTAGAAGATCCAAGGGTCCAACTTCTGCTCCAGATTCTCCTATGACAACACCATAGGATTGCCACGTTTCCGTCAATTTCCCTTTTTCTACCTGTTGAAGATATTTGTACAGAAAGTAAACAACTGAATCGAAAGAAAATCCAAGATCTTCCAAATGTCTTGAGAGGTGTGCGCCAATGACATTAAGTGGATCGTTTTTTGCTTTCACGAATACTGTCGGTTTTCTATTATTGGCTGCATACCATTCTGATGGAAGCTGATAACCTTTATAAAGCTTGACCAGACCTTTGAGCTGCTCCAGCTGCTCAGTGTTAAACCGAAACATAGTTGTAGGTATTGCTGTACGTTTCAAAAACACGTTTTCAGCCGAGAGTCAATAACGACTATCACTAACCACCAAGCCAAGTAGAGTAGTATGCGGACGGACGGGATACGGTAGTATCATCTAAGTAGTCTGTGCGGACGGGACACTGCAGGTGCAGGAAAAGATATTCTGTCACTTGCGACAACGCAACTCTAGCTGCCTGCGGGGGGAAATCCCGAGTCCAATACCCCAATACTTATCTTACGGTTTAAAACCTGCTCATGAGCTTTGTGTGCGGTTTTAGCGCGCTAATAGTCGGTTCAAAACTTGCTCGTATTCACTCGTTTAAGCGACGTGACGTCATCAGTGACGTCACTTTAGCGCGCTATCATTGCATACGAAAATGAGGTAGTGCAGCGTGCGCGAAACGTCAAATTCATAAGACATTTGTCATCAATCTCGTTTTCGAGAGATTTTTTTCAACTTTTTTTGGGGTTTTAGATTAAATTATCTTATCGAATAATCATTATCTCTCAATAATTTTTAAAACGCAAAACAAAATCAAACTTTTAATTTTTCTCAGTGACATTGACATAAGCGCGCTCTAGTCTGGTTTAAAACTGTATTCGATGATATTCGACGAATGCACGCATATAGAAATAAACCGACTATATTCAGTGAATGTGATGTGTGCGTTGATTTCAAGAAACAAACCGTAATGTATATAATACTAAAGGGCCCCATACAAAGCCCTGCCTGCAGGGCCCTGCTTGCAGTGCGCACTGCCAATCGTACCGTGTGTGGTCTTGCAGGGCCGATGTAACAGCAATTTTGTCGGCCCTGCATGCCCACACAAAGTACGATTGGCAGTGGCACTGTAAGCAGGGCCCTGCAGGCAGAGCTTTGTATGGGCCGTTTAACGTATACCCCTTAGACTATATAATACTAACGTATAGTATACCCCAATACCTATAAGGTTGCCAGTTGCAAACACAGATTAGAACATATATGTAGTTGCAAATTTTGAAATTAACTAAAATATTTTTCATGCTAAGTTTTAGACACAACATTCGCTAACTCACGATTAGCATCCATCACATTTGGGGCACGGCGGCCGACCGTGACCGTGCCTTTAAACTTCAAAAGCGTGCTATAAGAATAGTTGCAAATAAGCCTTACGATCATCCTGCTCAAGAACTTTTCCAGGAATTAAAGATATTAACGCTCCCCAGCGTCTGTCTTACAGATATGTAAACTGGTCAGGCAAGATTTAAACAAATTCCCGACACGAGGTGACCAGCACTCGCGAAACCTCCGCAACAGACACTTGCTGGTCGCGGCGCCCCACCGCCGTGCCAAGTCCCGCAAACTGCTTGATGTTGTTGGCCCGCACTTGTATAACGCATTGCCCGCACACGTGACAGCCTCACCAAGTACACAAACGTTCATAAATAAACTTAAAGATATATTGCTAAAACTTGCCTGTTATAACATTAATGACTTCCATAAGGGCATGCGCGCATCGGTATCCCAGACACAAACAAATTAGTTATTTTAGACTACCTATCTTAGGTACGAGTAAATGTAATATGCCTAATTTAATTATTTTATTTTACAATAATTAATAATTAGAATAATATTCTAGATTACTATATTTTAATACATTTGACATGTAATTATTTGAATTATGAAATAAATCTGAATCTGAATCTGGTGATATTCATCACCATATCGTGTGGGTTGTAAGATCAATTTACGACCTCACAAACCTTGGTTTTTTTTTAGGATACGTAATTATATGTACCTACATAATTTCTACAGCAATAAATATAATTTGTGCAGCTGAATAAGATTTTTACCCAATATGCTTACGCTTTCTCAAGTTTCAACTGTTTTTGGTGAACAATTTTCGTCACTGTTTTGATTAAAATTGGGTGTAATCTTTGTGCTCTTCAAATATTAGGTATCTTCTAGGGGGTGCAGAACCGGTGCCCTCCCAAGAACCGGGACTAGATTTTCTGTACTAGACTTGGAACCGGGATTTCCCGGGAATTACGGTACTTTCGGTACCAACATAGAAAATTGGCTATAAAGTTGTAGAATTAAATGTTTTCACTTGTTTTAATGGAAATATCTATTTAAAAAAATGGGTTCTTAAAAACATGGTACATTTAATGAAACTGTTGGTCCTTAATCTTTATAAATGAAATTTTAAGCTGATATTTCAAGCAAGTTTCTTCTTTTCCACAGCAATATTTTTAACTGTCTTCAGGAAAACGTAGTAGTTTCTCGTGTGTGTAAACAAAGTATTTGATTGTTTTTTACCACCGTACTGAACAATAAAACTAAAGGTACATCCATGATATTGCCGTTTTATATGAAGTACTTTAAGAAAACTTAATTTAGAACAACTTTGAATTTTGTAATTTTTTGGAATTATAAATCAAAATTTATAATATTTTAAAGTAGGTACAAATGAGATGACATTATGCTAATAGCAGCTTTAACTTAACTATCGAAAAGCAACTTAGATAAAAATGGATCACCTCTAAGACGAACTACGTATATTTCGGAACTTTAATTCTAGAAATAAAAACAATATTTAATGCGATAATTTAAATACAAAGTGTAACGGAAAGGTGTGATAGATAATACTGAAGCATGCGTATCTGTCTATGAAACTGAATAACTTTTCCTAAGACACATAGGTCGATATATGAGAAAAAAAATCAACTTCCCATAGAAACCGCATTAGATGATAGTGAAATTCGAAAAGTTGTTCAGTTCCATGGACAGATTCACGCCTCTTAGTATTATCACAACTTAAAAAATAATGTAAATAGATATATTTTGTATATTTAAGGGAGGATCTCATGAATCTGCAAGAAAATTTTGGCATTGATTTTCCTTTAATTCAATGTATGTACAGAAGTTATGTGTTAAGAACACTGTGTAAATTCACAATATTAAACAAGAAACAATTAAAAGATATTCTTTAGATCCATAACATTTTACTTATCTATGATTTTTTTATCGAATATCTAAAAAGTTAAAGGTTGAATACATTTTCGGATAGCTAATAAAATACACGTCAATTTGTTTTAGACCGTGGGCAGTGAAATAATATAGACCAAAAGAAATGAACGAAGTCAGTACCGAAAGTACCGGGATTCTTTCACCGAAGAACCGGTACTAGATTGTTTAAAAAATCCCGGGAAATTTCGGTATTTAATTTTCGGTATCGGGAAATCCCGGTATTTTCGGTACCGGGAAATCCAGGGAGCATGCCCTAGTATCTACATGTTCCTCAATTTTCCAAAGTGAAAATTAACAGCCAAATTAGTAGAACTCTGCCACCAATGGTCACACAGGTAGGAATGGCGGTATATCTTTCTCATTCTTTCCTATAGCTGCATCTCTACCCGATCGCCATCAAGCGTATAGGGCCTTCTCACGCGACAATTTCCATCACAATTAGTTGTGCAACAGTGCAATCTGTAGAATCGAGATTGGCTGTAGGTACCTACTCTACTCACGACACCAAATTTTCAAAACTTCGTGGAAATTTCAAAATGCGGGACATGCTTACCATCCATTCATCAAATAACAAACAATAAGCGTAGAAAAGAAGATAATAGTGGCTAAAAATATTACTTTTATCTAACAACAATGATAAATGACAGGTGTCCGTCTCCCCAGCAACCCATGCGAGATATGGCCAAGTGGCATACACCAAAATTTAGTGGAAATTGGTTCATTCCATCAGTAAAGTGTCAGATTCAGTGCATCAAAACTGATGACACTACGAGGTGAAAACTTTGGGTGGCTGTAGAGACGTCTCGTCAGCCAGCCCATTCTATACAGGAAAAACTACGAAGATTACATAAAAGCAAAATAGTTCCACATTTACTGCATGTCTAGTGCAATTGATTGTAAAAAAGCCGAATCGAAAATGTCCATATGGTAGGAGCACTTCATCAATAATTATGGGTGGCTGGAGAGACGTTTTCCCAGCCAGCCCATGTGATATCTCGGAACATATAGTAGGTAGGAAGATTAAACAAAGCTTAATATTTACTACCTACTCGGAACAGTAGGTAGCAAATATTTCAAAATCCTAGCTCCACTAACTTTTGAGATATTTGTATTTTTTCATGGGCTTGCTGGGGAGACGTCTCGCCAGCAAGCCCATGCTGTAACTCAAAAAGTACTGCACGTAGAATGCTGAGCGATATACCAATAGAGAGTGCATATTTGATGCAATAAGCACCAAGAAAAGTGAGTCCCTAGGTCTTATGGTTTCGGTGCTAGAAACAAAAATCATTTTCCCGCTGAAAATTTGGAATGCATGATGTGAAGTGCAACGTTGCCATTCTGTGCAATTCTACATGTTGCTGTTAGAGCATTCAAAAATCAATCTTGTGTCCTAATAGTTAAGAGGTCCTGTAGACGCACGTGTAGATTATTTGTAATTTGAGAATAGTTCGGGAGACGGTGTACTTAAAAGGCTGATTGGTTAACAAGAAGTTTTTATTTATTTGTGGACAACATGTGAAGAACAAAAGACATAATATGTATTTTGGCTCACGTATTTATTTAATAAATCAGTTTTCTTAACTTATTAATTACAGAACAATTTAAGAATACTTTAAAAAATTTAGTTTGTTACTGAGACCATTAAACCTACATCTCCTCCTAGAATACAGTTGTCACGGTTGCTAAAAAGAGATTGAGGCACCAGTTAGTCTTCACGTTAGCTAAAATACATATTATCTCTTTCGTTCTTAACATGTCGTCCACAAATAAATAAAAACTTCTTGATAACCAATCAGTCTTTTACTAAGTACACCGTCTCCCGAACTATTCTCAAATTACAAATAATCTACACGTGCGTCTACAGTACCTTTTAACTATAAGGATACAAGATTGATTTTTGAATGTTCTAACAGCAACATGTAGAGTTGCACAGAACGGCAACGTCGCACTTCACATCATGCATTCAAAATTTTCGGCGGGAAAATGATATTTGTTTCTAGCACCGAAACCGTAAGACCTAGGGACTCACTTTTCTTGGTGCTTATTGCATCAAATATGCACTCTCTATTGGTATATCGCTCAGCATTCTACGTGCAGTACTTTTTGAGTTACAGCATGGGCTTGCTGGCGAGACGTCTCCGTTTCGGTGCTAGAAACAAATATCATTTTCCCGCCGAAAATTTTGAATGCATGATGTGAAGTGCGACGTTGCCGTTCTGTGCAACTCTACATGTTGCTGTTAGAGCATTCAAAAATCAATCTTGTATCCTTATAGTTAAAAGGTACTGTAGACGCACATGTAGATTATTTGTAATTTGAGAATAGTTCGAGAGACGGTGTACTTAGTAAAAGACTGATTGGTTATCAAGAAGTTTTTATTTATTTGTGGACGACATGTTAAGAACGAAAGAGATAATATGTATTTTAGCTCACGTGAAGACTAACTGGTGCTTCAATCTCTTTTTAGCAACCGTGACAACTGTATTCTAGGAGGAGATGTAGGTTTAATGGTCTCAGTAACAAACTAAAATTTTTAAAGTATTCTTAAATTGTCCTGTAATTAATAAGTTAAGAAAACTGATTTATTAAATAAATACGTGAGCCAAAATACATATTATGTCTTTTGTTCTTCACATGTTGTCCACAAATAAATAAAAACTTCTTGTTAACCAATCAGCCTTTTAAGTACACCGTCTCCCGAACTATTTTCAAATTACAAATAATCTACACGTGCGTCTACAGGACCTCTTAACTATAAGGACACAAGATTGATTTTTGAATGCTCTAACAGCAACATGTAGAATTGCACAGAACGGCAACGTTGCACTTCATATCATGCATTCCAAATTATCAGCGGGAAAATGATTTTTGTTTCTAGCATCGAAACCATAAGACCTAGGGACTCACTTTTCTTGGTGCTTATTGCATCAAATATGCACTCTCTATTGGTATATCGCTCAGCATTCTACGTGCAGTACTTTTTGAGTTACAGCATGGGCTTGCTGGCGAGACGTCTCCCCAGCAAGCCCATGAAAAAATACAAATATCTCAAAAGTTAGTGGAGCTAGGATTTTGAAATATTTGCTACCTACTGTTCCGAGTAGGTAGTAAATATTAAGCTTTGTTTAATCTTCCTACCTACTATATGTTCCGAGATATCACATGGGCTGGCTGGGAAAACGTCTCTCCAGCCACCCATAATTATTGATGAAGTGCTCCTACCATATGGACATTTTCGATTCGGCTTTTTTACAATCAATTGCACTAGACATGCAGTAAATGTGGAACTATTTTGCTTTTATGTAATCTTCGTAGTTTTCCCTGTATAGAATGGGCTGGCTGACGAGACGTCTCTACAGCCACCCAAAGTTTTCACCTCGTAGTGTCATCAGTTTTGATGCACTGAATCTGACACTTTACTGATGGAATGAACCAATTTCCACTAAATTTTGGTGTATGCCACTTGGCCATATCTCGCACGGGTTGCTGGGGAGACGGACACAAATGACAGTACTCTGTACATAAACTTACTAATCTGGGAATGACAGCTAGGCATACAGACGGAAAGATTGCATGCAATCACGCTCCACACGTCGCAATCTATTTGACAGATTGTAGATTGCTATAAAAGTAAAGTAGGTTCCACACGTGTCCGTCTCCCCAGCAAGCCCGTGCGAGATATGGCCAAGTGGCATACACCAAAATTTAGTGGAAATTGGTTCATATATATATATTCTTTATTGCACAAAAATTTGACAGAAAAGACTATAACTAAAGGACATACACAAAGGCGGGCTTATCTCTAAAAGAGATTTCTTCCAGCCAACCGAACGCAGTGAGAAAGTTGTATTAACGGGAACACAATAGTGCAAAAAAAAATGATGTATCATAAATAATAAATAAAGAAAATAGACTAATAAATAATACAAATAAATAGATAATACATATATAAATGATAAATAAATGCATAACACACTATATACTACATAAATAAAATGATGAATGCTAAACAGATATATTTACAATGATCATTCCATCAGTAAAGTGTCAGATTCAGTGCATCAAATCAAAACTGATGACACTACGAGGTGAAAACTTTGGGTGGCTGTAGAGACGTCTCGTCAGCCAGCCCATTCTATGCAGGGAAAACTACGAAGATTACATAAAAGCAAAATAGTTCCACATTTACTGCATGTCTAGTACAATTGATTGTAAAAAAGCCGAATCGAAAATTTCCATATGGTAGGAGCACTTCATCAATAATTATGGGGTGGCTGGAGAGACGTTTTCCTAGCCAGCCCAGGTGATATCTCGGAAGATATAGTAGGTAGGAAGATAAAACAAAGCTTAATATTTACTACCTACTCGGAACAGTAGGAAGCAAATATTTCAAAATCCTAGCTCCACTAACTTTTGAGATATTTGTATTTTTTCATGGGCTTGCTGGGGAGACGTCTCGCCAGCAAGCCCATGCTGTAACTCAAAAAGTACTGCACGTAGAATGCTGAGCGATATACCAATAGAGAGTGCATATTTGATGCAATAAGCACCAAGAAAAATAAGTCCCTAGGTCTTATGGTTTCGATGCTAGAAACAAAAATCATTTTCCCGCTGAAAATTTGGAATGCATGATGTGCAGTGCAACGTTGCCGTTCCGTGCAATTCTACATGTTGCTGTTAGAGCATTCAAAAATCAATCTTGTGTCCTTATATTTAAGAGGTACTGTAGACGCACGTGTAGATTCTTTGTAATTTGAGAATAGTTCGGGAGACGGTGTACTCAAAAGGCTGATTAGTTAACAAGAAGTTTTTATTTATTTGTGGACAACATGTGAAGAACAAAAGAGATAATATGTATTTTGGCTTACGTATTTATTTAATAAATCAGTTTTCTTAACTTATTAATTACAGGACAATTAAGGAATACTTTAAAAAATTTAGTTTGTTACTGAGACCATTAAACCTACATCTCCTCCTAGAATACAGTTGTCACGGTTGCTAAAAAGAGATTGAGGCACCAGTTAGTCGTCACGTGAGCTAAAATACATATTATCTCTTCCGTTCTAAACATAATGTCCACAAATAAATAAAAACTTCTTGTTAACCAATCAGTCTTTTACTAAGTACACCGTCTCCCGAATTATTCTCAAATTACAAATAATCTACACGTGCGTCTACAGTACCTTTTAACTATAAGGACACAAGATTGATTTTTGAATGCTCTAACAGCAACATGTAGAGTTGCACAGAACGGCAACGTCGCACTTCACATTATGCATTCAAAATTTTCGGCGGGAAAATGATTTTAGTTTCTAGCACCGAAACCGTAAGACCTAGGGACTCACTTTTCTTGGTGCTTATTGCATCAAATATGCACTCTCTATTGGTATATCACTCAGCATTCTACGTGCAGTACTTTTTGAGTTACAGCATGGGCTTGCTGGCGAGACGTCTCCCCAGCAAGCCCATGAAAAAATACAAATATCTCAAAAGTTAGTGGAGCTAGGATTTTGAAATGTTTGCTTCCTACTGTTCCGTTAAGCTTTGTTTTATCTTCCTTGATATCACCTGGGCTGGCTGGGAAAACGTCTCTCCAGCCACCCATAATCATTGATGAAGTGCTCCTACCATATGGACATTTTCGATTCGGCTTTTTTACAATCAATTGCACTAGACATGCAGTAAATGTGGAACTATTTTGCTTTTATGTAATCTTCGTAGTTTTTCCTGTATAGAATGGGCTGGCTGACGAGACGTCTCTACAGCCACTCAGTTTTCAGCTCGTAGTGTCGTCAGTTTTGATGCACTGAATCTGACACTTTACTGATGGAATGAACCAATTTCCACAAAATTTTGGTGTATGCCACTTGGCTATATCTCGCACGGGCTTGCTGGGAAGATGGACACGTTCCACACGGCCAACTTTTCACCCAAGGTATCAGAGTTTTTGCGCCGCCAAAGGCGTCTGAAATGGCTCTAATGAATGAGAATAAATGAATGAATAGTTATTAAAAAGAAAACAACTTAAAAAACCATTTAAATGTTATTAGAGAATACAAGGACGTCCGCTCAGCAAGCCGCTTGTATTCAGACTAGTGCCGAAATTGCCCAATTACCGCCCAAACTACCCAATCTGATTGCCAATTTTATTACTGGTTTTTGTTATTTTTATAGCGCTTGGAAGCTTTTTTATTAAAACAAATATTGTTACATGTTCACCATTTTTTATTTAGTTTTTTTTAATACTTAGACAGCGTGGCATGCGCAAAGGTAATAAGCCATACATCCTAACACTCGTCCTCAAGTTTAATTTTAACAAAATTAAAGCTGCATCCTTACTACTAACATTCTCTGTTATCTAGTTATGCTTTAACCTTAGTTTTAATTTTAAGTTTTACAAAAATAAATGTTTTTCTAAACAAATCAAAAACTTGTTTTACTTACTTAAGAAAGAAAAAATTATAGTTCTTAAGTTGACATGAAATTTTACAATATTATAAAATTTTTGTTTGCCTAAGCTTTTAGTAAAAACATGAGCAAAGTTGTTTTGCGAACTTACATATTTTATGTTAATAATATTTTTATCAATTAAATCCTTAATAAAATGGAATTTTATATCTATGTGTTTTGTCCTCTTTGAATTTTCGTAGCTTTTGGTCAAGCAGATAGTTGTCAACATAAAGGTTTGTGTTTCCTTTGCAGTTGAGATGTTTTCTGATTCCGGTAAGATTGACTAATTCTTGTGCTGTCATAGCTGCAGCAATATATTCTGCCTCAGACACAGTTTTGCTTCTTAGAGAACCACGCAACAGGGTTCTTTCCATGTAATATTATTCCTCCGCTAACACTTTTCCTGTCTAGTCTGTCATTGGCCCAGTCTGCATCTGAGTAGCCATGTAGGTCTTGGTCTGTCCCTTTCTTGAATACTAGTCCTTTATCTTTTGTCTCTTTTAAATATCTTAATCTCTTTCCAGCTTTCCATGTTTCATTGTTAGATTTATCCAGGTAGCGACTTAAATATGAAACTGAGTAGTCAAATCCGGTCGTGAAGTTATTGTCAAGTACAGTAGGTTTCCTATTAGTTCTCTATATCTGTCCTTATTTTATTTTTTTTCTACTTTCTTTTCTGTTGTTATATCTAGATTCATTCCCATCGGGGTTTTTATTCCATTGCAGTCTGTCATATTGAACTTGTCTAGGATTCTCTCTACTAGCTTTGTCTGTTTCAGTGTAATTGTTTCTTTTGTTCTCTCTATATCCATTCCTAAGTACGTCTTGGCTTCTCCTAGGTCTTTAGCTTTAAACTTTTTCTTCGTTTCTTCTATTATTTCTTCACAGTTTCCAATTAGAAGTATGTCATCTACATAGATGACCATCCAGCAATCTTCTTTGTAATATAAGCAAAAGTCATATTCTGATCTTTTGAAACCTTTGTTTTTAGCAAAATTGTCTATAGTTTAATTCCAGCACTTTGGCGATTCATCCAGTCCATATAAGGCTCTTTTTAGTTTTAATGCTTTCTTTTTTGTTGATAGACCTTGAGGTGGCTTAATGTATACTTCCGATTTTATTTTTCCATTTTGGAATGCTGTTGGTATATCTAGTTGTCTGATAGGTAGATCTTCGTTTACAGCTTTTGATATTAACATCCTGATGGTTGGTGCTCTTGCAACAGGTGAGTAAAATATGTCACTCTGTTCGTTTCTTTTCATTTGGAAACCACGTACTACTAATCGTGCCTTCTTTGTTCCATCTTTTTTGATTTTGAAGATCCATTTTGTGTCTATAGCCTTCTTTTCTTCTGGTAGGTTTACTTCTTTCCAGGTGTCTAAATTTTTTAATGTTGTTAACTCTTTATTTATTGTTTCTTTCCATTCTTCGCTATTCATCGCTCCTTCGTATGTTTCAGGTACATTTTCTTGTGCTATTAGGCAGTAGGCAATATTTGTGACATAGTCTTTCAGATAGTTAGGTTTTTTAGTTCTTCTTCCAGATCTCGTTTTGTTATCTTCTGTATTTTTCACATTTACACTTCTTCTTTCTTCTTCTTCACTTCTTTCTTCTCCTTCATTTCTTTCTTCTTCTTCTTCACTTCATTCTTCTTTTTGCTCACTGTTTGATTCTTCTGACTCCTCCTGTAAGGATATATACTCTTCTTCGTTTTTTATTTGTATTTTAACACTGTTGTCTTCTGGTTTTCTCTTATCATTTTGTTTTCCCTTTAAGAACACTACATCTTTTCTTTCTAAGACTTGTTCTTGTTCTCTGTCCCACAGTCTGTAGCCGGTAGGTGTGTATCCGATCATTATGTATTTTTTACTTCTTTTATCTAGTTTATGTAAGTATTCTAGGTTTTTACTGTATACTTCACTTCCAAAAACTTGTAGGTATTTTAAGTTTGGTTTTCTTCCTGTCCATTTTTCTGTTGGTGTTTTATTTTGTCCTTCTATAGGTATGCGGTTCAGTATGTATGTGGCTGTTTTAACGGCTTCACCCGACAGTTCTGCTTCAACATTGGTTTCATACATCATTGCTCTTACTTTTACATTAAGGTGCCATTATATCTTTCAGATTTTCCGTTTTGCTGGGGGCTGTATGGGGATGTGTAATCCAATAATATACCATAGTCTTTCATTATTTTACTGATATCAGTAAAATAATGAAAGACTATGGTATATTAGAGAGATTATGGTATATTGGTAGAGTATATACTCTCCACCGCAGTCACATCTTATTTTCTTTACTTTTAGGTTTTGTTGTCTTTCTGCTTCCTTTATATAGTATTTTAGATTTTCAAATGCTTCACTTTTATTGGCAAGTAAGTTTGTTTTACTATAGTTGCTGTACTCATCTTTGCATGTAAGTATGTATCTTTTGTTGTCCAATGTTTTTGGTGTAATCGGGCCACATAAATCAGTGTGTATTATTTCTAAGGGTTCTGTTGCTTTGTACCTCTTTGTATTAAATGGGAGTCTTGTTTATTTTGATTGGATACATATCTCACAGTCTGGCATGTTATCAATATCTTTTTTATTTATTTCCATACCATCAACACACTCTAACATCTTTTTTATTTTATCTTTTCCAGGGTCACCTAGCTTGATGTGCCACTCTATGGCATTATTTTTATTGAATGTGATGTAGGAAGTCTCATCATCATTTTCTTGTTCTATTTTCATATGGACGGTGTACTCGTACAAACCATTTTCATTCTTTTTTCCTTTTATTATTTCTTGGTTATTTTCTTTATTATGACATTATTTTTAGTAAAAACAACTTCAGCATTTTTTTCTGTTAGTTCGTTAACTGATAATAGGTTTCTCTGCAGGTTCGGTACATACAATACATTGTCTATATAGTAGTCTTCTGTTTCTATTTTTCCTGCTTTTTCTGATATTAATTTTTCATTTATTTTGGCTGTATATATTTCTGTCTTGTTTATGTTGATCTCTTTTAAAATATTCTCATTATTGGTCATATGTGATGTACAAACCGAGTCGATTATAAATTCTGCTTCAGATTTTGTCACCTTTTCGGTCGTTAGAAAGGCTGTTTTCTTACTTGTTGGTTTTTTGAAGTAACACTCTTTCTCAGTATGATTATTTTTATTACATGTTTTACAGTGCTTTTTGAAATAGCAGTCATTGTCATTGTGGTTTATCTTTTTACATATTTTGCAGAATAACTGTTTTTGTGTGGTCATTTTACTGTGATAATTCTTTTTAGGGTAGCTTGTTCCTGCATGCTTGTTAAAATATGCTTCTTTGGTTTCAAATTGACCACTTATTCTTTTTTCTTCTAATAATAGTCATGCAGTGAGGTTAGTTAAATTTATTTCACTCAGTGGTGCTGAATCCCATGCTGTTACAAACGTTTTGTATGTATCAGGCAGAGTAGATAATATTTTAGACATAACCATGTTGTCATTTATTTTCTCACCTATACCTTTGAAACGGAAAGCCATATTTTCAATTGTACTTATGTGATATTTCATATCCTTAGTATTGTTGTATGAATACTGAAATAACTCCTGCATCAATTCACATTTTTGTTGGTCAGTACCCTTTTCAAAAATTTGACGTAATTTGTGAAAAATTTGTTGAGCATTTTCGCAGCTCATTAACAATGGTATGAATTTCTTATTTATGGTGCATAATATTATATTCTGGACCTGTGTAGCTTTCTTTTCCTCGCTTTTTTACTTTCGAGCGGAGCGAGAAAGGTATTGTATTCGTGAAAAAAAAAAAGTTTTTCTAATTTTCTCAAAAATGTGTTCTATATCACTAATACATCATAAAAAACAAGTCTCCCAAAAATGTCCACCCGTCGGTCGGTCGGTCGGTCGGTCGGTCTGTCCGTCACGCTTTGGCCTAGCGGCTAAACGAATAGTCCGATTGACACCATATTTGGAATTTAGGAGTTTTATGCAAATCCATCGAAAGGTTTTAAGTGGTTTCTGGCTGGCTCTCATTTTGAGGGTAGCTGTGATACAACGAAAATGATAAATTGTAATTTTCTCAAAAACGGCTCATAGAATCTTGATGAAACTTTGCATGACCAAGCATCTCCATGTAAGATATCTTGCGCCAGTATCAAATGATCTGTGTAATTTCATATAAGGGGTGTTCCTGTACCAACAAATCGTAAATATGTGATCTACCCAAAATTGGTTCCATTGAGTTTATTAAAATTTTCTATAATATTACTCCTGGATTGGTTGTCTACCTGACTGGATATTCTTTATGATTTTTTGAATAAAATTTAGTACACAGGGTGTACCAAAAACTGAAAGGGCTTGCTCAGTAGACCAAACTGAACAATTATCCATAAGGAACATGTGTAGGGAAATAAAAAAAATGTGTATGCAAGTATCCTACGGTAGTATCCATTGATCTGTGAAAATTCATATAAAGGTTGTTCCAGTACTACCAAAAGTTAAACATGTGATTTTCTCGAAATCGTTTGAAGTTTGTTTGTTTTAATGTTTGACAATTTGAATTCTGAATTGATCTGTACATTTCATTCGAACATTTTTTTTAAATCGTAAATAAAAGTTTGTATTTCCATACTATAGTATGGAAATACAAACTTAAATTTGTAATGCCATACACATATATGTGTATGGCATTACAAATTTAAGTTTGCGGTTGATAGTTTTTCCTTGAGTATTGCGAGAAAGTAAGTGCAGTGCTGCTGTACCATTTATTTATCGTTACCAAGTGGAATTGGTTCTTCTGGTCCGTGTTTTATTTCGTATAAACCTTGACTTTTCAACAAGATGTTGATTTGGAATTTTCACATCGGGAAGTTTTCTACATTTTCCAGCCGTGTTATTTCGGCATAATCCGAATGATGTCGGTCCATGTCTGGTCCCACGACCTTTTATTATTGGTTTTTGTTATTTTTATAGCGCTTGGGAGCTTTTTTATCAAAACAAATATTGTTACATGTTCACCATTTTTTATTTAGTTTTTTTTTAATACTTAGACAGCGTGGCATGCGCAATGGTAATAAGCCATACATCCTAACAGCCAACCTCGAATTGGCCAATTTGTCCCAATCGCCCTCCACACTACACAATCTGAATGTCAATCTAGTTAGATTGGCAATCAGATTGCCGTGTGTGGACGAGGTTTAAGATTGGTCACAGCAGGCTGCATTCCTTTTTGTTTTCGTGCATGATGGATTGTCATTTTTTGAGCGAGTAGAGCGGGGCTTCCCGGGGCACGGACAATGTTGCAAATGTTACAAAATACCACAAAAATGTTATGTGAATCTGACACTTGTTTACAAAATACTGAATCAATTTGTAGAACTTCCGTTTTACAGATTACGCACAAACAAACATATTAGTTAGGGTGCTGGCTGCAATTTGGGTATATGATTTGCTCATGATTCATACTAATAGGGATGATAGATTTGGTCCTTACATGTTTTTCCTGTGCGTCGCTGCTTTTTTGAGTTAAAGCAAAAAAAAATATAAGATACTAAATATTTTTTTTTTGTCTGCCTTTGTGGCTTCTGTTTAAAATACTTCTGAAGATGTAGAAAATCGAAGAGGCAGTCATGCAGGTCTCTGCATTAACACGGGACGAAGTAGTGAATTTTTGCATTTTGAAGCGCTGTAACTTTACGACGCAGGGCTATTATGGTGGCAGACCATTTTTCTGGGGTTTTATACATTGTATTTAATTAGATAGTCATAGTCTGCCAGGTATACGTTTCATTGTCAAATTTCAAAATAGTTAAAACTTAATCTTCAAAAACGCAGGGGTGTGGATGTCCGCCAATATTTTTTGTTAGAGGATGCTCCTTATCATCAGTCAAAGGGGCAGACATGAGCAAATCATATAGAAATTTGTCCTTCATCACCCTTACTATATCTTACTGTATACAGACTAGACGTTAACCAATCCTTCGTGGACTTGCACTAGGAAAATATTACAGGTCAATTCAGGAGGACATAACTTGTAGATATGCTTGTAGACCATGGTTTTTCAGATGGAGTTTTAGTAAGAAGGCCACAAGCATTTTGATCAGAAAGAGGTTGGGCCATGTTTGCACTCCAGCTCACCTGGCTCGGCTTGGAATAGTCACTAGTGCTGCCTGTGATTGTGGTTTTGAGCATGGTGATATAAATCATATGGGTGTAATATGCCCTATACACAAGAAGGGCTCCAGGAGAAGATGTGCGAACTATCGTGGTATTGCGCTGCTCCCCACAGCTTACAAGATTCTCTCCTATGTCTTACTAGGTCGATTAGAGCCTTACACCGAAAACATCCTAGGGGACTACCAGTGTGGCTTTCGTCGGAACCGAAGCACGGTAGATCAAATATTCCTCCTCAGACAGCTAATGGAGAAGAAGTGGGAATATGCGCAGACCATTCACGCTCTCTTCGTAGACTTCACGAAGGCATATGATAGTGTGGACAGGGATTCTTTGTATCTCATCTTAAGATATTTCAAAATACCTGAAAAATTGGTTCAGTTGGTTAAGGTAGCTACAAAAATCAGTAGAATGAGGGTAAGAGTGGGTAAAGATCTCTCAGAAGAATTTGAGGTAGTCACCGGCCTGAAACAAGGAGATGCATTGTCGCCGACTCTGTTTAACCTAGTACTCGAATACGTCATCAGGAAAGTATTATCACATGATGGGGGTGTTGAGCTAAACGGAAGGCACAAAGTGATTGGGTATGCTGATGACCTGGCTCTGCTTGGAAGCAACAAAGAAGACCTAAGGACCATGGCTGACACTCTGGAGAGAGAAGGGGTGAAGGTCGGTCTCAGAATTAGCCGCGAAAAGACCGAATATCTTCAAATGAAAAGATTTAAAAACACAAGGGCACGCTGTGAGGACCTAGTAGTCGGACAGACCACCTATCTGGGTGTGAACAGATTTAAATATCTAGGTTGCACGGTAACGGACACCAACCAAAGAGAAGATGAAATTGAGATTCGGGTCCAAAATGCACTAAGATGCTCGGCAGCTCTACATAATGTGTTAGTGTCCAAGCTTATACATAGAAAAACCAAGATCCGTGTCTATAAGACAGTAATAAGACCGATCTTAATGTATGGCTGTGAAGCCTGGACACTGACACAGAAAGAAGAGAATAAGCTCTTAGTGGCAGAACGGAAAATTTTGCGGAAAATTCTGGGACCGGTCAAGGAGGCGGATGGCAGATGGAGGCGAAGAAAAAATAGAGAGATCGTAGACCTAGTGCCCGAACCCAACATCATGGGCGAGACCAAGGCTGCAAGGCTTCGCTGGCTCGGCCACGTGGAGAGAATGGGAGAGGATCGGGCCGCCAGAAGAGCTAACGTGGGACGACCGACTGGAAAACGACCAGTCGGTCGTCCTAGGTACAGATGGGGTGACGAAGTGCGGAAAGACCTGGATGCCCTCCAGAGAGCCGATTGGCAAGAAGCGGCACAGAACAGGAAAGAATGGAGAACTCTCGTGTCGGAGGCCAAGATCCTCTTGGGGTCGCTGAGCCAGCGTAGTAAGTAAGTAAGTATATGTTCAGCGACCTCTTGCAAAATACATAGTTGCCTGCAGTGCCTCGATTTTCTTATCTAGGGTGCCTCGTCCGCATACTACTTGGCTCGGTGTTGGTGGATAGTGATTGTCGTTATTGATTCTCTTGGCTGAAAACGTGTTTTTGAAATATACAGCAAATACCTACCTACAGCTATGTATCGCGTTGACATTGAAACTGTTTTTAGAGATCATCAGCTTCCATCAGAATGGTTTGCAGCCAATAAAAGAAAACCGAGAGTATCCGTGAAAGCTAATAACGATCCACTTAATTCCATTGGCGCACACGTCTCAAGACATTTGGAAGATCTTGGATTTTCTTACGATTCGGTTGTTTATTATCTGTACAAATATCTTCAACAGGTAGAAAAAGTGAAATTGTCGAAAAAGTGGCAGTCCTATGGTGTTGTCATAGGAGAATATGGAGCAAAAGTTGGACCCTTGGATCTTCTAGAAGTTGAAGTGTCTCCATTTAAGGAAAGTCTGGTTGACGGAACTCGTCAAGTTCCTGTTGATGCTTTAGCCTATGGTCTTTTGGCAATACACAAAGTTATCAGAATTGATAATGCTGAACATCTTAACAAAATTTCAAGTGAAATAAATGCTGAAATGCTGACTAGGATGGGAGTCGATATAAAAATCGCCCTTAACCTTAAGGGCAGATTGTTGGCAGGTGGATGGCAATGCAAGGACTCCTTTAATAAACTTGTGGCTGCAGTTGATATGTTTTTTCACAAGTTTCCGAATCATGAGAAAGCTTTCCTACGAACTAGCACAATGGAATCTCGCTACCGGTGCTGCGCTGCATTGACTTCATATGAATTCACTAAGGGATATATAGGTGCAACAGGAACGCCAGATATGAGAGCATGGATCTGGAACCGCTGGGTGGCAAGAGATATAAAAAGAATATTTGAGGATAATGTGGTCGACGAGATATCAAAGATTGATTCCTACTTCCCGTACCAAGTTGACTTGGAACTTGTGAAAAAAACTGCATACTCCTCAGTAAAGAACCCATATCTCTTCCTCTTCCTGCATATGGTTGGGTCAATGTTGGGGTCCAAGAGGTCTATGATGGCAAAATATAAGACAGGCGTAGACGCAATCAGCTCGTTCAACATCAGTTGGAACGCACTTATGATGAGCTACGTGTACTCGGATCCACTAAAGGGACTAGGACCAATAAATCCCGAGGGAGACCACACAGGACTGAAGGCTACCAACGGTCTTGACCGTAGCAAGTGGTTTGCCTCTTGCGTGTTAAATGGTGTTCCTACCTTTCCACAGTAAATTCGGAACTTCGGAAAGCGTTGCATAAACCAGTTGCAGTATGTTAGGAAAGGAACCATATAGGAGAATATACGAAGAACTATTTGGAAACACTGAATGCCAATTATTTAAATAGATCCAAAATGATTTTTTTAAGTTTGACTCTTAATTACCTAAAGTTAAGTTTATTTTCACTTATAACTAAGTATTCAATTTTAATTTTTAATAAAAAAATAGGTTTCATTATTATGTTATGTACTCATTATAATGTAAGTTTTTAGTCGGAACAATTTGAGTTTAATTTTAATCGCCCTCATCATTTGAAATAATAGATTGTATCACGAGGTAGTAATAGTACATTAAGTTGCAAGTGTGCTATTGTGTTCAATACGTCCGAGGCCCGAGCCGCAGGCGAAGGCGTAATGGATCAGAGAGTGTAATGGTCAAAGCGCAAGCGCTTCTTACGTTTTTCAACTTGTTTTCAACACACTTGCGAATAAAAACAAGTAGAATTTGCTTACGTCTTTTCTCGAAGGAAAATTCGTAGACAAAAAGCTACCTATTTTTCCTTAGATTTCTACGCACACCTGATTCTCCAGACTTGTATTTCATGCCTTAGTATTTTCTAGGTCGATCCTTATGTTATTTCAAATTATCTTTTCCTAGTGCGTTAGCTTAATTTAGCTGAGGGTTTAGAAAAACCTAAATGCGGTGTTGCTCAAAGACCTCAACCAGTTGGTTAGAACATAATAGTAAATATCATCTCTCATATTCGGTAAGTAGGTCCTTATTACCCCCAAATGGGGCTTGTAGGTGACCAATTAGCGCTCTAGGGTAATAATGTAGCTAGAAAAGCCCTAGGGCGGTAAATAATTGTGTTTTGAAACAGTGAAGTGTTTTTTTTATTACTTACCGCCCTAGGGCTTTTCTAGCTACATTATTACCCTAGAGCGCTAATTGGTCACCTACAATTTGATGGTAATAAGGACCTACTTACCTCACAATCGAGATGTAAAGCAGAGTAGTTAGCTCGGGTATAAGCATCAATTCCACCCTCGAACTATAGCTCGGGCTGCAATTGATGCCTTACAGCCCTTGGCTACTAATCTACTATTAGTAAAAAACACGTTGGTTTGATTGGAACAGCCTCCACGGTATAGTGGTTCTATTAGAGCGTTTGGCCAAAGAATATATAATACTAGCTGTTGCCCGCGGCTTCGCTCGCGTGGATTTCGTATTTATGTTGTTACCGGTTTTCCGAATTTCGGGGTAATTTTAAACTAAGGACAAACAGGACTAACCCTGCGCAAATCAATGAGTATAATTCAAGATCCAGCTGAATTTTATATAATATACAGACGTTACTCATAAATTACTCAGAACAGAGGAACTTAGCAGCAGTATCCTAACAAATGTAAAGAGGGAGATGAGAGACACCTTTATGTAATATTTCAAAACAGAGCCAATTCGCAGAAGTAATTGAGAAAAACTAAAACCCTCTCCCTCTCTCTCCCTCTCCCTCTGTGTCTCCCCCTCCCCCTCCCTCTCCCCCACCCCCTCCTCCCTCTCCCCCTGCCCCTCCCTCTCCCCCTCCTTCTCCCTTTTCATCACCCCCTCCCCCTCCCTCACTCCCTCCCTCTCCCCCTCCTTCTCCCTCTCCCTCTACCTGTACCTGTACCCCTCTACCTCTCTACGCCTCTACCTCTCTACATCTCTACCTCTCTACCTCTCTACCTCTCTACCTCTCTACATCTCTACATCTCTACCTCTCTACCTCTCTACCTCTCTGCCACTCTACCTCTCTACCTCTACCTGTCCAGGTACCAGGACGATGGTATTTCACGTCCACCACGTTGGATTTCAAAGTTGTTGTAGCTTTCGTAATCAGCGACCCGATAAACCATACAAACGACACCCATATTGATTTTTAGACATTTCAAACCTATCGCACCCCAACTCCATCCCCAGGGGGATGATTGTATTTCACGTCCACCACGTTGGATTTCAAAATTGTTGTAGTTTTCGTAATCAGCGACCCGATAAACCATACAAACGACACCCATCTTGATTTTTAGACATTTCAAACCTATCGCACCCCAACTCCATCCCCAGGGGGATGATGGTATTTCACGTCCACCACGTTGGATTTCAAAATTGTTGTAGTTTTCATAATCAGCGACCCGATAAACCATACAAACGACACCCATATTGATTTTTAGACATTTCAAACCTATCGCACCCCAACTCCATCCCCAGGGGGATGATGGTATTTCACGTCCACCACGTTTGATTTCAAAATTTTTGTAGTTTTCGTAATCAGCGACCCGATAAACCACACAAACGATACCCATATTGGTTTTTAGACTTTTTCACCCTATTTCCCTTTTTTAGGGGTTGAATTTGGGGTGGAATTTCAATAACAGTGATGAACGTTGCATAGAATTTCATCATTAATGCCGAAATAATAAATTATGTGCATTTTACTTTAAGAATAAAGAATTTTCAACTTCATCCCCCTTTTCACCCTTAAGGTTGTCGAATTTTCAAAAACCCTGAGACACGTAATTATTAATTTTTAGTCGTCAGCGTAAATACAAATTTTGAAGGTCCTAACTTCAAAACTGACGGACTTTCATAGAAACTTTCATCCCCTATTTTACCCCCTTAGGGGTGGAATTTTGTAAAACCCTTTCTTAGTGCACCCCTGGGCCTCATACCTACATGCCAAATTTGGAATCTCTAGACCCAGTGGTTTGGGCTGTGCGTTGATATGTCAGTCAGTCAGTCAGTCACCATCTTCTTTTATATATATAGATTACGGTTTGGCTCTCCAGGTTCTGTCTCCTAACAAGTGTCCAGGTTCTGTCTCGGTGCTGACACTGTCAAACAAAAAATCACTAAGAAGCTACCCCAGTTTAGCTAGGACATACAGGGTGTAAGGGACGGTGTCACGGATTAACAAAAACTGAAAGGGCGTGCTCAGTCAACGAAACTGAACAACTTTCCCAAAGAAACATTCTTGGGAAAAAAATAAAAACTTTGACCTCTCCATACAAACTGTTCGACCAAAGTGAGCAATTTGTATGGGAAGGTTTATAATTTTTTTTACCCGACTGCCCCAAAACAGGAGGGTTATGTTTTTCGAGTGTATGTATGTATGTATATATGTATGTATGTCGATTTCTTTGTCGCACTCTGCAGCCAAAACAGCTTAGTAGATTTCAACATGTGAGGTGTCGTCAGGTTCGTATTCATTGTAGGAGTGTCATAGGGTATAAAAAAAAATAAAAACGTACTAAATAAAAAAGCTATTTCAAAAAACAAAATACCCGACTGAAAAAAGAATCTCAATCGGTTTCCGATTGAGATGAAATTTTGCATGCGTATGTGAATCGGATCACAATGCAATATTATTGTAACTAGGAGCTGATCTGACGATGGAGCCGGAATATATCCATAAAAAAGTGGAGATATTACCGTAATCTGTTGGTGGGTAGCGTCGCTTGCTCACCTGGTAATATTTTATTGATAAAACAACTCTGTGAGATTACCTTATAAAATATTTGGGTTTAGCTAGGCCTTTTGGAAAAAAAATCACTTAGTTTTAACATACAAAGCAATGACTAAATTTCACGTGCAAGATGCAGCATTCATTACTTTTGTAATACTGTAGTTTTTCTACTTCATACCAGAGGCGCTGTTTTTATTACCGCGTTTCAGAAACCTACAACGCCATCTGTTGGTGGGTAGCGTCACTTACTCATCTGGTAATATTTTATTGATAAACCAACTCTGTAGTAAGGGAGATGAAAAATATTTCGCTATATGATTTGCACGTATTTCATATCGCTAGAGATGATAGTTTAGATTATTACAAATTGATTTGGTTCAGTAAAGTTTTTCTGTCCGTCGCTGCGTTTTTGAGTTTCAGCTTTTCAAAAATGTAAAAAAAAGAAGGGTACTAAATCATTTGCTCATGTCTGCCAATGGAGCTGCTGGTCAGAAACATCCTAAAAATTAAAGAAATCGAAGAGGCAGACGTATAGGGCTCTGCATTATCACGGGAAGTACTAGTAAATATGTAAAAAAAAAGGCTCTACTAAACCATTTGCTCATCATTCTAGTTGCTTTTATTCGCTTCATTTGGTTTCACTGAAGACAACAAAAAATTGGCAGACGATTTACTCACTGATTTTAAGAAATATTAATTTTTATAAATTCGTACTAAATCAATCATATCCCCAATATAGGGTGCGTCCTAATTCACTTTCTTCTTTCAAGTAGACAAGGATTATAATGAACGCGGGTGGGGGCGCTGGCTTGTATAAGGAGAACACTCAAAAGTGACGTTTCACAAGGTGGCGGTGTTAGTTCCATTTTTTGCCACGTTCATAATAAGCCTTGTCGCACTTGTACCATAGATTTAATACTTCGCGCGCGGCGCTTTTAACCAGATTGCGCTCTTCCAAAAATTAAGCGAGCAGAGACGTAAGAAGAGATGAAGCTGTCCCTTTCTAATAGATTTTGCATGACATTTTGTTTATGTTACCATGACAACATCAACAAAATGTCATGCAAAATCTTTGTTAAAAATCATTTTACCAAAGAGTTTTTAATCCAGATAAATCAAAAGAAAATGATTTTCTGCATTTATAAATATTTAATGAAAACTAAGAGAGAAGTTTATACTTTGCACGTTGAAAATTATTTAAATGAATATTTAAAAATACGTATAAATAAAAATTTGTGGATATAAAACTTAACTTTTTGCACGGATTTTGAGCAAACTTCATTAGTATGGCAACAATTAGAAAGGGACAAAGTACATCGACTATGATGTCTTGCTCTGCTCGTTTTGCCTCTGTACAAATTGTTAGGAGTCCTCAATCATGGTAAATGTAAGATCATTGACTTGTACATAGATAATTTCGTTTCACTCAGAAAAAAATAAACACCGGAAAGAAATTATTCATTGATTTAAAAACCGGTAATAAATTGCGTAGAAATGGAACGCTAATTAAAAAGTTGATATCTCAATGGGTCCCCGCACACGTTAAATACGCGATCCTGCGGCGTCCGTCTCCCCAGCAACCCGTGCGAGATATGGCCAAGTGGCATACACCAAAATTTAGTGGAAATTGGTTCATTCCATCAGTAAAGTGTCAGATTCAGTGCATCAAAACTGATGACACTACGAGGTGAAAACTTTGGGTGGCTGTAGAGACGTCTCGTCAGCCAGCCCATTCTATACAGGGAAAACTACGACAATTACATAAAAGCAAAATAGTTCCACATTTACTGCATGTCTAGTGCAATTGATTGTAAAAAAGCCGAATCGAAAATATCCATATGATAGGAGCACTTCATCAATAATTATGGGTGGCTGGAGAGACGTTTTCCCAGCCAGCCCATGTGATATCTCGGAACATATAGTAGGTAGGAAGATGAAACAAAGCTTAATATTTACTACCTACTCGGAACAGTAGGTAGCAAATATTTCAAAATCCTAGCTCCACTAACTTTTGAGATATTTGTATTTTTTCATGGGCTTGCTGGGGAGACGTCTCGCCAGCAAGCCCATGCTGTAACTCAAAAAGTACTGCACGTAGAATGCTGAGCGATATACCAATAGAGAGTGCATATTTGATGCAATAAGCACCAAGAAAAGTGAGTCCCTAGGTCTTACGGTTTCGGTGCTAGAAACAAATATCATTTTCCCGCCGAAAATTTTGAATGCATGATGTGAAGTGCGACGTTGCCGTTCTGTGCAACTCTACATGTTGCTGTTAGAGCATTCAAAAATCAATCTTGTATCCTTATAGTTAAAAGGTACTGTAGACGCACGTGTAGATTATTTGTAATTTGAGAATAGTTCGGGAGACGGTGTACTTAGTAAAAGACTGATTGGTTATCAAGAAGTTTTTATTTATTTGTGGACGACATGTTAAGAACGAAAGAGATAATATGTATTTTAGCTCACGTGAAGACTAACTGGTGCCACAATCTCTTTTTAGCAACCGTGACAACTGTATTCTAGGAGGAGATGTAGGTTTAATGGTCTCAGTAACAAACTAAAATTTTTAAAGTATTCTTAAATTGTCCTGTTATTAATAAGTTAAGAAAACTGATTTATTAAATAAATACGTGAGCCAAAATACATATTATGTCTTTTGTTCTTCACATGTTGTCCACAAATAAATAAAAACTTCTTGTTAACCAATCAGCCTTTTAAGTACACCGTCTCCCGAACTATTCTCAAATTACAAATAATCTACACGTGCGTCTACAGTACCTTTTAACTATAAGGATACAAGATTGATTTTTGAATGCTCTAACAGCAACATGTAGAGTTGCACAGAACGGCAACGTCGCACTTCACATCATGCATTCAAAATTTTCGGCGGGAAAATGATATTTGTTTCTAGCACCGAAACCGTAAGACCTAGGGACTCACTTTTCTTGGTGCTTATTGCATCAAATATGCACTCTCTATTGGTATATCGCTCAGCATTCTACGTGCAGTACTTTTTGAGTTACAGCATGGGCTTGCTGGCGAGACGTCTCCCCAGCAAGCCCATGAAAAAATACAAATATCTCAAAAGTTAGTGGAGCTAGGATTTTGAAATATTTGCTACCTACTGTTCCGAGTAGGTAGTAAATATTAAGCTTTGTTTTATCTTCCTACCTACTATATGTTCCGAGATATCACATGGGCTGGCTGGGAAAACGTCTCTCCAGCCACCCATAATTATTGATGAAGTGCTCCTACCACATGGACATTTTCGATTCGGCTTTTTTACAATCAATTGCACTAGACATGCAGTAAATGTGGAACTATTTTGCTTTTATGTAATCTTCGTAGTTTTCCCTGTATAGAATGGGCTGGCTGACGAGACGTCTCTACAGCCACCCAAAGTTTTCAGCTCGTAGTGTCGTCAGTTTTGATGCACTGAATCTGACACTTTACTGATGGAATGAACCAATTTCCACTAAATTTTGGTGTATGCCACTTGGCTATATCTCGCACGGGCTTGCTGGGAAGACGGACACGATCCTGCGATCCGCTGAGATGCAGCTAAAAGAAACAAAGAGAAAGCTATAGGACCATAGACTAGGTGTATCTATGGTGTGTCTATGGTCTTATAGCTTTCTCTTTCTTTCTTATAGCTGCATCTCTACCGGATCGCATGTGCGGGCACCCAATGTGTGAAGGAAACGTCGGGTGCCCGCACACGTTAAACGCCCCATACAAAGCCCTGCCTGCAGGGCCCTGCTTGCAGTGCGCACTGCCAATCGTACCGTGTGTGGTGTTGCAGGGCCGATGTAACGGCTATTTTGTCGGCCCTGCATGCCCACACAAAGTACGATTGGCAGTGGCACTGCAAGCAGGGCCCTGCAGGCAGGGCTTTGTATGGGGCCCTTTATAAATCCGCGATCCTGCGATCTGGTAGAGATGCAGCTATAAGAAAGAAAGAGAAATAATAATGATCGCGGAGTCTGATCGCGAAACTGTTTGATGTGTGCGTGTGTGCATGTGCGTGCCAATATCGTTCTTATCACAGATTAAATATACTTTCGAGTGGTAGAAATGTTCAAGGGTAGAAATCCAACACGGGCTCCACACGACGAGCCGCAAACGGCGTTCACACGTTGGCCGTGCCTTTATTTCAAATAAGTGCGTAGGAGCAGAGGGACGTTTTATTTTATTCTAAATAAGTAAAAATAATATATATTTTTTTTTTCAAATATGGTGCAGCTGGAAACAAAACTTAAAAGCACTGTATAAGTATATTTCAGCGGCAGCGATAGTCTCCGCGTATACGTCCATCTTGCTTGCTTGTCAGACCTACACGGAATGAGCCGCACCAACGTGTGAAAGCTGTCAACAAGCTTGCCGAGCCGGCGCGGCCAACGGTTGGGCCAACGTCTACTGGGTGCTCAAAACGAGTGGGTCAGACCCATTGACGTAAGAAAAACGCTGCGCTTCTAACGCCCCCTGGCGTAGTTTGCAAAATCTTTGGTCAGACAGAATTCACAGGTATAAATATTCAAAAATAGCGATATCACTGATTCGTATACGAATCTTGCCAATACGAACGCTTCAAAAATGCGTCTCCTGAGACTGCAACTGCTATGTCTTTGATTGATGTCATCCATTCAAATCTTGACAGAACTTTGAACAAATTAACATGAAAAAATTATGTATTTTGATACATAATTTAGTAAGATGCTGGCTGCTATTTTGATACCAGCCAGCATCTTACTAAAAAGGTTGCTTTGAAAGTAGTCGATGCTTTAAAAAAAAACCGGCCAAGTGCGAGTCGGACTCGCGCACAGAGGGTTCCGTACCACCACATAATCATAATTGTAATTAGCAAGGTATCTATTCCGAGCGAAGCAAGGAGGTCCGAAATCTTTGAGAGAAACTGAGAAAATAGTTTATTCAGAATCGAGAGTGGAATCAATTTCACGGGTTTTTGATGGGGGTGATTTTTTTGAATTTTTATTACTTAAATTTTTGCCGCTTCTATTCTAATCATTTCTGTGGATAAGCGAGCTGCCGACCGGTGCCGCGCGGACCATGAGCGGTGAGTATGGGAGGGAAGCGTGCGCGGAGTGCGCGGACTAGAACAACGATAAAACTAGAACTATGATGAAACTTTAAAATAACAATATCTAGAAAAAAAAAATTAAGATTTTTTTTACGGGAATGAATTTATTTTAATAAAAATCAGTTGGGGTGTATGAGGGTTTCGCTTATTCCATTAACACGTTGTTTAGGGTGACTTTTAATTAGTTCTTGATAGCAAAAGATATGCATGTACTCATGATACTGAAAAACTATTCCTAAGGAAAATTGGTCGAAATACGAAATACCCAATTTGACCTCCATCACCATCCGCTGATGCAGTTTCCTTGGGAGATCAAAACTTGATTTTCGTATTTCGACCTATGTTCCTTGGGGAAAGTTATTCAGTATCAATTCATACCTTTTTCTATCAAGAACTAATTAAACATACAAAAAAAGTCACATTTACTTATATTTTAGTACTGGTCCATCGGCACGTTACACTGTCCCCAATTCGTTGGTCCACAATCTGACATTGTGGACCAACAAATGTCAGTCACAAATTGTCAACTTTATCTGAGCGGACGAGCAAGGAGATCTTTGTTCTGAGGAGCGGACCACGCGAAACGCGCGACTACATACAAAAATGCCAGCCTGTTGCATAAAAGGGTGCACTAACGATGATAGAAGAAGTAAACAAGCAAAAGATTAAAGATGTAAAAAGTAAATAAGTAAAAATGGATCAATTAATTCGTGTAAGACGCGACTTTTCAATAAACAGATGTAAGTTTTCCAAATAAAAAACAACAAACTTACTAATACAAAAATGAAACGATGATTCATTTTCTTAGTTAAAAAATTACTTACTTTTATTGTTTTTAGGGTTCCGTACCTCAAAAGAAAAAAACGGAACCCTTATAGGATCACTTTGTTGTCCGTCTGTCTGTCTGTCTGTCTGTCTGTCTGTCAAGACCCTTTATCTCACAAACGGGTAAAGGTATCAGGTTGAAATTAATACCATATATTAGGATCCATGGACCACACAAGGTCTGAAAATTTCAATTTTTTACAACGACGCAATAAAAAGATATGGCATTTTATGTTCTCATCTCCATACATTTATTCAAAAATGCAAAACCTACAGGGTAGTTCCCGTTGACCTAAAATTATGAAATTTGGCAAGAAGCTAGGTCTTACAGTACAAATAATGAGAAAAGTCTGAAATCATTAAATATTACAACTTTTCTCACAACTAATGGTAACCAATTGTGGTGAGCTCCCGTTTCAAGAACATTCATATAAGAGAGGGGTCAAGTTGGATGGTCACTGAGTTTTTAAAGTCAAAGAGCAGAAGCTTTTAGTATATAATAATTATGGTAGGTAGTACTGGGTAGTATGGGTCATACTGTGCCTGGACGGTGGTGGTATTGCTTATTAAATTTTTAAAAATTTTTGCTTTTTTACTTTTGAAATAATTTTGATATTTTTAGACGCTTACCTTACAGGTTTCGCCGTCAATATTTAAATAAAATAAAGATAAGAAAATAGTTAATGTTTTTTTTACTTTTATAATATAATTATACTTACTAAACAAAGTTTATTTAATACGTGACAAAGTGTGGAACCATAATCTGATATCAGCGCCATCTTTAGGTACACGGTACAGACTTTTTAACCTAACTTCCTCTGTGTTGAGACTTCGGGGTTTACGTTGAAGTAGTAAAACACCTTTTTGTTAATTTGCTGGTTTTTGTATTAAATTAGAACCGATATTACAAACGTGTCGCGTTCTCAACGGTGGACAGGTAACAAGCACGCGATTGAATTATATCTACTTATAGCTATAGTCTATACTAAACGAACGGCGGGAAATCCGAATGGGTTGGGCGTGTGCGCCTCAACATCCCCCCGGGCGTTGAAAGCTCCAGCTTTCAACAATCATCAACTGGCAATGGGCAGATCTTGCTGAACGCTCGGCGAATGATACCAGTGGACGTCTTAATGTCTGCGACTCGGTTAATCCCATCGTTACCAGGAATTACTCCAACAATACGGCCAAGTCTCCATTTCAGTGGCGGCATATTATCCTCCTTAACTACTACCATAGTATTCACAGCGAGAGGGTTGTTAGAAACACGCCACTTAGTGCGTTGCTGCAACTCTGAAACGTACTCTTTAGTCCATCTTGACCAGAAATTCTGTCTAAATTGTTCGATGCGTTGGTACCGAGTCAGGAGTTTCGTGTTTGCATCATTGTAAACAGGTGAAGGGAAGGTCGTCAACGGTCTCCCAATCAAAAAATGTCCAGGCGTCAGAGGTTGAAGATCATCAGGATGCGACGACAGCGGCGTCAAAGGGCGTGAATTTAAAACGGCCTCAATTTGTACAAGTACAGTCACCAGATCCTCATAAGTTAAATGACAATTGCCCAGCACTCTAACTAAATGATGCTTCGTAGATTTGACCCCCGCTTCCCAAAGACCGCCAAAATGGGGGGCATAAGGGGGGGCAAAGTGAAAATTAATGCCTTCATTTGAAACGTTCTCAGATAATGAGTTACCTTGAGACTTTAGGAATTTACCAAGCTCATTACAGGCTCCTACGAATGAAGTGCCATTATCAGAGAAAATGTTCGTTGGTTTGCCTCGCCTACTGATAAAACGGCGTAAAGCTGACATAAAACAGTTGCTTGTCAGGTCACCCACCAATTCTAAATGGATGGCTTTAGTAGTGCAACAAACAAAGAGTGCAATATAAACCTTTACAAGCCTAGATCCACGACCTTGCCTACTCAAAGACATCAATGGGCCAGCATAGTCAATGCCAGTATTTTCAAATGGGTAACCACCAGGTTGCACGCGGTTCTGAGGTAAATTTCCCATCAAGGGTGCGACAGTTTGACCCTTGATTCTGCTACATTTAACGCAACTACGATAGCATGAACGGGCTAAATTTCTACCACCTATAGGCCAAAAAGCCTCTCTAATGGACGCGAGCAATAATTGGGGTCCCGCATGAAGCAGTTTTAAGTGTTGTTTTTTGAATAACAACTTTGTAATAATGTGCTTACTATCGACCAGAATGGGATGTTTTTTATCAAAGTAAAAATTTGAATTATTCAAGCGACCTCCCACTCTCATAATTCCATTGCTGTCAAGAAAAGGATTGAACATTAACAACCGATTTTTATTTGACAAACTACCTTTGTTGAGCAAAGTTTTGTATTTGGGGAAAGATTCGTTCTGTGCTTGTTTGATAATAACATCAGCAGCCTGCTCTAGTTCACGCGCATTTAAACAAGACGAATTTTTCGTGCGTGATCTGCAATTGTAAATGAATCGTAGCACGTAAGCTACAGCACGGGTCAGTCTACTTAAATTTGAAAAACGGCTAAAATCAACTAATTTGTTACTGCTGGCGTCAGCAGTCAGTAACGTTACTTCAGCGCGAAGTTCAGGTAAATCGTTTGAACCACCTACATTAGGAGGATAGCATGACTCTTCGCCTTTCAAAAAATCAGGCCCTTCCCACCATTGCTTGAGAGATTGCATCAGGGAAATATCAACACCGCGAGAAATGTAATCAGCAGGGTTCTGGTCAGTAGGTACATGACGCCAGTTCCATTTACCGGTACTTTCAAGAATCTCAGAAACGCGGTTTCTAACGAAAGGTTGCAGTTTAGTTGGATGCATCTTTAACCATCCCAAAACAATGGTGGAATCGGTCCAAAATATACAACGCCCTATTTTTAATCTTAACGCGGTTGTAATCTTTTCATACAGTCGTGCGCTCGTCAACGCGCCACACAACTCAAGCCGCGGAATAGTCGTTGCAGTAATTCGCGCTACGCGACTTTTAGCGATCAGTAATCGTACTGTGACTTGTCCAAACTCATCGACGCTTTTGACGTACGCACAAGCACCGTACGCTTTTTGTGATGCATCTGAGAAAATATGAATTTCAACAGATTGAACGAAATCACGAACTACTCGCCGCGGAATTCGGATGATATTTAACAATGACAGAGACTGAAGAATAGTCGTCAATTCTTGGCTAATATCAAGTGGAACGCGCTCATCCCATGATAGTTTGAGCAGCCACAGCTTCTGCAACATCATTTTGAAAACTATCACACAAGGTGAAAGCAAGCCCAGAGGATCAAAGATCCTGGAAATAACTGATAAAATTGTTCTTTTTGTGAACTCTTGAGGAATATCAATATTATTAGAGAAGTGCAAGTCATCACTTTGTGGCTGCCAACCAAGGCCCAAAGTTTTACATGGCTCGTTGGAACCAATATTTAAATCAAGAGATGAGTGCTCCTTGTGATTAGGCAGCAATGACTGCTCATTAGATTTCCATTTCCTGAGGGGCATGCACGCTGAAGCTAGAACTTCAGTTACATCTTTACGCAATTTATGAGCTTCCTCAATGGAATCCACGCCAGTCAAAAGGTCATCGACATAAAAATCGTTAATGATCACTTCAGCGACTTTTTTGTCCTCGCAGTCCAGACCCAATTGTTTCAGACAACGGATAGCAAGAAATGGTGCACTTGCTGTTCCGTAAGTGACGGTGTTTAATTGATAAACCTTCAAAGGAGCCGACACGTCGTCACGCCATAAAATCTGTTGCAGATGACGATCATCAGGGTGCACTGAAACCTGACGGTACATTTTCTCAACGTCAGCCGCTAGAATATACTTATGTTGTCTGAACCTTATAAGGATGCTAAGCAGGTCACTCTGAATGATTGGCCCTACCATTTGGATATTGTTTAGTGACAGCCCTGATGTTGTAGGAGAACTGCCATTAAATACAATTCTTAATTTTGGGGTGGTACTGCTTTTTTTTAAAATACCATGATATGGGATAAAATGGGCAGACTCTAGTGACGACTTGCACTCAGTCATGTGACTTAATGACTCATATTCTGTCATAAATTCGCGATAGCGACGCCTTAAATCAGAATTATTTTGAAGTCTACGTTCCATAGACAAAAAGCATTTCTTTGCTGTCTCAAAGGAATCTCCTAGTACATGAGCAGGTTCCTTTAACGGAATCCTAACGCAAAAACGACCATCTTCTAATCGACTTACATTTTTGACAAAATGCTCTTCACACCTTTTTTCCTCTTGAGAGTAACATGATGACTTAATATCGATCTCTTCGAGCTCCCAGAATCGTGTTAATCGATTCTGAATGTCATCGTTTGAATTTACTTGCACAAAATTGCATTTTATAGGATGAGAATCATAATATGAGCGATTACTTATAGAACCCGAGACCAACCATCCTAATTTAGTCTCATATAAAACTAAGTTCCCTGAACCTAAGCGAATCTTTTGCGTCCCCAGTAAATCCCAAAATAAATCGGCTCCAATGATCATGTCAATATCTGACGGAGTATTAAATTGAGGATCGCTCAAAGATATACCACTTGGAATATCAAATTCTGACATATCTATATGACGAGAAGGAATTTGATCAGTGATTGTGGGAAGAATAAAACAATTAATATTAGTTTTATAATTTTTGTTCATTGAAAACAATACAGTTTTACACATTTTACCGACGTGAGATAATGAATTATTTACACCGATGACTGACTTGTTTACCTGCCTCTCAGGTAAATTTAATTTCTTAAACAAGTCCTCGGTAATAATGCAAGAAGTGCTGCCGCTATCGAGCACCGCGCGAGCGACGTAATCACGTCCGTCAGCACCTTGTAGCTTAACGAGCGCAGTGGACAACAGCACCTCGCGGCCACCCGCGCTGCCGCCGGCTCCTTCTCCCGCGCCTTCCGTGCACACGCTCGCTGACAGGGTCACGTGCAGGTTGTCGTGACCCGGCGGCGGCGGCAGCGGGGGCGCCTGGGTCGTTGTCCCTAAGGAGGTGTTACTTGATGAAGGATTAGCTTGGATAGCCAGAGGAGGGCGGTTCTTCTCACTCGGAACATGAACTAAAGAATTGTGTCTTTTTTTACAATGTGTACAACCACTCTTTTTACACTGATTGGCATAATGGCCTTTCTTAAAACAGTTAAAACATACCTTTAGTTCTGGCAACATTTTCAGTCGCTCTTCATTTGTAAGACTCAAAAAATGAGTGCAGTTACGAAGGTTATGTTCATCATTGCACTTAGGACATAAAACTTTCTTTAGCTGACTAGAATGGCCAGCTGACTGCGTGTTAGCAACTGTAAACATACTTTTAATATTATTATTATTATGTTTGTGCGAATGAACCGAGGTACTATGCGTTAATTCTAACGTTTCTAAAAGGTCTGCTCGGCTGCGCAAGAAAGAAACAAGAGTGTCCAAAGTAATAGGCTTAGCTTTATCCATCTGAGACTTGAGCTCCTCCCACTCACGATACGATTTAGTATCCAACTTACTACTGACTAAGTAAATTAGGAGCGTGTCCCAGTGGTCAGTGGGCTCCTTTAGAGTTTCCAGCGCGCGCAGATTTTTGTTTAAGTCGTCCAGTAAACGACGTATAGAGACCGACGTTTCCCTAGTAATCGCAGTCATATTAAAAATAGCAGAAACATGATTCTGTACTAAAAGTCGCGTATTTTCATACCTATCACACAGAAGGCTCCATGCAACCTGGTAGTTAGCAGCCGAAAATTCGATTGATTTGATAACTAACTTGTCACTTCCCTCTAAAGATGTCCGTAAATAATGAAATTTATTTATCTCTGATATTCTGCTTTCATTTTGAATAAGAGACAGAAACGTGTCGTGAAACTCTAACCAGTTTTCATAAGATCCACTAAATTTAGGCAGCGCTATGGTGGGCAACTTGACAAGATTGTGCAACGGTTCCTCATGACCAGATGATGAATTTCTGTCAGATTCCGATGGCGGAGGCTTAGAATAAAATTCGATTATTTCTTGTGCTTTCCCTATCAACTCATAATAAATAGATTCAAAGTCTTGTCGTTCTTTTAGTTGAGCATCAAGATTATCAGTCGCAAATTCTAATTTTGATTGAATTTCATCATAAAGATCGTATACTTTTATCATTTGGTTAACTTGTAATTGTAAACTCATTACCTGAG
Source organism: Athrips mouffetella (assembly GCA_947532105.1). Lineage (NCBI taxonomy): Eukaryota > Metazoa > Arthropoda > Insecta > Lepidoptera > Gelechiidae > Athrips > Athrips mouffetella. Next base: position 28,686,774 of record OX383967.1, read on the forward strand.
CACGATCCAGTGGCTTATTCAAACCTGCTATGTATTTCTGGAAAACTGTCAAACGCCCTTTAATATTTCCACGTTTTTTCACGTTATCTTTAAATTCCTGATTTTTATTTTCATCATCGTTTGGCATTTTGGGAAGCGGTTATCAAACCTGGAATTCACAAACAAAATACCTATTTAACAATGTACAGTACACGCACGTCTAACAATAAATACACTATTTGCACTAGTATACACTTAAATCTTATAAATTCCTACTATTTATTCTATTCCAATCACAAATTGCACATATACATACAATAATAAAGGTAAGACAAAAATAAGGTTCGTACCGGCTTAAAGAACACTAAAAACGTCTACAATATCTTATGTACCGGTAACTAGGTACTTTAACTACACTGTTTGCCCTTAACACTGACTAATTTTAACAAATTGACACTAGAAAATGTTAAAAACATGAATATTTTGCTTATCTGACCTAATTACGCAGTTAACTAACCGGCTGGCGACCGGTGCATACAAAAGACATGAACGCGTCTGCGGACAATGGAATGCAGTGGCCGGGTACGATTACGTAATAACTTGACTAAGTACTTATAGGATTGGAATAGTGCACTTGAAATAAATTAACACTTTAATATGTTATAGAACGTAGGAAATTATATTAATGTAGGAAAAAACTAGTACATACCTAGATGTAACGTATGTTACCTGATCCAAATTACTTAAGGAGAAAAGAATGCTGGGCTAGAAAATAATACAAAAGCAGTCTAATGTAGAAATATTCACGCCCTGAAGTACTTTTTCTTGACCTCCGTGATGATATTTCCGATCTCTACGATGATCAGAGCCTTTGTTCCCAACGACCTTCTCTGTCCTTCAAGTATGTCCGATGAAATATCCAATGATCGCAAATAATCGATTCTTCTTATTTATTATTCGGATCGTAGGACCATGATGAGACTTCGGGGTTTACGTTGAAGTAGTAAAACACCTTTTTGTTAATTTGCTGGTTTTTGTATTAAATTAGAACCGATATTACAAACGTGTCGCGTTCTCAACGGTGGACAGGTAACAAGCACGCGATTGAATTATATCTACTTATAGCTATAGTCTATACTAAACGAACGGCGGGAAATCCGAATGGGTTGGGCGTGTGCGCCTCAACACTCTGAGACATCCAAAGCTCAAGATAATACCAATTATGGCCGCTAGGATTGCCACTAGGAGGACACAGGTAAAAAATAATTAGAACCGTTTGATTGTATGCTATAGGTACTCAAAAAAAATTTCCTGCTTATAATAAATAAATTATATCACGGATTGCTTTGAAAATTAGAAATATGCAACATAAGCGTAAATTGGGTTAGGATGGAGGTAGGATACGCCATCTATACCGTTTAATATAGCTGGTAGGTAGGTATACTGCGTGCAAAATAACTTTGTCTGTGACCGTTAATGCGCAGAAGTCAAAAAATTAGTCGCGGCGGTGAGCACGGCTCCCCCCAGGGGGCGAGCGAATCGCTCATTGGCTCTCCGCCTGTCACCCATGCGCGGAAAATAAAGACTTGTTCTGAACGCGCTGTACCTATTCCAACCTATAGCGTGAGCTGAGGTTGGTCTTAGGTACACTTAACAGCACATCAGGAGAAACACTTTTGCACCTTATGGCATGGTAATAGAGTTGAAAAAGTTTCTACCGACGTGCGGTTGACCGTACGTACACACGGCCGCACATCGGTAGAAACACTTTTGGACCTTATGGCGTGGTAATAGAGTTGAAAAAGTTTCTACCGACAAGCGGTTGACCGTACGTTGACCGACCGTACGTAGCCATGATCACACCTAGCTGTATTCAAAGACTAATTCAGCGTACATTGCTCGTTGAAGTAAGGATATTGCAATTAACATAACCAAGCCTCCCAGCAATGTATGCCGAATTAAGTCTTGGAATTTAGGTAGGTGTGATCGTGGCTTAAACTGTCAAGCTTGATGTGCTAAGCAGGTAATTTAGTTTTATACTATGGTTTTATTGTACACCTTTTGAGATGTACCTACGTCAGCAATCAACTGTAACAAACAAAACGTAAGATGAACATGTTATCTTCAATTATAGGTATAGGTTTTATCAATGAAAAACCTACAGGGTACTTCCCGGTGACCTAAAAATATGAAATTTGGCAAGAAGCTAGGTCTCACGGTACAAATAATGGGAAAAGTCTGAAATCATTAAATATTACAACTTTTCTCACAACTAATGGTAACCAATTGTGATGAGCTCCCGTTTCAAGAACATTCATATAAGAGAGGGGTCAAGTTGGATGGTTGCTGAGGCGATTTTTGTTTTAGTTCTATTTAAAAACGGGAACACTTACAAACTTGAAAATTGGTATGTTTATAGGGCATAGGCTATAAAATAATAACAAATAATAAAATTTGGTCAAGCGCGTGTCGGACTCAAAAAATCTAGCACACTAACTTACTGAAATTTCAACTAATACAATTATGTTTATGTGGTGGTACGGAACCCTCAGTGCGCGAGTCCGACTCGCACTTGGCCGGTTTTTTACTATTATCAAATGAATAACACTGGAAAACCAGGCCTAAGTCACGTATAAACAGTAAAGACTTTGTTTTGTTTTTCCCGCCATATTATTTCCATTCCGTGTATTTAGCACCGACCTCAGAACAAAGACCTCCTTGAAGTACTACACTACGTAGTTCACGCGATCTTTCACAGATGGCGCTTTTTTTTCTTGTATGGGGAAATTTTGAACCGCTTGTTCCCAAGACCCTATCTTGACTATATAAATCTATGAAGTCACCCTATATATAAGACTATGAATGAAATGGTCTGCCTTTGGTAAATCAGAGGTCTAGAGGTCTGCCTCTTCGATTTTTATGGTTTTGAGGATGAATGTAACCATCAGTGCAAGCGGCAGACATGAGCAAATGATTTAGCACGTGTTTTTTTTTTACATTTTTAAAACCCTGTTAATTGATAACGCAGCGCTACCAAGGTGGCAGACTATTTTTCTGTGGTTCTACTCATCGTCTTTAATCGAACGATCCACGTCTGCCACATGTGCAAATTATATAGAAATGCTGGAGGCCATCACCCTACCGAGGTTTCTTTATAAAATATTTGGGTTTAGCTAGGCCTTTTGGAAATAATTTTCTTAGTTTTAACATATAAAGTAATGACTAAATTTCCCGTGCAAGATGCAGCACTATGGGGCTACCTCTTGTCCACTAGCGCCCCCATCAGTTAAAAAAATATTACTTAGGTTTTGTATTATACTGTAGCTTTTTGATGTCGACTACCCAAGGAGGTTTTAGCCCACGCTTCGCCAAAGCGAACCACCAGCGACTAAAACTTTAGGCAAACTTTTTAGTATAACTTGACGTAGCAAATCTGAAAACTAAAAAGTTTAAAATAAAAAATTATTAAATAACAAAAAACCCAACTGCTTAGCACAAGAGAGGAAAACAAGCTTAAATCTATTGGATTTGGTAACTTGAATTGTATAAGATACTGCAGGCGGGGACGAATAAAATTGAGTCGTATACATCCACAAAACGTTTTTTCGTACCCGCCTTCAGTATCTTATACAATTCAAGTTACCAAATCCAATAGATTTAAGCTTGTTTTCCTCTCTTGTGCTAAGCAGTTGGGTTTTTTTTTATTTAATAATTTTTTTCATTTTCCAGAAATGTTTCTTTGGGAAAGTGGTTCAGTTTCTTTGACTGAAGAATCCTTTTTAGTTTTCGGTTCACCGTCCCTTTCACCCTGTATTGCAGGTTGAATCACCCGATTGTCCGAAACTATGCGACAAATGGCACGTTAAGGCGAAAGTAGTCGTTATATGGGTCATGTTAGAGACCTTTGGCTGTTTAATAAGGGTCGGCGTCCATTTGACCGCCTCAGTACCCGACTAGCACCAGACAAGCACCTAGTTTATACTAATAAGATTTTAACTTCTAAATTTAAATTGTATGTTTCACAGGCAAATTGTATAATTCGTCGTTTTACATTATTCCTTGGCATTCAACAAAATGCCGAGAAATTCTTAATTCGTCATTTTACATGTACGTATATAATGCCGCCGCATTTCACGAAACGGCGCGTAATTCGTTTCTGGCACTCGCCGGCCTCTGCACCGGCACGCTCGATTCGCTCGCTCGGCTCGTGCGTTGTGATCGTAAGATAACCTAACCCAACCTAACCGATCCTTGCTCGGGATCGGTTAGGTTGGGTTTACCATGGCTAACGAACCAAAAATAAACCAGTGATCTAAACCCGTTTATAAACTGCCGACGTCGTTTCACAATTTGCCCACCGTTTACAGTTTGCCCATCGTTTGTAAACGGCGAATTATACGATTTGCCTGCTGTACTGTATGTCAGATAACTTAAAGTCCGTTTTCAATAAAGTGTTTAGTAGTGAAGCGTGACGGTGCTGGTCTGGTGCCGAGGTGGTTAGTGGACGCTGACTCTTATTCTGACGAGTTTTTGAGAGATTTGTTATAATTTGAACCTTACCTAATGATTCTACCGAGTCAGTTCCACTCGGCTCTGTGGTTCCACCTAGGACTCATTGCTTTTTGCAAAACAAGGTTTCAGCAGAACCACCGTTAATAGAACTGGAATTCATTTCCTGGAACGTTCGTTAGAGAGTATCTTTCTATTTAGTTTTGATAGACTGCTGGTAGTTATGGATATAATTAAAGAAAAAGTTTTTTTCCCAGTTCTTTAAATATCATGTTTAAATAGTAAAGCTGCCGTTACTCAGATCATAATCCAAGGTTTAAATATATACTTTTCTACCGGTTGGCAGGTTGGCAGGTTTTTAAAAATACTTTTTACAAAATCCGTTTTTCAGCTATTGAGAAAGACAGAAGTGACACAGAATGCCAATCAATGTCATTTACCAATAATCTTCTCAAAAATGGTATAGCCAAAATCCAAAATATTAATAGTACTTTTTATATTTTTATTTACCTTTAAATGTTTATATTAAGAAAAAATTATAATCTAAAGTACAGTAAATTTTAGATGAGAAGTGTAAGTACGTGCGTTTTATTTCCGTATTTTGGTACCCCTGAAAAGGTTGTACACGAATTTATTATACTCTAAGTAATTAAGTATCGAATAAGCATACTTACGTTGAAGACACTAAACATTTGAGTATATAGTCCGTTTCACGAGTCAATGCCAAAGCTTACCAACACATTTTGCAGCTATATCAAGGTTATTGTGCTCCATGATCAATAGTAATCAGCTAAAGCTGTTAGAAAAAACAAGTTTGTAAAACAATGTTATTTTTTCCGTTAAATATACTCTGGTTCATCTGGTTCGTCGTACTTTGTCTGGTTCTACGGCTGCAAAATGTGTTGCTAAGCTTTTGCGTTGACTCGTGGAACGGATTATAGAAACCAGCTACGGCGTAGAAATGGCTACGCTAGTCTACTTCGCGTTGTAGCGAAGTCTTGCTATGTCGTAGGCCTTTACGTAGACACAGCTACGGCGTAGGCTACAACGTAGGAAAAATTGCATGATGCACCAATTTGGTCCCATGGCAAGTATCATCATCATAATCGATTCATCACATATATATACATCATATATATATATAATCGATTCATCTCATAAAAATTTATCTTTGAACCAAAACTAAGATGGCGAGGTAGCTTCCCTGACGCCATTATCATTTGCCCAGACTGCGGAACAAATACCCTAACTCATAATCCTCAGGTTCGATTCCCGGTCTGAGTCCATTTATACAGGGTGTTAATTTGATTGCGTGATATAGCTCAGGGGCGGGATCAGTAACTAAACAACTTTTCCCAAGGAACATCGAAATACGAAAATAAATTTTTGGCCTCCCCATAGAAACTGCATCAGCTGATAGCGCATTTTGTATGGAAGGTCAAATAGCGCATATCAAGTTTGTTTTTTTGTATTTCGACCTATGTTCCTTGGGAAAAGTTGTTCAGTTACTGATACTGATCCCGCCTCTGAGCTATGGCACGCAATCAAATTAACAACCTGTATAAATACTTGCCCCGGGACCATTCCCGGGCATGCGAATGATAGGTTGTTTTATATTTGGTTGGCAATTTTATTTTACTGATAGGTCGGTAAATTGTTTCAGAACCTGTACCTGTTTCAACGATGGCGCTGATGGGACGACCTCTTCTGTCGATGTTGAACAAGTCCCGGCATGTCGTGCATATTTGGTCCACAGCTTCGGTACGTATCATGAAAATAATTTCTTCGCAATTTCATTCCACATACGGTAATAATTTAACTAAAATGGCGAATTTGTAATCTATCCGGTCGATATCTTAGGGCGATACTACGAGTATCTTGAAAATGAGGCGATTATTTTCCCATCAGCTTGAAACGTCTAGCTACAAACAGTTACTTATTCCAAGCAGCTGTTTTGAAATAATGAGAACTACCCAAATACCCATACATACCCGTGGGTGTCGTAAGAGGCGACTAAGGGTTATAAACTGGAGGATGGGCAGCAGCATCCTACTTTGTATCTTACATCTTACTTACTGCGGTCACCTACAACCGCGGCCCATGGTGCCAGCCGTAACGCTAACAAGCGAGGTGACTATGGTACTTCCCCCCTACATTTTTCCAGCAAAAGCTAGAATTCTGGAAGGAGCTTCCTGTCCTGTAGTGGACGTTTCATGGGATGTTATGATAACCCAAATACCTCGTAAATCATGCAGAAAGGCTCATAAAAAGCTCCGGTTAACGTTAGTTTGGGCAAGCGTACTAATGTAGGCCAAATAATCTGATTCCGGTGGTAAACAGTGTAGGAGTTTGTAACGGCTTTTTTCTAGTAGTGGACGTCTTTCTACTGTAAGATTGGGTTAACGTCTTTAAAGATGTGGGCAACCTTTTATATGTTACATCTCGGTCACACCGAAAGATTTAATAAAAATGATTTTATTTTAACACTTCATGTGTTCGGCTAAATCTACAAAGTAGAAAATCGCAAAATCGAAGCGTTGAAATGCGTATAGAGGTCGCAGATTTCACAACATCAGGCAGGACCACAGTAGCCTAGTTGGTAAAGCGTCACCGGTACTGACGAAGAAGACTCAGGTTTGAATCCTGCCTGTGGTTGTGAAATTTTGCGATTTTCTACTATGTAGATTTAATGAAGCTAAAGATCTGCCTAGGATCAAGTGAGAGTCCGGGTATCCTTAGGTTTAGTACAGTATATCCCACTTCTGTTGTCCGAATTATCCCATCATAGTGGCAAATTAGGTAGATAGATAGGTTTTTTTTTCGCCCTTGGCACAAATTCTGTAGTATGCATTTTCATATAAACCTTTTCTATTCAGATGTTTTCTACAAATTTCTGAAGCATCTAAGTATATATACAAACTGTGTAAAAGAAAATATCAGACATTAGATTAAAGCTATACCTATAGAGACGAAATGGGTATAGGGGCCAAGCCGGGAAAATTGCCACATGTAATGCAACAGTGACGCAAAAACTATTGCGACACCGTGACGCAGTAGTAGCGCAAAATAGTAGCGCAAAAACATAAAGGTTAGCATTCACTTGAAAACTTTGGAGGTCAATTAATGGTACCTATACAAAAACTGAAAACTTTTTTGAAAAATAGGTCGAATAACAATAAAAAAGGCTTTCCTTTCCTATACAATACAACCTCAATACGTTGCGCGTCAAAAATGAGTTTTGTATGAGACGACAAAAAACCTTCCTCGTTTTACAAACCATGTTTAGCAGAATAGTGTGTTGTGACCTTTACTTGGCAGCGCAAAAGTGGTAACGCAATATTGCGCAACTAGTGCTGCAAAAGTGACGCAATATTGACGCAGGAGTTACTGTTGCGCTACCAAATCGCAAGAGTAATCTAAAATATTTCAATAAACACGCTGAATTTTCATCAGACAATAGTATTACGTAAAGCGCATTCCTCTGATACACGTTTCGCACTATACAAACATGTAAAAATCCAAAAACTTACAAAAATATAAGTCCGAACCCGACCACGACCGACGTCAACAGAATTTCATTCAGACAGACAACAAATATGGCTGCAGTTTAAATACTAACCATAGGCAAGGTAGTTTGTTCTATTTTACGAATAAGAATCCTAATCCTTTGTAAATACGAAAAAACACGCAGTTAACAGTGTCGCAATAAAGTTGCGCAGTAGTGTTAAATTTTAGAAATGGTGTTATAAGATGAGTTATAATTAGTGAAATAATCTTCAAGGGCTATCAAATTAAAGCCAACAATATTATCTATCTGCTACAAGTATTCATTTAGCTGTAACTCACAGAATGGCTCATCCAGAGGTCTTTGAAGTGCACCCTTTCAAAAAAAGCTCGCATTTTTTACGACTTTTTTGCCACTTTTTGGCATCAGTTTTCTCACTCATTTTTAATGCGCTGGTAATACTTTTTGCTGCGCCAGCTAGCTAATTCCTTATTCTAGCCGGTGGAATCAACAGAAATTGTCAAAAATTTTTGGGAATTAAAATAACGGCAATACAAAAAAAATAACAAGAAAAAGTGAAATTTTTCCCGGCCTGGCCCATAGGTTGTTGTCTCAGAAATGGTAAATTTGTATTTTGAGGTTTAAACCTTTTACTCACTTATGTCAATAGGTTCTATGTTGAAAACGAAAGCTTACAACATGAAACTTTGTGTTGGTAAAAATGTAAACATGTGTTGGTACGAGTTAATGTTTCTCTTGCAGCACCAGCCACCCCTCGTGACTCGGTACTCTTCAAAAGCGGAGTCCTTCCTCAGCGGCTCTAACGCCAACTTCCTTGAGGCTCAATATTTAGACTGGGCTCGGGCCAAGGGACAGGTCGACTCTGTAAGTAATCAATAATTAAATCGAATATGCAGCGGCTGACACGTTTTCGAGTTGATATAGTCACAGCACATGTGGTGCGGGCAAGAATATTTAAACAAATTCTAATTCAAATATTTTATTACAGATAAACACCCATAATAGGTTAATAATAAGAACTAATATTGAGCATGCATGAGCAGATGCAAAATGGTCCAGTTCCTAATAAAAGGACCCTGAACTATAGGTACCCGTCAGGAGACTGTTGCCACTGTCACGCACCCTGCGCATGAGTGAAACCACTCTCTTTCGCATTATGGCGGCAAAGACATGTACGTGTGCCTTCTCGAACATCTCTGATGCGCTGCAAAAACGTGGCAGCCGAAACAGCACCCTAAATACAGGGTGTAAGGGACGGTGTACCGAAAACTGAAAGGGCGTGCTCAGTCAACGAAACTGAACAACTTTCCCAAAGAAACATTTTTAGGATATTAAAAAAAAATACTTCTCCATACAAACTGTTCGACCAGAGTGGGCAAATTTTATGGAGAGGTCAAATTTTTTTTTCATGTCCCAACATATGTTTCTTTGGGAAAGTTGTGCAGTTTCGTGCTGATATAGAACCCTCGGTGCGCGATTCCGACTCGCACTGTCGCACTAGGCCGGTTTTATATCACTATCACTACATAGTATAAAACAACCCAGGCAGCACACAAGTCAGATAACGAGCCAACAAGTTAACCTTATGCAGGGTTAAACTTAATAATATATGTATAGAAGCTGTGTGTATTGCCAAGTTCTGTAAAGTTTTTTTTTTCTATAATAATGCTATTTGCTGAGTAAGTTCCGTAATATGCCGATTTTATATATAAAAGCTTAATAGTCATCATAAACAGACCTGTTACTCAAGAGTTTGTCTAACCTTTGTGTAACCTAACCACTGGTATAAAATTCTATTATCAAGCATGATACTGGATAATTTATGTTCTGTTCTCTTTTAGCTGTATTACACACCACATCTTGACAGTTATTCAGCTGCTGTATAAAGTAGGAGTTTTATTCTGTTATGAAGTATGTAATAACTTAACAGAAATTAAGATAGCTGTTATAACTACTTTATGCTACTTTTATTACGAAATTACCGTCATGTGCAGCTAATTGTGGTAAAAGCAATAGTAATAGATTCTCATGCAGAAGTTCGCTGGGTATTTACAAAAATTAGACATTTTTTAAGCTAGAAGAAATATTCCGGATCATTAGTCAGCATTTAAGCGTCTAGTAGTTTGACATTTTGGCTGCACGTGCGCGCTAAAATGCTTTTTATATTGAACATTTATTATTTGAATTTGATTGTGGAGCTAAAAAGAACATATAATATACTTTTACTGTGGGTTTTAATTACTAATGACTGAATCCTAATTGTTTAATTAACAGTACCAATGTGTAAATAGGACAGTAATCGAAAATATATGTTGTGCGCAGACCACTTTTAACCAGAGAACAACTTAATAAGTGGACACATAAGGTCTATTATGCAGACATAAGACGGAAAGCCGCTGTGCAAGCAGATTTTATCCAGAATGAGCGTCGCCATTATGAATAACATAACCTATTATAATGATGTGGAATTTAATACACATATACTTAATTTTAATAACGATCATAATCATAATCTTATTTGATGATTATTAATCTTATTTGATGATCTTATTATGATTACTGATTATGATTATTATGAAATCGGTATAATATTGTTGTAAAATTATTACAAGGTTGTTTTTGAACCCTTGAATTGCATAAAACGTAAAAAATATTTCACTTGTAAAATCAAACCAAAACCACTAAATGTTGTTTATTTCTAAAAAAAAACCTAGCTTATCACAGGTAGCGCGTGAAAATTTTACAAGAAATGTATATACAAAATACACGGTAAAGTTGCATTCGCACCTACAATTTCTTTCTTTAAGCATTTAATAAGGGTAAAAACATTTGGCCATAATAGGTACAATAATTTGGCCATTATAATTCATGTCATTCAGTCACCATATATATACAAACGCGTGCACTTGTGTTCGGATTTGTCAATTTAAATTTAATTTGGTTAACTTCTTGATTAAATATACTGAAATAAGCTAAACGCTGTGTATCATCTGAATATCTAAACTATGAAGGACTTAAGTATAAAGTTCATTCATCATTCATTCATCATCTGGCTAACAGAGCTGTAAAACTTGTATAAAAGGACAAAATGATTTTATGCAGAATATACTTAGCCTGTCGTACATACAATTATTCAAAACTTATTCATCTGTTACGTTGCTATAACACAGCTATTATAATTTTGTGCCCAAAGTAGTATAATTTTAGTATAATTTTGTGCCCAAATTGCTTGAATAACGTCTGAGTAAGCGCCAAATCAGCTAATTACGGTGGTCTTATTCAGCCATTAGTTTCTATGACTGCTGTTAAACAAAACTTATTCAGAAGGTTTGTGCTGGCTGAGAAAGTCGCTTCCCGCTGTTTGTAAACTTCAATTTTATCCTAATTTATCTGCCTTGTGTAAATATTTCGACTTTTAAAATTTCAAATGTTATATTTTTTAAGTAACATACATTGTTATAGCAGAAAAAGTAAGAAATTGTGTTGTAAATTTATTTGAGAATGTTGTACGTTCTTATAAACCAATTTTAAGATTACTAACAGAACTTGGCACCCATTTAGATATCACGTCTTTTGTCAGTGAAGTCAACAGCCATGCATATTCTTTATAATGAACTTGGCTTCCATTTTTTTACATTCATGTTTTTGGTGGGATATTATTACTTTTTGTAAAGAAATAGATATATCTTCCGGCACCTGCTTACTTTCTCACCACCATGAACTCTTTACCAAATAAATAGCACGTCAGTACGTACTTTGGACCTTATGGTATGCTAGGTAATAAAACAACAAACGTTTCCACTGACGTGCTGTTGTCTGTAAAGTTTCATCTCCAACTGCCGCAAGAGTTAAAGTACGCGAGTGACCTGCTCTTGATTGTACAATTATTTAAGCAATTGGGGTACCTACCTACAGCCGACCAATTATTGAAAATCAACGAGTGATAAAATATCGCAAAAAAAAATCGTTAAATATCTATCAAATAGCGTTTGATTGTTAATTATTATACAATATGATTAGGTTTTAACCCCAAATCAGAGTAAAATTGAAATATAAAATCTCAAAAGTGATATTGTGTGACGTATGTACCTATAACACTGTATGTAAGATTAAGATGTACAGTCAAGACCACATCAACCTTGACACATTGGACTTTGTACCGTTCTTATTTCAATAGACGTACGGGCTACAGTCGCACTGCGAGTGTCAAGTCTGACCTGTCGTTGACTGTACCAATGCATTTGTATAGACGTACGCTCAACCGCTTGTCGGTAGAAACTTTTTCAACTCTATTACCACGCCATAAGGTCCAAAAAAGTTTCTACTGATGTGCGGCCGTGTGTACTCTAAGCAAAATCTACCGCTTACATACTCTTTATGAAGGTAAGTGCAGGCAACAGCACGTTAAGTTTAACAAATTACACTTTGCATTATACTTTTCACTGTATTACTCCAACAGTTGTAGGAATAACGTTGCGCTGCGAGTCTCAAGCTTGAACTGCTGTTGACTGTACACAAGGCCGCACGTCAGTGGAAACACTTTGACCTTGAGCGGGTCTCTAGTTTTGGGCGTTTGTAGCGTCAGTCTACACTGGTTTTGTGCTTCCTTACTGCCTGCCGTGCGTACAATAAGGTTAAGGTGTATAGAGTATACACGGCTGCAAGTCACTGGAAACTCATCGACTTTGTGAGGGGTCTCTGGTTTCGTTTGTAGCGTAGCGCTAGATCAGCTTAAACTAGTTTTCTTTCTATTTATGTAGGTACTTCTTGCCGTGCCTAACTATAAATATAAGTACAAAAGAATGGTGATGACACAAGGTAGCTGCGAGTGTCAAGCTTGACTTGCTCTTCCAGCCTACTCTTGACTGTAAACTAAGTTAAGCAAATAGAGCATTTGCTATACCTATACTGCGATTTTGTAACTTTGGCTGTAACGGTTACTTTCTGCGCATTGGTGACAGTCACCGGAGAGCCAATGGACGATTCGCACGCCTCCCCCTACCTACCGCGCTCGCCCTCGCGATATATTTTAGGGTTCCGTAGTCAACAAGGAACCCTTATAGTTTCGTCATGTCCGTCTGTCTGTCTGTCTGTCCGCGGTTTAGCTCAGAGACCCTTAGTACTAGAAAGCTGAAATTTTGTACAAATACACATTTTATCTACGCCGGCAAAGTGGTAGAATAAAATTTTGAAAAATATTTTTTTTTTACGTTACCTATACAAGTGAAGTGGGGATGAATATATTTTTCTTGTCTACCCCATAGTGTGGGGTGTCGTTGGATAGGTCTTTTAAAAATAATGTGAGTCTGAACAAATCATTTTTGTATTTAGGGATTTGTTTGCGAAATATTAAGCTTGAAAGCGCAATTTTTTGTTGGAGTCGAGTGTCCCCCTGCCGGCTAAACGGTTGTTATTGGGAATGTGAAAAAATTCACAGTAGTAGCATATATGATGAAATTAAAAGGAAAATTATCACAGTTAAATAGACTTCACAGGTTAATGAGCTATAGCCGAAAACTGGAAAAAAAAAGCAATAGCAATCAGGCGCTAGGACCTCGCTGAGCAATAGGAGGTAAAAAGTTTATAATATAAACGTTATGAAATACTTAATCAAAACCCGCTTTGCGATAATAAATTGTAAAAAAAACTACGGAACCCTATACTGCGCGTGGCCCGACACGCACTTGGCCGGTTTTTTTTTTTAGTTCTGTAGTTCTGTGCGCTAACCATCAGAGCCAATGTTACTAAAATCAATCTGTACCCACTATTTGCCGGAAGTCTAACCCAGTATTAGGCAAAACTTTAACGTGACCTTTGATCACGAAACCTGTTATTACTGCTTTGATATTATAATTTTAAAAGGCGAAACATTTCAAATCGTAAAAAAATCTCTTATTTCTGAAATTTTTCTGTGTATACACATTATTACCGAGCTGGACACCAAATTTCAACTTCTTCCTAGGTCAGTGATAAAAATTACGATATTTAGATGTTCATATCTCAATAAACGTTTGAGCTGTATTCATGAATTTCGGGGTACTACTTTATCTTAGGGGTCTTATTAAATCTAGCTTCCATTTGTTTACTTTAAATAGATTTTGAGTTAAGAAATTTGCTATTAAACTTTTGACAGGCGCTACATGTTATTAAAAATCGATTATGTGAAAAACATTTCAAATCGTAAAAATTCTCTTATTTCTGAGTTTTTTCTGTGTATACACATAATTACCGAGCTGGATACCAAATTTCAACTTCCTAGGTCATCTGGAAGTGGTCTAGAAATAGGGTCTATAGGTCAGTGAGTAAGTGATAAAAATGACGATTTTTAAGTGTTCATACGAGTATCTCAATAACCGTTTGAGCTGTATTCATGAAATTTGTTGTGCTACTTTATTTAAGGGGTCTTATTGAATATAGCAAATTTCATTTGTTTACGTTAATTAGATTTTGAGTTATTAAGGGGACAAATGTGGCTCTAAATGGTTCGTGTTATATAACACACGGATTGCTGCGTCGCCACTTTTCTCTTTGAACTTGGCTTTGACACGCTACCGCGTGTCTAGATATTTTTGTATCAGCAGTGCACCCGTGCGTAGCCGGGGCGGGTCGCTAGTTTGTAATATTTCAAGGTTACGGCTTTTCATCCGATCGGATGAGAAGGCAACAAAATAAATGAAACATAGATTTGTACGGATTTCAATTTCTGTTCTCAGTCTTGGGATGGATTCTACAACAGTTTGAGCGGTCAGGCGCTACAGATCGAAGAAATGGAAGATGGTTTTAGTCCTAAAACCACCAGTAAGTAATCTTTTGAAGCGGCAAAGGATTTTGTGAGGGCCATAGGGGGGCGCTTGAGAGAAACCAGTAATGACCCCCGTGCCGGCTCGTACCTGGTTCAACAGGTATTCCTGGCCATACTGCGCGGCAACTTTTAAACCAGGTACCTACAAGAGAGGCCGGGACTTTAGATTGTCTATTAGTTTTTTTTAATAGATGTTTTTTTTGACAAATTACGAGTATGTTATGTGGACTGTATAATAGTAAACAGCATGGGTGACAAGCGGAAAGCCAACAAACGCTTTGCACTCCTTCCCCCACCTGCACCGCACAATCCCGCCAATCATTTTTAGGGTTCCGATAGCGAAATGGTAAAAAAAAGGAACCCTTATGGTGCGACTTTGTCTGTCTGTCACACCTCTATATCTCAGCAACCATTCATGCTATCGACTTGAAATTTGGAATAGTTTTAGAATATAGTTGCCCAACTTAATTGCATATAAAAGAATTTTGAAAAAAATATGACTATTAATGTAAAGGGGGGGCCAAATTTCAAATTGTCGCTACTAGGGCGAGTGGGGTATCATATGAAAGGGCTTTACTTGTACATTCTTAAATATATTTTTGTATTTTTTTATGTCTCTTAGTTTTCAAGTTATGATGAAAAATGTCAAAAAAATACCATTTCCCCCCCCCCCCCCCTTAACCCCGAAGTTTGTGAAAGGAAAAATCAGAATTAATTGCAGTTGACAGAAGTTTATGTAAACATTACAGCAAAAATAAAACGATCTTTCTAAGTTGCACAGTTTTTTAGAAATCTGCAAATGACCTTTACAAACAAATTTAGTTTTGCGGTCCTAAAAATTGACTTTTTTGCTTCCAAAAATACAAAAAGTATATCGGAACCCTCGGCGCGCGAGTCCGACTCGCACTTGACCGGTTTTTTTTAATTGAAGCCTGTCTGTATCACATCAGGATGAAGCGATTATAAAGCACGTATTGATCCGTCCTGCTCTTTTACAGATCCTGCTCTTCTAATCATGATATATGGGGTTTGAGCGACAGACTTCTAAATACTGAAAGGGCATGTCAGTCAACGTAACTTTTTTTAAATGTTATAAGTGAGCAAAGGTGCAGGTGGGCCACCTGATGGTAAGTGGTCTTTACCGCCCATAGCACCAACTGCCTTATTAGTGACATACTTTGACGCTAAAAATAGAGCAAAGCGCGTTGCCCACCCTGAGAACTAAGCTGTTATGTCTCATGTGCCAGAACAACTTGCAGTAAATAAAACTTTTAGGAAATGGAAACCGGCCTCTATATAGGTACAAACTGTCAAACCAAGTATGCAATTTTGTATGGAGAGCCGGAATTTTGTATGTATCCCACTTTTGTCGCAGAGCAATTTTGTATCTATGCCACTTCTGTGTTTGATCGTAACGCTTTCAGAACCCAACGTGGGAGGTACTGAAAAAAAAGATAAAGATCAGGAGAGAAGGAAAATAAAACTTCACCTCGCTGTGCAGAATCTAATTAGGAGTTATCAGGTAACCTGTTAATTTTTATTCACATTCCTAGGGTTGGTTACTATACAGGTTGTAAGGAAAATTACCGATTTCCTTTTAACCACATGTTCTGTAAGTAGAATAAAGTACCTATATAAAACATATTGATAATAAAAAAAAAAACTTACTTCCTATGAAAAAAAGTTCAAATTGCCAACCCTATTCTAAGAATCGCAACGCGCACCCGCCTTCATTCAATAACGAATGTTATTTACTAGCGTGAAACAGAGATAGAAAACTACGTAAGGACGACACTTGAGACAAATACTCATGCTTATCGGTGCGATAGTTTTGAGTCTGGTGAGGGTTGACACAATAAATTTTAATATTATTTTTTAAAAAATGTTATTTTTTTATTATTTTTGTATTGTTTAAACACTTATAGACCATGTAGTTAAAAGGAAATCGGTACTTTTCCTTACACCCTATATAGGGTGACTTTTAATTAGTTCTTGATAGAAAAAGTTATGCATGTACTCATGATACTGAACAACTTTCCCCAACTTTCCCCAAGGAACATAGGTAATTTAGCATGGGGGTGCCAATTTCTTTTCTCGTATTTCAACCTGTGTTCTTTGGGGAAAGTTATTCAGTATCACGAGTACATGCATATCAAGAACAAGAACTAATTAAAATATATATATATATATATATATATATATATATATATATTGGGGGACATTTCAAACTAGGCAAAGCCTGTACGATTGGTATCAGAGACTGATAAACATACATAATTAGATAAATAACACCCAGACACAGAACAAACACTTGTGTTCAACACACAAATGTTTGCCCTGGGCGGGGATCGAACCCGCGACCCACGGCGTGAGAAGCAGGCTTACTACCAACCACACCAACGTGCTTGTCATTAAAGTCACCCTATACAACGTGTTAATGGAATAAGCGAAACCCTCATACACCACAACTGATTTTTTATTATAATAAATCCATTCCCGTAAAAAAAATACTAAAAAACGATTTTCTTTTTCTAGATATTGTTATTTTAAAGTTTCATCATTGTTCTAGTTCCTTCGTTGTTCTAGTCCGCGTACTCCACGCACGCCACGCCCACTTCCCTCCCCTCCTCACCGCTCATGAACCGCACGGCGCCGGCCGCCAGCGAGCGTATCCACAGAAATATTTTGAATAGAAGCTGCGAAAATTTAAAAAAATTACCCCTATCAAAAACCCGTGAAATTGATGCTACTTTCGATTCTGAACTAGTTATTTATGCAACTGTTGCGTAATGAGAGTAATTTTAACACGAGATCTGGTTTTTGATACGAGGCGCAGCCGAGTATCAAAATAGTATAGATCGAGTGTTAAAATGACTAATTACGTATAGTTGCATACAAAACTTTATCTACGACTGACGAAATAATTTTTTTTTTTAAAGAGTAGTAATCAATTTATTGAACTAAGAGGACAGTTAGTACAGTTAATTAAAGTTATTCCCGAAGTTATTCCAGATCCAGAGCTTGTGGATGGCGTTGCTTTAACATTAATTTCATGTATATGGTTACTGACAGCCTCTTGTAGAATCATGTTCTCCTGGTACATACTTTCCATTTTGTTCAAATCACTTCTTTTGTTGCCAATGTCACTTTATATAGAAGCGAGCCAACTGTCAGCTTCTTGTCGATTTATGTACTCCTAGTCACGCCTGGTACTTTCCGTTTTCTTTTAAATATAAGGTAGGCAGTCGTCACCCCAGTAAAAAGTATTTTAGTCCAGTAAAAATACGGTTTTGCAAAACATTAAATGCTAATAGCTACTTTTTTGTGTATATCGTATTTAAATATGATGTTAAGACGCAATATTTACGAATCCACCTAAAATTTAAAGCGGAATATTTTTTTCGAATAACAGCTAAGGCAAAAATAGTAATAGACAATTATATACTTTATATCATAGATAAATGTATACTTTACATATAGGCATCAAAATCCACCATAAATATATTTAAAAATATCAATTTATTTCAAAATATAAAATCTCCACTTATTTTTACATATAAGGGCCAATAAAGTCGAGGTAAAATAATAGCAATAAACTGAGCTAAACTCAACCTTTTTAAATGTAATTGATATGTTCACAAAAATGCCATACTAAATAAAAAAAAGTTTTTTGTAATCTCTGGTTTACAATGATTTTGTAAACATTCATGTTGGATTTGCCAAAAATGTGATTATATAGCACTATTTAAATTATTAGAAAGCAAAACGGATCTATTACTATTTTTGGTTGCGAAGATAAGCTGTATTTAAATTTCGTGCTATAAAAGTTATAGATACAATACAAAAAAGCTAATATTTTTAGGTGGATTCATGTATAATATGAAATTCTGAATATATAGCAAGCCGTAAAAAAAAAATAATCTATTAACATTTTTTGCCGAAATTCCATATTTTTTTAATGTTTGAACGGCAAAATAAACAAATAAATGAAGTTAATTTAGGTGGATTCCATTAAAAAGCTTTACACAGAAAATATAATCTATCGATCTGAAAAAGAATCACGGCTATTATCAATTATTTCCGTTTCGCCATACAATCTCTCGTAATTTTACTGGAGTATTTTTACAAAATTACTTTAAAATAGGCTGTATGTAGTACTGTGGTAGTATTGCTTTAGCCTATGCAGATTGAAAATTATGTAGTATAACAGTTGCGGAATGAAAATCCATACTCCATTTCCGTACTGCTCGTAGTATGGAAATGAAAATGACAGCGGACAATGACCTCAATTTCGAATCTGTCATTGGTTTCGAATTCGGAATATTCCGGTACGGGAGTAGATAAAAACTATTTCCTTAGTTTCGCTTATTCCGTTAACACGTTGTATATGACAGTCCAGCAAAAACGCGTGCTACGATTTGGAGGGGAAGTACCGTAATCATCACGATTGTTATCGTTGCGGCTGGCACCGTTGACCGAGGTTGTTTTTAGGGTTCCGATACCTAAATGGTAAAAAAAGGAACCCTAAGAGTTTTTACGCACTACGTCAGATCCGAATCCGTGAAAATAAGAATCTAGAAAACTCGGACCCGGTACTACTTAAACTGAATCGGATGTAGTGCGAAATGTACCATAGAACCACCATACCAAAGTCACCACGCTTGTAAGCGTTACGGCTGGCGACCGCTTTTGTTGGTGACCGCAGTATGTAAGATGATACGATACTCAGAGAGATGCTGCTGCCCATCCTCCGGTTCATGAGCCCTTAGTCGCCTCTTACGACACCCACGGGTAGAGATGGGTTGGTACTATTCTTTGCGGGCACCACAAGGGACGCCATTTTCTTGCTAACTATACATTTTTTGAAAATCTGTGATCAAAACTGGGGATCAAAACTTCACGAAAAATAATGGATAGTCTCCTCAGACCATTTTCGAGTAGCTGCAACGATTAAAGTACTTCCCCTTGCTGTCCCATCTAAAAATCGATCCAGTATACTACAACCAAACAGCATAAGAGCAGCTAAAGAGTGGTATTTTATGCCTGCGTCTGTGTTCCCGAGTTCATATAACCCGAATTTATTAAAGTCGCGAGTAAATAGGCTTCTTCTTGGCAAACTCTTTCCATCGTCGATCTCTGTGTTCTCTGTGTTCAAAACTAGATCGAGGTCAAGAGTAAGCCCATTGACAATAAAAAATAATATGTATTTACCAGGCTCGGGGCCACCTTCTGGCGAAGATAGATCCGCTGGGTCTGACTCTGGCGGCGAGATATTTCGCTGGCGAAGGTATCACCATGCAGAAGAAGGGACTGGACTGCCAGGTCGTTTCCAGGGAGCTCGGCACCACGCTCTGTAAGATCTACTTTTTAGAGTTCCGTAGCCAAACGGTCCAACTCCAAATGGAGCCCTATTATACTAAGCCTACGTCGTCTGTCTGTCCGACGGGAGGTATCTTTTGAACTTAAATAGCGATAAGGTATAAATTTTCACAGAATGAATTATTAATTATTATGGCAAATTATTTAACAAATAATAAAATCGATAAAGTTAAAAAAATAAGGGGGGATCCCAATACAAGCAACGTGTTTGTTTAGTGTTTTGTTGTTTCATTTCTATCGTGAAAACAGAAACACAGACGTGACGAAGCGTGAAAATTGGTGTTTTAATTACTTGTTGTTATTTTATAGCTAAAGCACTATAAGCACTATACAGCGTTATTTTTTTTTTCACCCCGGCCATCGCTGAACAATTTTTCCCAGCCCCAGTGGCTAATCTGACTCGAGGCTAATCGGGATAAGACTTTGACTCAACTATTTTGTCTGTTCTAGGCGAGAAGCATATGGATATGGAGTTCGAATTACCTGATAGAACTTTTATAGGTGGAAAAAAGCATTCTCTAACATTAAGGTAATTTTTTTCTTCTAAATAAGGGGTGAAAGATGATCAGTCAAAATAACTGAACAACTTTAAGTAAGTGAAAGTTCGTTCGTTCCACCCACTGGACTTTCCCACTAGTGGTCTGAACAATCGGGTCTGAACAATACAATACAATGCAATAAAATGCAATGGAACGCAACGCAATGCAATGCAGAGCAATACCATTTTTTAGTGTCCGTCTCCCCAGCAACCCATGCGAGATATGGCCAAGTGGCATACACCAAAATTTAGTGGAAATTGGTTCATTCCATCAGTAAAGTGTCAGATTCAGTGCATCAAAACTGATGACACTACGAGCTGAAAACTTTGGGTGGCTGTAGAGACGTCTCGTCAGCCAGCCCATTCTATACAGGGAAAACTACGAAGATTACATAAAAGCAAAATAGTTCCACATTTACTGCATGTCTAGTGCAATTGATTGTAAAAAAGCCGAATCAAAAATGTCCATATGGTAGGAGCCCTTCATCAATAATTATGGGTGGCTGGAGAGACGTTTTCCCAGCCAGCCCATGTGATATCTCGGAACATATAGTAGGTAGGAAGATAAAACAAAGCTTAATATTTACTACCTACTCGGAACAGTAGGTAGCAAATATTTCAAAATCCTAGCTCCACTAACTTTTGAGATATTTGTATTTTTTCATGGGCTTGCTGGGGAGACGTCTCGCCAGCAAGCCCATGCTGTAACTCAAAAAGTACTGCACATAGAATGCTGAGCGATATACCAATAGAGAGTGCATATTTGATGCAATAAGCACCAAGAAAAGTGAGTCCCTAGGTCTTACGGTTTCGGTGCTAGAAACAAATATCATTTTCCCGCCGAAAATTTTGAATGCATGATGTGAAGTGCGACGTTGCCGTTCTGTGCAACTCTACATGTTGCTGTTAGAGCATTCAAAAATCAATCTTGTATCCTTATAGTTAAAAGGTACTGTAGACGCACGTGTAGATTATTTGTAATTTGAGAATAGTTCGGGAGACGGTGTACTTAGTAAAAGACTGATTGGTTATCAAGAAGTTTTTATTTATTTGTGGACGACATGTTAAGAACGAAAGAGATAATATGTATTTTAGCTCACGTGAAGACTAACTGGTGCCTCAATCTCTTTTTAGCAACCGTGACAACTGTATTCTAGGAGGAGATGTAGGTTTAATGGTCTCAGTAACAAACTAAAATTTTTAAAGTATTCTTAAATTGTTCTGTAATTAATAAGTTAAGAAAACTGATTTATTAAATAAATACGTGAGCCAAAATACATATTATGTCTTTTGTTCTTCACATGTTGTCCACAAATAAATAAAAACTTCTTGTTAACCAATCAGCCTTTTAAGTACACCGTCTCCCGAACTATTCTCAAATTACAAATAATCTACACGTGCGTCTACAGGACCTCTTAACTATAAGGACACAAGATTGATTTTTGAATGCTCTAACAGCAACATGTAGAATTGCACAGAACGGCAACGTTGCATTTCATATCATGCATTCCAAATTTTCAGCGGGAAAATGATTTTTGTTTCTAGCATCGAAACCATAAGACCTAGGGACTCACTTTTCTTGGTGCTTATTGCATCAAATATGCACTCTCTATTGGTATATCGCTCAGCATTCTACGTGCAGTACTTTTTGAGTTACAGCATGGGCTTGCTGGCGAGACGTCTCCCCAGCAAGCCCATGAAAAAATACAAATATCTCAAAAGTTAGTGGAGCTAGGATTTTGAAATATTTGCTACCTACTGTTCCAAGTAGGTAGTAAATATTAAGCTTTGTTTCATCTTCCTACCTACTATATGTTCCGAGATATCACATGGGCTGGCTGGGAAAACGTCTCTCCAGCCACCCATAATTATTGATGAAGTGCTCCTACCATATGGACATTTTCGATTCGGATTTTTTACAATCAATTGCACTAGACATGCAGTAAATGTGGAACTATTTTGCTTTTATGTAATCTTCGTAGTTTTCCCTGTATAGAATGGGCTGGCTGACGAGACGTCTCTACAGCCACCCAAAGTTTTCACCTCGTAGTGTCATCAGTTTTGATGCACTGAATCTGACACTTTACTGATGGAATGAACCAATTTCCACCAAATTTTGGTGTATGCCACTTGGCCATATCTCGCACGGGTTGCTGGGGAGACGGACACCATTTTTTAATGCAATACAATACCATACGCAATACCATACAATACGTAAATATTACAGGTAATTATGTAAATATAACTACCCTAAGAGCTATCCTTTATTTTGGGGAAAAAATTCATATCAGGCCAAATTTTTGTAAATGGCCTTTAAATGTAATTTAAAGAGACTATATTTTTGAATCCTCCAAAGTTTCAAACTGGAAGGTACCAAAAAAAAGTTATACCACGAAGATGGCGCAATTTTACAGCAAAAATGCTAGCACCGATATTATCGTGAAAATGTGTCTATGTTCACTATATTTAAGCACCAAAATCGAGATCCACCGAAGATATAAACGGGAAACTAATTCTATAAGAAGAAGTTGGTTGTTTCAATAACTGTGCTATATACTCTAGGAAAAAAATTATAGAAGATTTGTTTTGGTAATTATCAACATCAATTAACGTTTTAATATATTTTCTTTCAAAATCCAACATTGTTTTTATTTGGGTAGTAGGTAATTCTTTATCAGCTTTTTACATAGACAGCAAAAAAATAGCAGTTATAAATTTAGGTAGACTTTTAATATTAAGCCTAGATAGCATAGTGAAACATGAAATCCACCAAAAAATTTAAGATCTTCGTAAATTTCTTAAAGTACATACACTAATAAGGACTTCAGCTCTCGGTAATAAGTATCATTTTCGAACGCTTACTATTCTTACTAATGCAGGCGCGGCGGGCACTCGACTCGGAGCGTGGCAAAAAGCCCGCTCAAACGTCCACACCACCGCCCCCCGCCGCCGCGCCGTAGCGTCGCGCGCAACCGCAACGCATCGTTACAGCGCGTTTCGAACCAGTCTGTCTATGACGGTCATTTTCCGCGCATGGGTGACAGACGGAGTGCCAATGAACGATTCGCTCGCCCCCTGGGGGGAGTCGCGCTCACCCCCGCAACTCATTTTTTTACTTTTGCGCATTAACGGTCACAGACAAAGTTATTTTGTACGCAGTATACGAGGAAAAAATGGACAGGGCCGAATTCAGTCAAAGTTTAAAATGTTTGTAGCTCTGTAGGTACTATATTTAAGGCTGATACTACCTAAATAACCTTGAGATTGAATGACTTCTTAACCACTTTTTTACATTATATAGGGCATTTTTCTAAACAGAAAAAAATCATAGTAATCTACAAGATATATGGCAAATGATGTGGTCACGCTCTAATTTAGATTTAATTAGTATAATTACAAAAAACAGTCTCAAAAGACACCTATCTTTTAATGGTTTTTCCGTTTGTTACTATTTTACTGATACATTTTTCATCATAAATATATGAAAATTTACAATATTTTTGCCAAACCAGTCTTATATGATAAACAGTTTTACATTTTGATACATAACATACAAAAAAAATATTTTTATACCATTCCCCCTCTAAAAAGATTCTTTTATTCACTGAAAGCAGTGAATAAAAAGCACTTTAAATCACTATTTGGTCTTTGAATTTAGAACACACCAATACATTCGACCTCCATCTCAATGGTATACAACCTCCTTAAATCTTTCTTTTTCTTGTACTCATTATATAGTATGCACATATTGAATGAAAGGGATTTAAATCAAGGCCATGACTCACTCGTGTCGCTCAGGATTCTAACACTTGAATCAATCGCTACGGTCGTGATTCAGTTGTTAGTTAGCCTTCAGTTGCTCATGATTCATCTCTGGCCCTCGATTTAAATCCGTCTTTTATTCACTAATTGCATTATAATTATACTATTCTCTCATTTTTGCGAATAGGGAATATGCATGTTTTTTTATATTAAAAAATGACAGGCATTAAATTAAATGATTTCCAAAATAATTTTTAATACCCCAATACACTTCAGACAAAATGGATAAATGTACACCAAAATGGATAAATGTACACCAAATTTGGGTAATTGGTTACCAAATTTATGCTAGTCAAAATTAGCCGGTTCGGTTAGGTTGTGTTAGGTTATCTTGCGACCACAACGCACGAGCCGAGCGAGCGAAGCGAGCGTGCCGCGAGCAAATTTGGTGATCATATAGTCATTTTGGTAAACAAAATTAGGTGAACATTTATTTGGTAAAAATTTACTCAAATTTAGTGGCACGTCAATACACAGCCTTAATGAAATAAACAGTTAAATAAAACTATTATTCGAATAACTATGAAACTAAAAAATATGTAAGCCATCGAAGGTGTGTTTTCGTCTCTCTCTCTAGCAAAACGAAATTTAACACGGATGCTGCGAAACTTCTGTTGCCAGTAACTAAGTAATCTTGTCGGAGGTTCAGTATTTTATTCGGAAGAACACGCTCTTATTTGTTTGTTAAGCATTGACATGTGACGATTCTCTAAACGCCAATTCTCTTCTGAGCTAGCTCGTTCTATCATCGACCTCATCTCTGTTCTCAGGGCTAGATTGAGGTCAAGAGTAAGCCCATTGCAAATAAAAAAAACGCGCATTTCCCTATAGAGTGCTTGAGATAGGACTTATTGTATTGACTGGGCATTTTTTATTATTATTATTTATTTAATTCAAGATGACAGAGATCCATAAAATCATTAGTATAAACTTATTCTATGTTAGTAAACTATGTCATAAAAAAAAGGCAATAAATTATTCATCATTACTTCAAATCAGGGGGTATTTCTCTTAACCAACCATTTAAAAAGATTCTGCATTATAGGCAAGTCGTACTTTCCAACAACGGTTTTCAGGATGGAATTGGAGCTCGCCCTTACCTTACAAAGTAATGAGGCTGCTCTTTTACGCATTATCGCATAAAAGTCGTCTGTATGCGCCCCAGCAAACATGCCCGAGGCGCTACAAAAGCGGGGCAGCCCCAAAAACATCCTGAAGCCATTGTTGTACTGGACACGTAGGGCGCTGATGGTCTTTTGCGTATGGCTGGCCCACAGTAGATAGAATGATTCAAAAGGAAGGATTATAATTATGTATAAAACATGCATAATATAGTAAAGAATAATATGCTGTCATATTTACATAAACATCTATCGACTGTAATTAATTCAGATTTTTCCTTTCAAAAACCTCGGAGATAAGGGGGGGGGGGGAATGGTATTTTTTTTAATTTTTCATCATAACTGGAAAACTAAGAGTCGTAAAAAAATACAAAACTATGTTTTACAATGTATAGGTAAAGCCCTTTTATATGATATCCCACTTGACCTACTAGCGAATATTTGAAATTTGGCCCCCTGCTATTTGGGCCCCCTTTACATTAATAACCATAGTTTTTTTTTTATTCTTTCATGTGCAATCAAGTTGAGCGACCATATTCTAAAACTATTCCAAATTTCAAGTCGATAGCATGAGTGGTTGCTAAGATATACAGGTGTGACAGACAGATGGACACAGACAAAGTCGCACCATAAAGGTTCCTTTTTCTTACCATTTTGGTATCGTGACCTCAAAAATGAGTCGCGGGGATGCGCGCGGAAGGTGGGAGAGGCAAGCGAATCGTTCATTGGCTCTCCGCCTGTCACCGATGCACAGAAAATAACCGTCACGGTCAAAGTTATTTTGCGCCCTGTATACCTACACCTACCTAGCTGCCCGAGTTGCGGAATCATATGAAATGGAGTTGGCAGAATGGATAATTGTAAGTACCTTATTGGTATCATAGTTACTGGTAGGTAGGTAAGACTTACCTCAGAGCTCCACTCATCTTCACGATTGGTGCATCTTATCACGAGGTTAGTTTTCGTTAAGACTGCACTCCGCGCACACTAGCGCCCTCATCAGAATTTAATTAATTTCTTTGAATTGGAGACCAAAATGAAAAATTGAAGAACGGCTAAGTGTTCTTTGTCAGGATAGCGTTATTTTAAACTATTACAATAAGCTTTATGTTATCTTGTTTATTCAAAATCCTTTGAACGGAACGCGGTGGCCACCAATTTCCGTTTTAAGGATTTTGAATAAACAAGATATCATAAAGCTAATTGTAATAGTTTAAAATAACGCTATCCTGACAAAGAACACTAAGCCGTTCTTCAATTTTTCATTTTGGTCTCCAATTCAAAGAAATTAATTAAATTCTGATGAGGGCGCTAGTGTGCGCGGAGTGCAGTCTTAATTCACTCTGTACTTTTGAGACACAGTTGCGCAATTTAATAGATTTCTTCTTATCTTCTTCTTCAAACTGCAAAGATGCATCGCCGCAACACAAAAAACATGTCGATTTGTAATCAAAACTTGCTGGCTTTTGTGGTGTCTCACCGGCTGCAATACGTTTTGCCGCAGCTTCAATTACTTTCGGATTCGTGTATGATTTCCGGCATTTTTTATGTAACTTAACTTTAGTTAAACTTTGTTTAGTTAAACTTAACTTTAGCTAAAATTGTAAAATTATTTAAGTATAAGTAAGTGACCAATAAATATGCCATACGATTAAATTAAATAAAGTTAAACTTTGGGATCTCAAAAATAATCCATCGAGTCTTATTTCACTTGATTCGTATAGTCTTTGCAAGCCTTTTTCGCCGACATGCACTGTATCGAAACACAATGAACAATTGCATATTCTGCATTTTTCTGAACTTTCGTTTTCTTCCATCCTTTAAGTGATTTAAGTGAGTGAAGATTAAGTACCTTAAAGTTTTTAACAAAGTTTGTTCGCTAAAAGTAATATTGTTTTGCAAATAAGGTCACAATGCGCTAACGACTCCGCAATTAAAACAAATCTTCGTCCTGTGACGTGACGTTGCATGCATGCCCCCGCCCCGCGCGCTCGCTCTCTCGATGTTCCCGCCGCCGCGCCGCCGCCGCCGCGCCCCGCGTATACCCCTCGCAACCCTTTGTTTCTTCGATCCGTGATTATAATGATTACTTAATGTTTTTAAGGTGGATTTTAATTTGGGATGATATTATTTGACCTTAAAGACAAGTCTACTTAGTTTTTCTAACTGCTATATTTTTTTCACTAGTTTTTTATTACCACTAAAATCGTTTTCAATTTCCATTTTGTTTTTTTGTTGGATTTAGTACACTATATGTTAAGGGACGCTAATGAAACAAAAAAATAGAAGCACTGATCTGATAGGATTTTTGCCATAGGTCTTATGCGACTTTAAGATTTACGTAAATTTTTTTTTTAGGTTTAATTGTTTTTCTTTTACAAATATAGGAGGATTATATACTTACAAAAAAGATATTAATAAAGTTAATCAAATGTAAAGTAAATAATGTTTATAGCATTTTTGCCCTTTTTTTGTGGAATTTATAATACCTTTATTATTTTTTTTTTAAATCATGCGGTCGTAAATTTGGGTGGATTACTAATGAATTATTTTATAGACCAGCTAATAAAAATTTTTACGAAAAAAAAATGCTAATATGAATTTTTGTGGAATCTTCATACAGTGAAATAGTTTGGTTCTTAGGCTAAACAGGAAAAATATATCTCCCTAAGTGCTCAGTTTCTTAAAAATCTGCAAATAACACTGCTTTTGCCGTCCTCAGTATGGATTTTATTGCTTCTGAAATATCTAAAAGGTGTAAGGGACGGTGTACAGAAAACTGGCATGCTCAGTCAACAAAACTGAACCAGATTCCCAAAGAAATTTTTTTGGGAAATCATTTCGTGTTCGGAAGGCTGTCCCTCACACCCTGTATATTATTACGGATAACACAAGCAGATAATTCTTTGTTGTGTGCATTATCAAGTATGTTATAAGCGCTTAGTGCGAATATTTTTATGTGAATTGTCAATCAAGGGGGGTGATCGTGGTAATTTGAACGATAGTACCAAAGCAGATGATATTGTACTGGTTACCAATACTTCACAACATATGCAGGAACTTCTTTACACCTGGACACACGCTCTGGAAAAATACGGATTGAGAGTAAGCAGAAGTAAAACGGAGTACCTGAAATGCCCTTTCAGCGGAAACTCAACTCCTGAAACGATATGCATTGGGTCAACACCGATTCCCACAGTAGAGAAATTCAAATACCTGGGCTCTATGCTCACAACGGATGCCAACATAGACGCAGATGTGTCCCACAGAATCAATGTTGCATGGCAAAAATGGCGAACGCTTACCGGAGTGTTGTGTGATCCTCGCATGCCAGTGAAAGCCAAGGGCAAAGTATATAAGACAGCAGTCCGCCCACGGAATAAGTCCGCCCAGCATTACTATATGGGTCCGAATGTTGGACAGCTAAGAAGACGCATGAACAAAAGGTGCACGTCAATGAGATGAAGATGCTGAGGTGGGCAGGAGGGGTGACCAGATTGGACAAGGTGCGCAATGAACATATACGCGGCAGTTTTAAAGTTGCGCCGATCACGGACAAAATGACCGAACACCGCCTCAGATGGTATGGACATGTAAAAAGACGCAACGAAGATCCTAAATATCCCAGAACAAAAGAGAGGCAGAGGCCGCCCGCCATCGACCTGGTGGTCGAATATAGAGAGAGACCTCAAGAAAGCCCAATTGCCAGAACCGACAACTCAAGACCGATTGTCTTGGCGCAGAATGTTGAGGAGACCCGACCCCAAATAATAGGAACAGGGAAGGAAGAAGAAGAAGTACCAAAACATGAACGTTTGCCTAAATGGTACGTTATGGTTTAACGTAACGTTTAAGCTTAACGTAACTTTTTCGGCAAACCTTCTTGTTTTCAATTCAATTTATATAAATCAAATACAATCCATATTTGTCAGTAACAATAGACTTAAAAACTATGTTAGTGAATAACTATAATCAATATTGGCGTGAAAGCCATGCGTTCTGTGGGCGGCGAACATTCCCGACGCACTGCAATAACGCGGCAGCTCCAATAACATCCTGAATGCATTATTGTATTGGACACGCAGGTTTTCGTAATATACTTCAAATTACCCTGATCACTGATCACTTCCAATCTGGATTCTTTCTGGGAAGCCTTCAAGAACGATTCTAAAGTGGACGTCTTTCGGCTGAAATATGATTCTTTTTGTTATAGAGAAATCATATCTCGCCTGGAAGAGGCATACTGCGGGTCTATCGGCGTTGAATATATGCACCTGTATGACCTGGACTGCGTGAACTTTATCAGAGAGAGGCTGGAGACCCCTGGCGCTCTCGATAAGACCGTGGAGGAGAAGAAGCTGATTATGCGTCGACTTACGAAAGCTGTCTTGTGAGTATAGTAATTTTACTGGGACACCAGTAAAGACACCAGAGTCGCCACACCATGCGGCCATTTCACTGGGAGTGGTAGCGCGACCAGCATCCGAGCTGGTCGCGCCGCCAAATTGGTTGCGCAACCAAACGGACACCAAGTGTGGAACTCTTTTGTGGAACTCTTTATAGTGCTGTATATATTTTGTTGGTAGCGTCGACTGAAATATCGTGAAATATCGTGAATATGAAATATCGTGAAATATCGGCCTTAGGCGGCCTTTAGTAGGCTCACACATAGGATTTAAGAAGGTGGGTTATTAATGAGGAGTTTACCCTACCCTTTAAACTAGTTACTGAAACCATATTTTACAGCCTGGTAAAAATTATGAAAAAATATTTCGTCTTCGTTATCATGAATTCTCAAGCCTCCAATAGTTCCATGTGGCACCGGCATGACACCCATCAAGGTCTTATGAACCGGAGGATACGCAGCAGCATCTTTCTGTACGTCGTACCATCTTACATACTGCGGTCACCAACAACAGCGGTCGGCAGCAAGGCTTACAAACATGGTGACTATGGTAAATCCCCTCCAAAGTAACACGCCGCCTTTTTCCTAGAGTCCGAAGGGAGCTCTCTATCCTGTAGTGGACGTTTCATGGGATGTTGAGTAATCATTGACGTTTGATGGAAATAATCTCTCTGACTAAGAGGCTGATCTGATTATGATTCTGCTATCAGTGGGCACCCATTCGGTTTCCAGCTAGGACCGACGAAAGAGCTGTACTAGGCTATAAACGCTTAGCTCGAAATGCAAGCATATGGTTCTAAATATATTCTCGTTATTGTCGTAATATAAAATATCTATGTAAACAGTTTGGAGAAATACTTCGCTACAAAATGGCCGGCGGAGAAGCGATTCGGGTTGGAAGGGGGAGAGAGTATGATCGTCATGCTTGAAGAGATTGTGGATACCAGCACCAAGCTTGGCATCCAGTCTATCGTGATGGCCATGCAGCATAGAGGTGAGTCCTTAACCATAATTCAATCGCACGTCTTTGGGCGAATCCCCACCAGTACCTACTGTGCGAGGAGGTTAAGCTATGAGCTGGGAAAAGTCCAACCAATAGGATTCCGCCATGTCCCTAGCTTGTCAAATAAAGCAATCCTATTGGTTATAACTTTCTAGCTTACAGCTTAGCTCCTTTGCAAATTCACCTTTACACCCACCTACGCAAGGGTGTCTTTCCAAAAGAGCTGGAAAAAATTTGCATTGCTCAATCTTCTTAGCTTGGAACTGCACTCAAAAATGGAACAATCCCATTGGTGGCTTTAACCAAAATCCACCCAAAGCTAGGCTAGAGTTGTGGGGTAAAAAGTTCCCTCAATCAAATAACCACCAAGCGTAGCCCCTGCCTTCAGGACATCTACTACCCTGAGTAACAGGGATAGCGTTGAATCAAATCCGGACAGATGAGGAAATATGTAAAGAAATACGGAAGAAATGGGTATGGCTTCTTGGATAAAAACGCAGCTGCAGTGACCTACAATCGATAAAGCATTATCACTTCCCGACTGCCCTGATTCCTATTAAATCTCAAAAAAACACGCCCTCCCTCTTTGAACTCACTGACAACACTGCGCGCTCGCCGCCGCGCGCTGTCTCGACGCCGCGCGGGGATGCCCGCGTATCCTCGAGGATGCGCGAGCATTTTTTGTCGGGTTCAAGCATATATGCACTTTATTTCAATGACGTTAAAGTTGATTTTCGAGTGCCTTAATAAAATCCTCTTCGATGCGCTCCTCTCTGTCTGCGCTGAGCCTTAGGGTTTAATATTACGTAGTAGAGCCCGAGGAGCATTGATTTATCATTTTTTTTACTTCAGGACGTCTGAACATGTTGGTGAACGTTTGTCGCAAGCAACTGGTGGATATTTTTGCTCAATTCAAACCAATGGAGCCGAAAGAGCCAGTAAGTTATTGGTTTATTCAGGCTGGGTTCCAAATAGGTGACAGCAGTCTGTCTTGACCACATATATGGACGTCATATAAAGCTATCCTATTGTCAGGGTAATTTCTATCCAATTTGAAACGCGCCCTTAGTTAGGCCGATATTTCACTGGGACACCACCGTGGCGCGACTGGTTGCGCCACTGGTGTCCGTAACTAGACACCAGAGTCGCCACACACTGCAGCCACAGTATTAAGGGCTATATTTCACTGGGAGTGGTAGCGCGACCAGCATCCGAACTGGTTGCGCTGCCAAATTGGTTACGCAACCAAACGGACACCAGGTGAGTAACTCTCTGTAGAGCTGTAGGTACTTATACATTTTGTTGGTAGCGGCGACTGGTTGCGCTGGCATGGTGTCCCAGTGAAATACCGGCCTTAAGATGCAGGTATCGTCAGGGCAGTGGCGGTTCAGTTGTCAGAGTTTTCAGGTCGCCAAATGGCCTGTGACGTGACTTACCGATATCTGCCTTCCGAGGCATGAGAACTTTCTACTCGTTACTTCAATAGCGGTTAGGTTACACATAATTGTTTATTAGTTTTGCAGTCACTTTTATCGGGAGCTGTGTGAGTTCATCATATCGTGGTAACAACCCGTCATACTGTTTTGATAATAGGTCACCCATACGAGAGAAATTCTATATTTTTTCACATCTTGACCGTCGCGCGTCATCCCGAAATGTGTTCTAATTTTAACCCATCTTACGGTTGAAATTCATTTGCACATGATAAAACAATAACATTGATTTTCCCCTCTTTCTGCCAGTTACAGTTATTACTATTTTGGTTATAGGCGAAGTGTTGTCAAAATTAAGACCACATTTTTGTCAGACCGTACCAAAATCTAATTTACAAAATAATCTCATATTTTCAAAAGGGTTCAGGAGACATAAAGTACCACTTGGGAACATATATCCACCGCTTCATCAGACGGACGAATAAGTACATCAAGGTGTCCATGAGCTGCAACCCTTCGCATTTGGAGGTGGTCTCCCCTGTCGTTATCGGGAAAACCAGGGCTGAACAGTATTGGAAGGGAGACTCCAATGGAGGGAAGGTGTGTACAATAAAGAGTATTGTATCGTAAAGGTATGAACGAAGTCCTCGAAGTTGTTGATGCTCTGTCAACCCAAATAAATATAAAAATATCGAATTTCTAAATTATTTCTTTCATTATACAGGGTGTTAATTTGATTGCGTGCCATAGCTTAGGGGGTGGTTCAGTAACGATAAAGAAACTCAAAAAAATTATTAAAAAAAATCCTACAAAAAAATTAAACTCCATTGAAACTAAACTAACGCGGAGGGCAATGACCCGGAGCACCGCGCTATCAAAAGCACCCGAGAGAATTTCAGTTATGTATGTGCCTACCTTATCCACTGATTCACACGCGCTGGCTCGGTGATAGCGCGGTGCTCCGCGTTAGTTAAGTTTCAATGGAGTTATAGTTTTTTTTTCAGTAGGATTTTTTAAATATTTTTTTTGTGTTCCTTTATCGTAACTGAAGCACCCCTTAAGCTATGGCACGCAATTAAATTAACACCCTGTATAATCTGTGACCCGAACCCGAAACCCGAAACCCGAATCTATCCAAGTCACAAGTGAATAGGCTTCTTATGGGCAAGCTCGTCTCATCGTCGACCTCATCTCTGTCCTCAAGACTAGATCGAGATCAAGAGTAAGCCCATTGACAATAAAAAAAAACCGGCCAAGTGCGAGTCGGACTCGCGCGCTGAGGGTTCCGTACCACCACATAAACATAATTGTATTAGTTGAAATTTCAGTAAGTTAATGTGCTAGATTTTTTGAGTCCGACACGCGCTTGACCAAATTTTATTATTTGTTGTTATTTTATAGCTTATGCACTATAAACATACCAATTTTCAAGTTTGTATGTGTTCCCGTTTTCAAAATAGAACTAAAACAAAAATCGCCTCTTTGACCATTCAACTTAACCCCTCTCTTATATGAAATTCTTGAAACGGGAGCTCACCTCAATTGGTTAACATTAGTTGTGAGAAAAGTTGTAATATTTAATGATTTCAGACTTTTCCCATTATTTGTACTGTGAAATGAATTACTGTGAGACCTAGCTTCTTGCCAAATTTCATAATTTTAGGTCAACGGGAAGTACCCTGTAGGTTTTGCATTTTTGAATAAATGTATGGAGATGAGGACATAAAATGCCATATCTTTTGATTGCGTCGTTGGAAAAATTGAAATTTTCAGATCTTGTGTGGTTCATGGTATTAATTTCAACCTAATACCTTTACCCGTTCGTGAGATAAAGGGTCTTGACAGACAGACAGACAGACAGACAGAGGGACAACAAAGTGATCCTATAAGGGTTCCGTTTTTTTCTTTTGAGGTACGGAACCCTAAAAACAGGCCCAACTCGAACCCGCGGTTTTTAATTTATGCTGAACACTCTACTCTATACGAATACCAACTAAGCCACTGATCCACTAGTGGTTGTGATTTTTTTAACTTTTTTAGTTCATATCTTCCAATTCGTTATATGCTTTTAAACGAAGATTAAAATTCCCAATTTGGTTGTTAAGTGGTCGAAAGTTTCTGCTACGTTCCATTTATTACGTAATCAATAATTTTAATTAATTCCCTGTAAAGTTTAATAGTTTCTGGCTCAGACACGGTTTTCAAGTGCCTTTAAAAATACTTTCCTAACAGGTAATGGCAATAGTGATGCACGGAGATGCAGCGTTCTGTGGCCAGGGAGTCGTATACGAGACGTTCGGTATGAGCAAACTTCCGGACTACACGACGCACGGCGCCATTCACATCGTCTGCAACAACCAGATTGGTTACACTACTGACCCACGCTTCTCCAGGAGTTCTCCTTATTGCTCAGGTAGGTATATAGTAATTAGTTAAAATAGTCTTGCAGGTTGCTCTTAGCAAACTACTGGACTTCTGGACGCACGGTACTGTTTACATCATCTGCAACAACCAGATTGGTTACACTACTGACTCACGCTTCTCCAGGAGTTCTCCTTATTGCTCTGGTGGGTAGAATTAACCAGTTAAAATAGGCTTGCAGGTTGTTCTGACCAAACTAGTGGACTTCTCGACGCACAGTACTGTTTACATCGTCTGCAACAACCAGATACACTACTGACCCACGCTTCTCCAGTTCTCCGTATTGCTCAGGTGGGTAGAAACCAGTTAAAATAGTCTTGCAGGTTGCTCTGAGCAAGCTAGTGGACTTCTCGACGCACGCTGCTGTTTACATCGTCTGCAACAACCAGATTGGTTACACTACTGACCCACGCTTCTCCAGTTCTCCGTATTGCTCAGGTAGGTAAAAACTAGTTAAGATAGGCTTGCAGGTTGCTCTGAGCAAACTAGTGGACTTCTCGACGCACGCTGCTGTTTACATCGTCTGCAACAACCAGATTGGTTTCACTACTGACCCACGGTTCTCCAGGAGTTCTCCTTATTGCTCAGGTGGGTAGAAACCAGTTAAAATACGAGTACGCTTGCAGGTGGCTCTGAGCAAACTAGTGGACTTCTCGACGCACGCTGCTGTTTACATCGTTTGCAACAACCAGATTGGTTACACTACTGACCCACGCTTCTCCAGTTCTCCGTATTGCTCAGGTGGGTGGAAACAAGTTAAGATAGGCTTGCAGATTACTCCGAACACACTTCCGGACTAAGACTCTACGAAGACCGGTCTTGCGCTGGTCTCATCCAGCGGAGCAGGTTCCTACGACCTTGACCAGATCCTCGGTCCACGGTTTTGGGAGGCCCACCTAAGTAAAGCCATCCGGTTCGATGTATCCACTCCATAAAATATTTAGTAGGCTATCAGTTCTTCGAGTGATTTTTTATAACTTCATTAAATAGATTATAATGATTAGATATTTTCAACTCATTTTTAGAAGATCATCATTAGTGCCATTGTGATTTAAAGAAAGAACGTCATTATGTGCCATTTTTTGTTAAAGGGTTAAAAACGACTTTTTCCGTTTAAACGGAAAAACGGAAAAAGTCGTTTTTAGCCCTTGTAATTAATTTAAGGGATAAAAAAGCTGTAATTTCTATGGGCCCTTTGTCCCAACCCATCTCTACTAGTGGGTGTTGTAAGAGGCGACTAAGGGTTAATGAACCAGAGGATGGGTAGCACCATCCTACTGTGTATCGTACCATCTTAAAATCTGTGGTGGCAAACAACCGCGGTCCATGGTGCCAGCCGTAATACTAACAAGCGTGGTGACTATGGTACTTCCCCTCCACATTGTTTCAGCAAAAGCTGGAATTTCGGAGGGAGTCCCCTGTCCTGTAGTGGACGTTTCATAGGATGTTATGATGATGATGAATTTGTATTATCTTCAACAGACGTGGCGAAATGCGTGGACGCACCAGTCCTGCACGTGAACGCAGACGACGCTGAAGCCGTGGCCAATGTGGCTCGTATCGCCATCGAGTACCGCTGCAAGTTCAAGAAGGATGTCGTGCTAGATCTCAACTGTTACAGACGGTTCGGGCACAGTGAGGAGGATGAGCCCATGTTTACACAACCTTTTATGTATAAGAAGATCAAGACTATGTCTACAGGTACCATATTTAATTTCTAGCCAATATTGCACTGGGCAGGCCATGTAAGCCGCATGCACCCTGAACGGTGGGTGAGGATCGTCACTCAGTGGTTACCCCAGGACGAACAACGTCGCAGAGGAAGGCCCCGCAAAAGATAGAGTGCCGATCTAAACGCTTACTCTTGACCTTGATCTAGCCTTGAGGACAGAGTTGAAGTCGACGAGTTTTATAGAAAAGTAGCTGTGCCCGCGGCTTCGCCCGCGTGATATTCAGACAATGTGCAGCCTCTCCCACTCCCTCTCTCTACCTACATACCACTCCCTCTCCTTCTCCCTCTCCCTATCCCTGCCCCTAACCCTACCCCTACTCCTATCCCTATCCTTAATGCCGTCTTAACTGCTATCCCTATCCTTATATAAACATAGAAACGACACCCATATTGACTTTTAGACATTTTAACCCTATCGCACCCCAACCCCATCCCCAGGGGATGATGGTATTTTACATCCACCACCTTAGATTTCAAAATTGTTGTAGTTTTCGTAATCAGCGATCCGATAAACCATACAAACGACACCCATATTGATATTTAGACATATCAACCCTATCGCACCCCAACCCCATCCCCGGGAGATGATGGTATTTCACGTCCACCACATTGGATTTCTAAATTGTTTTAGTTTTCGTAATCAGCGACCCGATAAACCATACAAATGATACCCATAATGGTTTCTAGAATTTTTCATCCCATTTCCCTCTTTAAGGGGTTGAATTTGGGGTGGAATTTTTATAACAGAGATGTATGTTCCACAGAATTACAACCCTAATGCCTAAATAATAAATTTAGTGGATATTACTTTGAAATGAAGGAGTTTCAACTTCATCACCCTTTTCACCACTTAGGGTGTAAAATTTTCAAAAACCCTGAGACACGTAAAACTTAATTTTTAGTCGTAAGTCTAAATAAAAATTTTGAAGATCCTAACTTAAAAACTGACGGACTTTCATACAAACTTTCATCCCTTATTTCACCCCTTTAGGGGATGAATTTTGGAAAATTCTTAAACGTACTTTTTTATTTTTAACCAAAAGCTTAAATACAAATTTCTATAATTCTACCTTTAAAACTGAAAGACTTATAGACCAACATACAGGAAAAAAATCATCCCCTTTATCACCCCCTTGAAGGGTAATTTTTAGAAATGCTTAAACACGTGTTTCTTTATTTTTTACCTGAAGCTTAAATTCAAATTTGTGTGAATCTAGCTCAAAAAACAAAGGACTTTCATACAAACTTTCATCCCTTATTTCACCCCCTTGGGAGATGAGTTTTCCAAAATCCTTTCTTAGTGGGTGGTTTTGACGCACATAGAACCTGTGTACAAAAATTTCAGATCTGTATCTATAGCGGTTACGGCTCGGCGTTGATGAATCAGTCAGTCAGTCAGGACATGCTCTTTTATATATTTAGATGGGCTTACTCTTGACCTCGAGCTAGTCTTGAAGACAGAGATGAGGTCTACGATGGAACGAGCTTGCCCAGAAGAAGCCTATTCACTCGCGACTTAAATAGATTCGGGTTATAAGAGCTCGGGAACACAGACGCAGGCAAAGAATTCCACTCCTTAGCTGGGCCTTCCGCCTGGACTGGAGTCCGACTCGCACTTGGCCGGTTTTTCCTCGAACTATCGCGGTCCTGACAAAATTCCCACCAACCGCAACGGGACGAATCCAACAACCAGTTGCAGAAGGACCTCCATTAAAACCTTTGCTGTTACTTTCTTTGTGAACATTAGATTTGAAGTGGCTTTAACTTTAAAGCTGGTTTGGGCAACTGGCAGAAAGTCGTCACACCACCGTTTATGTGAGGTTTTGGGCCTTCTTGCGATATTCATTGAATTCCTAAAGTTGTTCAGTTTCATTGTACACGCTAGTATTTCTTAGTAGACTGGTTTTTTTATGACGACTTTTCTACGATCTTGGGTCTGAGGATATCTCAAATGGTTTTCAGTGGACAAAATGTACGCAGACAAATTGAAAGCCGAAGGCACCGTATCGGACGCGGAGATGAAGGGTTGGGAGAAAGAGTACTTGGACACTTTGAATATACACTTCGACCTCGCAAAGAAAGTCACCAAGCTTAGCATCATGGACTGGATCGACACACCCTGGACAGGGTTCTTCGAGTCGGTGGATCCTTTGGTGGTTAGTAGACAGATACGTGTTTCATAGGTTCCTTACTATCTACCCTAAAGGAGTGATCACACCTAGCTGAATTCAAAGACTAATTTGGCATACATTTCTCGTTGAAGTAAGGATATTGCAATTAACATAACCAAGCCTCCCAGCAATGTATGCCGAATTAGTCTTTGAATTCAGCTAGGTGTGATCACTCCTTAAACCGACGAGCGTGTATGAAAGGCTTGATGAAAGTAGAGGAAGCCAGGGAAGTAGGTATGTCAAGATCGTATAAGGTGGAGGACTCTGGTCTCTGCCTACTCCGATGCGAAAGATGCGTAGCTTATTATGTATGTAATGTAGTGATCCTCCTCGAAAGGCCGTTTTTAGCAGAGCTGGACACCATCTTCCCTGGCCGAGTTGGAGGTCATTAAACAGACTCCGGACCCAAGTCGGTCGGAGTAACGAAAACATGTGCAAGTAGGGCTTTGGCGCAGATCCTGCTTGTCTGTGTGGCTCCTCTCCGCAAACGATGGCACACCTTTTGACCAGCCCTGCGTGCCCCTCTACCTGCTCGCGCGAAGACCTTTACAATGCCACCGATAGCGCTGACTGTGTGGCGGAGTTTTGATCCAATAAAATACAAATCACGTCAGAATCGACTCGAAAGAAGAAGAAGCAGGCGAGTATTTCCAAAATTGAAATTGATTTTGAATAATGACGTCACGTTCCGAAAACAATGGCCAGTCAGCGCCTGCCCACGGCTGGGTACGGACGTTGATATTCGCAAAAGTTTAAAAAAGAATAAAACTAAAGTTTGAAGCGTTTTTATAATATCCCGCTACACGCTTCTATAGTACTTAGTACTTCCTAAGTCGTTATATTGGTGTACTTATGTATTTAGCGTTTAACTTGTACCTATGCATTTTTGAGAGTACTTGAATAGGAAACTAGGTCCTATTGTTACCATTTAAGTCACATTACGAACATGAAATTTGGTTTCAATTAACTCATGGTATCGCTGCTATATGAAGAACTGAAAGTACAAAACTATTTTAACAAAATATAGCTAACTTAAAAAATAATTGGGCTGACCATGTAGCCAGAATGCCAACCAACTGGGCTCCTAAACCTAAGGCTGTTAGAAGCCGAGAGGTCAAGAGTATCAACTATCTTTCCTATCCTATTATCCTTCCTACTATAATATTATAAACGCGAAAGTTTGTAAGTATGGATGGATGGATGTTTGTTACTCTTTCACGCAAAAACTACTGGATGGATTTTAATGAAACTTGGCACACATATAGG
Organism: Athrips mouffetella; assembly: GCA_947532105.1. Taxonomy (NCBI): domain Eukaryota; kingdom Metazoa; phylum Arthropoda; class Insecta; order Lepidoptera; family Gelechiidae; genus Athrips; species Athrips mouffetella. The sequence continues at coordinate 28,726,881 of OX383967.1, forward strand.
TTAGGTCTTGGAATAGCACATAGGCTACTTTTTACCGCTGAAAAACATTTCATTCCCACAGGAAAACGCATTTAATGCGGGTGAAACCGCAGGCGGAAAGCTAGTATAAAGTAATGTGATTAAAATTACAGCTGCAGCAGTGTGACAGCATAGAGGTAGCGATGCTAAAGATATTGGAGGGACAGAGACACTTATCGTTCTGTCCTGCTCTCACGCACAGCTCCGTCCTCCTATCACTCTAATCAAGCCAAATCATCTTCTTCTTCTTTAATTTAAGAGCTTGGCTCTTGTCGACGGAGTAACTTCCAGTCCTCACGTTGTATCGCGAGCTGCTTTACCTCCTGAAACGACACGACATTGACCTTTTCTTTAATCTGGTCAAAGTAGCTTCGCCTAGGTCTTCCTCGTCCCCTCTTTCCTTCAATCTTTCCTTCCATTATGTTTCGCAGGAAATTGTCGTGCCGTATCAGGTGACCTATCATTTTCCCTCTTCGCCAAATCATGTCTACTCTAAAAAGTAATATTCTTTTTTATTTCTTGTGTTATTTTTCCTTAATTCTCAGATAAAAGAAACCGGTATAAATGACACGACAATAAATACAATTGCGAACCACTTCTACAAAGAGCCCGAGAAATGGGCGTTCGAATGTCACAAGGGCATTTTAAGGATACTGGCTGGGCGAGAGAAAATGGTAACATCATAATTAAAACATTTGTATTTTTTTTTTTAAACATAAAAAGATTACAAATTATTTACTCTGCCAAACTGCGCAGCAGTTTGTTGGCAGAAGAAGGTCTCACTCCGTAGTGACACTGACCACAGGTATACCTACAGTTAACCGCACATCAATACAGACACTATCTTAGGCACCATCATCATAACATCCCATGAAATGTCCACTACAGGACAGGCTCCCTCCAGAATTCTAGCTTTTGCTGTAAAAATGTGGAAGAGAAGTACCATAGTCACCTCGCTTGTCAGCGTTACGGCTGGCACCATGGACTGCGGTTTTAGGTGACCGCAGCAAATAAGATGGTATGATACACAGGAGGATGCTGCTGCCTATCCTCTAGTTGATAACCCTCAGTCGCCTCTTACGACATCCACGGGTATGCATGGGATGGTACTATTCTTTGCCGGCACCACACGGGACATAACATACATAAATTAGATTTTCTGATAGTCTTAGTCAAAATCCCTGTGGTATAAAGGTTTGAATTCTACCGGCTGCGCCAAATAGGTATTGATGGGAACAAAAAGTTCCAAGTCATTTTGTAACTCGCCAATAACTTCGATATTTGAGATGTCGTGGAACAAACTCAGTGAAGAGCATGTCCCGGAAGACGTAGCGTGGACAGAACCTCACAAGGTGGACCGACAATCTAGTCAAGGATGCAGGAAGGCGCTGGATGTGAGCAGCGTAGGACCGGTCGTCATAGAGATCTTTAGGGGAGGCCTATGTGGATCTGTGGACCACTCGGCCTATGTCCAGCTGTGCATGTCTTTCCGCTGATATTATATGGTACAAAGTCCAAGGTTGACACTTTGGGCTTTGTACCATTCTTGTGTCAGTAGTAGTACCTACTTAGTAGAAGCAAAAGTCGCGCTGGGAGTGTCATGCTTGACGACCTGCTTGATTGTATTTATTTTTAGTTCACTGTCCATAAAAAATAATAATAATAAGCGTTACCTACTCAAAAAGTCAAAACTTGTCTTATTACGAGTACTTTCATTACAAATGATATATGTCTGACAAGCAGCGTCAAATTAGACCATATTGATAATGAGACAATCTTATCTAAACAGTGTTTCATGTTATTTAGGTGAAGGAAGGGATCGCGGACTGGGCTATGGGAGAGGCGTTGGCGTACGGATCGTTGCTTCGTGATCAGGTCCATATCAGATTTACAGGCGAAGACGTTGAACGAGGGACCATGGCGCACAGGTACACGATTTTCTACTTACTTGTAGGGGAGGTACAATTTTCTATGCTGATTTATCCTGATTTGCCAGTATCGAATGTTCTCAATCTGTTCTTTTGATAAAATGAAGTGTTTAAAACCAACAGACATCACGTATTGCACCACCAAGGCGTGGATAAAGCCCAGCACCGTGTTTTCGACTTTCTGTATCCAGACCAGGCACAATACCATCTCCATAACAGCTCGCTCTCAGAGTTTGGTGAGTGATATACTAGTTTCGGCCAGAAAGGGACGGAAGCGACATAAGTCACTCCGTCATTTATGCGAAGACGGCTGTTTGGCAGTAAAATAGATGAGCTTTGCGAAAATCAACTCTATTGTTTAGGAATTAAGGTACCTTCAATTCAAGATTAAACTGTTACAACTTAAAAGCAGTTGTACGTCTAAGCCGCATGGCCGCATCGGTGCACAACACTGCTTTTTTTACAGTGTCAACTTGGCAACTTTCCAAGAAAGTGAAGCAGGCTTCATAAAAATTTACTCTGAAACATGTTTATCCATTTACTTTTTGAGCTGACCGTGCTTTTATGTTTTCTTTCTTTACGATCTAATTGCGACATTGTATAACATATATCCTGGGCTTAAAAGCAAGCTAAGCTACTACTCGTAATTTCAAGTACGCGTTGCCTGGCTCTTTATTTAAAATAGCTGTTGCCCGCGGCTTCGCTCGCATGGATTTCGTATTTATGTTGTTACCGGTTTTCCGAAGCAATGAGATATTTTACCAACATTTCGGGGTAATTTTAAACTAAGGAAAAACAGGACTAACCCTGCGCAAATCAATGAGTATAATTCAAGATCCAGCTGAATTTGATATAATATACAGACGTTACTCATAAATTACTCAGAACAGAGGAACTTAGCAGCAGTATCCTAACAAATGTAAAGAGAGAGATGAGAGACACCTTTATGTAATATTTCAAAACAGAGCCAATTCGCAGAAGTAATTGAGAAAAACTAAAACCCTCTCCCCCTCCCCCTCCCCCTGTCTCTCCCACTCCCCCCTTCTCCCCCTGCCCGTCCCTCTGTCTCTCCCCCTCCCCCTCCTCCCTCTTCCCCTGCCCCTCCCTGTCCCCCTCCCTCTCCCCCTCCCTCTCCCTCACCCCCTCCCCTCCCTCTCCCCCACCCTCTCCCCCTTCCCCTCCTTCTCCCTCTCCCTCTCTACCTCTCTACCTTCCTACCTCTCTACCTCTCTACCTCTCTACCTTTCTACCTCTCTACCTCTCTACCTCTCTACCTCTCTACCTCTCTACCTCTCTACCTCTACCTCTACCTCTACCTCTACCTCTACCTCTACCTCTACCTCTACCTCTACCTCTACCTCTACCTCTACCTCTACCTCTACCTCTACCTCTACCTCTCTACCTCTACCTCTCTACCTCTACCTCTCTACCTCTACCTCTCTACCTCTACCTCTCTACCTCTACCTCTCTACCTCTACCTCTCTACCTCTACCTCTCTACCTCTACCTCTCAACCTCTACCTCTCTACCTCTACCTCTCTACCTCTACCTCTCTACCTCTACCTCTCTACCTCTACCTCTCTACCTCTACCTCTCTACCTCTACCTCTCTACCTATCTATCTCTACCTATCCCTGCCCCTATCCCTACCCCTAACGCCAATTTAACCGCTATCCCTAACATAGAAACGACACCCATATTTATTTTTAGACATTTCAAACCTATCGCACCCCAACCCCATCCCCAGGGGAAGATGGTATTTCACGTCCACCACGTTGTATTTCAAAGTTGTTGTAGCTTTCGTAACCAGCGACCCGATAAACCATACAAACGACACCCATATTGATTTTTAGACATTTCAAACCTATCGCACCCCAACTCCATCCCCAGGGAGATGATGGTATTTCACGTTCACCACGTTGGATTTCAAAATTTTTGTAGTTTTCGTAATCAGCGACCCGATAAACCATACAAACGACATCTATATTCACATTTCAACCCTATCGCACCCCAACCCCATCCCAAGGGAATGATGGTATTTAACGTCCACCACGTTGAATTTCCAAATTTATGTAGTTTTCGTAATCAGCGACCCGATAAACCATACAAACGATACCCATATTGGATTTTAGACTTTTTCACCCCATTTCCCTTTTTTAGGGGTTGAATTTGGGGTGGAGTTTCAATAACAGTGATGAACGTTGCATAGAATTACATCATTAATGCCTAAATAATAAATTATGTGGATTTTACTTTAAAAATAAAGAATTTTCAACTTCATCCCCCTTTTCACCCTTAAGGGTGTCGAATTTTCAAAAACCCTGAGACACCTGAATATTAATTTTTGGTCGTCAGCCTAAATACAAATTTTGAAGATCCTAACTTCAAAACTGACGGACTTTCATACAAACTTTCATCCCCTATTTTACCCCCTTAGGGGTGGAATTTTGTAAAACCCTTTCTTAGTGCACCCCTAGGCCTCATAAGAAACCTACATGCCAAATTTGTAATCTCTAGACCCAGCGGTTTGGGCTGTGCGTTGATATGTCAGCCTTCTTCTTTTATATATATATAGATTGACATTGTATAATAGGTATCTTGGACTTCGAAGCGGGCTACTCGTATTCAAGCCTGCTTTACCTACTTCTCTAACTTAAGCCTGCGTTGCCTTGTTCTCTATTCCCGACATTGTACTTATAACAGGTATCTTGGGCTTCAAAACTGGCTACTCGTATGTTAACATGCGTTGCCTTGTTCTCTATTCCTGACATTGTATAATAGGTATCCTGGGCTTTAAAGCGGGCACTCGTATGTAAGCACGCATTGCCTAGATCTCTATTTCATTAACATTGTATAACAGGTATCCTGGGCTTCGAAGCGGGCTACTCGTATTCCAGCCCCCACTGCCTGGTACTCTGGGAGGCGCAGTACGGCGACTTTGCTGACACTGCGCAGCCGATGTTCGACACCTTCATCAGCAACGGCGAGAGCAAGTGGGTGTGTCAGTCAGGACTAGTGGTGCAACTGCCGCACGGGATTGATGGCGCTGTAAGTTTTTTTTATCATAATTCATAATAATATCTCAGTACGACACGCACAGAAAGAGATGGGGTAACACTATTCTATCCGCAACCTACGGTCCGGTCGGTTTTACAATGTTGCTATCTCATTTTCTTATTCTGTTTTACAAACTACCCACGAAATCTTCCACTATTGGTCACGTCACGGACCGTTCGCTCAGAAATTTCAATGCAGAAAGAAAGGGTCATATCGGGTAAAAAACTTATTAAGCACTATTTTAGCCTATTACTTAATAGACCATGAGACTGAACAACTTTCCCTAAGGAACAAGGCAGCCTTCAAGAAACGAGCCTACAAATTTCTTAAAGGCCGGCAGCGCACCTGTGATCCCCCTGGTGTTGCAGGTGTCTATGGGCGTCGGTGATCACTTACCATCAGGTGACCCGCCTGCTCGTCTGCCTCCCTCTTCTATAAAAAAAAAAACTATAGAAATACCAAAAAAATATTTTGACCTCTGATACAAAATGTGTTGTCAGTTTGTATAGGAAGTCGAAAAATTTGCAAAGCTGCCCACCCTGGAATGGATTCTATTCTATTCCCTGAGAACTAAGATGGTATCCTCATTGTGCCAGCAATTCCACTGGCTCCCTAATCCTTAAACCGAAACACAGCAGTGCAAACACAGCTGCTTACGCCAGAGATAGGCAAGGGGGTGGTACTTCCCCAGGACTTTGAACAAAGCCATACCATAACACAAATCATTGTCTTTGCAGGGTCCTGAGCACTCGTCAGCTCGTATTGAGCGCTATCTGCTTCAATGTGATTGTGACGAGGACGTGATACCAGACCTCGATGACAAGCTCGTGGCTTGTGAGTAAAACCCTGTTTCTATAAAAATACGATTTGTTTTTCAAGTTGCATCCTGGGACTCAATTCTTGTATATCACCGGATGATAATTTTTTTTTTTACTATGTATGGGCTTACTCTTGACCTCGATCTAGCCTTGATATCACTCAAAAAATTCAAAATCACTGTTTTTTCTTTTCAAAAGTTAAGATCGATATTTGTTAAATATAAACTTATGTTGTATTGTTAATTTTCATGTATCATGAATTACCTTTTAAGTGCTCAACAGGGTCAAATTTGAATTTTGAAAGTCTTCTCACCCGATGATTTTCGAGAATTAGCCTCCTGTCAGGTCTACAATATATTTTTCACCTCACAAACTCGGAAAACAGCATAGAAAACAGCCAAACAGAGTTCCTTAATCTGGCTTCAACTTTTCAAATGTATCCATACCGATATCAGATCACCTTGAACTCCATCACTTATCATCCAATCTGGATTTTAAGCATTTTATTGAGTTATGGGCCAAAACTGCAGCTATGAAACTTGGCACACTCTCCAAGGCCAGGCGATACTTCACACGGACATAATCATAAAACTTTATTTGCAATAAATTTGGTGGTGCACGCAAATGTGACAGGGTCTGCTAAATACTAGCTAGCAGAAATACTGCAATCGACAAGCGTGCCTGGAAGCTCATTGGTAACGAGACATTAGTCGAGGCAAAGCTGCAGAGTCTTGAACACCGTTGCGAAGGGGTTGACCGTTGGCCTGCTTGTCGGTATTTTATAGAACACATTTCGGTGAGTGTGCGTCAGAATTGCACGACCTGATACCACCAACCCCCTTCCTCCTAGGTGGGACTAGACTAGGGTTGGGGTCCCGCTCCTATGTCGTCGACATACCAATTCGCACAGAGCGTTTTGATTCTTCACTCTTAATGGGCACAGCTAAGGAGAGGAACCCTACCGATCTTTTCCCCGAACAATATAGGGTGACTTTTAATTAGTTCTTGATAACAAAAGATATGCATGTACTCATGATACCGAACAACTTTTCCCAAGGAACATAGGTCGAAATACGAAAAACAAAATTTGACCTCCCATACAAAAAGCGCTATCAGCTGATGCAGTTTCTATGGGAGGTCGAAACTTGATTTTCGTATTTCGACCTATTTATTTTTTATTTAACTGTTTATTGTACACATAAAAATACAACAAAACAAACATTTAGAGAACAGACACAACAGGTGCTGCTTATTTCAGCTTGGAAATGGGCTTGCGCGGTTTGACGCGTTGCTCTAAGGAAATTTCTTCCGACCTATGTTCCTTGGGGAAATTTATTCAGTATCATGAGTACCTACATTCTATCAAGAACTAATTAAAAGTCACCCTATATATTCTGGAACTTAACAAGGCTAAAGTGAATAGGCATTATCTATCTTCGACTTCATCGCCACTTACCACCAAGTGAGATCGGAGTCAAATGCTCACCTATTTCACATTTAAAAAAAGTCTGCTTTATCGGTCAAAATCCGCATGTTAAAGATGTGTAAAAGTCATTTTTGTTCGCTAGCGTCGAGAAGGTTTTTTAAAATAGACCGTGATGAATTGTGGTATAAGTTAGGCTCTATTCGTTGGCATTTTCCTTGCTGTAGTGAGGCGAAAAATTTTGTATTTCTTTCGGCAGTAAATTTATTTCGCGTCTCGTGCCTTGAAACCCTCGCAACGCTCAGTTCTTTTGAAGTTTGAGTTTCAATACACGACACTCGTGCGAAATAATAATTTTGCTGCCTTGCTTAAATGTTAGATGCCTCTAGGCAAGCTCTAGGTACACGTAATATCGTCTGAAAGCTTAACGAATCTGAGGGCACGGTAGTGCCCCGCCATGACGAGCCTAAAGGAAGCAACAAAGTCTTAAAGCGCGTTCAGGATTAAATTGGCTGACGGTTATTTTCTGCGCATGGGTGACAGGCGGAGAGCCAATGAACGACTCGCTCATCTCACCCACCTGCCGCGCTCACCCCCACGACTCATTTTTTGGCTTCTGCGCATTAACGGTCACAGTCAGAGTTTGTCCGCCGTATACCTTTTCTCAAAATGTTTCGTGGTATAGTAGTACTGTCTAAAATAATAGCCGGGACGAACAAAGACTTGACCTACTTTACGTGCCTTTTTAAATACGGAAGACGCTCTAAACAGTCACCTTTAGTTTCTCGGTCAGGCAGGACTCAGAACCGGTGTTTCTAACTTTCATAATCGGAAAGAAATAGCAATCGCTATTGCGCCATTAAGCGTTTCGTTAAATTAACCTCTATATTGTCGTCAGTGAAACAACTGCGAGCCTGCAACTGGATATTAGCGAACGTGACGACCCCAGCCAACTACTTCCACCTGATGCGGCGACAGTTGGCCATGCCCTTCAGGAAACCGATCATACTCTTCACGCCAAAGGTCGGCCTCAAGCACCCCTACTACCGCTCCTCTTTCAAAGACTTCAAAATTGGGACAAGCTTTGCTAGGTAATTTGAAGCTGAAGAAAAAGTATTCTTTAATTTAGGTAGCTACCTATTTTGTGACAATCAGCGACAGTTGGGTTTTAATATCTTTATTTTTATTATAATTTTTAGATTGTACCCAGACACGGGTCCTGCGTCGCAAAACGCTGGCAACGTGCAAAAGCTAATATTCTGCTCGGGGAAAGTCGCTATTACAATATCGGAGCTTCTGAAAGAGAAGAAACTAGAAGACAAAATAGCCATGGCGCGGATTGAGCAGTTGTACCCGTTCCCTTACGACCTGGTGTTGAAGGAATGCGCAAAGTACCCCAAAGCGAAGGTCTGCTATTGCCAGGAGGAGCATAAGAACCAGGGACCCTGGCTGTGGGTCAAGGCCCGCATGGAAAGTCTTTTACAGAAGAAAATAATGTGAGTTTTAGGCTTCTGCTTACGTTATTTTTAGCATTTTTAGTTGGGGGTACGAGTAGCAACACCAAAAATTCATTTATTTTCTCACCACAAAACGCAAATATAAAATAAAATATGGATTAATAATTTGTTATAAAACGTGATTTTTGTGAGAGACTGGAACCTAAACTAAGCCGAAGCTTGTATTTTAGCAAGGTCTCCCTCCTACACAATATAAGAGTTCACACAAGGACATTGTTGTAGATCTTGAAGATACTTACTACAAAGCTGAATTACAAAGATATCTTAGGTACAAAAGAAAGAGAAAAGCAAAGATATAAACAAAGAAAAAACATTTTCATACTAAGTTTGCGTATACAAATCTTGCAAAATAAGTAAGATGAGAGTGATGTGGGGGGAGAGCGATGAGGGGGGTGAGTTAGCATCTATATGAGAAGGAGTGTGAGAGTATGTATGAAGGTGAGGGAGTGTATATTATGAGAGTCTACGTTTTAGCATACCGCTTTAGGTCTGAAGTTTAAAGAGATTTTCAGTCTCCTCATAGCTTAGTACCTAGTACGATAAGCCCCTGGGTCGCAAAATTCTTGCATTCAGCTCTACAGCAACCATAAATCTTAACTTCCTTATTTATACGATTGTATAATCTTGCACCACGGAAAGTAACAAAAAATCTGTTCGCGAAAGCAGTTATAACTGATTTTTGACTGCAGACCTGTAGTCATTACTTTATTCTGTAGTTGGCGTGAGCAGAAATGGTCTACAACATCTGAGTATGGTACCACTTTGTACTGTTCTTATATACCCGCCGTAGGGGCTAGAGTTGCACTACGTGTGTCAAGCTGAAACTGCTTTTGACTTGGTTTTGATTGTACCTTTTAGCCTGTCTAGTCTAGCCTTCCGGACCGGTAGGTGTGTGTCCACCCTAATCCAGATTAAAAAAGAATAAAAAAAGAAAAAAAATAGAATAAAAAGAATTAAAAATAGGAATCATTAGGTATTATATTTAATCAATGCTTATTATAACACTTACATTGAAATCTTCATAAAGTTATAAATTTATGACAATAACCGAAATCCGCTAATAGATTGCGCTGTAGGGTTTCTGTAACGCACTATTTTCAATAAATGTTCAAAAACATGTAAGAAAACAAATTTTCCCAGGAATGAGACCTATTTAGATCGATTTTCCGTCCACGAAAACCCCCGCCAAAAAAATTCACCGTTAATAAATATTAAAATATGTATAATACAAATATTGCTCGTTTAAATAGTATCTATACACCGTGTTCCTGGGGATATGCATAAACTTTAAATCACGTTCAGTTGAGGAAACTGAACAACTTTCCCTAAGAAACACAGGTTGAAATCGATTTTTTTTTTGTATGGGAGGGCATTTTTTTTTCTTTTTCAACCTCTGTTTCTTAGGGAAAGTTGTACAGTTTCGTTAAGAGGCTACCTCCCGTCCACTAGCGCCCCCATCAGTTAAAAAAAAATTACTCGCAAAATATAAAACTTATCGAAAATCCGGAAAAACAGATTGAAGTAAAGGTACCCTAGTTTATTTAGAACCTATCAATACTGAAAAATATAGTTCACTGTAGTTACAGATACAAAAAGTGCGAAAAACGGCCACTTTTAGTAGTTTTTGTATCTGTAAATGATCTGTAACTACAGTGAACTTTATTTTACAGATTAAATAGTTTCTATATAAATAAAGGTACCTTTACTTCAATCTGTCTTTCTGGATTTTTGATAAGTTTTGTATTTAGCGAGTAATATTTTTTTTACTGATGAGGGCGCTAATGGACGGGAGGTAGCCTCTTAACTGAACGTGCTCTTAAAATTAATGCGTATCCTCAGGAACACGGTGTACATATACTATTATTATATTTGTTTGTTCATTGAAGATATTTGTAATAAAATATCACGTTAAGCTTTTTTGCTGCCCCTGAATCCAAAACAGATTTTTGGAATTTTTTATTTGTTCGAGCATCACGGAAAAACTAAACTGATTTTAATGAAACTTTTTTGTTTGATAGCTAATAGTTTAGTAATTTTTTAAACATGCGGACAAAGTCGCGGGCAAAAGCTAGTTTAAATAATAAAACGTATTTGATTTCAGACCCATCTCCCGCCCATCAAGCGCAGCATCAGCTACCGGCATCAAGTGGATATACAACAAGGAACTAAAAGAACTGAAAGAGAATATTGTCAAATTGTAGTTTAGTCAACAAATTATTGTTTTGGTAATTTCCTTATTTTTCGTCTCATTGACGTTGTTGGGGTAATATTGAGGTACATTTGAGGTACTTTTTTAAACAGTTGGATGTGTCAAATAAATTAAGTTGAGTGATATTGCTGTTTTTTTTTTTCAACAGTATCCCATTTGATACCAGTCTTACTGCCGCACTCTTTTTATTTGATACTAGCTGTTGCCCGCGGCTTCGCTCGCGTGGATTTCGTATTTATGTTGTTACCGGTTTTCCGAAGCAATGAGATATTTTCCCGTCATTTCGGGGTAATTTTAAACTAAGGAAAAACAGGACTAACCCTGCGCAAATCAATGACTACCTATAATTCAAGATCCAGCTGAATTTTATATAATATACAGACGTTACTTATAAATTACTCAGAACAGAGGAACTTAGCAGCAGTATCCTAACAAATGTAAAGAGAGAGATGAGAGACACCTTTATGTAATATTTCAAAACAGAGCCAATTCGCAGAAGTAATTGAGAAAAACTGAAACCCTCTCCCTCTCTCTCCCACTCCCCCCTTCCTCTCCCCCTCCTCCCTCTCCCACTGCCCTTCCCTATCCCCCTCCCTCTCCCTCTCTCTCACCCCCTCCCCCTCCCTCACTCCCTCCCTGTCCCCCTTCCCCTCCTTCTCCCTCTCCCTCTACCTGTACCTGTACCTCTCTATCTCTCTTCCTCTCTACTTCTCTACCTCTCTACCCCTCTACCTCTCTACCTCTCTACCTCTACCTCTACCTCTATCTCTACCTCTACCTCTACCTCCACCTTTACCTCTACCTCTACCTGTCCCTATCCCTGCCCCTATCCCTACCCCTAACGCCAATTTAACCGCTATCCCTAACATAAAAACGACACCCATATTTATTTATAGACATTTCAAACCTATCGCACCCCCAGGGGATGATGGTATTTCACGTCCACCACGTTGGATTTCAAAGTTGTTGTAGCTTTCGTAATCAGCGACCCGATAAACCATACAAACGACACCCATATTGATTTTTAGACATTTCAAACCTATCGCACCCCAACTCCATCCCGAGGGGGATGATGGTATTTCACGTCCACCACGTTGGATTTCAAAATTGTTGTAGTTTTGGTAATCAGCGACCCGATAAACCATACGAACGACACCCATATTGATTTTTAGACATTTCAAACCTATCGCACCCCAACTCCATCCCCAGGGGGATGATGGTATTTCACATCCACCACGTTTGATTTCAAAATTGTTGTAGTTTTCGTAATCAGCGACCCGATACCCATATTTGTTTTTAGACTTTTTCACCCCATTTCCCTTTTTTAGGGGTTGAATTTGGGGTGGAATTTCAATAAAAGTGATGAACGTTGCATAGAATTACATCATTAATGCCTAAATAATAAATTATGTGGATTTTACTTTAAAAATAAAGAATTTTCAACTTCATCCCCCTTTTCACCCTTAAGGGTGTCGAATTTTCAAAAACCCTGAGACACGTAATTATTAATTTTTAGTCGTCAGCCAAAATACAAATTTTGAAGATCCTAACATCAAAACTGACGGACTTTCATACAAACTTACATCCCCTATTTTACCCCCTTAGGGGTGGAATTTTGTAAAACCCTTTCTTAGTGCACCCCTAGGCCTCATAAGGAACCTACATGCCAAATTTGGAATCTCTAGACCCAGTGGTTTGGGCTGTGCGTTGATATGTCAGTCAGTCAGTCAGTCAGTCAGTCAGTCAGTCAGTCAGTCAGTCAGTCAGTCAGTCAGTCAGTCACCTTCTTCTTTTATATATATAGATTCATATTAGTGTAGGAAACAAAGCAGTTGTTTCTGCTCTGTGACCCCAACATAATTCTCTCAGGCAGATTTTCACTACGGTTTAAAACTTGTTTTTGAGCGTTGTGTGCGGTTTAAGTGCGCTAATAGTCTGTTCAAAACTTGCTCGTATTCACTCGTTTAAGCGACGTGACGTCATCAGTGACGTTACTTTAGCGCGCTATCATGTGTCCGTCTTCCCAGCAAGCCCGTGCGAGATATAGCCAAGTGGCATACACCAAAATTTAGTGGAAATTGGTTCATTCCATCAGTAAAGTGTCAGATTCAGTGCATCAAAACTGACGACACTACGAGCTGAAAACTTTGGGTGGCTGTAGAGACGTCTCGTCAGCCAGCCCATTCTATACAGGGAAAACTACGAAGATTACATAAAAACAAAATAGTTCCACATTTACTGCATGTCTAGTGCAATTGATTGTAAAAAAGCCGAATCGAAACTGTCCATATGGTAGGAGCACTTCATCAATAATTATGGGTGGCTGGAGAGACGTTTTCCCAGCCAGCCCATGTGATATCTCGGAACATATAGTAGGTAGTAAGATAAAACAAAGCTTAATATTTACTACCTACTCGGAACAGTAGGTAGCAAATATTTCAATATCCTAGCTCCACTAACTTTTGAGATATTTGTATTTTTTCATGGGCTTGCTGGGGAGACGTCTCGCCAGCAAGCCCATGCTGTAACTCAAAAAGTACTGCACGTAGAATGCTGAGCGATATACCAATAGAGAGTGCATATTTGATGCAATAAGCACCAAGAAAAGTGAGTCCCTAGGTCTTACGGTTTCGGTGCTAGAAACAAATATCATTTTCCCGCGGAAAATTTTGAATGCATGATGTGAAGTGCGACGTTGCCGTTCTGTGCAACTCTACATGTTGCTGTTAGAGCATTCAAAAATCAATCTTGTATCCTTATAGTTAAAAGGTACTGTAGACGCACGTGTAGATTATTTGTAATTTGAGAATAGTTCGGGAGACGGTGTACTTAGTAAAAGACTGATTGGTTATCAAGAAGTTTTTATTTATTTGTGGACGACATGTTAAGAACGAAAGAGATAATATGTATTTTAGCTCACGTGAAGACTAACTGGTGCCTCAATCTCTTTTTAGCAACCGTGACAACTGTATTCTAGGAGGAGATGTAAGTTTAATGGTCTCAGTAACAAACTAAATTTTTTAAAGTATTCTTAAATTGTCCTGTAATTAATAAGTTAAGAAAACTGATTTATTAAATAAATACGTGAGCCAAAATACATATTATGACTTTTGTTCTTCACATGTTGTCCACAAATAAATAAAAACTTCTTGTTAACCAATCAGCCTTTTAAGTACACCGTCTCCCGAACTATTCTCAAATTACAAATAATCTACACGTGCGTCTACAGGACCTCTTAACTATAAGAACACAAGATTGATTTTTGAATGCTCTAACAGCAACATGTAGAATTGCACAGAACGGCACTTCACATCATGCATTCCAGATTTTCAGCGGGAAAATGATTTTTGTTTCTAGCATCGAAACCATAAGACCTAGGGACTCACTTTTCTTGGTGCTTATTGCATGAAATATGCACTATCTATTGGTATATCGTTCAGCATTCTACGTGCAGTACTTTTTAAGTTACAGCATGGGCTTGCTGGCGAGACGTCTCCCCAGCAAGCCCATGAAAAAATACAAATATCTCAAAAGTTAGTGGAGCTAGGATTTTGAAATATTTGCTACCTACTGTTCCGAGTAGGTAGTAAATATTAAGCTTTGTTTCATCTTCCTACCTACTATATGTTCCGAGATATCACATGGGCTGGCTGGGAAAACGTCTCTCCAGCCACCCATAATTATTGATGAAGGGCTCCTACCATATGGACATTTTCGATTCGGCTTTTTTACAATCACTTGCACTAGACATGCAGTAAATTTTTTTTTTTTTTTTTTATTTTTTTTTTTTTTATTTATACATCTGCCATCAGTCGCCAGACTATAATCAGATTTGGTTTCATTGAAAGTGACTTTTAATGAGGTAGCAAGACCATTGTCATTGCTCCTCGTCATTCAGCAAGTACATGAGTACGCTTTAATCTTTTAGTAGTAACACTTGTCAGGAGTGAGTTAGCAAGTGGATTTGGGTGCTGAGCTAAACGTTTCTCGTGCTTCTGTTTGCATCGCTCTATTTCTTCCGTTACGGTCGGCATTTCCAGGTATTTGTGCAATTCATCATTACGTGCATACCATGGTGCAGCGCAAATGGTTCTGAGGATGTTGTTTTGTGTTCTTTGTATACATTCAATGTTTGACTTAGATGCTGTTGCCCAAAGTTCTATGCCGTATAGCCAGATGGGCTTTATGATAGCGCAATAAACCGTAACTTTGTTACTCAGGGATAGTTTGGATTGTCTCCCAAGAAGCCAGAGGAGATTTCTGAAGCGGTAATTTATGTCGTCTCTTTTGTGTTTGATGTGCTCCTTCCAGGTAAGTCTACGATCCATATAGAAGCCTAGATATTTGACGCATGTGGTTTCTGGCAAGGGATCGTTGCCTAGTCTCACTTGTGGGCAGTCACTTCGTCTCAGGGTAAGAGTGATGTGATGTGATTTCTGAGCGCTTGCTTTTATCCGCCACTTTTTAAGCCAAACATCGGTAGCATGCAGTAAATGTGGAACTATTTTTCTTTTATGTAATCTTCGTAGTTTTCCCTGTATAGAATGGGCTGGCTGACGAGACGTCTCTACAGCCACCCAAAGTTTTCAGCTCGTAGTGTCATCAGTTTTGATGCACTGAATCTGACACTTTACTGATGGAATGAACCAATTTCCACTAAATTTTGGTGTATGCCACTTGGCCATATCTCGCACGGGTTGCTGGGGAGACGGACACCGCTATCATTGCATACGAAAATGAGGTAGTGCAGCGTGTCCGAAACGTCAAATTCATGAGACATTTGACATCAATCTCGTTTTCGAGAGATTTTTTTCAACTAAAACGCAAAACAAAATCAAAATTTTAATTTTTCCCAGTGATATTGACATAAGTGCGCTCTAGTCTGGTTTAAAACTGTATTCGATCGTATTCGACGAATGCACGCATATAGAAATAAACCGACTATATTCAGTGAGTGAATGTAATGTGTGCGTTGTAAACCGTAGTGTTTATTTGACAGGATGATAAAGTACAATGGAGTTATTGTAAATGTAAATTCAAAATATAAAAAAAAAATTAACAAATAATTTTTTTCATACATTTTTTGTAATTTTTGTATAGAAAAATTAAAAGTACCTACTTACTTACCTATTTTTTTTAAGAATTTTTTTATAGAAGGTTCGTCTCATATAGTGGTAATACAGAGGATTTAATGCGGGGGTCTTCATACAACGATCCGCTTCGTTGCCTAGACTATTTCTAGACAGAAAATCTTGTGAATTCCAAAAAAAAACTATTTGCGAGTGTACTTGGTCAAAAATAAAATAACTGTTTGCATCTAAGAACTAATCATTTAAAATTGATGAAAACATTGTTGTATTAAATTTATTATGTAGGTAGTTAATAATTACTATATGATGGCAAAAAATAATGATGTCATGTCATCGTTCAAACACGACATACAAAATCCATGGAATAATTCTATTTTGACGTTCAATAAAGAGTAAGTAGCTCTATTGCGAAGCGCAGCGTTTTTCTTACGTCAATGCTCTATTGACTAGGTTGTATAAACACGGATTTGGGGAAAAACTAGTTTGGGGATTTTAACATTTTGAGCTGGCAACCCTATATTTGACATTTGTTTGTTTATGTTTCGTTTTTCGGGTTTCTCTCTCAGTTTCAAGAATTTCTGTTTGGAATTCAAAATAATCATGTCATCATATTTAGATTTCTTTTGTGAAAATATAGGAATTAAAGATCGGGAAACTATTAAAGGCACTTGCGATGCGATGTGTCCACAGCAAGAAGTTAAAATGTAAGAAAAGTTTAGTTGGTTTTGTTTTGCATTTTTAACAAAGTTCAGGTAGGTAAAGTATGCGTTGTTTTTGTTTCTAGGCGAGAAGAAAATGATCTAGTTCACGTGCTAGAAGTTTGGGGGCCCATAGTTAAGAAACACGTTAAGAGCTATTGCCGATCGGCAGCAGATACAAATGTGGCACTTCCCGCGCTTTTACGGCCATATTCTGTGCTGAAGGATACGGTACAATACCTGATACTAGAGTAAGTATCATGCACTGTTATCATTATGCTTATTTTTCGTTCGATGGAGGAGGCTACCTAACCTAGGTGAACACCACAAGTACTAATCTTAAAATGTATTCATAAACAACCTCTAAAATATAACTTACTTACTTACTACGCTGGCTCAGCGACCCCAAGAGGATCTTGGCCTCCGACACGAGAGTTCTCCATTCTTTCCTGTTCTGTGCCGCTTCTTGCCAATCGGCTCTCTGGAGGGCATCCAGGTCTTTCCGCACTTCGTCACCCCATCTGTACCTAGGACGACCGACTGGTCGTTTTCCAGTCGGTCGTCCCACGTTAGCTCTTCTGGCGGCCCGATCCTCTCCCATTCTCTCCACGTGGCCGAGCCAGCGAAGCCTTGCAGCCTTGGTCTCTCCCATGATGTTGGGTTCAGGCACTAGGTCTACGATCTCTCTATTTTTTCTTCGCCTCCATCTGCCATCCGCCTCCTTGACCGGTCCCAGAATTTTCCGCAAAATTTTCCGTTCTGCCACTAAGAGCTTATTCTCTTCTTTCTGTGTCAGTGTCCAGGCTTCACAGCCACACATTAAGATCGGTCTTATTACTGTCTTATAGACACGGATCTTGGTTTTTCTATGTATAAGCTTGGACACTAACACTTTATGTAGAGCTGCCGAGCATCTTAGTGCATTTTGGACCCGAATCTCAATTTCATCTTCTCTTTGGTTGGTGTCCGTTACCGTGCAACCTAGATATTTAAATCTGTTCACACCCAGATAGGTGGTCTGTCCGACTACTAGGTCCTCACAGCGTGCCCTTGTGTTTTTAAATCTTTTCATTTGAAGATATTCGGTCTTTTCGCGGCTAATTCTGAGACCGACCTTCACCCCTTCTCTCTCCAGAGTGTCAGCCATGGTCCTTAGGTCTTCTTTGTTGCTTCCAAGCAGAGCCAGGTCATCAGCATACCCAATCACTTTGTGCCTTCCGTTTAACTCAACACCCCCATCATGCGATAATACTTTCTAAAATATAACACTGATAGATTAAAAATTTCTAAACCAATTTTCTTGGGTATAGGTTTATTTTATATGAAGTATTATTCTTAAATAATAGTTATTATTATATTATAATTATAATAAATATTATTCTCAAATATATAAAAGTTAAATAATAAATCTTTATAAGTAAAATGACTAAATGAAATAAGAACCTCTAGTTTGCCCGTCCTGTCTTGTGTACGCCTTCCAAATTAGTCACAAGACAGCCCTGTGTGTCCCCCATAATACTGTAAAGCCCGTTGTCACTGAAAAATATGATGACAACTTGTTAGCCACATATTCACTACGGTTTAAAACCTGCTCATGAGCTTTGTATGCGGTTTTAGCGCGCTATTAGTCGATTCAAAACTTGCTCGTATTCACTCGTTTGAGCGACGTGACGTCATCAGTGACGTCACTTTAGCGCGCTATCATTGCATACGAAAATGAGGTAGTACAGCGTGTGCGAAACGTCAAATTAATAAGACGTTTGTCATCAATCTCGTTTTCGAGAGATTTTTTTCAACTTTTTTTGGGGTATTTAGATTTAATTATCTTATCGAGTAATCATTATCTCTCAATAATTTCTTAAAACGCAAAACAAAATCAAAATTTTAATTTTTCTCAGTGACATTGACATAAGCGTGCTCTAGTCTGGTTTAAAACTGTATTCGATCGTATTCGACGAATGCACGCATATAGAAATAAACCGACTATATTCAGTGAATGTGATGTGTGCGTTGAATTCAAGAAACAAACCGTAGTGATTGTTAAACCTTCTGTCATATATTTTTTTATACAACGTGTTAATGGACTAAGCAAAACCCTCATACACCCCAACTGATTTTTATTAAAATAAATTCATTCTAGATATTGTTATTTTAAAGTTTCATGATTGTTCTAGTTTAATCGTTGTTCTTGTCCGCGCACGCCACGCCTACTTCCCTCCCCTCCTCACCGCTCATGAACCGCGTGGCGCCGGCTGCCAGCGCGCGTATCCACAAAAATATTTAGAATAGAAGCGGCAAAAATTTAAATAACAAAAAAATTACCCTTATAAAAAACCCGTGAAATTGATTCTACTCTCGATTCTGAACAAACTATTTTCTCTAACACGTTGTATATTTAACCTTCTTTCAGTGTAACGAAGAGGACAGACGTATCCATGCCATGTAGGTATGATTTTATAAACGATCGTCTGAGAGCAGTGCGCCAGGATATGACGATACAACGGTTGCCAGATGATGAATGCGCCAGCTTGCTAGAACCGATGATAAGATTTTACATATTTTATGGCTACCAGTAAGCATCTTTGAAACAATCTTTACGAGTAGTCCTATGTGTAACATTTGCCAGAGAAACAAGTATAATTCATTTCTTAGTTTATTCCAACACTTACCAACACATTTTGCAGCCGTGAAATTGAAACCAGAGTATATTTGATGGAAAGAATAATGTTGTTTTTCAAACTGGTTTTTCCTGACAGCTTTAGCTAATTGCTTTTGACATAGCTGCAAAATGTGTTGGTGAGCGTTGGAATTAATGTAAAATCCTACTAGTATTATAAACGCGAAAGTTTGCAAGTATGGATGGATGGATGTTTGTTACTCTTTCACGTAAAAACTACTGAATGGATTTTAATGAAACTTGGCACACTTATAGATTAGGTCCTGGAATAACACATAGGCTACTTTTTACCGCGGGAAAACACTTCATTCCCACGGGAACACGCATTT
The DNA here is from genome assembly GCA_947532105.1 of Athrips mouffetella. Lineage (NCBI taxonomy): Eukaryota > Metazoa > Arthropoda > Insecta > Lepidoptera > Gelechiidae > Athrips > Athrips mouffetella. Next base: position 28,746,643 of record OX383967.1, read on the forward strand.
AATGTTAATGAAGAAGATGACGTGACTCTTTGATTGACATATCAACGCACAGCCTAAGCCGCTGGGTCTAAAAATTCCAAATTTGGCATGTAGGATCCTTATGAGGTCTAGGGAAGCACTAAGAAAGGGTTTTACAAAATTCCACCCTTAAGGGGGTAAAATAGGGGATAAAAGTTTGTATGAAAGTCCGTCAGTTTTAAAGTTAGGATCTTCAAATTTTGTATTTAGGCTGACAATTAAAAATTAATATTCATGTGTTTCAGGGTTCTTGAAATTTCGACACCCTAAAGGGTGAAAAGGGGGATGAAGTTGAAAATCATTTATTTTTAAAGTAATATCCACATAATTTATTATTTAGGCATTAGGGTTGTAATTCTTTGCAACATTGTTGTTATTGAAATTCCACCCCAAATTCAACCCCTAAAAAAGGGAAAAGGGGATTGAAAAAGTAAAAAAACCAATATGGGTATTGTTTGTATGGTTCATTGGGTTACTGATTACGAAAACTACAACAATTTTGAAATCCAACGTGGTGGACGTGAAATACCGTCATCCCCTGGGGATGGAGTTTGGGTGCGATAGGGTTGAAATGTCTAAAAATCAATATGGGTGTCGTTTCTATGATTATATGAGGATAGGGATAGCGGTTAAGATGGCGTAAGGGGAAGGGAGAGGGAAGGGGAGGAGAGGGAGGGGGAAAGGGGGTGGGAGAGGGAGGTCGAGGGGGGAGAGGGGCAGGGACAGGAATGGCTTGACGGACGGTTGGACAGATGGTTGGACGGACGGACGTCAGATAGACGGAAAGGTGGATGGATGGATGTTCAGATAGATAGAATCCCACGCGGACGAAGTCGCGGGCAACAGCTAGTGGATCATAATTTATTATTTTTTTCATACAGAGTGGAAAGGACAGCTTTCCGAAAACAGATTAGGCATGATCAGTCAATGATACTGAAAAACTTTCAGTAAATTAAACTTTGAGGAAATAAAAAAAATCCATGTCGCCACACAAAATTATAAACTTGATTGGACATATTACGAGTATTGTATGGAGAGGCTGATAACTTTTTAATTTCCTGAAAGTTTCAATCACTGAAAGTTGTTCAGTTTTGTTAACTAATCATGCCCTATCTATATTAAAAACAATGCCACTGAAATATGTTTTCTATTAACAAAATTTCAGACTATGTGAATACCCAATCAAAGATTTTGATCCAATTTTGAACAAGAAAATCCTCTTGGAGTGCATGAAATGGTTCCTGGCTTGCACCAAAGATGACCAGATTGACGAGATAACTCGGATGTTGTCAAAACTGGATATCCAGTACAAACTTAAATGCGACCGGGTTTTGGTGGAGAGCCTCTACTTACTGTGTAATTTGAATGATTTGAGTCCTGTTTATAGATATTTTACGTTGCCAACTGAAGTGCAAAGGTAAGGAAAATAATCCATCTTTTTCGCTTATTTCAATGATTACCAATCTATTTTGCAGCCATGACCTAAAATCAGAGTATATTTTATCCCAGAATATATAATAGTAAACAAGATTTTATGGAAAGAATAAGATTGTTTTGATTTGACCGTTAACCCCCCAATTCTGTCGTTATTTCCTACTGTCCCGTTACAGTCAACCCCCAAATTCCTTCGCTATTGCCTACTGTCCCGTTACAGTCCACTCACAATTCCTTACCTACACATTCTGTAGCCATGAAACTAAAACCTGAGTACATTTTGAATGAAATAATAACATTGTATTAAAAACTGGTTTTTTCAGACAGCTTTAGCCGATTGCTTGTGACATAACTGCAAAATGTATTAGTAAGCATTGGAGCAAACAAAAAAATGGATCATATATCCATGAACTTCTCTCTGAGTTGTAAAATACAGGGTGTTCGGCACAACGTTACACAAACTAAAATGGTGGATTTGGGCATTTCCAAGTCCATAAAACCAAACAACTTTCCCTAAGGTACGTCCGCCAGCAAACACGAAGAAACAAAAACAGCATTAGCTGAACCAGCGTTACGCAACGAACGCCCGAAACCAGAGTCACGCTCAAGGTCAGTGTTTCCACCGACGTGCGGCCGTGTGTACATAGGTCGAAATACGAAAAAGATTTCGCAACTGCTGCTAACACATTTTGTATGGGAGGTAAAAATAGAATTCGACCTATGTTTCCAACGTTGTGCCAACACCCTGTATTTCTCCTAAACTTAAAAAAAATGATTATTTTTATTTTCAGCCACCCAACCCTAGAGTTAGCTTATAGAATAGCAATGGCAAACATAAAAGGCAACTACATGAGGGCAGCCCAGTCAATGGAGAAACTGTGCCCACTGCAGTTTTGTGCTATGGCCCTCTACCTGCCATCTTTACAGAGGTAAACTATAAAAATATTATCTTTATTTAAAATTACAGTCAAAAACAAGTCAATCCGTCTAGTTCATTCCCGACATTCTTGCGGGTTGAGAGACATTGGTTCGGTAGTACAGTCGGCCGCACATCAATGGTAATACTTTTGGCTTTTAGTGGGTCTCTCGGGCGTTTGTAGCGTAGCGCTAGGTCAGCTTATACTGCTTTTGTTAGAACTTACTTGCTGCCTGCCGTATGTATATTATCTATTCTGCGACCCAGTAAAGGAGGTAAAGTAATAGCAGCGTTACGTCAGTAGCACGCGATTCCTCTCCCCGCTACCCCGCCCGTCCTCGCTGTCATCTACCTCGCCCCCGACAACGACATTCACCCCGCAAGAAATTCACGCATGAAAGACTATCAGCCAGTTGCATCAAGCGTCTTTAAAGTTAAAGCTCCTTAAATATATTGCTATCACTTTCTTTGTCAACAAAACAGAAAGAGTCAGCAACAGACTTAAAGGAGCTTTAACTTAAACGAAGCTTTGTGCAACTGGCGGTATGTCTGGACCTGAGTTGTGGAGCGGATAGCTCCGCGTCGAACTGAACTGTGAGATATTGTTTGCTTATGATGTTTTTCCTAAAAAAGGTCGAATAGTATGATCCACTTTTTTCGTTTATTTCAATGCTTACCAACACATATTGCAGCTATGTCCAAAGCAATCGGCTAAAGCTATCAGAAAAAACAAGTTTGTAAAACGATGTCATTCATTCCGTTAAATATACTCTAGTTTTAGTGTTTTGGCTGCAAATTACATTGGTAAGTTTGGAATAAAAGAAATATTAACTTACCCGCACCTACTGTTTTCGCCTTTACACCCTGTTATGTGATTTCACAGAAAAGCTCTGCAAGTTATGAGCCACGCTTACAACAGCAAGAACTTAACCGTGCCGGCTGAAGCACTGAGACGGTGGCTAAAATCCAATAGCGATTCTGAAGTGATTGATGCGTGCCTACATTACGGGTTGAAAACTAAAAATGGTGCTGTCATGTTTAATAAGGCGGATTTTAAGCGTGATGCCGCTACAGTAAGTAGTTTCATTTAAGGCTTTTCCTACGAAGGTTCATCCATACTGTAGTTACTTTAGTTGCAGCAACATTATAAAGTTATCGTGTCGCATGTTGTTGCTTCACAATAGACGAATTCATTCAAACACTGTCTGATTTTTATTAGATGCTACTTGAGTCCAATTCTTGAAATTCAAGTTTTGCTTGATGAACTTTTAAAAGGTAAATCATAATTTATGAAAATTACAATCAAACACTACTTGTATTTAACGAATATCATTTTTAGGGTTCCGTAGTCAAGAAGGAACCCTTATAGTTTCGTCTTGTCCGTCTGTCTGTCCTCGGCTTAGCTCAGCGACTCTTAGTACTAGAAAGTTGAAATTTAGTACGGACATACATATTAGTCTCGCCGACATATGGTAAAATAAAGTAATGAAAAATATTTTTTTTCTCGTAGAACCAATGGTGTGGGGTATAGTAAGACAGGTCTTTTAAAAATATTGTAAGTTTCCTAAGACCACTTTTCTCTTTAGGGATCCGTTTGCAAAATAATTAGCTTAGAAACGCATTTTTTTTTTCAGTGTACACCGTCCCTTTCACCCTTTACAAAATAAGAAATTAAGGGGGGCTACCCAACTAAAAACGTGTTTTTAGGCGATTTTTGTTTTAGCTCTATCGTAACACTTACAAGCTTGAAAATTGGTACGTTTATAGTGCATAAGCTATATACTATAGAATAACAACAAATAATAAAAACTGCGTTACCTTAGTGGTACGAAACCCTCGGAGCGCGAGTCCGACTCGCACTTGACCGGGTTTATTTTTGGTTTCGGTCAGATAATTCCTACATCCTTCTTTTCAGCTGCAACCGGCAAAACAATTGCTGTTGGAAAGGAATCACAACTTCGGGATTGATCACATTTTTACTTACACCAGTCCGATTGTGTAAATAATTGTTGTTTATATTAGGTACCTATTTTTATGAAGATTTATAAAGCTGATAGAGATAATTATGTTGTAAATAATTAGGAGGGGTTAACACGAGTTATTTGTTGTGTAATCAACCAATCTTAGTAAAAAAAAGCAGTAAAAGTGGCAATTATAAAGGGACGGTGTACCGAAAACTGAAAGAGCGTCACCTCTGAATTGACCTCCAACTTCAACTTTACAAATAGCTCACTCTGGTCGAACAGTTAGTATGGAGAGGTATTTTTTTTTTATTTCCCTAAAATGTTTCTTTGGGAAAGTTGTTCAGTTTCGTTGACTGAACACTCCCTTTTATTTTTCTGTACACCGTCCCTTACACCCTGGATTACAAAAAAATAAAAGATCAAATATTTTTATAAAGAAACTTTTATTTGTTTTATTTACATATGAAATTCTCCTATTTACGCGATAACTAATTACAATGAATGGACAACAAACTATAATCATCGGTTGCATGGCTCCCGTTACCTTCCTACTGGAATATAGGCCTGGAGTACTGGAAACTAGAAAACAACGCCATTAAAATTCTGTCGAACTACGGATCACACAGCGCCTTAAAAAGTCTTTCACAAAATAACCCATTTTTTCAAATTCTAAGACAGTTATATAAATTCTGGTTCGAAACTCTTTGAAACTCTAGTACAAAACTCGTTTTAAACTCTGGTTCGAAACTTGTTTTAAACTCTGGTTCGAAACTCGTTTTAAACTCTGGTTCGAAACTTGTATTAAACTCTGGTTCGAAACTCGTCAAACTCTGGTTCAGAACTCGTTTTAAACTCTGGTTCGGAACTTGTTTTAAACTCTGGTTTGGAACTCGTTTTAAACTCTGGTTCGGAACTAGATTTAAACTCTGGTTCGAAACTCGTTTTAAACTCTGGTTTAAACTCTGGTCCGAAACTTGTTTTAAACTCTGGTTCGAAACTCGATTTAAACTCTGGTTCGAAACTCGTCTTAAACTCTGGTTCGGAACTCGTTTTAAACTCTGGTTCTTTAAACCTTCAAAACGGTAAGTTGCGTCATGTGTTTTTCTTATATGACAATGTGGGTATGAAATATGAAAATTAAATCGAGATGTAGTTTCATCACTTTTGAATTGCGCTGTGTGTTCTGAATCTTAGTAAATTGATCAGATCGGTTGAGAGCACGAATCCAAAAACGTTTTCCATATTCCAGGCCTAATTACCCCCTATATACACAGAAATTAGTTAAACAAATAAATAGAAATCAAATTAAAAAAGTTCTAACTATGTTATTTTATGTTGTGACTTGATCACGAAAATGCATAATGTGCTAAGGTATAAACACAGTCAATTAATGAGGATTGAACATGACGAAAATTCTATTCGCTTCTCGCTCATTTGAAAATCCCGTATAATACTTAGGTTCAGAGGTAATTAGGATCGTCGCCATTGTCAATCAAATTTTTAACTGACTCGGTTGTAATAAAAACATTTAAAAAATTAGAAAATCCTACATAATTTCATGGGGATAGCTAAAATATAGATTAATGTCTAAAACGTCTAACTATCGATGGCGATATATCTGCCCACAATAAAACAAAGTAATAAATTAACCTTATCAAAATCATATTTGCTAATACATTTTGAATAAACATTTTATCTATCAAAGTGAGCAGGACAAAGAATATTGTGTGCTCTGTTATGTAGTGTGATACACCTTCGAATCCTTTGCAAATATGGTTGTGGTAAAGAAATTGTTTGGTAGCAGAGCGTGGTTGCACACAGTATGCTTTATTCTGGTCACTTTTTTACTGCCCTCCAGTTGCAGAAAGCGTATTTAAAGTTAAAGCTCTTTCAAAAATATATTAGTGAAACTTCGCAAGCAAAACAGAAATAATCGGCAAAAGACTTAAAAGGTAGGCGTTATCTGCAACTGGCGGTGTGTCTGTCCCAAAACATTTTTGTGGCAATAAGCAACATTAATATTATTATCAATTAGGCGAGTTCCGCTGAGAGTACAGGGATATTCTTTAATATTAGGTCTTTACCTATGAAATTGCCGTTTTGTATGGAGAATTTTAGGTTAACTCAATTTTCAGTACTAACATTTTTGCATTTGTCTTAGGAATTCCACATCCAATTTTTTTATTTTTTTTAAGCATTATTGGGAAGACATTAAGCTACCAGAAGCTTAAATTTAATTTTCGAAAAATATTATCTGTAAAAAAATATAACAAATCTAATGATGAAATCGGACGACATTTAAGACGAACAATTTTCAAACCTTTAATTTTATATATCAAACTAAAAATAAAAACTTTATTTTATGCGTAAATTGGTAACCTTGAAGTCAACTTTCAAATATAAATGAAATGAAAAAAATAGCATTAGAATTATAGGAATTATGATTTCATTAATCTGTAAGAAAATTTCGGCAATTTCATAGGTAAAGACCTATTATACTATTCGCCAAACAAGCTTACATATAAAATATATTGGTATGTTGCTTAATATACACTATTTCTATATTGCAAGGTATCCCATTTCATTCCGGCGTGTAAACGGGTTACAATCCAGTTTATTTGGCGAATAATGTACATATGATTTCGATCATTTTTGTGACCACTCTCACATTGAACAAAAACTAGGTTTAAGAGACTGACGCCTGGATATCGGTTTAACATGGGTTTAACAAACAATATTGACTCGTGCCTAAAGAGGCAGGCGCTAAACAAGCCCTGCATTGCGCTTAGACTTTGATAGGGTAATTTCAGACAGAACCCAAAAATTCTTATGTCAGTCAGTCTGTCTGTCCATCCAACCTGCTATCACGGGAATAGTTCTGTACCTACCTCTGAAATTTGTCTAACATGTGGTATATGTATTGTGGTTGTACGGAATCCTCTGTGCGCGAGTCTGACTCTTGGTCGGCTTTTGCTATCTATTGCTCTGCTTCCTGTCTAAACTGACCCCGAGTATGAAAAGTTTCCTCTTAAATTCGTATATGTCTACAAGACATTGAGTCTAAAATTGCTGCTATTCGAGGAAATAAATAGTTATTATAGTATGACCGCAACCGATGTATAGGTATGCTCCCGGCGAGACGGGGGCCATCGCTCGTCCCCGCTCCCGGCGGCAACTAGTTCTTGCTCTTTCCTTCCCACTCCCGCCACCACTACTTATACAGCGGTTGCGGTCAGACTAGCCAACAATTTGATTAAGTAACTAAAATGTCATAACTGGTAACTAAAGAAATCATTACATTTTATCGATTATTATTATATTAAATACACCGTTGAAGTAAAATGATACAAACTTATATGGTTATGGTTAATTTTTAAATCAGTGCAAATTTTTGTACGATGCTTTCGCCATAAAACTGAACAACTTTTTCCAAGAAAAATGGGTCGAGAAAATAAGGGCGGTAAAAAAGAAACTGGGATTATATCCTAGACACTCTTTGCACGATGTCTTGCCGCGAGCCAAGAAGCAAAATTCCCATCCTGCTGCGTCCCTATTTCCGAGTTCATATAATCTGAATGTTTAAATTCGCGAGTAAATAGGCTTATTCCGGCAGAGCTCGTACCTTCATCCCCAGGGCTAGATCTTAGTCCAGAGCAAGCCGATAGTTAGTAAAAAAAAAGCTCAAGTTTGCACCGATAAAAATATTAGCCAGTATGGAATTGAACAGCACTTCAATTGGGTCATTATTATTGCTCAATAATGATGACCCAGTTGAAAAGTTGTTCAGTTCCGTGGTCTGAGTTATCTATCAAAATGAATGGACCTGGGTGGGATCGTACCATAATCGTTTGCCTTGAAGTATATGATGGACAAATTGTTCTAAAATCACAATACAGAATTACAAACAAATCTAACATTATTTGACGTTTCCTAAGATTTGATCTACCTAAATGTATTTCGAAATACGGCGATAATAATATTCATCTACAACATGTAAATAAAAGGGAAGAACAAAGGATCTGAACTCTGTCCTAAGAACAAGGCAGAATGACTTGCGATAAAAATCAACATCCCACAGAAACTTAGTGCGGTCAATTAGCTGTTTCACGTAGACTAGCCTTACAATTTCACCAAAATTTTTCCAGGTACTAGTTAGGTACATAGCTCTCAATTTTTAATAGGAGCCAATTCTTGATTTTTAAAAAAATTCCATTGAAAATTCAAGTATTGGCTCCTATCAAAAATTGAGAGCTATGTACCTAACTAGTACCTGGAAAAAATATGGTGCAATTTGGTGAATTTTGCAATATAAGACGTTAAGCGACCGGACTAATCAGCTTATATTTTGTATGGAAGGTCAAATTCTTCGGAAAAGTTGATAATCTTCATGGACCGATTCACATCCATCAGGCCTTTTTATACCCTTTCTGTTACACGTTCTGATTTTTAAGTTGTTATATACATGTTGCAGGCAAATTGTATAATTCGCCGCTTAACATAATGCCTTGGCATTTTACAAAATGCCTAGAATTTTAAATTCGTCGTTTTACATAGTGCCTGGTCATTTAACATAACGACGCGTAATTCCTTTCTGGTAGCAACATAACCTAACTCAACCTAACCGATCTGGGTTAGCCTTAACTAAGTAACCTAAAATGCACCAGTAGTGATCTAACCCCGTTTACAATCTGTCGACGTCGTTTTACAATTTGCCGAACGTATACAATTTGTCGGCTGTTTGTAAACGACGAATTATACTAGTTGTCTGCGACATACATACATCTCTTTAGCACCTAGATTTTATTTGGTATCGGAAGGTAAACTAAAAAAGTAAAAAAAATAAGGAACCATCAAACCAAGAAATAAATTCATAACAAGCGAAATGTCAAACATTTAACAAGTTTTAAGACAATTGTCTACACGATTTCATAACATGTTAGCTGATAAATAAGTTTTTTATAAATATAACAAACGAAACTAGTATTTTACATGGTGTAGTATCTGGCAACACTTGTGTCACATCAATTATCATACAAGCTAATAAAGCTGGACAACGAATAGTGTAGCTTAGTTCGCTATTTATGGATTCTAGGATTTTTAATAAGTTACCGGGTCTCAAAAACTACATTGCTTCTCTTTCATTAAAGAGCAATCTCTACGGGCGCTTTATCATAGTCGCCACGCTTTAGACGACAGGTCACACCCCGTACATGCAAACAAAATGGTAACTTTTGTCAATCCGTTACTAGAGTCAGAAAGCGCGAGGGGGTGAGGTCAAATCTACTAGGGAGTGTCCATAATATATAGACATCTTTATAACTTAGCCTGAGAGACATTTGAGTTGCCATATACTACTATCAACTAGTTGAACATTGAATACAGATTGATTACCATCCTTCCTAGTATCGCAGGACTCATTAAGACCACTATAAGTCCTGAGTTCACAAACTTAGATACAAATTTCTAAAGCAAAACGCGCACTTAGCCTCCTTTAATGTAAACTTTTACTATTGCGAGTGAGACAGAACGTACACCAAATAATTATCCAATATATTCTACAAAAAATTACAGAAACTCTGCCTTGGATAGGTTATAAATTGTATAGTTCGTGAACAAAGTATTTATAGTATAGATAACGAAGCAGTAGATCGAAACTACGAGACAAATCTACCTACTTGTAAACATCTTTTTCAAAAGATGGTCAACGCCAATAAATGAACAGGTTAAATATTTTTTTGGGATTTATAACCTCGTGGTGCCGGCAAAGAGTCCCGTGTGGTGCCAGCCCATACATACCCGTGGGTGTCGTAAGAAGCGACTTAGGGTTAACTGGAGGATCGGCAGCAGCATCCTCCTTTATATCTTACTTACTGCGGTCATCTACAACCGCGGTCCATGGTGCCAGCCGTAACGCTAACAAGCGAGGTGACTATGGTACTTCCCCTCCACATCTTTTCAGCAATAGCTAGAATTCTGGAGGGAGCTCCCTGTCCTGTAGTGGACGTTTCATGGGATGTTATGATGATAACCTCGTAGAACTGCTCGCAACACGACGTTATATAATAGTATCAATGTATGTTTAGAACAAAATTAAATAGGTCTTGGAATAGACTAATATAACTCTTCCTCAAGTCATCGCATAGAAATGACTGCGACTTTTTAGACCTGATAAATTATTTAAGACTTTATGTGCTAGAATATAGGCACCAATATGCAAAACATGCACATGTTTTTTTACGTTAAAACATATAATTCGATAATAGCGATAATTTATTTTCGTATCACACTTAAAATACTTCTATTTAGTCAAATAAATGGGATTTAAGTTACCTAACAATAAAATTACTGGTTCGCTACTTTTCAATCTACTACTGCGTATCTCAACTCAGATTCTGTAACCCACACGAAAATAGAAATGTCCTTTTTTCAAAAGAAAGACCAAATTAGGATAAAGACTAGTAACTTACAAAGTAATTTCTTCATTTATAGTACCTATAGTTTTATCATCAAGCTCACCAATGTGTTTAGGACAGTAGTTGGTACACCAAACGATGAAAGATTAGGAACCAGTTTTTTTTTTATGAATTATTATAGATTTTTCGTTTCCGAAAAGAGTTACTTAAATGTTTTTGCCCTACTTCGCACATACATTTCGTCTTTAAAAGTAAATAACTAGAAGGTACGAATAGGATAACAGAATCGAGTGTAGTCGACTTAGCTTATTGTAAGAGCGAGACCCGCTGAGAGAGACAGGGCGAGCCTGGTCATGGAAACACCATTCAACTTTATATGGTGGTAATCTGTAAAGAGAAAATCGTATTGTAGAATTTTGATTGAAATTTACAGGACTAACTTAAGTACGTTCGTATAGTTAAGGGGAAGCAGGAGTAGAGTGATAGGAATAGTTAGAGGAAGACCGGGATAGTCAAAGGTAATTAATTAACGACGGAATTGGGGGTTGGTTGTAACGGGCCAGTAGATGTATTCATAACCTAGTTGAATAGGGGACAGATTAAAGGCGGTGGTTCCAGGAAACCAGTTTAGTTACTAACCTAGTTTAAGAAGGCATCATCGAAGAGTTCGAGCTCGTGGTGCAGATAGTTGGCCTTGTTGCGCAGTTTCTTGGCGGAACAAGAGGACATCTTGATGGCTTCCTTCACACCGGACAGATCCTCGTCCATCTCGGTGATGACAATGACGGGACAGTTGAAGGGTGACGAAAGTGTCAAAAGTTGGGAGTTGACTATAACTGGACAGTAGGAAATAACGACAGATGGTTGACTGTAACGGGTCAGTAGGAAATGACGACAGAATTGGGGGTTGACTGTACGGGTCTGTAGAAAATAACGACGGAATTAGGGGTTGACTGTAACGGGTCAGTAGGAAATAACGACGGAATCGGGGGTGACTGTAACGGAACAGTAGGAAATAACGACGGAATCGAGGGTTGACTGTAACGGGTCAGTAGGAAATAACGACAGAATTGAGGGTTGACTGTAATGGGTCAGTAGGAAATAACGAAACATTTGGGGGTTGACTGTAACGGGTCAGTAGGAAATAACGACGGAATCGGGGGGTTGACTGTAACTGGATAGTAGGAAATAACGACACAATCGGGGGTTGACTGTAACGGGACAGAACTTATATAAAAGGCGGTAATTTTTGGGAAACTAGTCTAGTTACTTGCTAAAGAAGGCATCATCGAAGAGTTCAAGCACGTGATGCAAATAGTATGCCTTGTTACACAATTTCTTGGTGGAACAAGAGGCATCTTGATGGCTTCCATCTCGGTGGTGACAATGAAGGGAGAGTTGAAGGGTGACGAAAGGGTCAAAAGTTGGGAGATGACTGTAACTGGACAGTAGGAAATAACGACAGATTTGGGGGTTGACTGTAACGGGACAGTAGGAAATAACGACGGAATCGGGGGTTGACTGTAACGGGTCAGTAGGAAATAACGACGGCATAGGGGGGTGTCTGTAACGGGTCAGTAGGAAATAACGACAGAATTGAGGGTTGACTGTAACGGGTCAGTAAGAAACAACGACACATTTGGGGGTTGACTGTAGAGGGTCAGTAGGAAATAGCGACGGAATCGGGGGTTGACTGTAACGGGTCAGTAGGAAATAACGACAGAATTGGAGGTTGACTGTAACGGGGTTTTTGCAAAAATAGTCTTGTTACTAACCTAGTTGTTGCTAAGGAAGGCATCATCGAAGAGTTCAAGCTCGTGGTGCAGATAATTCGCCTTGTTGCGCAGTTTCTTGGCGGAACAAGAGGCGTCCTCTAACATCTTGGTGGCTTCCTTCACGCCGGATAGCTCCTCGTCCATCTCTGTGGTAGCTTCATCGATCAACCGGCACAGCCTCGCGAACATTGTCGATAGCTCCCTGAAACAATTGTCATTCATTGAAGAATTTGAACATTGTTGATAGACCCCTACTCGTACAACGATTGTTCTTGATTTTTCTTTACCGGTCACTACAAACAACGGGCGAAACTTTACAATACAACTGTACACACAAATGACGTATCTTATAGGTTTCATATGATGTACGACGTAGAGACGTAAATCCCACCCACTGGAATATTGTAGAGACGTAAATCCCACCCACTGGAATATTTGAACCAAAGAGATCCCCCCCTCCCTGAGGCTGAATCCAGATGGTTGTAATACTGTTTTATGTGTTTATTTGACGCGAATTTTAAAGTTTGGTTAGAACTCGGATGGGTCACCGCTAGTGGTATAGCAACTAAAGCAAATCTGTCGCTCCCAGCTATAATCATAGATAGGGATCGTTAAGCCGTGTAGTCTTGAAAACTGACAGCCATAGCCTGGCTAAGGCAAAATAAGATATAGATTGACTCCTTGGTACTGGAGATGGATTCGACGCAAGAGATCAGATAGCAGTTACTGTGAAAAAAACAGTGTCTTTACTTCGTAGAAACGGAATAAGACTAGAGCAATAATTAATTAAATTTACTAGCGTTTCAGGTTTCCGAAAACTGAAATGGCATATTCCATCAACGTATACTAAGTGCAAAATAACTGTCTGTGACCCTCAATGCGCAGAAGTAAAACAAAAGACGCGGGGGTGAGCGCGGCCTCCCACATGCCGCGAGCGAATCGTTCATTGGCTCTCCGTCTTTTACCCATGTTGTGATATGGTAATCACATATCATCACGTAGTTCACTTCCTAAATAGAATCACGTAGGAAACGTAGTGTGACGTCATGTAGACGCACGTATAAGTTAGTATATAAGATCAATTAGATTAGTAATAAAGAAAATTTAAGCAGAGTACACTTGAGGGTTTCATTTAACCATCGAACAATATCTCATGGCGACCGTGACAGCCTTCCACTAATATTCGCCATCGAACGATATCTCATGGCGACCGTAGTGGATAGAGCAGCGTCTTAGTGAAGTCTTCGAAGTCGGTCATCGGGAAAAGCGCCGCATCGTGACCACCGCTTTACGGGCCTTGTAAGAAGATGGCTCCAGATCGAGGTCCGTTGTAAGGCATCCAATCCATGCTGCTTTCTGGACTACGTTACCGGACGCTGCGTGTTAACGTACGACGGGTAAGATGGCGATTTCACGCAACGACGAGATGGCAAGAGGGATGTTCGCCACCTCAAAGATAGACGGTGAGTGCGAAGTGCAGGGCGGCAGCGCAATGGTTATCAAGAGCTGTCGGCGGGAAGCGACAGGATGGCAAGTGCAAGGTGCAGGTCCTATATGCATGAGTGAAGAGCACGAAGAGCCTTCTGGACAGCAACAAGCTCAACCCCGGAGGAAGCGTTTGGAAGATAGCAGTCCTCAATTTTGGGTATTATTAATTTGTTTATTTTACGTAACCTAAATACCTAGTTGGTTGTTTTTTTTAGTCATAATAATCTATCTTTTGTTTTGAGTGGTTAATTTTTTAGTTATAGTTATTGTACGAGCCCGATCGTACATTAATATTTAGCCGACGCGGCGCCCTACTTTTGCCTAATGTAGCATTAAATTATTAGTGTTCAATAAATCATTTAAGCGACAACACGCCTTTTGACTTTTACTTGTGCACTCAAACTACCAACTAACTAAAAGGAGTACGGGCTAACTCTGGCTCGTACATCCTTTTTGGTCCTTCGATCTTGTGAACTGTTAGTGTTGTGTAACTACTGTGATTGCGGATCGGTACATTGGCCATCCACCAGCGGATATCACCAGTGTATTGAGAAGTCGCACGTCATCACAGTGTGTTTGCACGCACTGACATAACTGCTTCAGGACCCTTACTACGGCAAGGACTTGGAGATAACGGAAGACTGTGGAACCTACGGCCTTCAATCAACTAACGAACCAGATTGGGTAAACTACCTAACTTAACATGTCAACTGAACAAAACGCCGAAAAATCTCCTTCTTTGGAGCAAATGGCAGCTGAGCTATTTAACAAACTTTTGGAGAAGCAAGGACATTGTTTCGACAACATTTTTCGACTGGTGACTAACTACAAGAAGGACAGCTCGTCGAGAAAAACTCTTAGCTACCTAACTGAGCGTCTTGATAACTTAGACGCCTTCTGGACGGAGTTTGAAAGCAACAACGGAGTCCTGTGCAAAAGCACGGACAAAACTGATAAATACTTTACTGATAACACTTTTGAACGAACTAAAATATTGTACGAACAAACTAAAATGGATATCATAACCAGGAAACTTCAACTTTTGGAAAATGCGGCTCCACCTTCAGCTGAACGTCCCGAAGAGCAACCTGGAAGGTCATCGCACCAACAGGAAACGGCAGCAGCTGCAGCAGGGCCTACGCCAGAACAAAAAAATCTCTTAAAACAACAAATACAAAACTTCAACGCGTTCGCACACGCTACATCTAAAATCAAATATGATAAAATAATCGAAAAGTGGGAATTGGAAGACAACCTTAAAAATCTACAAAATAAATGGGACGCAATAGACAAAATTCACTGGAAAATAGACTTTGAACTAACGGGAGAAGATAGAGAAAACTATAAAAAGGAATATAAAGTACACGAGGCGAGATATGATGCCATAAAAAAGAACCTAAACTTGAGACTTTGGACCGGTGCTCATTACGACAAAACCACACCAAAAATGGAAATTCCTGAATTTTCCGGTAACTACAACCAATGGATTTCATTTCGTGACCTATTTACTGAAACTATCGACCATAACCCACTACTAACTAAATCTCAAAAAATGCAGCACCTTAAAACTAAACTCAAGGGTGAAGCAGAGAAGTTAATTCAACATCTTTCTATCAGCGCTGAAAACTATGACGCAGCCTGGAAGATAATTCAGCATCGCTATGAAAATAAACGTCTTTTATTTTCGTCCTACTTCAACGCACTTCTCAACATACCTAACATTCAAATCCCGTCGGCTCAAAACATAAAGAAGCTACACGACACCTTATTAGAATGTTTGAATGGACTGCACAGCTTGGGCCTCGGTATAGAAACGTGGGACCCGCTATTAGTTCACCTACTCCTACCGAAACTCGATTCTACTACATATGCGGACTACATTCAACACCTGACGAACCCACGGGAACTACCTGACCTCCAAGAATTCATCGATTTTCTGGAAGCGAAGTTTATGGCTTTTGAAGCTATAAAACAAACTCAAAATCAACAAAAAACTACTTCGTTTTCAACTCAACCAAACCAACGATTCAACTTTAAATCAGGCGAACAAAAGTCGATGAACTTTAAGAAGTCAGATAAGTGGTCTAAGTCATACCATGCTGCTATCAAAATATGCCCACTTTGCAATAAGGATCATGTTTTGATGTATTGCAAAAACTTCCTAAGCATGAGTGCGAAAGAGCGAAACGACACTGCGGCAAAACTACGTGTTTGCAAAAATTGCTTGTATAGCCACGGTGAACAACAATGCACTTCGAAGAAAACGTGTAAATTATGCAATAAAGGTCACCACACACTACTCCATGTGGACCAACAAAATAACTCGCAATCAACTAACATGCCGCCGCATGTACCATCAAACTCGAGAGCCAGCCACTGCGTGAACTCTGAAGACCAAGAAGTTTTACTCACAACCGTGCAAATAATGGTGAAAAACTTAGAAGGCGACTACATAACTTTACGCGCTCTTTTAGACCAAGGTTCTCAGGTCACCCTTATAACTGAGAACGCAGCACAGCGACTTAGACTACAACGTCGAAAAATGAGCGCCGTGGTCACTGGCATCGGGGCAGCCCTCGGTAACTGCAAGGGTCTACTTACACTGGAATGTAAATCAATCCACTCCGATTTTACATTCGAAACTGAAGCTCTCATCATGAAAAAACTTATAAATAACTTACCTAACTCAACAATAAAAACTACGAAATGGGACTATCTACAAAACCTAAAACTAGCTGACCCGGATTACAACGTGCCCGGTCCAATCGACATTTTACTTGGCGCTGATATTTACTCAAAAATTATCGATGAGGGTGTCCTACGGCGTGACCTTAACTCACCGGTAGCCCAGCATACCAAGCTGGGGTGGATTCTCAGCGGCAGCGTCAAAACTTTCAACTGTCTAGTCACACTGAACGAACTAGACTCCATAACTAAGTTCTGGGAAACAGAAGAAATCTCTACCCAGAGCGAAAAAACTAACGCAGAAGACTTCTGTGAACAAAACTACGTTGAAACTACAGAGCGAATGAACACGGGCCAGTACGTCGTCAAAATGCCCTTGAAACCTGATTTTGGCGAAAAGCTCGGAAAAACTAAACCACAAGCCGTCTCCCAATTCCTACAACTAGAGAGGAAAATGGCAAAAAAGGAAAATTTCGCTAAACTTTACAAACAATTCATAGAAGAATATATGGATATGGGCCATATGATTCCAGCCGCCAACTCAGCCAATAACCAAATTGAAGCCTTTCTACCACACCATGGGGTCCAAAAAGAAGGGTCAACGACCACCAAATTAAGAACTGTCTTCAATGCCTCAATGCCCTCTACCTCAAAATACAGCCTCAACGATCTCATGGAGAAGTGCCCTAACTTACAAAAAGACATTTTAACGCTGATCCTTACATGGCGAACTTATAAGTACGCTCTAACAGCGGACATCGAAAAAATGTTCAGAGCAATCTACCTACATCAAGATCAACAATCTCTACAAAAGATCATCTGGCGCTTTTCACCAAACGAACCACTAAGAGAATGGCCACTTACCACTGTCACCTACGGGATGAAAGCCGCGCCTTTCCTGGCCATGCGCACTTTACAACAATTAGCCAGCGATGAGGGGCAGGCATACCCGGAAGCTGAAAAGGCATTGAGAACACAGTTTTACATGGATGACGTCATTACGGGCCACCACACTATTGAAGGCGCAAAAATACTGCAAAACCAACTCTACTGCTTATTACAAAGAGGTGGTTTCACATTACGCAAGTGGGCGAGCAACGAACCGGCAATACTCGATCAGCTAACTGAAAAACAAAAGAGCTGCGAGCACGTATTTAATTTCAAACAAGACGAACCAACTAAGACGCTTGGACTGGGCTGGAACACGAGCAAAGACGTTTTTTGTTTTTCTATGTCACTACCACCGACTAATAAAACAACATACACCAAACGTTTGTTATTGTCAGAAATAAGCAAGATATACGATCCTCTCGGCTGGGTGGCGCCTGTAACGGTTAAAGCCAAACTTCTGTTCCAATGCGTCTGGACCAACAACATCCAATGGGACGAAAATGTTCCTGCAAAAGTGGCTAAAGAATGGGAGACATTACGCAACGACCTTGTAAACATAAAACAAGTATCTATACCTAGATGGATCAACGCAACGTCGCAAGCGATCGAACTGCATGGATTTTGCGACTCGAGCGAGAAGGCATACGCTTGTGCCGTTTATAGCCGAACTATCAACGAAGCCGGTAACTACGTGATTACTCTACTCGCTGCGAAAACAAAGCTGGCGCCACGGGCCACGAAGACCAGTCTCCCACGTCTGGAGCTTTGTGCGTCGTTACTTCTTACAAAACTATTAAAGAAAGTAAAGGCCGCTCTCGACAACTACCAACTCATAATTAACTGCTGGACAGATTCCCAGGTGGTGCTGGCCTGGCTACAAGGGTCTAACACTAGATGGAATCGCTATATAACGAACCGCACTGTCCAGATAATAAACGTCGTACCTGCAACCCAGTGGCACTACGTAAACACGAAAGAAAACCCAGCTGATTGCGCAACACGAGGCCTCCATCCGTCTCAACTACTTACCTACAGCCTGTGGTGGCATGGACCTCAGTGGCTAACGTCAAACGACTTAAAAAAAGAGACAAAAACATTTACAACTGATAAAGAACGAGATTTCGAATGTTATGCAATTAAATCACCTAACTGTGGCGGTGAAATAACAAAACGACTCATCGAGCGCTGCGGTAGCCTGACACGTGTCGTACGATGCCTCGCATGGGTGTTACGTTACAAAACAATACTACGCCGTCGGACTGGATTATCTGGAACAAACTTATCACTACGTGAACTTGATAATGCGACGACGCTTCTTATCAGGAACGTACAACACGAGTACTTTTATGACGAAATTGAAAGTATCAAGAAGACAGGAACAGTAAAACTAAAGAGCAAACTTCTGAACTTAACACCCTTCCTGGACGATGAAGGCATCCTGAGGGTCGGGGGGCGCTTAAATCTGTCCTCCCTTCCTGAAAAGGCTAAACATCCAGCTATCCTACCCCATGAAGGTCGCCTCACTACACTTGTAATCGAGCACGCACACAAGCAAACGTTGCACGGAGGCGCTCGAGTTACACTAGCGCAAACCAGACAACAATATTGGATAATAGGCGGAAATAGAGCAACAAAATCCGTCCTACGTTCATGCGTTAGATGCCACCGATTCAAACCTATTAAAAGTGAACAATTAATGGGAAACTTACCTGCCGTAAGAGTGACTCCGTCTCGTCCATTCTCCCACACTGGAGTCGACTACACTGGCCACGTGGACGTCAAACTAAACCGTGGGAGAGGGGTAAAAACAAACAAAGGATACATCGCCATCTTTATTTGCATGGCCACCAAAGCGGTCCATATTGAACTTGTATCGGATCTCAGCTCACAAGCATTTATAGCAGCCCTTAAACGACTATGTGCTAGAAGAGGCACACCTAAATATATCTACTCCGATAACGGAACCAACTTTAAAGGTGCCGCCAGATTACTGCACGAAGAATTTCAACAATACGAAACGATGACATCTCCAGAATTCTTCAGTGCTTTGAACGAACTTCATATCGAATGGGCCTTCCTAGCTCCCCGTTGGGCATCAGCAGCTGGAGTTTGGGAGGCAGCAGTAAAGTCGATGAAGTTCCATCTGATGCGTGTCATGGGTGACCAGAAATTGGACTTCGAACAACTAACTACGTTGCTAGCTCAAATAGAAGCCTGCATGAACAGCCGTCCGCTTTGCCCACTCACAGAAGATCCTGAGGACTTACAATACCTGACCCCAGGGCACTTCCTAACAGGCAGCCCCATGATGTCACTTCCACAAGAAAATCAAACTGAAGCTAAGCTTGATCTACGCAACAGATGGAAAATGGTAGAACTAATGCACCAACATATCTGGAAACGTTGGTCAAAGGAGTACCTACATCAGCTCCAGACCAAAAGCAAGTGGCTACAACCAAAACCAAACTTAGAAAAGGGAGATTTAGTGCTAGTCAAAGAAGACAACACCCCCCCCGGCAAGTGGTCTATGGGGCGCATCATTGACCTACACCCTGGTGAAGATGGATATGTCCGTGTCGCCACATTAAAAACACAAACAACTACACTGAAGCGACCTGTGACGAAACTATCACCGCTCCCTATAAACGAGCGTAAACAACAACAGAGCGATAACAATACCAACGACTCGACACATAGCGCCGACGCGCACTCGGTAACCCGATCCGCTCGCTTACGAACCAAAACACCAGTCAGCAGTAACGTCACAATGATGTTGTTTACATTGATAACATTATCAATGACTTTAACTACAAGTTGGGCCCAACCTTTATCGAACTTTAAACTTACGCCAATAGAAGGCAACCGCCCAATTTATTTTGACGAAATTGGAGAACTGCAAATGATTCATGACGAATGGACCTTGTTAATTTACTACAACATATCAACATATTGGCAAGGCACTAAACAAGCAACGAAATACATAACAGCTCTTAGCAACATTTGCCAACGAATAGAAGAACAACCGTGTGAACCAGTCATTGCTCAACTCCAACACGAGCTTAAACAGCTGGATGACTATAATGCGCTAATACTTAACCCTCACTTGAGCCGCAAGAAGAGAGGACTTATCAACGGCGTTGGCAGCTTAGCGCGAGCTCTTTTTGGCGTTTTAGACGATGAATTTGCTAAAAAGTACGAAAGAGACATAAATATAATACAAATGAACGAGGATTATTTACTAGAGCTTATAAAAAACCAAACCAGCATTGTAGAAGCAGAAAACGACATTATAAAAAATAACGAGTACTTCATGAAACAGCAACTTCAGAAAATACGCGACTACATACTGGCAACCGAGAATAACCTAAACAGATTAACACAAAAGGTAGAAATAATGTCAACTATGAACGACTTCAATGCGGCGTCACTTACCGCTTCATTGATACTCGTCAACCTGAAAAGAACGCAAGACGTGCTACTGAACACTTTAACGAACCTCTACAACGGCCACTTCGATGTTCATCTCTTCATACCTAAACAGCTTATTCAACAACTGCATATGGTCACCGCCAAAGTAGCTAAAGGCCTATCACTACCAGTCAAAGACAATAACATCGAAGAGAACATCAAAGACATCTACGAGTTGCTGTATGTCAGAGCACGCATTACATCGACATACTTACTGCTGGAAGTTCACATACCACTGACAAGTGACGATGAGTATAAGATCTACCGACCCATCGCTCTGCCAATGAACATAGTAAACCAACAGTATACGTCAGTTATACTTAGTACGTCATACATTGCTATCTACCTAAAGAGCAATGTATATCTACCCCTAGAAGATAGAGACTTGGATCACTGCACACAGCCTAGTGAAGGACGCTACATTTGTAATACGATCCATCCAATAACTAGCCTTCGAAGCCGGCACGCACCCTGTGAAGCACAAATACTAAATCAACAAACTAATTTGCAATGTAACACACAAACAAAAACATGCGTGAACAGCTGGATAAAACTGAACAAACAAAATAGATGGCTTTATTTATGCTGCAATTCATGTCAGGCAAGAATATTGTGCGAGAACAGGATTTCAACAATCAAATTAACAAAAGTTGGCATACTAGACCTGGAAGAAGGATGCCTACTTCAGAGCGACGATACCACTGTCTTCGCCTACAATCACTTTGGGAACAAAATAGAAATCAATCTCGATATTCCAGAGATAACAGACCCGAACCTACACTTCAGCAACGACTACCCAACGTTCAACTTGAGTGGACTTCAGACCTTAACAACGACAAACAGTTGGACGCGAAACTGAAACTACTCAAAGAACGAGAAAAACTACCGGCTAACCTAAGCTCCCACGACATTCACCAATATTCAGTCCTTTATTTGGTGGTGGGAGGACTCCTGTTATCCGCTATATACGTTGCACACAAACATTACAAAGACAGGCATACTAATGGTAATGGCACAGCGATGCAACCACAACCACAACAACAACCTCAACAACAACCACAACCTCAACCACAACGACGCGAACGCCGTGACGTCGAGCGACAACCACCGGAAATCATTGAGATGTCAACCCGAGCCAGCAACTGCGACGTGTGCCCGCCACGCAAAAAGCCACATAGAAGATTTAGCTTTAGTTCAACTTGTTAACTTTAAATTCTTACAAAAACTTAAAATTCATCCCTTACTTTCTTGCCCTCCCAGCATGTACGAGCCCGATCGTACATTAATATTTAGCCGACGCGGCGCCCTACTTTTGCCTAATGTAGCATTAAATTATTAGTGTTCAATAAATCATTTAAGCGACAACACGCCTTTTGACTTTTACTTGTGCACTCAAACTACCAACTAACTAAAAGGAGTACGGGCTAACTCTGGCTCGTACAGTTATCTTCTTAAATTCTTAAATGTTTAGTAAAAATTAGAATGCATATAACCAGTAATGGAAGTAAACAAACGAAGTGTTAAATAGCGCGCGCGTTTCGTGCGTTGAGTTTTGGTTTCGTTTTAGTTTTGGTTTCGTTTCGATTTCAATTCAAGCATGCCTGAAGCGTAAACATGCTTAGAATCAACGATATAGTACATTGTTCACAAATTTTTTTTTTTTTACGCTATAATATGCTGGTTGTTGAGGTATTTTTATTAATTTATAATTAAGGGTTTTTTTTTTTTTTCGGGGTGTTTACGATTATATTATATTAGGATAATGATTTACTAATATAAAGCTATTTGTGACGCTGCGGGTAAAATAATAAGGAAATACTAATAAAATAACAGAGTTCTAGATATCGCAGTGGATTTGTAATCAAATGTTACAACTAATTATTACATCATAACTTGATTGACTTTGAATTATTGTTTTGCAAACTGTGTAGATTCTAGCACATCGTGGAATGTGTCTATATTTCAGTAGTTTTAAATGCTGACGTACAATTTGTTGTTTTGTATTATGCACTGCACGTGATACGAGTGTATTTGTTTTTCAAATTTAGATCAAATTGATAATACATTCATACGGACGGGCAGACGTGATGATATGTTTGAATTTTTTTTGTGGAGTATTCCTATTCCGAGAGAATATTTAAAAATATGGTAGCAGAGATGTGTCATCTCATGCATTCTGTCTATTTTCAAGTTACGAATAGTGGAATTAAATATGTTGTTCAGTATGGGTCTACGCTATTTCCCATTTACAAAAAGTATTTTAGAATGGAAGTATATTTGTAACAGAATATCGATGAAACGATTTTGGTAGTGTTTCTTGATAAAGTCACAAAATCTCACGGACGAGTATAGTTAGGAGAGGATAGGCGATAGAGTGGTTGCGTATTAAAAATCATTTTGGATTGATGTTATGTTAATTCAACTTGGTACGTCAACTTACTGATATTGCAGCCAGATGGTCCTTGTAAGTGCAAGTTGAAATAGGATTGGGATAGAAAGGAAAGTCTATTTTTCCAGGAAAATTATAAACGTTGGAAAATCTTATGTTAATAATGTATCGTAATACGATTGGATTGATCACCCAAGAGTTGATGTGTTATTAGCTGAATGATTAGTTTGAGCATAATAGTTAGGAAGGAATGATTAGGATAAGTAAGCATTATTTAATGCAATATGTGACAAACCCATTGTCTACAAAGTAGCGATAGGGGAAAAAGGCACGATAAGGTTTCAGATCCTTCATTTTGAAGATGTTGGAGACATCCAGTTAGATGTCTTAAAATATGACCTTATACTATTTATGTTATAATGAAGTTCAGTGGAACTCAGTATTATGTCGCGACAGGTCGGTAGAAAGTGCCAAAATATTGTGCTACCGATTATGGTAATTACGGGCTGGCCAACCCGGGAAATTAGTTATATGGGAATGACTAGTATCTGAAGTTCTGAAGGCGCGCCGAGACGCAGCAGGCCTAGGTATTTAGTTACAGACCATTATAAAATGTCTATGAGTCAGACTAAGCGCGAAATGCGTTATTAAAAGGTAATGAATGACCTTAACCGGTAATGAGGAAAAATAAGAATATGATAACTCATGCATTTCATGTAGTGTGGTAAAGGGTAAACATAAATGCTATGTTCTGATCACGAATTTTCTAAGTGAATATTATGTTTGAATAGAGTTTTTTCCCTGAAAGTCTGATACGTAATTTTTTTTTATAATTGGATAAAATATTATAATGTTATATTACCCAATGGTATGAATATGAGTATCAAGAATAATGTTTTTAATTAAATTTTCTAGTATGACCGTTCGTTACATCATCGGTTAACTATAACAAATTATTGAAATAATACTTTGACTATTACATAACGCATATAGCCAACAATTGTTAAAATATAGCGTCATGAATTTATAGAAATATTATTTTTCAGTATACAGATTGGTTTTTTTAGTTCCAATAAATTCATGATATTATTCTGTATAGTAATTAGCTTACTGGATTTTTTTAGTAATAATTAGATTTAGTTTGTTTGGTATTGTCTTGATTCACTTGACCATAATATTTTTAAGATTGTCATTAATGTTAAAGATACGGTTTTTTTTTATTTTCTTCCAAGTTAAATAAAGATGAATGTACAAAAGTGGAAATACTTAATGAAAACAATATTATGTTGTGATTTGCTTAATTTTTCTTTAAAAAAAAAAAAATATCCATATTAAAGGGAATTGTATACTTACAGTAGTTACAGAAGTCAAATTTAATAAGTATTATAAAGTATTGCAGTTCAATTTTGAATGGTTGAGAGCGCATAAATGCGTTTGGTACGTAATTTAAGTTATATTTTTTTTGTATTGTATCATGATGGTTAAGTTATATTTAGTATATTTCTTGTTAATGATTGTAAAGTTATCGAAATTTAGATTAATGTAACAGTAGATTTAATGTTTTATAAAAAGTTTGTCCCTAGGATTCTCTTTTCAGGGGAGGGAAGCCTATCCTTTTCAGGGGAGGTGTGATATGGTAATCACATATCATCACGTAGTTCACTTCCTAAATAGAATCACGTAGGAAACGTAGTGTGACGTCATGTAGACGCACGTATAAGTTAGTATATAAGATCAATTAGATTAGTAATAAAGAAAATTTAAGCAGAGTACACTTGAGGGTTTCATTTAACCATCGAACGATATCTCAATGTGCACAAAATAACCGTCATAGACAGACTTGTCCTTAACGCGCTGTAACTAAACAAACGGGTAGAGATAGCTGATATTATAATGATTAATTACTCACTGTTGCACTTGATGACTGCAGTTGGCGGAGGTGAGGTCGACAATGAGACGTAGTTTCTTACTGGCGTGCCCAACGTATTGTTTCTTGAACACGCGCTCTTGAGCTTTAGCGGTCCACGTGAGTCGCTCGTACGCGTATAGGGCGCCGTATAGCACGCCCGTTACTGCCACTATGCGCCAGCCGACGGTTTTAAGAAGCTGCAAGGAAAAAACAATTTTTGTTTAATTTTTTTACACAATATGTTTATTAATTTCATCGTAGATAATAAAGTAAAAATATAGAGCACGACAATCACCTGTTTTTCTTTCTGTAGTAAAATCTAATTAACGGTAATATAAAATATCAATTTTCGTAGTACTCATGAAAATAAGCAACTTTCGCAATAAATTATTTTTATAAAATAATTTGCTTTTCCATACAAAATGACTACTTCCAGAACAAAGATTTTTTTTTGTATTATTTTTTCTTAGTGTTGTGTTTTCTTTTCTTTGGTAAACTTGCTTATTTTCATGAACAGAATCACTGGGCTTTGGGAGCAAATTCAAGTATAGGTACTGAAAGCCCCCCCACTCACCAGCCCGGAGAGCAGCAGCCCCCCCATGGTGCCCTGCGAGGTGAGCGCGACACCATGCCCCCCCCCCCCACTCACCAGCCCGGAGAGCAGCAGCCCCCCCATGGTGCCCTGCGAGGTGAGCGCGACACCATGCCCCCCCCCCCCCACTCACCAGCCCGGAGAGCAGCAGCCCCCCCATGGTGCCCTGCGAGGTGAGCGCGACACCATGCTCCTCCCCCCCCCACTCACCAGCCCGGAGAGCAGCAGCCCCCCCATGGTGCCCTGCGAGGTGAGCGCGACACCATGCTCCCCCCCCCCCCCCCCCACTCGCCAGCCCGGAGAGCAGCAGCCCCCCCATGGTGCCCTGCGAGGTGAGCGCGACACCATGCTCCCCCCCCCCCCCCCACTCGCCAGCCCGGAGAGCAGCAGCCCCCCATAGTGCCCTGCGAGGTGAGCGCGACACCATGCCCCCCCCCCCCCACTCACCAGCCCGGAGAGCAGCAGCCCCCCATAGTGCCCTGCGAGGTGAGCGCGACACCATGCCCCCCCCCCCCCACTCACCAGCCCGGAGAGCAGCAGCCCCCCATGGTGCCCTGCGAGGTGAGCGCGACACCATGCTCCCCCCCCCCCCCCCACTCACCAGTCCGGAGAGCAGCAGCCCCCCCATGGTGCCCTGCGAGGTGAGCGCGACACCATGCTCCCCCCCCCCACTCACCAGCCCGGAGAGCAGCAGCCCCCCCATGGTGCCCTGCGAGGTGAGCGCGACACCATGCTCCCCCCCCCCCACTCACCAGCCCGGAGGGCAGCAGCCCCCCATGGTGCCCTGCGAGGTGAGCGCGACACCATGCTCCCCCCCCCCACTCACCAGCCCGGAGAGCAGCAGCCCCCCCATGGTGCCCTGCGAGGTGAGCGCGACACCATGCTCCCCCCCCCCACTCACCAGCCCGGAGAGCAGCAGCCCCCCCATGGTGCCCTGCGAGGTGAGCGCGACACCATGCTCCCCCCCCCCCACTCACCAGCCCGGAGAGCAGCAGCCCCCCCATGGTGCCCTGCGAGGTGAGCGCGACACCATGCTCCCCCCCCCCACTCACCAGCCCGGAGAGCAGCAGCCCCCCCATGGTGCCCTGCGAGGTGAGCGCGACACCATGCTCCCCCCCCCCCCACTCACCAGCCCGGAGAGCAGCAGCCCCCCCCATGGTGCCCTGCGAGGTGAGCGCGACACCATGCTCCCCCCCCCCCACTCACCAGCCCGGAGAGCAGCAGCCCCCCCATGGTGCCCTGCGAGGTGAGCGCGACACCATGCTCCCCCCCCCCACTCACCAGCCCGGAGAGCAGCAGCCCCCCATGGTGCCCTGCGAGGTGAGCGCGACACCATGCCCCCCCCCCCCCCACTCACCAGCCCGGAGAGCAGCAGCCCCCCATGGTGCCCTGCGAGGTGAGCGCGACACCATGCTCCCCCCCCCCCCACTCACCAGCCCGGAGAGCAGCAGCCCCCCATGGTGCCCTGCGAGGTGAGCGCGACACCATGCTCCCCCCCCCCCCCACTCACCAGCCCGGAGAGCAGCAGCCCCCCCATGGTGCCCTGCGAGGTGAGCGCGACACCATGCTCCCCCCCCCCCCCCCACTCACCAGCCCGGAGAGCAGCAGCCCCCCCATGGTGCCCTGCGAGGTGAGCGCGACACCATGCTCCCCCCCCCCCCCCCACTCACCAGCCCGGAGAGCAGCAGCCCCCCCATGGTGCCCTGCGAGGTGAGCGCGACACCATGCTCCCCCCCCCCCCCCCCACTCACCAGCCCGGAGAGCAGCAGCCCCCCCATGGTGCCCTGCGAGGTGAGCGCGACACCATGCTCCCCCCCCCCCCCCCCACTCACCAGCCCGGAGAGCAGCAGCCCCCCCATGGTGCCCTGCGAGGTGAGCGCGACACCATGCTCCCCCCCCCACTCACCAGCCCGGAGAGCAGCAGCCCCCCCATGGTGCCCTGCGAGGTGAGCGCGCCGAGGGCGAAGCGCGACACCATGCTCCACTCCTCGGCGCTCAGCGGTCCGAGCGCGCGCCCGTTGGCCGCCGGATGAGCCACTTCCATCGACGACGGCACTGACGACACCGAAGGCGGGATCTGAAAACGATGCTGGTTTGTAAAGTCAACCGCACGTCAGTAGAAATATTTTTAACTCTATCACTATGCCATAAGGTTCAAAGTGTATCTACTGACGAGCTGTTGGGGTGTACGGTCAACCGCTTGTCGGTAGAAACTTTTTCAACTCTATTACCACGCCATAAGGTCCAAAAGTGTTTCTACTGATGTGCGGCCGTGTGTACGTGACGGAATTCGTAAATGGCAACCTCTCCGAACAGTCGTCTTTTTACACTAAATTTAACTTTACACTGAATTGAAATGATAAGCTAATTACACAATACAATACTCTTTATTGCACACAGAATTACAAAATTTACAAAAAATACAAACATGAAGTACGGAGCACAAAAAGCGGCCTTATTGCTAAAAAGCAATTTCTTCCAGGCAACCTTGGGGTGCAGGAAACAAAATAATTGTAATAAGGGGACGGTGCACAAAGATAAACCATAAACTGAATAAATATTAGGTACATACATAGTATTATAATAGACATACATATACCTACATAACAATATACTACATACATATATACTACACACAATATACATAGATAAAAAATAAAACACATAAGCAAGTGGAAACAAAGAACAACAACCAATATCAGCTCACGGGACATGAAAGAGAAAATAAAATAAGGTTAGCCAGAAAGTGAAAGGAAGTGAGCTTTTGTCAAATATTTAATTAAATGAAAACAGTATTCTATCTCTAGCCTTATACGTGTCTTGTACGAGTATCTATCGGTTCAAGAATGTAGTTCTTGTAGTGACGAACAAATATACGAATGGGAACTAACTTCAGACAGGAAGTGTGCTTGACAGGTGTGGCGTGATATGCGTGACGCATCTTTCTACAGTTTCGAGCAGCAGTCATCGAGTAACAAGGCTTCTACTGTTAACATTCGACCGCGTTAGCTGTTTATAAACGCGCTTCGTGTACAGTTAGTGACTAAAGAAGCTGTTAATGGCGTTCTGCAGCGACAGGAGCATCACAATTGAGAGCTAAGTACCACAGTTGTTTGTTAGCCCTAAGCTATGACGTTAGATTACCTAACTACTGTCTGGACACGTAGAAACAACGTTAGGATAGAAATCTCCAAGATTTTCATATCTTTGGGGTTGACAAGGTTGTGGTTAAACTTAGTTAATTTTGCCAAAACTCAAACTTAGTTAATGTTGCCAAAACTCCTACAGGAAGGGCGATCGATCCCTCATCATTCAATCCATAATGATTTTCTTAAGTGTATTACCATCAGGTAAGTCTCAGTCCACCCTGACTCTCCTTGTTAGTCTAGTCCCTACATATGAATAACAGAAACTAGGAGATCAAAACATAATAAACATTTTGGGCGAACTATGTCAACCGCATGCTATTGAAAATCTGGAGAACAGATGGCGAGAAGATCCTGAAGGCTTCTGTTAAGACTGATTCCACCATCTCCCTTCTACCATCGGGAGTCCAGAAGCACCGCAGGATATCACCCACACTTGGTTGATGTTCCATACATGCGCACAAAACGCTTTGAAACCTCTTTGATAATGCGCACGGCTAAAGAGTGGAATTCTCTGCCTGCGTCTGTGTACCCGAGTTCATATAACCCGAATCTATCCAAGTCGCGAGAAGAGGCTTCTTCTGGGCAAGCTCGTTCTATGGTCGATCTCATCCCTGTCTTCAAGACTAGATTGAGGTCAAGAGTAAGCCAATTGACAATAATAAATAATAGTAGTTTATGCAACGATACATAATGAGGGGTATAAAACTCGAGTGTCGGTTTATGGGACGCAGGCGAGCGTAGCGAGCCAAGTTCCATAATATAAGACACGAGTGTTTTATAACTGACTAGCTGTGCCCGCAGCTTCGCCCGCGTAATATTCAGACAATGTGCAGTCTCTCCCTCTCCCCCTCCCTCTTTCTCCTTCTCCCTCGCCCCTAACCCTACCCCTACTCCTATCCCTATCCTTAACGCCGTTTTAACCGCTATTCATATCCTTATATAAACATAGAAACGACACCCATATTGATTTTTAGACATTATAACCAGGGGATGATGGTATTTCACGTCCACCACCTTAGATTTCAAAATTGTTGTAGTTTTCGTAATCAGCGACCCGATAAACCGTACAAACGATAACCATATTGGTTTTTAGACTTTTTCACCCCATTTCCCTCTTAAAGGGGGTTGAATTTGGGGTGAAATTTCAATAACAGTGATGTATGTTCCACAGAATCACAACCCTAATGCCTAAATAATAAATTTAGTGGATATTACTTTGAAATGAAGGATTTTCAACTTAATCCCCCTTTTCACCCCTTAGGGTGTAGAATTTTTAAAAACCCTGACACGTAAAACTTAATTTTTAGTCATCAGTCGAAATACAAATTTTGAAGATCCTAACTTCAAAACTGACGGACTTTCATACAAACATTCATCCCTTATTTCACCCCCTTAGGAGATGAATTTTAAAAAATTCTAAAACACGTTCTTTTTTATATTTTATTAAAAGCTCAAAAACAAATTTCTATAATTCTACCTTTAAAAATAAAAGACTTATAGACCAACATACGGAAAAAATATCATCCCCTTTTTCACCCCCTTTTAGGGTGATTTTTAAGAAATGCTTAAACGCGTTTTTCTTTATTTTTTACCAAAAGCTTAAAATTTAAATTTGTGTGAATCTAACCCAAGACACAAAGGGCTTTCATACAAACTTTCATCCCTTATTTCACCCCCTTAGGGGATGAATGTTGAAAAATTCTTAAACACGTACATTTTTATTTGTTACCATGATTGTGACATACCAAATTTCTATAATTCTACCTTTAAAAATGTAAGACTTATAGATCAACATACGGAAAAAAATCATCCCCTTTTTCACCCCCTTGAAGGATGATTTTTAAAAAATTCTTAAACACGTGTTTCTTTATTTTTTACCAGAATCTTAAGTTCAAATTTGTGTGAATCAAACTCAAGAAACAAAGGACTTTCATACAAACTTTTATCCCTTATTTTACCCCCTTGGGAGATGAATTTTCCAAAATCCTTTCTTAATGGGTGATTTTGATGTGCATAGAACCTGTGTCCAAAATTTCAGATCTGTATCTATAGCGGTTACGGCTTGGCGTTGATGAATCAGTCAGTCAGTCAGGACATGGTCTTTTATATATTTAGATTATGTGGAGTTGCATACACAACTTTATCTACTCTCATATCGTGAATCCTAAAATAATGTGTTCAACAACAAACCTTAATGTTTTTCTCTTGCTGCTTTAAAAACACTCGAAGGCAAATCGTAAACGGTTTTATCACTTATTTCATTACAAAACTAATAAAAATGTGCTCAACTTTATGTTTATGTTATGTATATAAAAATGTGTAAATACAACTTTTGTTTTCTGAATTTTTCTTAATTGCAATGAAACCTCTTTGTAGCCACAGACCAGCGACCACAGACTACAAACGCGTCAAGCTGTCAATGGCTCGCCTATAAAAATCGTTTAATAGGTCTCCCGCAAGGAGGTTTTAGTAGCAGCTCTTCCTGCTAAGGAGGGAGCCATAAGCGTAGCACTTTCTTGCGAGGGACCTCCATACTAAAATGTATGGAATTTTATCAAAATCCTAAGAACGTAAAATTTTTATCTTTTTCTTTGAGAAATATGTGACATGGGACTAATAAATGCTACTACTACAGTTTTTCTGGTGAAAACAGTTACCATTCAGGAAAAAAAAGGTGTTAAAAATCACACATAAAAAGGCTATTACGGATTAGTTACGCTTACGTTCAAAGTATTAATGATCAATTCACAAGTAAAAAACGATATATTTTCACTTTCCCAAACAAAGTTTATACTAAAACATTAGATTTTTAAAGATATCTTGATATTTGTAAAACTTAACTGAGTTTTTTGACCGACTTGTATGGGCGACAGTGAGATGCTTTACACTTCACTAGCTCATACAGAATATGTATATGGCGGACTCTATAGTTACGAGTATTTACTCTGAGGTCTCCCGCGTTGACTGTTAGTAAATATACCTCATAATGAACTCCCACAGATAAAAAAATTCTGCTATGAGTGTTTCTAAGCACAGATTGACTTTATGAAGATGTTAACCTACAATTTTTTAACGCATTATTGAGGATTAAAGATATGAGAGTAGATAAAATAATAAAAACGATTTTTCGCCTATAGTATATATGGAATTATAGCAGTTACTTACAGTGTTGTAGACGGGCGGGTTTTTGAGAGCGATCTTGTTGGTGTTCTTCCCCTGGAACCGCTGGATGATCGCCGTCAGACCGTACGAGAAGCGAAACGACAGGTCTTCCTGTAACCACACAACATATTTCATTCATCATCATAACATCCCATGAAACGTCCACTACAGGACAGGGAGCTCCCTCCAGAATTCTAGCTTTTGCTGGAAAAATGTGGAGGGGAAGTACCATAGTCACCTCGCTTGTTAGCGTTACGGCTGACACCATGGACCGCGGTTGTAGGTGACCGCAGTGAGTAAGATGTAAGACAAAGGAGGACGCTGCTGCCCATCCTCCAGTTAACCCTTAGTCGCCTCTTACGACACCCACGGGTATGTATGGGTTGGTACTATTCTTTGCCGGCACCACACAGGATATTTCATTACATACATATAATACAAAATCGTAAACTGGCCGAGTATGGGTGTTTAGCCCGTGTTCTTGCCGACACGAAAGAAGAAGAAGAATGGGTGTCTAATCTCAATTTGTATGCAGGGTGTATCGAAAACTGTAAGAGCCGATTCCCACTTGTCATGTGTCGGATCCGTTCAATAATCGGAGGTTCCAGTGGCAGAGCGTTGAGCACACTCGTCCGACAACGATTTTGTGTCGGATCCGACAAGAAATGTCGTGTGTTTTGTCAGCCGATTTTCGTGTCGGATCAACGCTCGCATATGATCGCATATGGCGCTGTTCAAATCGGAATCCGATATCCGACATAGTGGGAACAGAAGCGCCGACACCCGATTATAATCGATATCCGACATCCGGTTCTTAGAGCCATGCCACACGGTGCGTTGCGGTGCCGCAACGCAAATATTTCAACGCATAACCGGCCACACGGGCGCTGCGTCACCGCTGCGGCACCGCAGCGTCGCTCCGTCACCGCAGCGGTGACGCACAAGAGTTCCGTCGATCATTTTGTACAAAACTGCAGTCAGTCTAATAGAAAACATGGATCAGAAAAGACGTCTGGCATTGCTCCTATTACTACGTCACCGCCGAAATCGACGCAAAATCACAAGACGGTATTGGATCTGTCCCTTAATTTCACTAAGAAATAGTGATGGACAGTTTTTTTTATTAGAATATCGGGAGTTGCTCTATGACGAAAAGAAGTTTTATAATTTTTTTAGAATGAGTATATCCAGCTTTGAATGTTTATTGGAGTCCTTAGAACCACACATCTTAACATTTTATTTATTTATTTAAATTAAAAATAAAAATATATATTTTTTTTGTTTTTTAAACAAACCAACTTTCATGCTTGTAAGTGTTCCCATTTTTTTTGTGACAGACGGACAGACAGACAGACATCGGAGGCATATTAATAGGTTCCCGTTTTTTACCCTTTGGGTACGAAACCCAAAAAAAAATTATGAGCTTGCGTGTGTCTTCCACGTCTGCGGTGCTGCGGTGCGGTGCCGCTGCGGCGTCGCAATGAGTACACCCCCGCCCGCTTCGTCTCGGGGGTTGCAGCTCCGTCGTGAGTGCGTTGCGTCACCGCACCGCACCGTGTGAACACTATGATTATTTGTATGTAAAACAACGCAGCGACACCGCTGCGGCACCGCACCGCAGCCGCAACGCACCGTGTGGCATGGCTCTTAGGGTGTGCTCAGTCAACGAAACTGAACACCTTTTACAAAGAAACATTTTTGTAAACTTTGCCTGCGACATCGATACGAGTATGATACTATTCGAAACATGCAAATTTAAAACTTCGTCTTTGGACTTGGATGCTTATCACTGCTTATAAGGAAAATCATCTAACCAATATTCAACTCTATTGTCAGTGAACCAAGTTATGAATTCGACTGTATCGAAGTAGTAACATATTGATACATCAAAAATTTAAAGTAGACGCCCTGGAAATTGATAATTAACGCGAAAATATGATATAGGGGTCACAAAAAAGTTTAAGAACCCATTCCGATAATTTTTGGAATTTTGACCGTTTGTCTGTCCGCGATAAACTCACAAACCACTGAACCGATTCAAAAGGGGTTTTCGATTATGTATTTGGCTTATTACTTTGCAACATAAGATTTGTTTAATTACAATCGGTTCACTCAATCAGAAGCTTCGCGAAAACGGGGTTTTCAAATAATATATTAGGTTTATTTCCGTGCAGCATTTAAGTTTTGTTCACTTGCAATCCGTTTACTCAAACTAAAGATATGCGAGAACAAATTTTCAAGCTGATAAATTTGAACAACTTTTCCAAAGAAACACGGATCGAAAAATTGCAAAAACCAGCTTTCCTATTATATTACCTAGGACTTTAGTGAAATTTGGGCAGTATGAGAACTTCGAAACGTATATTTTCTCGTTACTTTGAATAAAGATACTTACCGCCAGTTGCACAAAGGGAACTTAAAGTTTAAGCTCCTTTAAATATATATGTACTTTTTTATATATGTAATATATGTAATTTTTTTTTATTTTCGTGCAATAAAGGTTATACAACAACAACAAATACAGGCTGTTAATTTAATTGCGTGCCATAGCTCAGAGGCGGGTTCAGTATCAGTAAATGAACGACTTTCTGAAAGAAACATGGGTCTATAAAGTACCAAAATTTTGAACTTCCCATACAATTCGCAAAGGAAACTTACATGTAAGGTACCTTGAAACTTGGCTCATAAACAGGAATAGGATCATTAAACATAAATAAAAAATACCAATTTATTTCGGCCATAAATGACGAGGTTTTAATAAAATCGTTTTCGTCAAATATCGATAGGTCGTATGGCAGAATGTGATGAGTAGTCATTGCCTATCATAAAAAAAAACTAAAAGCTGTATAAACCGACCACAGACTACTTAGAACAAGTGTCAGTTTTTATTTTTTTTAAGACTGGCCATGGCTACTTTTCATTCTGCCATACGACCTATCGATATTTGACAAAAACAAAATTATTTTATAACTTTATTATTTGCAACCGAAAAAAAATTAGTATTTTTTATTTTTACTTATTGACCTTATCCCTGTCTGTACAAAGTACATTGTCTTGTCACGCAACCTAGATTTAATACCGCACACGTAGCATAAGTTATTGCACCAAATAATTGTAAAACATCAGAGTCAGTTTGACAGCGGCACAGATTACACATCTTAAATATTTTACTGCATTTTATTAAGTTCTGACTCCGCAGTCCTTTTTGCACTAATTTCCATATTAGCATAGCAGCTCATACACTGTCTATGAGCCAAGTTTCGAGATACCTTACAAATACGTTTCCTATGCGAATTCTGTTGGTCACTTAGTATGGGATGTCCAAAATTATGTTTCGTTTTTCGACCTATGTTCCTTGGGTAAAAGTTGTTCAGTTACGGATGCTGAACCCGCCCCTGAGCTATGGCACGCAATTATATTAACACCCTGTATATTGTTTACACTTTCTTTCTCAACAAAACAAAAAGTGACAGATTTCAAGGGCACTTTTACCGCAGACCCTGGACGTTCTAGTTGATATTTAAAGGAGCTTTAACTTTAAAAACTCTTTCCGCCAGTTGCATAAAGCTCCTTTAAAGATAAACCTCCATTAAGTTTATTGCTGACTCTTTCTATTTGTTGACAAAGAAAGTGACACCAATAGATTTAATGGCTTTAACTTTAAAAACGCTTTGTGCAACTGGCCGTACTTTGAACAAATGGGTGGTCAATCAAAGGCATGTTAATTACCTGGAAATCTGCGCACAGATTATCGCAGTTAAGCCTGTAGAGCACCTCGAAGGGCTGTTGATGGGGCACGATGTATGA
Source organism: Athrips mouffetella (assembly GCA_947532105.1). Classification (NCBI taxonomy): domain Eukaryota; kingdom Metazoa; phylum Arthropoda; class Insecta; order Lepidoptera; family Gelechiidae; genus Athrips; species Athrips mouffetella. The sequence goes on from OX383967.1 coordinate 28,782,703, forward strand.
AGCGGCCGCGGCTCGCTTGTGTACCGGTAGTATGTTGTACATGCGATCTGGAACACACGTTTCAATGTTAGTCATATGGTTTTTTTATGTTACAAGTGAGCAAACGAGCAGGTGGGCCACCTGATGGTAAGTGGTCACCACCGCCCACTGTCTTATTAATGGCATATTTTGACACCAATAAGACAGCAAAGCGCGTTGCTCACTTTGAGAACTAAGATGGTATGTCTCATGTAATTTCACTGGCTCCCTTGCCCTTAAAACCGAAACACAGCTGCTTCACGGTAAAAAAAAGCAAGGCGGTGGTACCCCAGACACTTTCCACAAAAGCCATATCACCTTCAAAATGGTTATCGTAAAATCATTATCCAGAACATCTCGCGTAAAGTGACTTTTGGATCAACTGAAGGCTTCACAGGGTCGCTAGAAAAACAAAAACAGGAAAGCGACCCGAGACACCCACTAAATACTATTTATTGTAAATTTAAAACAAAATTCTGTGTAAAGTAATTCTAACCTGACTACCTGTTGTAATTTTTTGTTATTTTTTATAAATTTTTATTTAAATGTACTTCTTTGCGGTGCGACCCGTCTGGCGCACATAATCTTAGTTAAGATTAAGCGTCTGACTAATAATATTATGCATGTGAATTGTTTTATGAAATAAACAGATTTAATTTTTTTTTTTTTCACTCAACGGGCTCTCTTCCGCCGCAGATCGGTTGCGAAGCCGCAAAAGCTTCCTGCGATCCACACAGCCTACCGACCAAAACCCTTCCGACGTTATGTGCAGACTTTGGGCAAGCGAGTACACATTCACTGTACCCCCCCAACAAAAACCTGCCTGGCCAGGAACCTTGGCCAACCTGGAGAAGTCTAAATAGGCTGAGGACCCAAGTTCGCCGAAGCAAGGATAACCTGTGCCGGTGGGGATTCCCAAGTAGCGCAGACGCCAGCTGTGAATGTGGAGAACTCCTGCAAACCATGGCGCACCTCACTAATTGTCCCGCGTGCCCGACCACCTGCTCGCGTGAGGACTTACTTGACGGTAACCAGAGGGCTACCACGGTAGCCGCTTTCTGGGCAAGTAAGATTTAGCCCGTGTTCTTGCCGACACGAAAGAAGAAGAAGACAGGGTCAACTGATCCGGCAGCCCATCGAGCTAATTTTACCCACCCGGACCACATGTGACCCACCCGCACCATATGTGACCCACCGGGACCTCACTCAGCCCGCGAGCTCAGTCGACCACTTCAAACCCCTGAAGGGACAACTTAGCCCGCGGACAAAATCGACCACTTTCAGCCCTATAAACAAAATCAACCACTTTTAACCTCATCAAAATCATAGATCGGTAAATAAAAACTCCTGTGCGTAACCAGGCTGTGCCTACGAGCTGGGTGACGAATTTTCAGCTGAGTTGACTATGAAAATGGTAGAAAGTGTTCGACTAGACTAGGTTTACAATTAGGTAAGGAGTTTAAAATTTACGTTTTTCCCTGTGGTCTAAGTTTTCCCTTCAGGGGTTTGAATTGGTCTACTAAGCTCACCGTCTGAGTGACAGCCCCGGTGGGTCGAGTTGACCATGAAAAAAAACAAAGTGGTCAACTGGGCTCAGTAAGCCAACTGTTAAAGTTATCAGATCTCATGTACAGTCAAGCTTCTAACTCTACACGCCTTAACTCTACAAGCACTAACTTCATAAAATCTAGCCTAGCTACATATTTTGACTGAGGTGTAGATTTTATGAAGTTAGTTCTTGTAGAGTTAAGGCGTGTAGAGTTAGAAGCTTGGCTGTACATGAGATCTGATAACTTTTTGAAAATGCTAGCTATATGGTCTCGTTTTTGGTGGGTAGCTACTTACCGGCCATTTCCTTCTGAGCCTCATCCATCTCGTGACCAATATCAGAAGATAATCGCTTCTTGAGTCTCGAGCCTAATCCGGCCTCCACATGTCTATGTAACGCCCGCTTGTAAGCCTCGAGCGCACTTCGCTCCGGTCTGAACGGAGTGTCGTATTCGTCTACTAGGGCTGACAACCGCCTGATTTCCTGGCTTAGGGTTAACGACACCTGAAATATAAAATATTAAAAATGTATTAATAATTTAGAGAGCTTTGTGATGCTGTAGATAGTAATTTCACAATATTATAAAGAGGTAAAGTTTGCAAGCGAAAAAACATCCCAATCCCAGGGGATATAAACATAATAAATACATGAATATAGGCGAAATTTCACACAAAAACTTCTGATTCGAAACTAGAAAAACCTGAAATAAGAGTATCAGAACAGCCCCCGACGGGCCAGTAATCTTCTTCGTTCCACTAAATATTGCGGGGGATTTTTATACAAAGTCATCTGATCCCAAAAGCCTGTACTATGGGTATCAGAGACTGTTATACATACATAAATAACACCCAGACACAGAACAAACACTTTTGTTCATCACACAATTGTTTGCCCTGGGCGGGCGGCGTGAAAGCAGGCTTACTACCAACCACACCAACGGAGTTGCTAAAAAGGTATTTTTAAAGTTAAAGCTCCATTAAATCTATTGCTACTTTAAATCTAAGTAGCTTTAACTTTAAAATCGTTCTTCAACTGGCCGCTCTCACCTTATGTTCGACGCTCTCGACCATTTTGTTAATTTTGTCTTTCATCTGCCGCGTGATTGTGGTGAGTTGCTCCTCAATGGCCGATAGTTGTTCGTGAAGGATCCTCTGTTTTTCTACTTTAGCTGCTTTTTGATCTGTTGCTGTTGTGTACACCTAGGGAAATTAGATTCAGTCACAGTTGTACTAAAACACGAGATACTTCTATTGGGAATAAATCGGGGCAAAACTTCAACAATGACCTTGACAGCGCAGAATGGAATTTACATATATTTTGATAAGCGCAAACCTTCCGCTACTACTGTGTGATGTTTGATCAAATTTTTATCTGCCTTTAAACCAAGCATAAAGTTAAGTAGACTCCATGAAAGAATAAGTCATTTATTAAAGAAAATGTGGATATTTCTGACTTTTTGTATGTTAAACAGACAGAAATATTGTCTATGGTTTTCTCTGCGTTTACTGTGATTACAAACGTATTGTTCGTGTGATTGAAGAATTTCCGGCACTTTGTTTACCACTATTTTTATCGAATCCCAGCTCCTCCACCATGTCGTGACCCCAGTGAGTAAGAGCCATTACGCACTGTCGACTAGTCGTCGGCGACGCAGTCTCTCGGCGACCAAAACAGAGAAACTAGGGCCAGGAGACCAAGCCGAGCGACAGTATTCTAAGTACATTCGTGCAGAATGGACGTCGAAGAAGCGGCAATAGTAGCGCTACTCTTATTAAAGAGAAAGAAAAATAAAAGAAAACCAAAAGAGTGTTGGGTACATCCTTTGTTACAAGAACGGAGATCAAAAGGAATGTTTAAAGTATTTTATGAAGACGTGAGAAAATACCCTGGTAAATTTTTTAATTACGCTAGAATGTCTGTGTGTTCGTTTGATGAACTATTGTGTCTTCTGAAACCACATATAACTGGTACAGATACAAATATGCGACCATGTATTTCTGCGGAAGAAAAATTATTTATAACACTAAGGTAAGTGACAACTTCATTATCTACACTTCTACACTATAAAGAGGCAAGATTTGTATTTTTACCCGACTGCAAAGGAAGGGTTATGTTTTTCGCGCGTATCTTGTATGTATGTATGTATGTAATATTCTTTATTACCTCTGAACGGATTTACATAAATCGTAAATAATTATATAACAGGTATTTATTGTTGAATTAAATCAATACTATAATTAACTAATATTAAATTGAAAGCACAAAAAAAGAAAATATAGATTCAAAATAAGTCCAGAATGTCTGAATCTTGCGAAGCACATGAAGTGGCAGTCGAAACTCGCGACTCTGAGCGTTCTTGCGGTGAAGGGACTGAAGTTGGTAGAGTATAGTAATTTTGTGCTTCAGGGCGTAAACGTGATTGTTGACTTGGTGCTGAAGTAGAAGACCCGGCCTCCGGTGTAAAATAGCCACGCTCACACTCGTACTCATTATAATTTCGCCACATTGCGTTTGGATATACATTATGTGGAATATTGGTTCCGAATGAATCAATTATTGTTATTAATTGAATTTTCGCAGCTGGCTTTTTGTGCTCGGGAATTTTCCTGAAAGATGATAAAAGGGACAACAGAAACATTCTGTCCTCATCTCGTTCCAAAGTATCCGCGTCATTTTTACGAGTATCAATACATTTGTTTAAAGTTTCCAATAATTCTTTTGTGCCATCATCTGAAGGTTTTTTCTTTTTTCTTCCTACTATATTTTCTCTCGAGTAAGGTCCTAAAGGTTCTTGATCAGTTGCCGAATTTTCTTCTTGCGTAAGGCTATTTTCTGTGTTTAAATTACCAACAGTGTTCTTTAAAAACAACAGCTGGTTAAAATAAATATAGGGAGTTTTATGAGAAGTAGCCGATCCGCTTTTGGTATTTTTTAGTCTTCGTATTTCTCGAGCAAAGCAGCTTCTTATATTTTTCCATTTCTTCTGAAGTGATTGACCTGTAAATAAATTATAATGTAACATGTATTTTTTTTTTTCAGGTATCTTGGAAGTGGCTGCAAATTTGTAGATCTACATTACTCATACAGACTTGGGATTTCAACTATTGCTGAGATAATAAGAGAAGTTTGTCATTTTATATGGGTTTTACTGAAAGACATGTGTTTACCGCAACCGACCACAGAAAATTGGTTAAAAATCGCAAAAGATTTTCATTTACGAGCCAATTTTCCAAACTGTATAGGTGCCATAGATGGTAAACATATAAGAACTATAAAACCTTACAACAGTGGATCAGTGTGTTATAATTATAAACACTTCTTTTCTGTAATTCTGCTTGCTATTTGTGACGCTGACTATAAGTTCGTATACATAGATGTGGGTTCCTATGGAAAGGATAGCGATTCTACTATATTTGCACATTCAACATTTTATCAAAAGCTAATGAATAATGATTTACAAGTTCCGGAACATCAGCCTATTTCATCGATAAATCCTATACCAGTCCCGTTTGTTATTGTTGGTGATGAAGCATTTGGGCAATCTGATGAAGTTATGCGACCGTTTGGTGGATCAAATTTAACAACAAAGAAAAAAAATTTTAATTATAGGCTTTCTCGTGCTCGACGCTATATCGAATGTTCATTCGGCATATTAGCAAATAAGTGGCAAATTTTTCACAGACCTATTAATGTGAATTTAGATCTAGTAACAAGCATAATTAAAACATGTTGTGTTCTTCACAACTATGTACGAGAAAGAGACGGATACAAATTCGAAGATACCCTGTGCATTCCTGGCTTAGAAGAAGTGCCAACAGGTATTCAAAGAGCTACGCGACGTGGTATATCATACAGAGATATATTTGCTGATTATTTTATAACTGAGGGTCAATTACCTTGGCAAATGAACAGAATTTATTAAAAAATAAATGACAGTTTTAACTAACCTATTGTTTTTTTTTCTTCGTCTGGTAATCCTTCACCTCCAAATAACTCCACTATTTCTTCCCACTGTTTTTTCTTCAAATCCCGATTACAATATTCGTCACTCAGTAAGTCCCAAATTGCTTTTCGCGATTGTATTTCCAATATAAATTTCTCAGTATCGAAAGACTGAGCCATTTTTGTGCGCGGCGTCCGGTCGCTACGACAGTTGCTCGCAGTGTGAACGCTCCCATTTGAAGCCGTGCTTCTATTGGTCGCCAGCAACCGCCAGTCGCCTGTGAGTCGCCACAACGCAGCGAGTCGCCGAGTCGCCTGGGCGACTGACGACTAAGTGCGCAAGCACCTATTTAAACTATAGTAAGTCACAGTCGCCGGCGACTGAGTTGCCGGCGACTAGTCGACAGTGCGTAAGGGCTCTAAGCGCAAGAAAATAGGCGGAAAGAAGCTTTATCTGTCACCGGCATGTACCGAGTGTGGGGTCATCGAGGACGTATACCCCCCTGTTGTGATGGAATATTTCCGGGACGAGGCTGACCGATTAGGGTTTTTCAATGGTTAACTTTGTTTCCGAAGAATAATAATAATAATATACTGGCTTCCCCTGCCTCACGGGCAGCCAAATATTTATCCCTATTAAACGAGCAATATTTGTATATATATATATATATATTTGTAATCGGTTTCTCGAAAACGGCTCTAACGATTTTGATGAAATTTAGTATCCGGGGGTTTTTGGGGGCAAAAAATCGATCTAGCTAGGTCTCATGTCTGGGAAAATGCGTTTTCCCCGTGTTTTTGAGGGGCCAGCGTCACAGCAGTTGTGACACAACTTTACGACTCCGCATCTACCGCGGTCACAGCAGCTGTGACAACTTACTATGGGATATAGGAACTCGCAGCGTCGGATTTTTTTTGCTTTATGGTTTGTGGCTCTTTGGTAACTTTTTAGAGTTGTATATTTTCGGATTCGGAATGAAATGACCTATCCATAGACAATAGAAGATGGCATAGTTTGGTTAAAAAATTAAAAGAAATGACAGTTTGAAGTTCACTCAGTGAACGTTTTTGCAAGCATTTCGCGAGTCGTTGTTGTTTTTACGTGGTTTTTTAGTTTTTGTGAGTTGGATTGAATCAAAACGAGTTTTGTAAGTGTTTTTTAACATATTATTAGCTTATTGATAAAAAAAACATAACATTCTTTCATAATAATAAATCAAGATAGAGGCGAAAAAAAACGGAGGTCCTCAAGGCCATTTTTTTCGTCATGACCTTGAAGCTGAGCTCTTATATAAACAAACCATACTCGAGAACGACTGTGTTTATAATTTATTAGAATGCTTACATCATAAGCTTACAAAAAACAAACACTTCTAAGAACCCATAATGTAAATATTGTGACTGGCGAGCGATAAATCTCAAGTGGGTCGTAAAGTGCTCGCCGCGCGCCCGCATCCGGTGTCAAATTACAAAAAGCCTGGATTCTTACGGATACGGCGCGTCACCCCCCTTCCGGCCCCTCAAAGGTGCATTTGCGTTTTAGACAAAAACCTACAGCGCCATCTGTTGGCGGGTACCATAGCTTGCAGCTATTATAGAGCGAAGCTCGGTCGCCCAGGTACTTTAAAATATATGAGACTGACAATGATCAAACGTAGATTAAGTTAAAGATGTAAGCGAAACTTTGTGGGTGGCATTTTCTTATTAGAAAAACCCTCTTATAAAAAAAAGCTTTATTTGCTTTTAAGTAATGCCTAATTGGTTTAACAGACCGATGAACGAGATTTTTCCGATATTTACGCCTAGCGCCATCAGTAGGTTTTTTAAAATTATTTTCTCATTTTCGACCCACATTTGTGGTTTTAGTGTTTATGTTCATAATAACATCCCATGAAACGTCCATTACAGGACAGGGAGCTCCCTCTAGAATTCTAGCTTTTGCTGGAAAATGTAGAGGGGAAGTACCATAGTCACCTCGCTTGTTAGCGTTACGGCTGGCACCAAGGACCGCGGTTGTAGGTGACCGCAGTAAGTAAGATGTTAGATACAAAAGAGGATGCTGCTGCCCATCCTCCAGTTCATAACCCTTAGTCGCGTCCTACGACACCCACGGATATGTAAGGGTTTATGTTACCTGCTCAGATCAACTAAATACATTTGTTTGGTCTGAGGTTACCTGTTCGAGCGCGTGCATGACGTCAGCGGCTATGTTCCGTCCGCGGCGCGAGTGTTGCGCGAACTTGGTGCGGACGGCGGACTGGCTGATACACTCCTCGAACTTACGCTCGAAGTCCACGAACTCGAAGTAGCGCACCTGGTGGCCTTCTGCTAAGATTGGAGCTGAAATAAAAACAATAAGGTGTCAGTGCGCTTGTTTCCCCAAAAAGTGATATTGGCACCCACTTATTACTGGTTTTGTGAACAACATGTTTTGGATTACATCTAAGCAAGTACTTTTGTCCCGTGTGGTGGCGGCAAAGAATAGTACTATCCCATACACACCCGTGGGTGTCGTAAGAGGCGAATAAGGGTTATAAACTGGAGGATGGGCAGCAGCATCCTCCTGTGTATCATACCATCTTACTTACTGCGGTCACCTACAACCGCGGTCCATGGCGCCAGACGTAACGATGACAAGCGAGGTGATTCATATTCATATTTATTTGCTTTCAAATGGTACAATATAGGTCTTAAACTAACTTAGGTATCTCACTTGATGCCTGAACTAGGCGTAGCAAAAACTGGCTTAATAATTATAGAAATGAAATAATTAAAAATTTTGTACAATCAATTTCCCAAATTAATACTAATTAAAAAAACAAAAAAGATTATAAAACGGAATCAATCAATTATACATTACAAAACATCTATGTCAGTCTTACGTATAGTGTCATAATAATTAAAATTTAAAATATTGGACTATTGTTTATATTATGGTAATTGCTCTCCACATTTATCCGCGTCTTTCCATTCTATACAAGGCCAGAACGCAAGGGTATGAAACTAATCGCGTATAGATTGGAAATACCGTTTTTACTAAGTTCTTCCAATCCATACAAGAGCAATACGCAAATACTCGCGTATACTTCGTAATAACGTAGAAGTATATCTCGTTCCATAATGTACAGCGCCAGTACGCATACGGACTAATCGTGTATGTATTGGAGTAAGCGCGCTAAACTCTAGATTACAATTTGTACGCGAGCAGTTGCATGCTCGCCATTTTGATGTAATGACCTCTCTTTCTATTTGTTGGTATTCATATTGGCGTATCTATTTTAAACATTGAATCAACTTTATCGTTGAAAATACCGCAAAGACATTCCCATAGACATGACAACATCAGAAGAGTCCCCAACCAATTTACCTATTACCTATGCATCAATGATGAATTTCCCGTTTTTAGGGTTCCGATACCTAAATGATAAAAAAAGAAACCCTTATGGTGCGACTTTCTTTTTCACATCTCTATATCTCAGCAACCACTCATGCTATCGACTTGAAATTTGGAATAGTTATAGAATATGGTTGCCCAACTTAACTGCACATGTAAGATTTAAAAAAATATTATTATTATTACTGTAAAGGGTATATTTTTGTGTTTTTTTACGACTGTTAGATTTAAAGTTGTGATGAAAAATTAAAAAAAATACCATTCCCCCCCTTATCTCTGAAATTTGTGAAAGGAAAAATTTGGATTAATTACAGTCGATAGAAATTTATGTATATATTAGAGCAAAACTAATACGATCTTTCTAAGTTGCACAGTTTTTTAGAAATCTGCAAAAAACCTTTACAAACAAATTTAGTTTTGCGGTCCTAAAAATGGACTTTATAGCTTCCAAAAATACTATATAGGTATATCGGAACCCTCAGCGCACGAGTCCGACTTGCACTTGACCGGTTTTTTTTCTATCACTTACAATAAAGCAGTGACTGAAATGAAAGAAATTTACAACGAATTCACTTTTATTTTAGAAGCACATCCATTGTTATTAAATAGCCATTAATATTTTCAATAATCTTCTAAAACATGTCACTACAGACCAACAGGCCCAAAATGTTATTTTTAACAACATTAAAAAAGGACTGTCCCACAATACGTGTACAGCCGATATCTAGACAGACAAGCATCGGAGGCATATCAATAGGGCCCCGTTTTCACCCTTTGGGTACGGAACCCTTAAAATATCTCATCATTTTGTAGAATGGCAAACCAAAATATTAAATGACAAATTATACACTTTTACTGTGACATATGCATTGTAGAAACAGATTTAAAAACAGCGTTACATTATCACTATCACTACATATTAGAAAAGAAAGTTAGATATGTTAATTTTTGCACCTAATCCTGAAGAAGTTATAAATGTTGTGTACAACGAAATATTTTAGAATGTTTTAAAAATTGTGTAGCAAGTTGAAGACTACGTCATAATATCGTAATAAAAAGCACCACTCTACCCGTAGATTAGTATCCGTGCGAAGCCGGGGCGGGCCGCTAGTAATATATATAAGCGAGCAATTTCCTATGGTTGCGTTCTAGCCTTGTATAGAATGGAAAGACGCCGCGAGCATCCACGATACAAATTATACACGATCAGTACGCAAAATTCGTGTACGTTTTGTAATAACAGATTTAAAAACAGCATTACAATATATACGCGAGCAGTTTCCTATGGTTGCGTTCTGGCCTTGTATAGAATGGAAAGACGCCATTTATCCAGCAAAAGTTAGAATTCTGGAGGAAGCTTCCTGTCCTGTAGTGGACATTTCATGGGATGTTACGATGAAGTATATTTTTATCATAAAAAGTGAAGATTGATATTCGTTAAATGAAAAGAAAAGTGTACAATAAATAACTTTCACTTATTCATTCTTACGTGTTGTGTAGTGCCGCCAAAGAATAGTACCAACTTATCTTTTTTCTTCTTTTTTTTTTACTGTATCTACTACACGTGGATGTCTTAGGCGACTAAAGGCTCATGAACCGAAGTATGGGCAGCGGCATCTTTCTGTGTATCGTACCAACTTACATAATGCGATCACCAACAATATGCTGGCTATGGTAAATACCCTCCAAAGTATCAAGCGTTTTTGCTGGAGTTCTGGAGAGAGCTCTGTTTGCGATCGACTTTTCATGGGGTAGTATGATGAAGTATTTTTTCTGTGATTTATTTTCACAGACATTTGCCGGATAACTGGCAACGTCTCGTCAGCTTGACTTTTGGTTTGCTTAACTTAAAATCCACATTTTTCCTATACCAAATATAAAATATTGCTTACATCTAAGAACCTAAAAAAAATTGCCGATAAACTAACCAACTAACCAAATAAACTAACTAATGCGTAGTTTTTAATTTACATGGAAGATTTAGTATCATATGGTGATACTAACATGAAAAGCTTCATACACATTCCATTCAAAATTACGACTACGTTGTCGAATAGTAAACTATGTGAACACTTTCAGTCGACGCGTTTAAATTCAACCATACATCTTCCTGGCCTCTGTATGTGGTGTATGTGATCCATATTGTGCAAGTATAACCAGGCCTGTGACACTCCGCACTCTAGGTATGCAACGCGGCGCTAGAAGTCGACTGGGTATGCAATCGATTTTACTTGTCTTTATATCATCTTAAGCTTATGGCGGCAAAATAGGTATGTAAGCATTTGCATGTTTGAACAATATTACATACCTACTTGCATCTCGCTCAGTATCTCATAAAGTGACAAAATCATCGCCTTAGCCCACCTTTCCGCGTACACCCGCGATATAAAATCATGTCCTAAGCGGTGCACTGCAAGTATCGACTTTATGCTTAGACCGTAAGGTTGAAATTTGTTGGCACCCCGTCTGCGAGTGACGGATGTGTAAACGTTAGTTTACTATTATTTAATCTGTGGTATAACTACTTTAAAATTAAAGCTTGTAAGCTATTAATTGGTCCATCGAACTGAACTTTTCCATATATTTTTCTCCTTATTTCAACCTATGTTCCATGGAAAAAGGAAGTACAGTTTAATGGGCAGACAGATTAATGGGATGTGTATACTCACATGAGACAGGCTTCTCCCTCTCGCGCATGCGCGTGAGCAGCGCCTCCTTGGCGGAGATGAAGAAGATGCGCTCCTCAGCCTCCTTCGGGGAGCACACGCGCAGCTCGCGGGACAGGAAGTCCACACACCGGTTCGCGTGCTGGCTCCGCACCTGGGGCCGGGGAAACAAGCGTCATGTTACATGCTCTAATTACTCATTATTTATTTATTTCTGGACAACCAGTAGTAATTACAACAATACAAACGTTAGGGTGCTGGCTGGAATTTGGGTATATGATTTGCTCATGATTCATATTAATAGGGATGATAGATGAGCTCAATATGAATCGATTTGGTCCTCAAAGTTTTTCTGTGCGTCGCTGCGTTTTTGAGTTAAAGCAAAAAAATTAAAATAAGAGTAAACCCATTTTCAATAAAAAAAAAAAAAAAGATACTAAAGAATGTTTTTTTTTGTATGCCTTTGTGGCTCCTGTTTAAAATACTTCTGAAGATGTAGAAAATCGAAGAGGCAGACATGCAGGGCTCTGCATTATCACGGGACGAAGTAGTGAATTTTTGCATTTTGAAGAGCTGTAACTTTACGACGCAGGGCTATTATGGTGGCAGACCGTTTTTCTGGGGTTTTATACATTGTATTTAATCAGATAGTCATAGTCTGCCAGGTGTACGTTTCATTGTCAAATTTCAAAATAGTTAAAACTTAATTCCTCAAAAACGCAGGGGTGTGGATGACCGCCAATATTTTTTGTATCTTCTAGAGGATGCTCCTTATCATCAGTCAAATAGGCAGACATGAGCAAATCATAAAGAAATTTGTCCTTCATCACCCTTACTAAAACATGTTATATTTAATACAAAAACTTAAATTCATCAACTTCAGGTGTCACAACGTTCATTTAAAACCGGATATAATTAAAACTAAAATTAACACAATTGGATGCATTGTCGACTTAAAATGACAATTGTAACAACTTCACATTGACAACAGCCCAGATTAGATAACAGTCAACTGACGTTTACAGATCCGTCATTCTCAGGCGGAGTGCTGACAAATTTGAAGACGTTTTGATGTACAAATAAGATAAATTGAGCAATTTACTCACTTGATCCAAATATTCAGGTTCGGAAGCAGAGGCGTCCCACCGGTTATTCAATATGAATATGTTCGGTTGCGATATCTTCGTCGATACTTTGTGGAAAAAGTTCTTTTCCTGAAACAACAATTTATAGGCATTAATAATGCATTACTAAAAAAAAATTGAAAAATGCAGTTTATCCTGGTTACCATAATATTTACTTAAAACTGCATGGCAGTTTGTTGGCAGTTGGAATAATACTGCTCTCTTATCACTATCTTATCTATGCTTATCTTTCACCTGCATTAATACAAAACGTTACGCCGCATGACATTTTTCATCATAACTTGAAAACTAAGATCCGTAAAATCATGAAAAAATCTATTTTGAAATGTACAAGTACCAAGTATAATGTACAAGATACCCCACTCAACCTAATAACGACAATTTAAAAAAATATATCCCCCATTTGGGCCCCCTTTACAAAAATAATAACATTTTTATAATTCTTACATTCGCAATAAAGTGGCTTAAAACTATACCAGTACCTACCAATATTTTAGTCAAGTCACTTACGGTAACCATAAGTGTAAACTCAGCATTCGCCACAAGTACAAACACGTCGGCATCAAGGCAGTGTTTATCGATCCATTCATCTAAGTTGGGGGTCACATCCACCCCAGGGCTGTCAACTAACATTCTACTAATATTATAGTCAAGTCACTTACGGTAACCATAAGCGTAGACTCTGCATTCGCCACAAGTACAAACACGTCGGCATCAAGGCAGTATTTATCGATCCATTCATCTAAGTTGGGGGGTCACATCCACCCCAGGGCTGTCAACTAACATTCTACTAATATTACGGTCAAGTCACTTACGGTAACCATAAGCGTAGACTCTGCATTCGCCACAAGTACAAACACGTCGGCATCAAGGCAGTTTTATCGATCCATTCATCTAAGTTGGGGGTCACATCCACCCCAGGGCTGTCAACTAACATTCTACTAATATTATAGTCAAGTCACTTACGGTAACCATAAGCGTAGACTCTGCATTCGCCACAAGTACAAACACGTCGGCATCAAGGCAGTGTTTATCGATCCATTCATCTAAGTTGGGGGTCACATCCACCCCAGGGCTGTCAACTAACATTCTACTAATATTATGGTCAAGTCACTTACGGTAACCATAAGCGTAGACTCTGCATTCGCCACAAGTATAAACACGTCGGCATCAAGGCAGTATTTATCGATCCATTCATCTAAGTTGGGGGTCACATCCACCCCAGGGCTGTCAACTAACATTCTACTAATATTATAGTCAAGTCACTTACGGGAACCATAAGCGTAGACTCAGCATTCGCCACAAGCACAAACACGTCGGCATGAAGGCAGTATTTATCGATCCATTCATCTAAGTTGGGGTCACATCCACCCCAGGGCTGTCAACTAACATTCTACTAATATTATGGTCAAGTCACTTACGGCAACCATAAGCGTAGACTCTGCATTCGCCACAAGTACAAACACGTCGGCATCAAGGCAGTATTTATCGATCCATTCATCTAAGTTGGGGGTCAAATCCACCCCAGGGCTGTCAACTAACATTCTACTAATATTATGGTCAAGTCACTTACGGTAACCATAAGCGTAGACTCTGCATTCGCCACAAGTACAAACACGTCGGCATCAAGGCAGTATTTATCGATCCATTCATCTAAGTTGGGGGTCACATCCACCCCAGGGCTGTCAACTAACATTCTACTAATATTATAGTCAAGTCACTTACGGTAACCATAAGCGTAGACTGCATTCGCCACAAGTACAAACACGTCGGCATCAAGGCAGTATTTATCGATCCATTCATCTAAGTTGGGGGTCACATCCACCCCAGGGCTGTCAACTAACATTCTACTAATATTACGGTCAAGTCACGTACGGTAACCATAAGCGTAGACTCTGCATTCGCCACAAGTACAAACACGTCGGCATCAAGGCAGTTTTATCGATCCATTCATCTAAGTTGGGGGTCACATCCACCCCAGGGCTGTCAACTAACATTCTACTAATATTATAGTCAAGTCACTTACGGTAACCATAAGCGTAGACTCAGCATTCGCCACAAGTACAAACACGTCGGCATCAAGGCAGTATTTATCGATCCATTCATCTAAGTTGGGGGTCACATCCACCCCAGGGATGTCAACTAACATTCTACTAATATTATAGTCAAGTCACTTACGGTAACCATAAGCGTAGACTCTGCATTCGCGACAAGTACAAACACGTCGGCATCAAGGCAGTATTTATCGATCCATTTATCAAGGTTGGGGGTCACATCCACCCCAGAGCTATCAACTAACATTCTACTAATATTATAGTCAAGTCACTTATGGTAACCATAAGTGTAGACTCTGCATTCGCCACAAGTACAAACACGTCGGCATCAAGGCAGTATTTATCGATCCATTCATCAAGGTTGGGGGTCACATCCACCCCAGAGCTATCAACTAACATTCTACTAATATTATAGTCAAGTCACTTATGGTAACCATAAGTGTAGACTCTGCATTCGCCACAAGTACAAACACGTCGGCATCAAGGCAGTATTTATCGATCCATTCATCAAGGTTGGGGGTCACATCCACCCCAGAGCTATCAACTAACATTCTACTAATATTATAGTCAAGTCACTTACGGTAACCATAAGCGTAGACTCTGCATTCGCCACAAGTACAAACACGTCGGCATCAAGGCAGTATTTATCGATCCATTCATCTAAGTTGGGGGGTCACATCCACCCCAGGGCTGTCAACTAACATTCTACTAATATTACGGTGAAGTCACTTACGGTAACCATAAGCGTAGACTCTGCATTCGCCACAAGTACAAACACGTCGGCATCAAGGCAGTTTTATCGATCCATTCATCTAAGTTGGGGGTCACATCCACCCCAGGGCTGTCAACTAACATTCTACTAATATTATAGTCAAGTCACTTACGGTAACCATAAGCGTAGACTCTGCATTCGCCACAAGTACAAACACGTCGGCATCAAGGCAGTGTTTATCGATCCATTCATCTAAGTTGGGGGTCACATCCACCCCAGGGCTGTCAACTAACATTCTACTAATATTATGGTCAAGTCACTTACGGTAACCATAAGCGTAGACTCTGCATTCGCCACAAGTATAAACACGTCGGCATCAAGGCAGTATTTATCGATCCATTCATCTAAGTTGGGGGTCACATCCACCCCAGGGCTGTCAACTAACATTCTACTAATATTATAGTCAAGTCACTTACGGGAACCATAAGCGTAGACTCAGCATTCGCCACAAGCACAAACACGTCGGCATGAAGGCAGTATTTATCGATCCATTCATCTAAGTTGGGGTCACATCCACCCCAGGGCTGTCAACTAACATTCTACTAATATTATGGTCAAGTCACTTACGGCAACCATAAGCGTAGACTCTGCATTCGCCACAAGTACAAACACGTCGGCATCAAGGCAGTATTTATCGATCCATTCATCTAAGTTGGGGGTCAAATCCACCCCAGGGCTGTCAACTAACATTCTACTAATATTATGGTCAAGTCACTTACGGTAACCATAAGCGTAGACTCTGCATTCGCCACAAGTACAAACACGTCGGCATCAAGGCAGTATTTATCGATCCATTCATCTAAGTTGGGGGTCACATCCACCCCAGGGCTGTCAACTAACATTCTACTAATATTATAGTCAAGTCACTTACGGTAACCATAAGCGTAGACTGCATTCGCCACAAGTACAAACACGTCGGCATCAAGGCAGTATTTATCGATCCATTCATCTAAGTTGGGGGTCACATCCACCCCAGGGCTGTCAACTAACATTCTACTAATATTACGGTCAAGTCACTTACGGTAACCATAAGCGTAGACTCTGCATTCGCCACAAGTACAAACACGTCGGCATCAAGGCAGTTTTATCGATCCATTCATCTAAGTTGGGGGTCACATCCACCCCAGGGCTGTCAACTAACATTCTACTAATATTATAGTCAAGTCACTTACGGTAACCATAAGCGTAGACTCAGCATTCGCCACAAGTACAAACACGTCGGCATCAAGGCAGTATTTATCGATCCATTCATCTAAGTTGGGGGTCACATCCACCCCAGGAATGTCAACTAACATTCTACTAATATTATAGTCAAGTCACTTACGGTAACCATAAGCGTAGATTCTGCATTCGCGACAAGTACAAACACGTCGGCATCAAGGCAGTATTTATCGATCCATTTATCAAGGTTGGGGGTCACATCCACCCCAGAGCTATCAACTAACATTCTACTAATATTATAGTCAAGTCACTTATGGTAACCATAAGTGTAGACTCTGCATTCGCCACAAGTACAAACACGTCGGCATCAAGGCAGTATTTATCGATCCATTCATCAAGGTTGGGGGTCACATCCACCCCAGAGCTATCAACTAACATTCTACTAATATTATAGTCAAGTCACTTATGGTAACCATAAGTGTAGACTCTGCATTCGCCACAAGTACAAACACGTCGGCATCAAGGCAGTATTTATCGATCCATTCATCAAGGTTGGGGGTCACATCCACCCCAGAGCTATCAACTAACATTCTACTAATATTATAGTCAAGTCACTTACGGTAACCATAAGCGTAGACTCTGCATTCGCCACAAGTACAAACACGTCGGCATCAAGGCAGTATTTATCGATCCATTCATCTAAGTTGGGGGGTCACATCCACCCCAGGGCTGTCAACTAACATTCTACTAATATTACGGTCAAGTCACTTACGGTAACCATAAGCGTAGACTCTGCATTCGCCACAAGTACAAACACGTCGGCATCAAGGCAGTTTTATCGATCCATTCATCTAAGTTGGGGGTCACATCCACCCCAGGGCTGTCAACTAACATTCTACTAATATTATAGTCAAGTCACTTACGGTAACCATAAGCGTAGACTCTGCATTCGCCACAAGTACAAACACGTCGGCATCAAGGCAGTATTTATCGATCCATTCATCTAAGTTGGGGGTCACATCCACCCCAGGGATATCAACTAACATTCTACTAATATTATAGTCAAGTCACTTACGGTAACCATAAGCGTAGACTCTGCATTCGCGACAAGTACAAACACGTCGGCATCAAGGCAGTATTTATCGATCCATTCATCTAAGTTGGGGGTCACATCCACCCCAGGGCTGTCAACTAACATTCTACTAATATTACGGTCAAGTCACTTACGGTAACCATAAGCGTAGACTCTGCATTCGCCACAAGTACAAACACGTCGGCATCAAGGCAGTTTTATCGATCCATTCATCTAAGTTGGGGGTCACATCCACCCCAGGGCTGTCAACTAACATTCTACTAATATTATAGTCAAGTCACTTACGGTAACCATAAGCGTAGACTCAGCATTCGCCACAAGTACAAACACGTCGGCATCAAGGCAGTATTTATCGATCCATTCATCTAAGTTGGGGGTCACATCCACCCCAGGAATGTCAACTAACATTCTACTAATATTATAGTCAAGTCACTTACGGTAACCATAAGCGTAGATTCTGCATTCGCGACAAGTACAAACACGTCGGCATCAAGGCAGTATTTATCGATCCATTTATCAAGGTTGGGGGTCACATCCACCCCAGAGCTATCAACTAACATTCTACTAATATTATAGTCAAGTCACTTATGGTAACCATAAGTGTAGACTCTGCATTCGCCACAAGTACAAACACGTCGGCATCAAGGCAGTATTTATCGATCCATTCATCAAGGTTGGGGGTCACATCCACCCCAGAGCTATCAACTAACATTCTACTAATATTATAGTCAAGTCACTTATGGTAACCATAAGTGTAGACTCTGCATTCGCCACAAGTACAAACACGTCGGCATCAAGGCAGTATTTATCGATCCATTCATCAAGGTTGGGGGTCACATCCACCCCAGAGCTATCAACTAACATTCTACTAATATTATAGTCAAGTCACTTACGGTAACCATAAGCGTAGACTCTGCATTCGCCACAAGTACAAACACGTCGGCATCAAGGCAGTATTTATCGATCCATTCATCTAAGTTGGGGGGTCACATCCACCCCAGGGCTGTCAACTAACATTCTACTAATATTACGGTCAAGTCACTTACGGTAACCATAAGCGTAGACTCTGCATTCGCCACAAGTACAAACACGTCGGCATCAAGGCAGTTTTATCGATCCATTCATCTAAGTTGGGGGTCACATCCACCCCAGGGCTGTCAACTAACATTCTACTAATATTATAGTCAAGTCACTTACGGTAACCATAAGCGTAGACTCTGCATTCGCCACAAGTACAAACACGTCGGCATCAAGGCAGTGTTTATCGATCCATTCATCTAAGTTGGGGGTCACATCCACCCCAGGGCTGTCAACTAACATTCTACTAATATTATGGTCAAGTCACTTACGGTAACCATAAGCGTAGACTCTGCATTCGCCACAAGTATAAACACGTCGGCATCAAGGCAGTATTTATCGATCCATTCATCTAAGTTGGGGGTCACATCCACCCCAGGGCTGTCAACTAACATTCTACTAATATTATAGTCAAGTCACTTACGGGAACCATAAGCGTAGACTCAGCATTCGCCACAAGCACAAACACGTCGGCATGAAGGCAGTATTTATCGATCCATTCATCTAAGTTGGGGTCACATCCACCCCAGGGCTGTCAACTAACATTCTACTAATATTATGGTCAAGTCACTTACGGCAACCATAAGCGTAGACTCTGCATTCGCCACAAGTACAAACACGTCGGCATCAAGGCAGTATTTATCGATCCATTCATCTAAGTTGGGGGTCAAATCCACCCCAGGGCTGTCAACTAACATTCTACTAATATTATGGTCAAGTCACTTACGGTAACCATAAGCGTAGACTCTGCATTCGCCACAAGTACAAACACGTCGGCATCAAGGCAGTATTTATCGATCCATTCATCTAAGTTGGGGGTCACATCCACCCCAGGGCTGTCAACTAACATTCTACTAATATTATAGTCAAGTCACTTACGGTAACCATAAGCGTAGACTCTGCATTCGCCACAAGTACAAACACGTCGGCATCAAGGCAGTATTTATCGATCCATTCATCTAAGTTGGGGGTCACATCCACCCCAGGGCTGTCAACTAACATTCTACTAATATTACGGTCAAGTCACTTACGGTAACCATAAGCGTAGACTCTGCATTCGCCACAAGTACAAACACGTCGGCATCAAGGCAGTATTTATCGATCCATTCATCTAAGTTGGGGGTCACATCCACCCCAGGGATGTCAACTAACATTCTACTAATATTATAGTCAAGTCACTTACGGTAACCATAAGCGTAGACTCTGCATTCGCCACAAGTACAAACACGTCGGCATCAAGGCAGTATTTATCGATCCATTCATCTAAGTTGGGGGTCACATCCACCCCAGGGCTGTCAACTAACATTCTACTAATATTATGGTCAAGTCACTTACGGTAACCATAAGCGTAGACTCTGCATTCGCCACAAGTACAAACACGTCGGCATCAAGGCAGTATTTATCGATCCATTCATCTAAGTTGGGGGTCAAATCCACCCCAGGGCTGTCAACTAACATTCTACTAATATTATGGTCAAGTCACTTACGGTAACCATAAGCGTAGACTCTGCATTCGCCACAAGTACAAACACGTCGGCATCAAGGCAGTATTTATCGATCCATTCATCTAAGTTGGGGGTCACATCCACCCCAGGGCTGTCAACTAACATTCTACTAATATTATAGTCAAGTCACTTACGGTAACCATAAGCGTAGACTCTGCATTCGCCACAAGTACAAACACGTCGGCATCAAGGCAGTATTTATCGATCCATTCATCTAAGTTGGGGGTCACATCCACCCCAGGGCTGTCAACTAACATTCTACTAATATTACGGTCAAGTCACTTACGGTAACCATAAGCGTAGACTCTGCATTCGCCACAAGTACAAACACGTCGGCATCAAGGCAGTATTTATCGATCCATTCATCTAAGTTGGGGGTCACATCCACCCCAGGGATGTCAACTAACATTCTACTAATATTATAGTCAAGTCACTTACGGTAACCATAAGCGTAGACTCTGCATTCGCCACAAGTACAAACACGTCGGCATCAAGGCAGTATTTATCGATCCATTCATCTAAGTTGGGGGTCACATCCACCCCAGGGCTGTCAACTAACATTCTACTAATATTACGGTCAAGTCACTTACGGTAACCATAAGCGTAGACTCTGCATTCGCCACAAGTACAAACACGTCGGCATCAAGGCAGTATTTATCGATCCATTCATCTAAGTTGGGGGTCACATCCACCCCAGGGATATCAACTAACATTCTACTAATATTATAGTCAAGTCACTTACGGTAACCATAAGCGTAGACTCTGCATTCGCGACAAGTACAAACACGTCGGCATCAAGGCAGTATTTATCGATCCATTCATCTAAGTTGGGGGTCACATCCACCCCAGGGCTGTCAACTAAGACCACGTCGTCTCGAAGCAACGCGCAGAGCTCTCGTGGCCAGTAAACGTGGACTAAGGAGCATTCTTGAAGCCGGGATGCACATAATGCGTGGCCGAGTTGGGACACAGACTGCGGAAAAATAAAAATACAATTAAAGCTGATTTACATATAAATTTATTTTGTGAGCGACCAAGTTTCGACACTACCGTCAGTGGGAGTAGGCAGCATTTACAATGGATAAAGGGGCTACGACATGTCCACTAACGCCCCCATCAGTTAAAAAAATATTACTCGCTAAATACAAAACTTATCGGAAATCCAGAGACAGATTGAAGTAAAGGTTATCCCTAGTTTATGTAGAACCTATCAATTCTGTAAAATATAGTTCACTCACTGTAGTTACAGATACAAAAAGCGCGAAAATCTTTTAGCAGTTATTGTATCTGTAACTACAGAAAAGAAAACTTTTTTTTTTTATGGCTTCGCAGTTGCATGAGCCATTGATCAAGTGAAAAAAAACTTTATGTGCATGACAGTTCGCCAGTGTGACCGGTATTGCGAAGTTTATAGTTTTTATCGGAATAAAATTCAAACTTATCATTTTTCAAAATTGCTCTAAGTTCTAAACTAAATACCAACAAATATGAATAACCCAATCCTTGCTTCGCTCGGAATAGATACCTTGCTAATTTATTTTACTAGGGGATGACATCTGTCAACATGTTCAAAATTTTAATGCCACCATCATCGATGATCCCTAGGAAATATTCAAAATAAGCTGTCAAATCAATAGAACGTCGCCTTCACTACCTTGTGACGAATTATTTCTTTAATCTTCCTTCTAATTACCTTTATTTTTCTTTGGAATAACCTTTCCGCCTAAATAACTCTTTGAACCGAACAACTATACAAGCTGTTTTCCTTCCAAATCAAAGATATTGGAAACTACGCGCATAGAAACGAAGCGTTTATCTCATGTCAATGATATTATTAAACTACGATAATATCGAAAAAAATTGCAGTACCGGCCACACCGTCTGCTGTGCTTCTAAGGGATACATCTGTCATACGACTAAAACTGGCGGTGTGTCATAAATACGTCCAACCAAAACAAAGATATTTTTATTTTTTAAACCTTATATAAGCGTGAGAAAATCATCCAAAAATAGCTTTATAACAAACCAGCATCGTAACATGCGAAGCCAAGACTAAAATGTGGTTGAAAAGATTGCTAACGTAGGCAAAACGCCAGAAAATCTATGGAAGTATTCCAGCTGTATTTCAAGAGGTTTATTTGGAAATGTTTCTTTATTTTAGTTTATTATTATTATATTCCGTTATCATAAAGCCAATTTGGCTATACGGCATTGAACTTTGGGCAACAGCGTCAAAGTCAAACATTGAACGTATACAAAGAACACAAAAAACATCCTCCTTCTAAATACGTAAAACAGCGCGCATCCGCTCTGTTCTTGCCCTTTGTTAGAAAGGGAGGTAATTTTGACTATGTACAGCGCCAACAAATTTCTATACCTGGACATTGAGCTTCTCCTCGGAGCCCTCGGTCCTGAGAAAGGCCTCATCAGACTCTGACCCTTCCACCTGCAGGAAGCAGTTGGTCGTGTGGCCTATTCCGCTGGGCAGGATTTTGTCGTGTAGCATAGCATTTATCACTGTGCTTTTGCCATTGCTTGTCCTGCAGAATAAAGAAATAGGTATGATGGTTAAAGATAATTTCGATATTGATTGAAGAGTGAATTCAATTAAATGCTAGTTTCATAAGTGCGAATATACTTTTTTCAGCCAGTTGCATAAAGCTTCTTTATAGTTAAAGCTCTGATTAAATTTTTTGTTGTCACTTTCTGTTTCAACGGCAAAGACAGTAAAAGCAATTGCAATGGGCAGTTACAATAATAATGCTCTTGTTAGACGCCAAACCGCTCCATACAAGTGGACTTATTGCGTGTTCTGCAATATACTTTTCACTGTACAATGTCAGCCTTTCTTTCATCATATTGTTTACTTAAGAAACCAGGAAAAAGGATGGGCAGCAACCTTTTTCTTCGTCACGTGCGAAGAAACTACCGTCTCCAACCAGCTCAAGTCAGCTTGGCGAGTAATCGTTTGCCACGACACATGACGCCACTCGTTTGTTTTGAGGATAAAGGGGTCGGGCTCCGAGTCCCCAACGGCCACTACGACCTGAAAAGATCTATTGCAGCCATTGCCATTCGTACTCTACTCGACAACCTCGTGCGCAACTCTCGTCAGGGTGAGACAGTGGGGGGGGGGGGGGTAAATTGCCCGATTAAAGGGGCTTCATTCCACGTTCCTAAAGATTTAGCATAATGACGACTGGAACAGCCTTGCATCTTACGTAACCCGAAAAATTCCCCCGCCGCGCCGCCGCCAGTGAGAGTAGGTAGGTAGTGTGTTACCAAATTTCATCACATATGCCCAATTTCATAGGCGGATTCGAATTTTTCGGAAGTCTCCATACAACAAATGTCCTCGTTGACTGACCTAGGGCATGTTCAGATGACAAGCGCTCAACGCGCGTTAAATTTTTGTATTGTGTTCACATGACACGCTCTTGTCAGGCGTTGAACGCGCGTTTCCATTGAAGCTTCGGTTTCCATTTCGGACGATTTCTGGAAACCTAAAATACGTCTATCCGCGTCGAAAGCGAGCGCTCAACTGAACGGAGCAGTGTTGCCATGTTCAAAATGTGGTCTACGGTGATCTCGCTCAAAAAATACGGTAAATTCTAGGAATTTACGGCAAGAAAGTTTGGGAATAAACGGTAAAAATTACGGTGTAAACCTTTCAATAAAACAACCATTTAAGCTCACAAGCAGGTTTTTATTATATGTATATAAGTACCAAGAAGATGACAATATGAAATAGAGTAACTTACACATTTTTAAAAAATAAGAGCAAAATCTTAACATTTACAAAAATGAACTCGCTCACGAAATCTAATAAATGTCACAAGAATCGATTAAAATGCATCTCCCTAATGCTGAAATGCTCAAAAGGTCAAAACAGAAAATCAGAACTTTGTAAAAATTATTCTGAATGTTCTGAATCTGATAGAATGATCTCCTCATTTTTGTAAATATTCTGATTCAGCCTTTTGAGCATTTCATCATCTGGCTCAAATTTAGTACAGTTTTGTCCGTGCCTTTTAATAGATTGTTGTGTCATTAGATTTCCTTTTATTGAGCGGGTTATTAGTTTGTTCCTTTTTTTTGTTTTTATTTCATTTACCTTGCTGAATATGCGCTCACATTCAGCATTGGAGTGCGGTAAAGATAACATTGAAAGCATGAATGCTGGCAGCCTCTTAAACACTTTTCTCTTTTCTTCGCCTACTTGCGCAACCTGATGCCAAAATTTGTCGGGAGGTTGCTGACTGGCGTCTAAATCCCTTGGTAAGTGAATAAGCAGCCTGCGCCATTCGTCATCGAGTTCCTGCTGTTCATTCAACGTCTTTGGAGTCAATCTGGGGAGCAATGTAAATATAGGTGCAAGACTATCAGGCCTTTCTTCAGATACACAATTTTCAGGATCTAAGTCTGAAATAGCTGTCATAATTTTGTCATTTATTGGATATCTCTTACGAATGGCAATGCACGCTGTAATTATATATTGTTTACATTTTTTTCGGAATACTTCCTTTCGGTCTTCTTCAACCATTTCCAACTGCTTTTGAACTCCAAGCCCCAGATAAATGTCCTTTAAATCTTTGTGATGTATTTCTTGAGTTGGATCAATCATTTCTAAATCATTTGAATTTATGTAACCAGTGGAAAAAATTAGCGATATTAACTCCTTATACAATGCTGTCATTTTTGGATTCAATTTAGTAATAACAACAGATTCACTTTGGAAGTAACTGTTTACTGTGGTGAATTTAGGTAACATCCATCCCAAGAAATAATAATATGCTTTCATTACAGGGTCGTTGAGATGAGCATGGATTTCCTGGCATTCTGCATCTGAGAGCCATTTGGTGTCAAAGTAGAGGCGCAATGCATCCCACTGCTCTAATATCCTGTCAACTACAGCATTTAGTGATAGCCAACGAGTTTGTGCAGGCCGCAAAATTCGATGAACATCTGTATCAGCAAACTGCTGAAACTCAGCAAATTCAGTTTGTCTTTTGTTGCTGTTTTTAAAGTAACTGTATATATTTCGGGCCAGCTTTTCACAAGTGTAAGGAAGTTCTTTGGCTGCATCTTGGGCACAGAGATGCAAAGAATGGCAGATGCACTTCAGTATGGTGATGCCTGGACAAAGGTGTCGGAATCGGCTGGACACGGAATTATGGCATCCCATCATGGTGTTGGCACCATCAGAACCAAAACCGATTATATTTTCCAAGGTGATTGAATATTTATTGAAGGATTCAATGACTATTGTAAATATTTTTTCAGCATTAGCTGAATGATTCGTCGCATTTGCCTCGAAAAGTTGAACTAAATCCCAAAACCGGCTTATTACTTGGCCCAGTTTTGAATCGTAATATCTTACTACAATAGCTACAGTTTTAGTTACACTGATATCGGTGCTTTCATCAATTAATATTGAAAACTTTTGCACTTTTAAATCTTTTACTAAACTTTGCTTTTCGGATGATCCAATACAATTGTTGATAACTGCTTGTACCTTTGTTCTTTTGAGTTTTATACTTTTAGCTATTTTAGAGTCGGGACACAATTGAGGCAATAAATCCGTGAGATGGTTCATCGTGTTTGAAGATATTCTGTGTTCTGCTACAAAAGCAGCTAATTTCAAGGTAGAAATTTTGGTCAGATCTTTTTCAGATGGTGTTTGAGAATTTTGAAAAGCACTGACGATTGATTGCTGCTTTTTCGAAGTAGAACTACAAAACTTTTTGGCATTATTGATATGCGAAGCTGTCTCCTTATGCCTCGTTAGGACGCTGATCTCAGCTGTCAATGTCTTATTATTACACATATTACATATCGCAACATACTCATCTTTCCTATCCTTCCTTAACCAATCGCGGAATTCGGGTTTTAAAAGCCACTCTTCTCGGAATTTCTGCTTGTATTGTTTTCTTTTTTTCTTCGGCACTTCTAACTCAGACTGAGAATTTGTGTCACTTTCACTCATTGTTTCAAAAAGTTTTTTTTCAAGATTGTAAACAGCTCACG
The DNA here is from genome assembly GCA_947532105.1 of Athrips mouffetella. Taxonomy (NCBI): domain Eukaryota; kingdom Metazoa; phylum Arthropoda; class Insecta; order Lepidoptera; family Gelechiidae; genus Athrips; species Athrips mouffetella. The sequence goes on from OX383967.1 coordinate 28,809,106, forward strand.
ACTTGACGATATACCACTGACTGCAATAAACACTGTGTATCTTTTATCTAACTAAATGCAATAATGCATTATTATTAGAATAAGAAGGTTTTAAAAATGTCCACTCAAATTGTTAGCATTATACTGATGCAATAATGTACGGGGAAGCCCCGAGCTTTAGTTCATCCGTAAGGATGCGTTCATAAATTTGCGATTTATTTGTAGGGTAGGGAGTGAATGTCAGGGAGTGAAATTCGATCTCGTACTTTTAACCATATTTACTAAGAAAACTCCGAAAACTGAAGAATACGGTAGATATTGTCACCGTTGTCATGCTTCAACGGTAGGTGGTAAAATTCAGCTGAGTACGGTGCATTTACCGTAATTACGGTGCACATGGCAACACACGGAGGCATAGAAAACCAATGATCTCAAAGCGCGCGTTGACGCGCGCTGACAACAGTCGAGCGCTGCCGCAGCGTTCAACGCGCGCTTTATTAAAATGCGCGTTGTCGTGTGTACGGCCAGAACAAAATGTATGTAGTGAACATTTAGGGGCCTAAAAGTGACGTTACTTGGGCGTTGGTTGCACATCGTTCCTCTCCCCGCTACCCCACCCGCCCTCACTGACGTCTGACTACCTCGTCCTCCCAGCCTGCGTCTGTTACCCGCAACACAGATTATATAATACTACCGCACGAAAGTCGCGCGGACGGTAGACCACTCTGGTCAAAACGCACTACAGCGGCACGGCTCGACTGCAGCGGAGCGGCGCGGCCGGTACGCACGGTTTCGGTCTCATACACGGCAACTTCAGGCGGAACTGAAAAGATTGCGCCGCGCCGCATCGCTCCGCTGACGCCAGGTATCACGCACCAGCGGCAGCGGAGCGTAGGGGCGCGGTGCAGCGCAAAAAAGTTGCCTCCGTAAAGCTACTCGCGACACCGCGCCGCGCCACGTCGCTGCTGCGTCGATATAGTGCGGTTACGGTCATATAAACCAGTACAAAGAATATTTGCCGCGCCGCGTCGCTCCACTGCAGTGTCGCGCCGCGCCGCGGTAGTGCATTTTGACCTTACACAAACCAAAATACCTCTTACCTGCCAAAGAAGGCTACCTTCATGTGATCTCTCTTGAGCACCTCCCGTATAGCTTGTACCTTGTTGACATACCCCTCCACATTCGCCACATCTTGTGCCGACGCGATGCCATTCTCGCCAGACACCGCTACAAAGAAATAAAAACATTTATACTATTTATAAAACAGCAATGTCCTAACACAGATTCTATTTACGTATTTATTTACACCAAAATTCCTACGTAAAGCCACGATCACACCTGCCTGAATCAGAAACTAATTCAGCATACATTGCTCGTTGAAGTACGGAAATTAGAATTAACAGAACCAAGCCTCCCAGCTATGTATTACGAATTAGTCTTTGAATTTATGAAGGTATGATTGGGACTTAACACATCAATCAATGCCAACAGATTCTTACACACGAATACATAGTTGTCAGCAGTCGGAATATGCGAATTTCTTTATCATATCACTCTTTGTGTATGACAATCCCCACATTTCAAATTGCATGAATAGGGCTTTGAGCGTTTCCGACAAGTGTGGAACGACCGAATCGCGCACCCTATTGCAGCACTTAGGAATGCATGCCTATTGCCATATATTTTAGAACGTTATTTCGTCTTGTGCTTATGCAAATTTATAATATAGGAAATTCGTCTTAACCTCTCTTGTAGGGGTGAATCTAATAGTAAACTCACTGGTACGCTCTTACGTAGCGATACCACTCAGCGAAGAGCAATTTTTCCTTCTCATTTGCTAAGCATTGCACTTTGCCCATAAGTGAGAAGAGGGCAATACAAAAATTAAGGTCCTTTAGTAATTGGGATACAATTTTCATTTCCCTTTCTTACTGTATAAATTTCAATCCTACATTACAACAAACAACGATACTGCTAACACAGATACAGCATACTGAAACATTTTAATGTACCCAAACAATGGTTCACGAACTAAACTTAATACGTCCAGGCACTTATATAATAATTGTTCTCAAGGTCTTTTCCATTCATTAGAGTCCTTCCACACATATAAAACTATTTGTTATTGTGTTCTAGTTCCAGCTTAGCGACCACTAATATCATGTAAATTAATTATGTACTACAGTACAGGGAGCTCCCTCCAGAATTCCAGTTTTTGCTGGAAAAATGTAGTGGGGAAGTACCAGAGTCACCTCGCTTGTTAGCGTTACGGCTGGCACAATGGATTGCGGTTGTAGGTGACCGCAGTAAGGAAGATGTAAGATATACAGGAGGATGCTGCTGCCCATCCTCCAGTTTATAACCCTTATTCGCCTCTTACGACACCCACGGGTATGTATGGGTTGGTACTATTCTTTGCCGGCACCACACGGGAATTATTTATTACTACAACCAAAACAGATTTCCCTTTCTCACTCTCTCCCACACTCCATATTTCTTTTAGTACATAATATCGCTAGACTTGGACTTTAATACATCTCACCCATGTAACTAACAACTAAAAAAAGTATAATAATTTGATTCTCCATACGAAATTAAAATACGATCTGATTAATTAGTAAGGACACACATTTTTTTTCACAATTTCCATAAGTTGTAGAGCTAAAACTGTTCAGTTACACTAGTGAAAATAATAAATGATAAGGTCCTAATGAAATAATGAACATAATTTTAGTATGTTACTCAGACCATGAAACTGAACAACTTTCAACAAAGGAACATAGGTCGAAATACGAAAATCAATTTTGACCTTAGAAACTGATTCAGCAGATAGCGCATTTCGTACGTATGGGAGCTCCAATTTGGTTTTTCGTATTTCAACCAAAGTTTCTTGGGAAAAGTTGTTCAGTATCATGGTCTAAGTAACATGCTAAAACTATGTTCACTATTTCTGCATCACCGTGAGTTATTGGATGGGCTTTTTCAAAATTTGTAAATTTCTAATGGGTATTTGGGTATTGTGAGACTTAAATCTGTCCTCAGGGCTTGAGTTCCAGACTTGCGATCACAAAATTTACAGCGCCCAAAAATTTTTTGATGTGACAACGTCTTATAATTAGATGGAGCCGGCTGCACGCACGAAAAAATGCGGCGTTACCTCGCTCTAGGCGTTCCATTTAAGGCTTGAAGTGCAAGCGAGAGCGCGGAACGAGCGACAAAGAGGCACAATCGGGTACGGGTATGGGTTCGGGTATGGATACGGGTACAAAAAATTTAAATAAAAAAAATTTAATTGCAACCAATCCATCAGTATTTTCTTATGACGTTATCACGTTCAACTATCATCAGTAAACCGACTTTACAGACAACCGTTTTTTTAGCATATTTATTTTTTGTTTTAATCATTGTTTTTTTATAAACCATTATAAAATTTTAGTTACCAAGTATTGCTTAAAATACAACTAAAATATTCCTTTTAAATTGAATGTATTGACAACTTGTTTACATTGTAAATCAAGATTGTTGGCACCTATACCACAATGTTTTATCAAGATTACATCAAGACTATAAAGATTAGATAAGAATGTATTGATGTCAGATTGGATAATACTATTGTCTGTACACATGTTAAGACAAACTTCTATATTCATATAAAAATCATTTTTTTTTTATTGTCAATGGGCTTACTCTTGACCTCAATCTAGTCTTGAGGACAAAGATGAGTTCAACAATATTACATGTTTGTCAGTGCATCACTTAAGAATGACTCCACCTATTTAGCTGATGTTTTACCATTATATTTGAAATTATAATGTCAAGGAACGGAAATATATTTTTTTAAATCTTCAAGAATTTTGAAATTGTGGAATAAACTGATACTGCTTTTTAGGGTTCCGATACTAAAATGGTAAAAAAAGGAACCGTTATGGTGCGACTTTATCTGTCTGACTGTCACACCTCTATATCTCAGCAACCACTCATGCTATTGACCTGAAATTTGGAATAGTTTTATAGTTGCCCAACTTAATTGCACATAGAAGAATTTTGAAAAAATTGTGTGAAAAAACTCTGGTACAAGTACTTTCGTCTGGCTCTATTTATAATTAAGTTAAAGGAATAATACTCACCATGCATAAATGTGACTGCATCCTTGACATAATCATCAATTTCAATAAAAATATCATTTATTTTCTTCTTGGCCCGAACAAAAATCTGTAGCGGTGAATCCACATTGGACATGTTGACACGGACGGCACCATTGTTGAGTCCAACATTATGGGGCCCATCGCCAGCCATCATTGATATTGTACGGTTAACATACGCAGCCATACGGGAAGGAAAGCACTGTAGTCGTTAGGTGAACCTTATGGCAGACAATGCCAAAAATATAGTCACGATACCAGTCTACGCTTCAAACACAACATGCAGGGTACGACTGCAACAAAAAATAAGGCATAAAACTGTGCAATGGAACACAACTACTAGTTTATAGTGCAGCAACGTGGAAGCTTTCTAGAAGTTATAATAAAAAATATATAAAAATAAAACAATTTATGACGTTCATGTGACTATTTCAAACAGGAGTCCTATTGGTCTGACAAATCATGTAGGCCTTTGATAACGGAGCCTATGCACAAAACTGTGGTAAGGTTATAATTATTTTAGTATTGTCCAGGATAGTTTCCAGTAGAGGTTATGTTTGTGACTTGGTTTCGAGCAAACATCCAGAACCTCAAAACATCTAAGTAAATGAGGAGAAAGTGTAGAAAAAGCAAAATTATACAAAGAAGCAGAAGCTAGAGTGCATATAATGCCAACAAGGTCCACCTTATCGTCTCGTTGCATCATCGCCACCGATGCGCATCCCTGCTGGGCAGCAGCATGGAAATTTTAACATTATTGTAATAAGATATTTATAACTAGAAAATATTGAGAAAATACGATAAGGCGTAAAACAACTGACAGCCGCTAAATATAAAGTCAAAATTGATTTGTCCATCCCATCTCTTGAACTTCCTACATGCCCTTTCTTAGCATAAAAGCAAGTTCAATACATAAAGTTCTTACCTATGTTTTATTATAACATTGTGAACACTTTTTAGCTGTATTTTTAACAACTTTTTAATATTTTTGAAAAGAATAATTCTAATTATTTTTGGTTTATTTCTGTTTTCTATGTCATTTCCAAAAACCTTACACCATCTGTCAGTTTTTTGTTTTTACCGTAGTTCTTTATTTTTATTGGTGAGCGGAGATACGAAAACCATTTCAACCAATCAACCTACGTACATTTATTATTTAGACCAATCAAAAAATTTTGTTCATAGACAAGTCAAGGTCGTTTACAGTCATCGACAATTTTTGCAACTGCGTTTTATTTGTATTATTATGATCTAAGGTTTTATTCAACACATAATTTTCCTGGACCAATATTCATTTTCACTGGTTCAAATTCTGATAGGTATTTTTAAAATATTTACGTAAGTACCAGTAAGAATATTAAAGAAATATTTGACCAAAAAACCCACGGAAGAAAAATTTCAAACTTATGACATAATGAAACGCATTTTCTCCCTCTCCAACAGTGCTCTCGTGGTTGGTCGGCTCCTCCTCCTTCCTTCTCCTCCATCCATCCGTCTCCGTCTGTCAGCCAATGACCAATGTCAACAAATGGCGGATGAATGAAAATTATGTGTTGTTTGCTATTCGAATATTATTTTGCGCCTTCTAAATTGTACTAGAAATTACATTTGCTGTGCATATATCAACAACAACAGAAAATGTCGCGGTCGGTTCGTGCGGAAACGAGAAATCGTGTGAAAGATGACATCAAAAGGGTCATGCAAGCTGTTGAAAAAGTTCGCCATTGGTGAGAATAAATTTTATCTCGTAGTTTTTGTGATAAAACTTTTATGCAATAACTTATAACTTATTGTAGGGAGAAAAAATGGGTGACGATTGGGGAAACAACGATGAAAATTTATAAATGGGTGCCCATATCGACGAACGAGCAGAAAAAGAAGCATGCGGCCAAGCGAGAAAATAAAGAGAATACCCTGACGCCGAAGAAAACTAATGACTCTTCAAACTCCAACTCCAACTTTGGTATCGCCGAAGACTCGAACACTTGTAAGATTCTTTTTACAAATAAAAAAATTTTGCATGAAAATTTTTGTAACCTATCTGCATGGCAGCCATTTTTATGTGCCTTTTACTAAAAGTATATTTTCATTTTTGCAGGTTTCTCAACCGTTAGTGACTCTCAAGGCCCAACAGAGTTCTCCTCAACACACCTGAATTTCTCTGAAGACTCCAATTCCCAGAGCAGTGGCACAACTACACCGGCCAAAAGGTTAAAGACGGACTGAAATCATGCTAAGCACCAAATTGTGTTAAAACTACATTGCTATGGACAATTTGTGTTGATAACTTAATGTGAATTTTATTTATAAGTTTGCATTTAGCTTGCGCAGGGGGCTGAAATTCCAATGTGAAGTTTGATGAATTTCGAATCAGGGTACTGAAAACTATGCTGAAATCCTGTTCTTGCAAATATTAGGATAAAAGTCATTTATATTTCTAAGTAATAAGGTACTACTAACCAAACTGTTTTTAATCAAGGCTCAATTTACAGGTCCTGTATCAAACATACTTTTAAGTACAAAATAATTTTGAGTATTTAATTCTGGCACAGTGGTAGTGACACTGCCTTTGGCGCCGTAGGTCGAAAGTTTGACCTTCTGCTTAGGGCTAAAATATTTGTGTTGTGGTATTCATTCTGTGTCTGGGGGTAACCTCTATAGATGTATATCAGTCTATGATACTCATAGTACTTAGATAGATATTTATTTAATGGCATCACATCTCATTACAAGGTGTAGTACAAGATGAACTTAATGTGCTCAGTTTGGTATCAGATGATCTTGTCTCAGATAAGATAATAATAACCTTGTCTAAAATTTTACCAAAAAAAAACTAAAAAAAGTTGAAAAAAATGTTCTGACATTTTCAGTTAAATTGAGACTTTTTTATTTATAATTCAGAAGAAATCCACCCTTTTATAATTGAACTGAATCTTAAAGGTATTTGTTGAAAATATTTAAACTTGAATTGCAGAAATCGTGTTATTATGTATTTCAGTTTCCTGCAAAAATGTATGCTTGAATGAAAGTCAGAAGTTATGTTTAATGTGTAAATATTTCTTGAGAAATGAAATGGAGTTTATTATTTTAAGTTAAAATATTGACTTAATTAGTTTTACTGAAATTATAATTTACATTAATGATACAATTCATAAATAAAGTTGTATATGGTTTGCCATATTCTGGAATATTTCGTTTCTCTTGTTTATAAAGTATTCGGCGACCAAAATGAAATAAAATTCTGTTTGCATCGAAAAAAAAATCATATAAAAAAAAATTCGTATGTACATGTACATCAGTAGAAACACTTTTGGACCTTATGGCGTGGTAATAGAGTTCAAAAAGTTTCTACCGACGTGCAGTTGACCGTACTTTAAAATTATTAAGTTATTTTTAGGGTTCCGTACCTCAAAGGAAAAAAACGGAACCCTTATAGGATCACTTTGTTGTCCGTCTGTCTGTCAAGACCCTTTATCTCACGAACGGGTAAAGGTATCAGGTTGAAATTAATACCATATATTAGGATCCATGAACCACACAAAATCTGAAAATTTAAATTTTTTACAACGACGCAATCAAAAGATATGGCATTTTATGTCCTCATCTCCATACATTTATTCAAAAATGAAAAACCTACAGGGTACTTCCCGTTGACCTAAAATTATGAAATTTGGCAAGAAGCTAGGTCTCACAGTACAAATAATGGGAAAAGTCTGAAATTATTAAATATTACAACTTTTCTCACAACTAATGGTAACCAATTGTGGTGAGCTCCTGTTTCAAGAACATTCATATAAGAGAGGGGTCAAGTTGGATGGTTGCTGAGGCGATTTTTGTTTTAGTTCTATTTAAAAACGGGAACACTTACAAACTTGAAAATTGGTATGTTTATAGGGCATAGGCTATAAAATAACAACAAATAATAAAATTTGGTCGAGCGCGTGTCGGACTCAAAAAATCTAGCACATTAACTTACTGAAATTTCAACTAATACAATTATGTTTATGGGGTGGTACGGAACCCTCAGTGCGCGAGTCCGACTCGCACTTGGCCGGTTTTTTTTAATGGCTTTCACATCTCATGAGGAAGGAGATGTATTTCGCCAACGTTAGAGTTACAAATACGAAATCTATGGACACACACAACAAATACAAAATCTATGGAAGATTTTGTTATGATATTCAATAAATACTAGCTGCTTTGACTAGGTTGTAAACTCGCCGATTAGCTGAGTTAGAAAACTACTAAAAGAACACAGTCTAAATAAAATAATGTAGCATGACAGGAGGACCAAGCTATGCATGAGAATGGCAGGAGGACTGAGGGATAAATTTTTCTGATGACGCTCCAATATCTTGCGCATCTCTCCGTCCTGCAACAATGCATTGCTGTCATTCTAAACAAGCTAAATTATTTCTATTGTAATAACTCTTTAAAAAAAAAAAACGAAGTACCTATACCAATTCAAGAATCTTTTATTCAACAAATAACAAACTAAATATATGCCTACTAAAGATTATAAAATATACTAGTTAAGTCATCATCAGAATCTACTGAAGAGTGGTCATCAGTGGTCATTTCAGAAAATATCGAAGGCCCCCAGGACTGCGCTTCGGAGGCCCCGGAAGTGGCGTCAAAGTCCGGGATGCCAAGGATAGTGGTCGTCAAGTCGCTTAGCTTTATTTTCTGCAAGATAGGAAGAATTTTAAATTAAAGGTAGCGCTATTGGCGTGGATGCCTCTACGCTTGGTTGGGGGGTCATTTCGTGCAAAGTGAATATAGGCTCTCTAGCGACAATAATTGGTACAGTCAAGAGCACATCAAGCTTGACGTTTTGGACTTTGTACCGTTCTTATTTCAATAGCCGTACGGACTAGAGTCGCACTGCGAGTGTCAAGCTCGACCTGTCGATGGCTGTACTACATCGGGCTCCGTTCGGTCTATTAGGTTCAGTTCCGCGAACGTCCATTTCCGCGAACGTCCATTTCCGCGGCAGTCCATTTCTGTGAAAGTCCATTTTTCGAAGTCTGTATTATATTACTCTATGGTATTTCATAATAACCTTACCCCCACCCCTCTTCTACCAACATGAAGAAGGGTTTTGAAACTTCGTTGTTTTTGAAGATGGGGACTTAAAAATTGGTTTTTATACGTAATAATGCAATTAATAAAATTGATTTAACAATTTTTTGAAATTCTCCTCTTTTGTGGACCTTCGAGGGGTTAAGAAACACGGACTTTTGAGGAACTGGACCTAATAGACCGAAAGGATCGAGCTTTCGATGAGTGAAGAGGGTGATGGTGGTGGGTAGAGGCCGTGTTGGTGAAGGATGATGAGTGGAGGGGATGAGGAGGTTGACGGGGAGGGGGGCGTGTACCTACCTACTTAAAGTACCAAGGGTACAGTCATCTTTGGATTTTGTAGGTAATAAATTTATTGAACCACAAATCCAAAATGTTTATGAATCGAAATACGAGAAAAAATGTTCTCATCCCAAACAAACTCATTCATCTAAGGCCAATTCCTCGCCGGGGATTATGGAAGATTTACACGAAATCAAAATTTAAAAATTTTGGTGCCTCGTAGGGATGCAGTTATAGGAAAGAAAGAGAACTTTATTGGATCGAGATTCGACTATTTCTTTTTTTTTTTGTAGCTGCATCCCTCAAAGGCGTCAAAATTGACCCTTCGTGTAAAAGGGCAACGCAAAAATACGGTCGACAGTAACCAGGGCCCTGCACAGGCATTTGAGTACTTTGATGGACCCTTTATATCAGCCATATATTATGCGTCGTACAACTCTGGCTATGACCATTGATTCGCAGAACATTTTCACTTCCAGGGAGGGCAACGCGCTATGCAGTCTTATTTTATTAATGTCAAATTATGCCACTAATAAGACAATGGGAGTTATGGGGGGTGTTGACCACTTACCATCAGGTGGCCCACCTGCTAAACCGTTTGCCAACTCACTGGTGAAATAAAAATAGGCTCAGTCTCAAAAGTAGATACCACAGGTAGATACCTACCTACTTTTCCTATAACCCTACAGTTAATGCATCAGTGGTGTCGATTCGGGCAGACCCAAACTTAAACTAAACTAAATTTGTCAGTAGGTCTAGTATGCGCACCGCGACTTCGCGAGTCTTCATAGACTAAACCGGTTATGTCTTCTCGCGTCTATACATAAAAAGTGACAGTCGCGCGCGACCTTCATAGACTAAACCGGTTATGTCTTCTCGCGTCTATACATAAAAAGTGACAGTCGCGCGCGACTCGACCAAGTCGCGGTGCGCATCTTAGCCCGACTGGTCTCAAAATGATGCTGTCTTTTATTAGTCTGAAGAGAGTAACACAGACAGCAACACTTTTAGACCTGTCAAATTTAGTTTAGTTTTAGTTTGGGTCTGCCAGAATCAACACCAGTGCATTTAGAAATTATTAATTAAAAATGATTTTTATTTTAACACTTCCTGTGTTCGGATAAATCTACAAAGTAGAAAATCGCAAAATTTTACAACCACAGCTAGTACAGCAAAAATGCTTGCTAGGTGGCAGCACAAACGCAACGTTGGAATGCGTATAGAGGTCGCTACATTTCACAACATCGGGCAGGACCACAGTAGACTAGTTGGTAAAGCGTCTGGAAAAAATCGAAACGAAAGCAGAAAGTTTGACTAAGGAAGTTTGTTTGGACTAGTTAGGAGATAAACATACTAAAAGTCCTTGCCCCTCCAAGGTCCGCTCGAGGGGGGGGGGGGCGCATTTTTTTGTTTTTTGCTTACATCTCAAAATCGGTGCGTCGTACGAAATTTTGCTGTACTACATAATGAAAGCTGATAAAATTTTCTACAACTTTGCCTTTCACACTTTTAATCTATCTCCAATCGTTGCCTAGTAATGAGCTCCGAAAAACGGCCAGGAAAGAGGCTGAGATTATGAGACCAGACATACAGTCAACATTTTTTAATTTAGATGTGTATCCTGAAAACGTAAGACTGTACGAAACATTTTTGAAAATCGACCATTTGTCGAAGCTCATAGTTAGGCAAAGATAAGAGGTAGATAAAAAATGTGAAAGTCAAAGTTGTAGAGAAATTTATCAGCTTTTATTATGTAATACAACAAAATTTCGTTCCACGCATCGTTTTTGAGATGTAAACAAAAAAACGGGTCCTTCTTTGTGCCCCCCCCCCCTCGAACGGACCTCGGAGGGGCAAGGACTTTTAGTATGTTTATCTCCTAACTAGCCCCTACAAAGTTCTTAAGTCAAACTTTCTGCTTTCGACTTTTCCATCCACATACCCCTTGTCATTGGCCATGCTAATTATTAATAAAATCTTACTGCAGGCAGGAAAGAGAAGTCTTCGCTAGAACTATTGGCGCGATCCTCGAAGTTCTGACCAGACAGGATGGACAGCAAATACCATGCCAGCTCTTGGGTGTACGCTTCGCCTGAAAATTGTGAGTATTTTTTTTAAACAAGTTATGATAAATAAATATGTAGTCACCTCCGGTCATGGATGCTATGTACGGTCAACGACAGGTCAAGCTTGACACTCGCACCGCGACTCTACCCCATACGTCTAATGAAATAGGAACGATACTAAGTCCAAAGTATCAAGCTTGATGTGTTCTTGACTGTACCTTCTCACTGTGCACCGCTCGCGCCCACCCGCAAGCAAACAATTAAATGCGCATTCGCAGGCAACAACAGTGTGACCAACTTCAAATTGGAGACCCTGCCTTACTCAGGGGAAAAAATTGCCACACTCTGCCACATCATGTATCGAATCGCTGGATTATGAACTTTGTAAGCAATTTCTTGAAGTTTATAACTGAACGAACTGCAAATTGAACAAAAGAGTAAGGGAATTGCCATTACTTTCCTACAGAAAGACGAGTGCCGGAAGCGAATTCGCTACAGTTAATTATTTATCGAAAGTTGATCAACTTACAATTCCGTATCATTTTCCGTTGACATTTATAAACCTCTATAGACTAATTAATTATAGATAAACCGCCTAAATGAGTCCTCGCCCGCGGGGTACAGGGGCGCGGGGGTAAGACGACAAAGGGGGAACGAAAGAGGTGCGAGCGGCGGGGCATTCTCTACGCGCATCCACCCCCCGCACCTGCCCGCACGTACCCCAAGGGCGAGGACTCATTTAGGCGGTACTACTATAAAATACGTTTTTCAAAAGTTACACAGTGCGACTTACCATATGAGCAAAGGATGTCTATGAACTCCTGCCTTCTCAAGAAGTCGCCTTCCTTCTTAGAAGGATGCGCGAAGTTTTTGAACGCGTTCTTGATTTTGTACGAGGTGGATAGAAAAGCTGGACGATGGTTGATGTATAGCTTCACAAACTCCTCGAAGTCGATCTCCGGTCTCGGCTTCTTGTTGTAAATCTCGTATTTCGCTTCTACCAGTAAATTCTCCACCTGCGAAAAGGCGGTGGGCCGTGTGGTACCGGCAAAGAATAGTACCAACCATTCTCTTCCCGTGGATGTCGTAAGAGGCGGCTAAGGGATTATGAACGGGAGGATGGGCAGAAGTATCTTTTTGTGTATCGTACCATTCTAAATGCGGTCACCAACAACAGCGGTCGCCAGCCGCAACGCTTACAAGCGTGGTGACTATGGTAAATCCCCTGATCCCCTCCTAAGTACCACACGTTCTTGCTGGAGGTCTGGAGGGCTCTCTGTCTTGTAGTGGACGTTTCACGGGATGTTATGATGAAAATGCGGTGCTGAGTATAGAATACGAGATATTCGACCCACGTCCAAACTCTAGCAATTTACTACGAACCAAAATAACTTCGACAAAAGAAGAAATAAATACACATCAATGGGTCAGGCAAGGATAAAAACTAAACCTGGAACTTCATACAGCAACCCTATCTAGGCTGAACATTACAATGGTCAAGACAGTGCTTCTAAAACTGGACTAATTGGGTACGTAAATGCGCAACGCAGGCGCCACGTGACACTTCCGGTTAAAAAATTGCTATGTTAGGAAGGAACACAGGCAATAAATCCCTTATACAGTATTTGCCGGTATACTTTGGTCAATGATAATTTTTTAAACGAGCAATATTTGTATATATCTATATATATTTGTAATCGGTTTCTCGAAAACGGCTCTAACAATTTCGATGAAATTTCCGATACGGGAGTTTTAGAGGGCGAAAAATCGATCTAGCTAGGTCTCATGTCCGGGAAAATTCGTTTCCACGTGTTTTTAAACAAAAATTTCCGTTTTAGACAAAAACCTACAGCGCCATCTGTTGGCGGGTAGCATAGCTTGCTCACCCGATGATATTTTAATGTTGTGGCAGCTGTTATAGAACGAAGCTCGGTCGCCCAGGTACTCGTTTTAAAAACAGAAAACCTCACCTCGTATTCCGTAAGGAAAAACCCGAGCGCCCTCATCATATCAGGTAGGGAATCTATCGGGATGACATCCTTGACCTTCCTCATGGCCGGCGAGAAGGTCCCTTGGCACAGGATCTGGATGTAGTAGAACAGGTCGCGGACTTCCTGGAACAGCCACCCTGGTCGACCGTCTTCGATCAGGCAGTAGTACGGATCCAGATCTATTCCGCCTAGTTTTGCAGTTTTCTCCACTGATCTACAAAATTTAATAGAAATCACTGAATAAAGTAATATAAATATCATACAAAACGGACACTCTCCGCCCCTCTTGAAATCCACCCCGCACCCGCCCGCGCTCCCCGCCCGGTGCTCCTGAGGGGCAGATGTACTGAATATGAGGGCCTATCTATACGCGCTTCCAATTTCAAATTCGCGCTCCTTGTACCACGGCCGCACATCAGTAGAAACACTTTTGGACCATATGGCGTGGTAATAGAGTTGAAAAAGTTTCTACCGACAAGCGGTTAACCGTACGTAGTGTTCGGAGTGTGTAGAAGTTTAACTTAGTATTGTCTCAATGAATCTTACAGCCAATTTGCGACGAACCCGCTAATGGCAGGTCTTCAATGACGGTCGCAACGCCATGTCAGAGGTCAATTGGTGGCTTGAAAGCTGACAACAGCCTTGGCTGTTAAGCTATAGTCACTGGCCTTAGGATTCATGACAATTTTGAAATAAAGAAGAAAAACCAGGGACACAGTGAGCAATCAAAAAAGCGAGTACTCCCATTTTCTCAATCGCATTGCTATTACGCTCCACCTCCACATGAATCTAGATCAGCCGGCCAAGCTTCGCGAATTCCTAAGTTGGCTGGTGCATCTTGTTTAGAGTTAGAAGAGATTCGGTTGCAGAGGTAAACCCTATTGGTGCTGGGCTAGGTATGTAGGCCTGCTGTATTTGGATTAGCAGATTTGATATTCCACACATATTCGCACAAAGCGCTTCGCAACTTTTTTATAATGCGCACAAGAGTGGAATTCTGTGCCTGCGTCTGTGTTCCCGAGTGCACTTATACTTACGAGTATAACCTGAATCTATTCAAGTCGCAATTGAACAGGCTTCTTCTGGGCCAGCTGAAGAGAAGCCCATTTTCAAAAAGAAAATTCTGTTCAAAAGGATGGATCTTACGTACGAAGGTTGTCGTCACGGCAGGGTTTTCGCCATTTGTGGTCGTGCCTTGGGTGTCAGGTGTAGGTATGTGCCTAAATCCATTCTAGTGGAACAGATATTTTAATTATTCTTCAATGTGTGAAGTACCTGGAGTTGCCCCTCCATTGAGTCATGCAGTTGTCTTTGGCCCCAATAGTGAAGAGAGTTCCAGTATCATTTCGGAAACAAATTTTTATTATCTGGAAAAACAAGTTGGTTTAGCCCTTTCTGACCCTTTATAGGTAAGCTCTTAAATGATGGAATCCGCCATAGGTTTTCAATGTACACATAACACAAGATAATTCAAAAATCATCCTAAAAGATCCTTTTTTTGTTAGCTTGACGTCGCCTTTGCTGTGATATCCCCATATAGACCTAGAAATACGTTTTAATCTATTGGTACAGTCAACAGCACATTGGTAGAAACTTTTTCAACTCTATTACCACGCCATAAGGTCCAACAGTGTTTCTACTGATGTGCTGTTGAGTGTACCACCTACTTCTTCTAGTCATTATAGTTTTTTTTTTTTTTTTTTTTTTTTTTTTTTTTTTTTTTTTTTATTAGGTTCACAAACCGAATGTTACACACCTACAACTAGAATTCTGATAAAAACATAAGTTAATGATATTTGTGTACATTCTCAAATAGTGAACACAGCATTCACAAGGGATAAACAAAATATCCGGTAGTTTTAATTTAAGTTATGTTAAATTAGGTTAGAAGTAAGAAGTTAGATTACAACTACGTTAAACTAAGTATTAATTAAAATTTGGTAATAACCAAATTACTAAGTACTTTATCCTTAACTGAGGCCAAAGAACCAGTGAATATGTCAAATTTGAAACGAATACCGTTATAACCGGCACACATTCTGTGGATAGGACTGTGTTGGCCAATGTTAGTCCTAACATGAGGAAGGACAAATGTTCTCCTATTTAGAAGCCTACTGTTTGATCGTGGAATTTCAAATTTTATGGCTTGTAGAAGTTCCATGGAGTCAATACACCCATTGACTAATTTGTACAGGAATGTTATGTCCGCACATTTTCTTCGGATACTTAGTGGTGTTATTTTATAGAACTTTAGCCTAGATTCATACGAAGTAAGTTTTTTACATTTATTGTCAGCATACGCCAAATGATACAGAAACTTTTTTTGGACCCGTTCTATACGACTAATATGCACTTGATAACATGGATTCCATGCTGGACTTGCATACTCTAAGACACTACGCACCACACAATTATAAATAGGGATGATAATACCTGGATCTTTAAAAACTTTAAGTTGTCTTGTTACAAATCCCGTGAGTTGAAAAGCTTTTTTAACAACTTCATCAATGTGCGTCCTGAAACTCATATCCGAATCCAAATAAACCCCAAGATCGCGGATGCTAGCAACTTGTTTTAAAGGCTTACTGGAAATGTAATATTTGATATCCCATTGTTTCTTTTTCCTGGAAAAATTCACGAAATAGCATTTGTCACAATTTAGTTTCATTTCATTTTCTGTACACCACTGGTACACTTTGTTTATTTGATCTTGCAAAATGGATAAATCATTGTTGTTTTTTATTATTTTATACAATTTCAAATCATCGGCATACATTTTAAAGTCACAAGAAATACTCTTAGCCAAACTATCTATAAAAATAACAAAAAACAACGGGCCCAAGTGTGATCCCTGAGGCACACCACATGGGATATTTTTACATTGAGACTGAAAGCCACGAATCGTAACTAGCTGCGATCGGTTTCTTAAATAGGAGTCACACCAACGGAGCAGAGAACCGTGTATTCCGCTTTGCCTGATTCTGTCAACGAGAAGGTCATGATTTATAAGGTCAAAGGCTTTGCTGAAGTCTGTGTAAATACAATGTATTTCATCTCCTTTGTCCATTGCTTCTGTGATATCGTTGACAAAGCTCACTAAGTTTGATGTTGTAGACTTTTTTGGCAAGAATCCGTATTGAGCCGGATGTAGATATTCTTTTACGTGCCAGTAAATCTTCTTTTGAACTAAGGACTCAAAAACTTTTCCAAATGCTGGTAAAATTGACACGGGTCGATAATTAGATACTTCATCCAGTGCGTCTTTTTTATGAATTGGAGATATGCGCGCATTTTTCCATTTTGCGGGAAAGCAGCCAGTCTTTAGAGACTCATTAAAAATATAAAGCAGAGGCTGAGTTAACACCTCCGCGCATTCACGTAGAAACACTGGAGGTATACCATCTGGACCGGCGCCTTTACTTGGGTCTAGTGATCGTAACGTTTTGAGTACTTCAATTCTGCTTAGAGAAAGAGATCCAATAGTATTATTATTCTCCGCCTTGGCTTCACTGGCATAATTCCTGGCCGTAAATTGCGATTTGTATTCGTATACAGACTGAAAGTGTTCCAAAAATAGTTCAGCGATTTCCTGGCCACCGTTAGCCATTTTGTTTCCAAGTCTGACCTGGCATGGTATCGAACAACTTTTACTTTTTTGTGCGTTAGTATACGACCAAATAAATTTAGGGTTAGTGCGAAGATTATGTAATGCGTTATTTTTAAGTTTATTGAAGCAATCCTTTATCATAAGTTCGCTTCTATCTCTTAGTAATTCGTAAGTTATTTTATCTAAATCATTTTCATATTTTTTAAACCTAGAGTGAAATTTGGCCTTTTCTCTTAAACATTTAATTAGCGGTCTACTAAACCAGATCGGATATCTATCAGTGTGAGGTCGGCGACGAGGCGTGTGTTTGTTGATAATGAAGTATAATTTTTCGTAGAACATTTCTACAGCTTCGTCTAGGTTTGAAACTCCCCGCCACACCTCCGACCAATCAATTTCAGCAATTGCTTTCCGTATGGCATCGAAATCGCTTTTAAAGAAATTATACTTGGGTTCTCTGTTTAGTCTGAGCTTTTGTATAGAATGGGGCGTTTGAACGCGAATCTCTAGCGCCGGATGGTGTGAATCCAATCTGCAGAGCGGTTTTGATGTCTGACTGATACTTACCGGCAATCTAGAGTCAGAAAAAACCAAGTCTAGGACACGACCATTTGCATTGATTACATGGTTATACTGAGAAAGATTGTTAAAAGTCATTTCATTGAGGAAAATGTTCTCGATTTTGTTAGAACATGGTGCTGGGATACATGTATTTGTAGAGCTGTTATAAGACCAGGTGATATTAGGTAGATTGAAATCTCCAATAAGGAGGGTAACAGATTTTTTTGCTGATTTATTGCATATCACATCAACAGTATTTTTAAGAAATACGTTATAATGTTCTTCAGTAATAGGTGGTGAAATATATACTGCACACAAGTTCAAATGTAGTGATTTACTGCCTGTACCCAATTTTAATGTAATCCAAAGCTCCTCACATCTACATTCCCATGTCGGCTTTCTTAAAACATTATATTTATTCAAAACACCTATAAACACACCTCCTCCATCCTTTTTATGACATAAACCAGTGGAACTTCTATCCCTCCTAAATAAATTGTATCTTTTGTCTAGAATTTCGTGATCAAACACAGAGTTATTTAACCATGACTCGGTCAATATAACAATATCGTATTCTTGACATAAAGCATTTCTATAAAAATCATTCACTTTGGTTCTTAAACCTCTTACATTTTGATAATAAATGGACAGGTTGAATTTTAATTTAAAATATTTACTATCATGCTCTAAAAATAAGGAAAATAGTTCATTCCTAAAGTGTTTTAAGAACACTTTCATTTTTTATCCATACAGCTTGAGATTTAGTGTCCTTGCGAATATACACTCTACCACCACGGACCCAAACGAACTCATAACCATGTTCTTTAGCGAAAGTTCTAGTCGAAGCGTGTAGTAACTTATTTGCTGGAGCCAAGTGTTCCGCCACAAAAACAGGTTTCCTATCGCCGGCAAATCCCAGATGGCTGGTGTCTAACTTTTGATTTGCGTTATCTTTGTTAAAGCGCTTTGCTGCCGCTAAGATATTGTCGCGGATGCGAGGACTAGATAGTTTAACAACTATAGTGCGCGGTCGATTACTATCTTGCTTCATTTTAGGTACTCTGTGGAAATCCATAATTTCGTTTTCATTCAAGTTGAATCCAACCACGTTCGAGAACTGTTTAACAATTGTAAGCAAATTTTCATTCTTGTGCTCTGGGACGCACTGTAGTTCCAAGTTGCATGCTCTAGATTGTTGCTCTAAAACGTTAAGTTTAGTAGTGACATCGTTCAACACCAGGATTAAAGAGTCACTTTCTTTTTGAAGTAGTTTAACCTTCTCAGAGTGTTCACTTGTAATTGTTTTCATTTCTTCATATTGCTGGCTAATAAAATTTACACTAGATATCAAACCCTCTACGGTTTCATTTGTGGTCTTGATGTCAGTTTTAATGCTAGCAATGTCAGTTAGGATTTTAGAGGTAGCGTCCCTCAGTTTCTTATTTAATTCATTTTTTATTTCCGATAGTTCATTGCTAAGAATTTGTGAAAACATCTGCGGCAATTCCGCTCGAATTCCACTTAATACCCGCTCAGTAATACCACAAATAAGGCTATCATCGTCACTTTGCTTACCCTCACTAAAGCTGGATTGGTCTAGCTTAGCTTCAACAGTAGGGTTAGATGGAATATTGACGCGCCGAGGGTCACAATTCACGTATACCGAATCCGATCCAGAAGAAGTAGCCCTATCTGAGGGTGTAGACTGGCTACGCAATGGTGTGTTGAGATTGCCAGTTTTAGGTATTTTATTGACACATTGTTGACAAATCCAGTTCTTTTTTACGCTTTCGAAGCGTTGTTCCGTCACATTGGCGCAAACGAGATCATAAACCTGCACACATTTACAACAGGACAGGCGTCGGTTACCCTTTACGATCTGTAAGCATCCTGCACATTTAATTACATTTGACATTTTCAGTTGGGTTGGGTAAACGGTTAGAGTCTATTTGCGTTTTAGCGCTGAATTTACACGTAAATAATAACGATCTAGTCGACAAAAATCAAACAATACGGGCGCGGTGTGTGTGAGTCATACACTGCTTGTCGTAGCAAACACGTAGCGCAGTCGTAGCACTCGTAGCAGCTCTGTAGCACGGCGGAGATACCGTATCGTTATTTCGCGATGCGCCGTCGATCACTCCGTGGCGCAATGGTCAAGCGCACGGTCTACACTCCGATGGGCGACGGTTCGATCCCCGGCTCCTCCGCACTCACAAAAATAATTTGTTATGTGGATAAATGCACGACACCGATGAAATTTAGGCGTCTCTTTCTAGGACCGCCCAATGGGAGGTGACACCAGGTAAGAACGCAATACGAGTGACAAGAAATTAAAATTTGATAAATACGACCAATCACAGAATTTATAAAAAATATTTAGTAAAAAACCGGTATGCAGAGTGACACACGTCCACTCGCAACAAACTCCGGAGCAGAGTGATCCGTAGATCCGGAGCGATAGTTGAGTAGCAATATGAGATAGTATTTATTACGATCCCGTCCCGTGTGGTGCCGGCAAAGAACCATCCCATACATACCCGTGGATGTCGTAAGAGGCGACTAAGGGTTATAAACTGGAGGATGGGCTGCAGCATCCTGTGTATCATACCATGGGGTCCCATTCCGTACTACGGTTTTTTCGACGGAGTAAATAGCCCGAATTCATTTGGCCCTTTTGTTTCTAATAATTAAACTAAATAAAAAATGTGTTTATTGAATACAAATAACAACGATGGTCATTAATGCATTACAGCCAATTATAGTCCCACAAACCGAAAGAGTTTTTGGCATTATACAATGTTGAATAGGCCATCACAAACAGGTTGTGAGACCCACTGAACTAGTTTGCACTGTATCTCAGTGGACCTCTCTTCCTATTAGCATGACAAAGGCAGAGGTGACATGTTTTTGACATCATTATTATGCAATAACTAAAGTTAATTACCATAAAAACAAAAAGGTACGTCAAAGTGGCCATGCGTTTAACTAAGATGAAAACTAAGATAAATGTTGGTAGGTACAGGTGTTAACTATGACATTAATTCAATTTTAACATCCAGATATCAATTTATTCTAAGAAAATACCTTATGGAAAAAATAGACCGAACAATTTTCGGCACAAATTCGTTCTACGACGTGAGGCATCTGTGCTAGTATAGTATTATATTATCTGTGATCATACCATCTTATTAACTGCGGTTAACCTACAACCGCGATCCATTGTGCCAGCCGTAACGCTGACAAGCGAGGTGACTATGGTACTTCGCCTCCACATTTTTCCAGCAAAAGCTAAAATTCAGGAGGGTGCTCCCTGTCCTGTAGTGGACGTTTCATGGGATTGTATGATGATGATTTATTACGAACGCTTCTTCATAAACGGCTCAATGATTTCAATTAAATTTCTTGGTCGCTCAGATACTGGTAGTATTTACCTGATTAGGATGACCCAACATGCCCACATGTTTCCACGGATTGCCATCGAGAGGCAACTTCTGTAGCCCGACGACGAGCTTGGTGGCAAAGAGCAGATAGTCTGTAGACTCCGTCTCCGTTTTCTTATTGACCAGCATCAACTGCCTCACTGGGTGTTCGAATCGGGGGCCGAGGTACGTCGCAAACGTCATCGTCGTTTCATAGTTCATTATTTTGTACTTGTGCTGAAAAAATATTAGAATTGTTTCTATGTTTTAGCTTCAGCATATATTAAGTATATCAAATATTAACCAACTCCGCCATAGTGCATGCTAAAGCCTTCCCATTCTTCTATACAGAATCCACATTCCGTATTTAAAAAAAAAACCTGCCTAGTGCAAATCAGTCTCACGCATCAAGAGTTCCGCACTCTACCTTATGCCCTTTGTAAATCCTTCGCCCGCATAACAGAAATTGATTCTACTC
The DNA here is from genome assembly GCA_947532105.1 of Athrips mouffetella. Lineage (NCBI taxonomy): Eukaryota > Metazoa > Arthropoda > Insecta > Lepidoptera > Gelechiidae > Athrips > Athrips mouffetella. The sequence goes on from OX383967.1 coordinate 28,830,716, forward strand.
TCGATTCTGAACCAACTATTTTCTCAGTTTCGCTTATTCCGTTAACACGTTGTATATGAAGATCGGGACACAAAATGGCAGTATAATGTTATCGTGTTGACTTAGAAGCTTGAATTTTTGACTCCTTCAAGGGTACATGAACTTTAATATTTCATATTAATTTTAGTTTGATACGTTTTACATTCGTCAGAAAAGTCTTGACAGACGGACAACAAAGTGCTATTTTCCTTTTGTTCCTTTTGAGGTACGTAACTCTAAAACAGGACAACTTTTCCGGTCTTGTGAAAAAAGAGTCTAGCTAAATAGACTGATATACATGCTTTATTAAGTAAAAAATGATACTAAACGATTAGCCAGCATCACACCAGCATCCTTACCTCGTCATTAGAAACAAGAAGAAGAGGCATATGAGTGTTACACGATTCAGGATCCAGATCACTCGGATCTGGCCACTCAATTGCCCCTAGAGGCACGCCCGACTGATCTATCCTGTCCAAACTGAGGATCTCCAGATACTCATTGCTACTCATCCCAATATCATACTCCACCATTATCCGGTCCATGCCAAATGAGAGGAGTTTGTACTCTCCATCCGAGTTCTTTGCGTTAAGAAACAATATTGATGTGATTTCTTTGTAATGAGCGCGATGTTTGCCAACAAAATTCCATTTCAAGCGATCGCAGTCGAATTTGTACACACATACTGTCTTTCCCAAGTCCTTAAAATAAAAGATCGGGGATTATTAAAGTCACGTGTCTTTCACAAACCATGCTCGTTTAAATGTTTAAACAACAACAAAAATCCTCACTGCAGTAGCTAACGTTGATGAATCTGGACTGAAGACGATTTCCTTTATGGCAAACTTCGTGTCGTGGATGGGTTTCGGAGTCATTATATCGATGGTGGTTGGATCCAAAAACAACAGCTGCCCGTTGTCAAGTCCGCAGGCTAGGTGAAGGCCTGTAGATATTGAGAATAGTTTAATCAAATTGTCTGGCTTTAGAATTCCGTTGATTCGTACCATACATACCTTCAAAAGAACCCAGACCACGGAGCACAGAAGGGAGAGGAGGTGCCTCTAGAAAATTTTTGTACGAAACCAAGCGCGACGTCGCTCGGGGGTGAAGTCCTAGCATTATCGCGACACAATTAGGGTAATACTACGAGGTCCGTTAGGTACCACAACCAAACCGATCTCTCTCGTGACTCTCGGGACTCTTACTTAGGTACTCTTGCATGCACCGCAATGCAAGAGCCGAGCCAGTGCCAGAAACGAATTTGGTACAGTTTACATTGTGACATACCTACTCGCTCGAAAATGTAACCTATCAATTTACGTTAAGGTACAAACAAATTTAATCAGCTAATTACTTGTGGTAAAATAACAATAACCTACCAATAAGGCTCAGCGCAGACAGAGAAGAGCGCATCGAAGAGGATTTTATTAAGGCACTCGAAAATCAACTTTAACGTCATTGAAATAAAGTGCATATATGCATGAACCCGACAAAAATTGCTCGCGCATCCTCGAGGATACGCGGGCATCCCCGCGCGGCCTCGAGCAGGCGCGCGGCGTGCGCGCAGTGTTGTCACTGTGTTTTTTAAGATTTACCTACCTACATATCGAATGGAACAATGGATGAAGAAAAATTAATATGTTTAGTAGCATGTCATGAATGTTTATTTAATGTGTCGAGCAGAGTATATAGCGACAAATTAGTAAAGATGAATGCGTGGGAAAGAATTTCCGAAGAAATGGGAAAACCGGGTAGGTACCAACTTAGTAAAAAAAAAACCGGTCAAGTGCGACTTGGACTCGCGCGCCGAGGGTTCCGATATACCTTTAGTATTTTTGGAAGGAATAAAGTCCATTTTTAGGACCGCAAAACTAAATTTGTTTGTAAAGGTTTTTTGTAGATTTCTAAAAACTGTGCAACTTAGAAAGATCGTTTTATTTTTAGTTTAATATTTACATAAACTTCTATCGACTGTAATTAATACAGATTTTTCCATTCACAAACTTCGGAGATACGGTGGGGAAAGAACGGTATTTTTTTTGACATTTTTCATCACAACAGAAATAGTTGAACGATAATTAGTGGTCTTCTTTTGAATATATGGACGTAACAACCCCACAAGCATTTGAAATTTTTCACAATCCATTTACTTTACTTATGTACATTCTAAAAGATATTTTTCTATTTTTTACGACTTAGTTTTCAAGTTATGATGCAAAATGCCAAAAAAAAATACCATTCCCCCTTATCTCCGAACTTTGTGAAAGGAAAAAAAGTTTATGCAAAAATAAAACGATCTTTCTAAGTTGCAGGCAGAGTTTTTAGAAATCTGAAAAAAACCTTTACAAACATCCTAAAAATGGACATGGAGAAATTTGCTTCCAAATATACTTAAGGTATATTGGAACCCTCGGCGCGCGAGTCCGACTCGCACTTGACCGTTTTTAGGGTTCCGATACCAAAATGGTAAAAAAAAGGAACCCTTATGGTGCCGCTCTGTCTGTCCGTCTGTCTGTCACACCTCTATATCTCAGCAACCACTTAAGTTATCGAGCTGAAATTTGGAATAGTTTTAGAATATAGTTGCCCAACTTAATTGCACATGAAAATTTTTTGAAAAAAGTATGATTATTAATGTAAAGGGGGCCAAAATAGGGGGGGCCAAATTTCAAATTGTCGCTACTAGGTCGAGTGGGGTATCATATGAAAGGGCTTTACTTGTACATTTTAAAATATATTTTTGTATTTTTTTAAGTTTCTTAGTTTTCAAGTTATGATGAAAAATGTCAAAAAAAATACCATTCCCCCCCCCTTATCTCCGAAGTTTGAGTAAGGGAAAATCTGAATTAATTACAGTTGACAGAGGTTTATGTAAACTTTACAGCAAAAATAAAACGATCTTTCTAAGTTGCACAGTTTTTCAGAAATCTGCAAAAAACCTTTACAAACAAATTTAGTTTTGCGGTCCTGAAAATGGACTTTATTGCTTCCAAAAATACTATAGGTATATCGGAACCCTCGGCGCGCGAGTCCGACTCGCACTTGACCGGTTTTTTTTATTACCACAGGGAATAAATCCTATGCAGACGAAGCATTTGTCAAAATGACAGCAGTGTCAGAGCAGGAAAGAGCGATACGTACAATATTGGGGCGACAGAGAAACGTATCGTTCTGTCCTGCTCTCAACCATAGCTTTGATTGTCTTTCTGTCATTCTAATCAAGCTATAATCCGTTTCACAAGTCAATGCCAACGCTTACCAACACATTATGCAGCCATAGAACCAGATAAACCACCTCGAACCAGACGAATCAGAGAATATTTGACGGAAAAAATAACATTGTTTTACAAATTTATTTTTTCTGACAGCTTTAGCTGTTAACTATTGATCGTCGAGCACAATAAATAGCCTTAGTAATTAATACCTATATCTGCAAAATGTGTTGGTAAGATTTGGAATTAACTCGTGAAACGGACATTACTTCGACTTTAGATTGGAGATAATTATTGAAAAACAAGACCTGATGGTGAATACTTGAGGCATGTGACAGAGATCTTCGGGATGAATATCTCAATGTGTTCGTGGATAGACTCGTCGTCAGGTGGTGAGATCGTCTTGTAGAACTGTCTCAAGCTGACCCTCGCCTTCACGTTGTGTTTGTGGTAGTTCAACAACTCAACATGCCCATCTAAGTAACCAATGCATACTAGTTTCCTGAAAACTTTAATAGCATTAAACTTTTAGGTAGCGCAAGTGAAGCGCTTGTGACGTAAGCGAGAAAGTTAAGCCAGGACCTGGAATGGTCACCGCTAGTGGGACTACTTTAGGTTAAGTCGCTGGTCCGGGCTATTGTCATTTATATTATAGTGGTCGTTATGCCAAGTCAAAGGATATTTGGCGGCTTCAAAACTCTGACAGCCAGGTAGGCCAGTAACCTAGCAGTATCTATAATCTAGGATTGGTTTTGGTTTGACCTCTGTGTTGCAAAGGTCAGATGGTCAGATCAAACAATAGTAAACTAACGTTTACAGATCCGTCACTCCCAGGCGGGGTGCCAACAAATTTCAACCTTACGGTCTAAGCATAAAGTCGATACTTGCAGTGCACCGCTTAGGACACGTTTTAAAATCGCGGGTGATCTTGGACAGGTGGGCTAAGGCGATGATTTTGTCACTTTATGAGATACTGAGCGAGATGCAAGTAGGTATGTAATATTGTTAAATCAAACATGCAAATACTTATTTACCTATTTTGCCGCCATATGCTTAAGATGACATAAAGAAAAGTAAAATCGCCTGCCTCACCCGGTCGACTTCTAGCGCCGCGTTGCATACCTACAGTCCGGAGTGTCACAGGCCTGGCTCTGCAGTCGACGCGGTAAGTAAGGGTAGGCTAAGGAAGCGTTTGCGTGACGAACTGGATGCCAAAAGAGTAAAGTAATATATGGGAGACGGTTTTGAGAGAAGGTATTTTCCCAGTAACGATGACGACTGTTTTGATTTTATTTTTATTTGGGATTGTACAGCAGGCATTATAATAAAAATAAAAAAATTTCATCACTTAGGTCGTCAGTTAAATTACGTCGCTTAAAACAAAGAAGCGCCATTTCGGATATAGATGATCTTAAGCTAGTTAAGGTTATCGAAAAAGATCAAGACTCCGTTAATCTTCAAATGGATTTAGATAACCTGGCCGAGTGGAGCGCACAAAATAAAATGCCATTAAATGTGGACAAATGCTATCATATTAAATTCACACGCAAACAAAATATCCTTCGGACTCTTTATTACGTTAATGGGAAATGTTTAGAGGAAGTTAATAAGTTGCGCGATCTGGGAATACTAATTGACTCTAAGCTAACTTTTGTTCCACATATGGATGACATCATTTCAAGAGCTTCAAGAATGCTCGGATTTATAATTAGAAATGGAAAAGTTTTTCAAAACCCACGGACCAAGATCCAATTATTTAATTCTTTCGTCCGTAGCATTCTGGATTACGGAAGTGTGGCTTGGTGTCCTCTGTCTCAGATCAAATAAATAGTCTAGATGGAGCGCTGTGAACAAAAAAGTGAGGCCGGTAAAACTGTGACTCGCCGTGTACGTACACAGTCACGCACACTAATGCAACAAAACTATGACATACGTTAGTATTATATAGTCTCTGTGTTCCAAATTGTACAAACGCTGCTAAAAGCGTATACAGTACTGACGGACGGTCCAAATTGATTTTGCACGCTCACAAAGCTATCACTGCTTTAATGGCTCTAGTCAATTTGGAATGGATTTAAGCGCGCTCACGTGTTCATCTGTCAAAATGTCAGTTTTGTTTTTATTTTCTTTAACAAAGCCTAAGCTAATCGCTGAAAAATGTGCGCCAAATCCACTCTCATTTCCATTAGAGACAAACTCATTAAAATCAAAACTTAAGAGACATCAGCTGGCTGCAAATGTGTGGGATTTTATGTGTCAAATCGATTTTGACATTAGCGCTTTCACTGCTCCACCTATTTGACTTTAGTCAAATGTGCTTTAGCACTGATAGCAGAAACGATGACGTCATCAATGACGTAAGGCGGTGAACGAGCGAGTGCTTTAGAGCACGCTTTTGGTCAATTTGGACCGACTTAAGCGCGCTCACAGTGCTCTAAAGCAGTCTGTTAGTGCAATATGGAACGCACAGTCGATATTCTATCTGTAATCTGTGGACTTGTCAGTCAGTCGAGTTTCGCGGCAAGTACAAAAATTGTGGTAAAAAGTTCAGTTTTTTCAATGTAAAATGCCAAATTGTGTTGTTAAAGGGTGCAATAAACAATCCACAAGAGATAAAAAGCGGGATGGAGTCATATTTCACGCGCAAGTAAACTTGGAAGCTAATATTTGTAGTAAAACAAAATAAAATTTGAGGTTATTGCTTGGAACAGTGAGTGTTGTAAAAGGGTGCAATAAACAATCTACAAAAGATAAAAAGTGGGATGGAATCACATTTCACGCGTAAGTAAACTTAGAAACTAATATTTTTAGTAAATAAAATAAAATTTTAGGTCATTGTTTTTTTTTTTAATTGCTTGGAACAGTAAGTGTTGCCATTATAAATAATATCCTAGTATTGGTAACTGTGACAAGTAACGTTATTTTATGAGGAATGAAGATATGATAAATATTTTAAAAACTTAGTAATCATATATTTAACGCTTATCGTTTATTTTTCAGATTTCCGGATCGAGATCAAAAAATTAAACAAAAATGGATAGCAGCCATACGTCAAAGTCGACAGGGACCATTATGGCAACCAACTTACTTCAGTAGAGTATGCTCAGAGCATTTTAAAGTCACCGATTTATACTACACCAAGAAAGGGTTACGTCGTGTATCAAAAACCGGATATCCAACGGTAACTTTCTAATAATTGCAATTTTTACACTTTTATAAGACATGTTGATATAATTTATACAACACTGATTTGTTTTGCCTATCAGATTTTACCAAACATCGTAGTAGAGGGATTAGGTGAAGTGGAGCTGAGACAACCTCCAAATATTGTGAGTATTTCAAGAGTCTACACAAAAATGTATTATATAGTGCTAGTGGTTTGCCATAAAAGCTGTAATTAGTGTTTAAAGCATCGGAATGATTGATTTTGAGCCATATAATTAATTTGACCGGTACAAACAAAAACAATATGTAAAAAATCCTACAGTTCAGGTGTTTATTACAGATTAGTATTGATAATGAAGTAGTCCTATGGTAGAGCTATAAAATGAATTAAATTTAAATCATGTTTTAAATTAAGTTCACGAGAAAAAGTGTATGTTCTTTTCAATTAATTTGCATATTTTAAACATACATAAAAAAAAATGGGATGCACTCAGTTACGCTATTTGCTAAGCACACAGAACAAAATTTCAAATAATTCTGTTTTTAACCGACTTCAAAAAGAGAGGTTATCAATTCAATCCGTAAGTATGTAGTTTTGTCAAAATACACAATTTTCGCGTAGGTTAGTCCATTTAAGCTTCTAAACAGAAAATTTCATTAGTGTATGTATGTTTTTCTTAAATTATTTCTTTTTTAATTTAACTAGGTATTTTTCAACTTAAAAGTGCAAGTATCATCAAAACCGGTTCAGCAGTTCATTAAAATCGGTTCAGTAAAACTTATCGTTGACGCGTATCTCAAGACAGGAACTACGTAATATTCTGCTTAGGGTACAGTGCAAGTTGAGTGCAAGTTTCATCAAAATCGGTTCATTTAAAAAAAAAACTGGTCAAGTGCAAGTCGGACTCGCGCGCCAAGGTTTCCGATATATCTCTAGTATTTTTGGAAGCAATGAAGTCCACTTTCAGGAACGCAAAACTAAATTTGTTTGTACAGGTTTCTAAAAAAACTGTGTAACTTAGAAAAATAGTTTTATTTTTGCTGATATATTTACATAAACTTATATTGACTGTAATAATTTCAGATTTTACCATTCACAAACTTCAGAGATAAGGGGGGAATGGTATTTTTTTTGAAATTTTTCATCATAACTTGAAAAGTAAGAGTCGTGAAAAAATACCAAAATTTATTTTAGAATGCTCAAGTAAAGTCCTTTCATATGATACCCCACTCGACCTAGTAACGACAATTTGAAATTTTGCCCCCCCCCCTATTTGGGCCCCCTTTATATTAATAATCATATTTTTTTTTATTATTTCATGTGCAATTAAGTTGGACAACCATATTCTAAAACTGTTCCAAATTTCAAGTCGATAGCATGAGTGGTTGCTGAGATATACAGGTGTGACAGACAGGCGTGTAGTGTATAGCCTTTGTCTCGAGCGTGCATACTCAGTCTGCAACCGACCGTACAGCGAGTAGGTAGTGCAGCGTGGTGTGTGCGTTGGCGAGCCAAATAAAGAGCTTAACAACTAACATCAGTGACGCTACAAGGCGGACAGACAAAGTCGCACCGTAAGGGTTCCTTTTTTTACCAATTTGGTATCGGCACCCTAAAAATTGTCCACGCATCTCTAAGAAACTAAAAGACTAATTGCAATAATTCTTTTTTAGTTGAACAAAGTTTTATTACTTTAAGGGTATAGTGCAAGTGTCATTAAAATTGGTTCAGCAGTTCATTAAAAATACAAAAGACAAAGATATTATTGAGTAATGGTAATCGAAAAATTTTTTTTAGAAGTAGTGTTATTTGGCGACATGTCGTCTCGCAGGCAGCTACACCTGGCCTGCCTCACATACACCGTGTTGCTTGCGGGCGCCCCCACCGGGCTCGCGGCCAAGCTGCGGCTGCAGGACGAGGGCGGGCGCCGGCAGCGCGCCGCCCGCGCCCTGCAGTTGGTGCTACCGCCGCACCGCACGCACGCTGCTACTGGTTCGTTTCGGTTGGCTGCAGCCAACATTTGGAACAATATTCCACCACCTATACGAGCTTGTAAAACACTACGTACTTTCAAAATCAATTATAAACGTCTGCTTTTAAATATGCAAATTAAATTTGAAAATGTGCGGTGTCCCTTTAGGACGAGGTTTGATTATGTAGGATTAATTTTTAAAAATAATAGATTCAATAGCTGTAAATTTTATTTAAAATGACTATACATCATAATATGTTGTTAATCTCAATAATTTTTGTATACATTTCTGTTTCTTCCTTTCCTTACTTTTGTTATAAATTTGTATGTAAAAAGACTGATGCTTCTTTCTAAATTACTATTATTATTTACTATTATTATATAGGTCCCTCTCTTCTTGACTCTGGGTGGGCTTAAAACCAGCCAGTAGCTGTGCCCATGCCATTTTCTCAAATGTTTTGTTTTCTTGACATACTGATGTTATTTGAATTGAGAAATAAATGATTTTGTATTTCTATTTGTATTATTTTTAGAGATATCAAAAAAAAGTAATTTAAAACACTAAACCGACTTTAAGAGTTAAAAGATACAAATAAAATATTGTGAGGGTGGGGGCAGCCTGATTATTTGAAATAAAACATATGCATACCAATACCATGACTAACAAGTGACACGTTTACGTGTTTTATTCATAATAATCAGACTGGCACAAACCTCAAAATCTTTTATAGTCTTAAAGTCGGTTTAATTTTAAATTGTGTTTTTTTTGGGTTGTTTGTTTAAGTCCTGCGTGATAGTTTAATCGAATATTTTAAAGCTCGCTTACATAGTTAACTTTGATAAGTTTATGCTAATGTTAAAAAATAAAACTAATGGCAAAAAAACAAAGTCATGTTCAATAACATTTTTATAGTCAAAATTGATCCTTTATAAAATAAACACCAGAATTTAAGAATTTTTACACATTTTACTATGTTCTTTTAGATGTGTTACGGGTCACATTGATTAATAGGGCCTTAAGATCAAATGTTCTTTTTCCATCATTTGCAATTTCACTGTATATCAGAGTATACCGCTAGTACTACTAAGATAAATATAAAATATCTCAGCACAAATGGGTCGGTCAGGTGACCACTTTAGTATGAGCTGAGTTTTAAAAAAAATCCAAAGTAATTTTTTTTAAGCGAAGCTTGTACTTAGATGCTAGGTAACTGATAAATGTAATATCTGCTTATATTTTTTTCTTTTAGCTGAATATGTTAGTCATAGTCGTTTATGTAAATATTACAGGGAAAACAAGTCAGTTATTAAATGCACATACAAATTACCCAGTAATTTTATTTCCTAAAACTCCCTATTTCCTTTCTATTACCGCCATCACTTTAATTAATTGTATTACCAGGCGCTAGAACCGAACGCAATCGTTATCTATTCTCTCTTTTTTTCTATACCTACAAGAAGATAAAGAAGATTCGATAGTATGTGATAACTTTATTACGTAACGTTATTTTTGTTACATTGGCACAATTTGATTATGGCAACACCGGTCCATGCACACATGTTTAAAAAGTTGGCCTCAGTTTTCTGTTCACAGCGCTACATCTAGACTATTTATTTGATCTGAGTCCTCTGTATAACGTTCACGATTTGCGCATTGAGCGTATCCAGAAACGTTTTTTAAGGCATTTGGCTTACACCTGCGGCAAATTGAGAACCCTTCCCAGATACAGTGATAAATTAGAATACTTTCACATGTACACCTTGAAGGCTAGAAGACAACTCCTGGATATGTCTTTCCTCTTCAAATTATTTAGAAATTGGATTGACTGCCCTCAACTTCTCAGTCTATTTCAAATACGTGTTCCACGTAGACCTCCGCGCTACCCTTCTACCTTATTTAGTGTTCCTATTGCTCGAACAAACCTACGCAGCCATCACGCCGTATGCCGTCTATCAAACTTATACAATACCCTTGGACAGTTGGTTGACATTTTCAGTGAGTCTCTCTCTTCTTTTAAGAAAAAAGTTTTGGATTTTTTTAGGGATGCTTAGTAATTCTTTCGTTAGGTTTTGTTATTGTTTAAAATTTAAATTAAGGAATTTTAGTTAATTTTAATATTGTATGTTTCTTTTAGTTTAGGGAAACATGTCTTCAAATGTGCATGCTGTGATTGCCTTAAATAGAATGTACATTTACATCTTTTTTCAATAATCTTAAAACACTATGAATGTTTCAATGTATCGTTCACTGGCAGTCCTTAATAAATAAAATAAAATAAAAAATAAAATCACTAAGGGCTAAATAAATTCCATATGAGTTTATTAGGGCTCCGTACCCTAAGGTTGAAAAATGGGACCCTATTAATATGCCTGGGGTCCCTATTGATATGCCTCCGATGTCTGTCTGTCAGTGGGCTGTATCAAATGAACCGTAATAGGTAGACAGTTAAAATGTTCACAGATTATGTAGTTATTTCTGTTGCCGCTATAAAATACTGAAAAGTAAATTTTTGCTCGATTTATTGTTTTAGCTCTATTGTAAAAATGGAAACCGTGATGGAAACACTTACAAGTTTGAAAATTGGTATGTTCATAGTATAAAATAACAACAAATAATAAAAACTGGTCAAGTGCGTGTCGGACTCGCGGCCCAATACACTTCTGCGTGGCTGCGGTATTTTTACCATAATGGTAGGTACAACCCTCGGTGCACGAGTTCGACTCGCACTTGGCCGGTTCTTTCCTTTTTACTAAAACTTCTCAGACGTACTTCTCCGGATGGACAGACAGTGATAGAGCAGGAGAGACCTTGTAGTCCAAAATTATTTGATTCTTCTCGGGCACGAAATCAACAAAACCAATTCCTTGGATCGGACAACCTGGAATCACATACAAATAATATTTCTTCCTTTAAATATCGTAAAAGGCGACAAAGGGATCATAAACTAGAAGATGGGTGTGCTTCAGGCTTCAGGGTATCGTCCCACTACACTGCGGCCAGCCAAAAAATAAATATAAATTACCACATAATTATCCTGTACTACACTGGGCGTCAAAAATAAGTAGTACACTTTTCAAATTGCAATTACTCCAATACTATAGAAGTTATAGCTTTGAAATAAATATCATTTTATAGCACATTTAAGTAACTTTCCTAAAAATTATATTTTTTTAGCAATAGTCAAGTTTTACACTTAAAATTAAGAAAAAACTAAAAAGTTATTCATTTTGAACGTACTGTCAAGAACTTCATTTTTATATATTGGACCTGGTTCACACATTAGTAACTTGTGTTACCACCTCGGGCTCTGATAACAGCTGTGAGCCGGTTTGGCATGCTGAACACTAACTTTCGGAGGCGGTATTGGGGAATATTTTCCCATTCTTCTATCAGGGCCTGTTTTAGAGCCCTGAGGATGGCGGGGGGTGGTGTGCGCCTTCTGACTAGCCTTCCAAGCTCATCCCAGGCGTGTTCGATCGGGTTAAGATCTGGGCTTCTTGATGGCCAAGCCAAACTGATGCCAACCTCCTGAATGTACTCTTGTACGAGGCCAGCGGTGTGTGGCCGGGCGTTATCATGTATTAGTATCGCTCCTTCACCCATATTTACTAAATATGGCCCTGACTACTCGTTAAGGATCTCTAAAGCATATCTTTCACCAGTCAGAGTGCCCATTTTCTATGACTACTTGCTCTGTGCGACCCTCTGAAGAGATGCCAGCCCATACGTGTACAGAGCCCCCGCCTTGTTGGACTCTTTCCGAGATGCAAGCTTGAAGGTATCGCTCACCAGGTCATCTGTAGACTCTCCGCCTTCCATCGGAAATGTTAAAGAGAAACGAGACTCATCTGTGAACAAAGCTCTTGTCCATTCTTCTTCGCCCCATTGTACGTGTTGACGGGCGTAGCGTAGTCTCGCTACTCGTTGCCCTGTCTCAAGTTTGGGGACATTTGCTGGCCTATGGGACTTCAGATTAGCTTCAGCAAGTCTTTTTCTCACTGTACTGTCACTAATGTAATCAGCTCGGGTCTGAAGAAGTTGTTGCTGGACCTCAACTGCATTAAGGTGACGATTTCTTAACACAGTAGAAACAATAAAGCGGTCTTCTCGGGTACTAGTACACCTGGGTCTGCCATTACCTGGTCTCTTTAGATGGTTTCCAGTCTCTTCGTACCTTTGCTTTACTTGCTGGACCGTTCGTAGAGTTACACCTACTGTTCTTGCAGTACCACGCATACTGATGCCTACTTCGAGAAAAGCTAAGATTCTTGCACATTCTTCAGGTGAAAGAGGCATGATTAGTAAAGTTTACTCGCTGTAGACGCTTTTGCTTTTGAATTGCAATAGATTTATCAGCAATAAATGTAAAAACAAAAGTAAGACAACAGTTTAAAAAAGAGTGTTTTTGTTTATTCAGTTTTTTACAGTCAATCTATTACAGATGACATTGTCAATCGTTACAGGCAAACCTAAAAAAAGCAATGAAAAGAGTGAATGAGTAGAGAGGAAGTATTCATAAAAGTCATATAAACTTTCACCTTTATTAACTATGTCATGAGTGTCAGACAAACGACCTGTGTTGTATAAGAATTTGGCATTTTTTTGCATGTGAGCGACTGGTTAGCGAGGAAAAAAATTAGTTTAAACTTTCACCTTTATTAACTATGTCATAAGTGTCAGACATACGATCTGTGTTGTGTAAGAATTTCGAATTTTTTGCATGTGAGCGACTGGTTAGCAAGTAATTTTATTAATTTAGACTATCTCCATACAAGATGGGTGTGCTTATACATAAAGGGTGGACGGTGTACCGAAAACTGAAAGGGCGTGCTCAGTCAACGAAACTGAAAAACTTTCCCAAAGAAACATGATGGGAAATTAAAAAAAAAAATTGAACTCTCCATACAAACTGTTCGACCAGGGTGGGAAATTTGTATGGAGAGGTCAAAATTTTTATTAATTTTCCAACAAATGTTTCTTTGGAAAAGTTGTTCAGTTTCAGTTTTCGGTACACTGTCCCTTACACCCTGTATATATTTGTAATCGGTTTTCGATGACATTTTTTTCTAGGGTTTCCAGGGGCGAAAAATCGATCGAGCTAGGTCTCATGTCTGGGAAAATTCGTTTTTCCTGTGTTTTTTAACATATTTTCAAAATACCGCGTTTTAAAAAAAACCTACAGCGCCATCTGTTGGCAGGTAGCATAGCTTGCTCACCCGATGATATTTTAATGTTGAGGCGGCTATTATACAGCGACGCTCGGTCGCCCAGGTACCTACTACAACGTATAAACTCACGTTTTATATGAACCGTACAGTTTTCCGCGAACCAGATCGAAACCCTATGCCGTTCATACGTTGAGTCCTATGTTAAGTACATAATTATATGTAACACTGACGAGTCGTTTGGTGATTAAATAAACTATCACTGACTATCACAAATGACCCTTCCCAGCTCAGCTCAGCTCCCGACTCATCTTGCAACCCACCCCACTGATGCGGTTAACTCCTAGCGCCAAGCAAGTTACTTGCAGGGAAAAACAAAAGAAGAGTCATAGCACAGAATAAAGTAATAGTACTATCAATATTTAATAAATGCATGACTATAAAAAAGAATAAACCTACTTTTTTCATATTTCAACCTTTTTTGGGAAAAGCTGTTCAGTTGTATGATCAGAATCCAGGGCTACAGTTTTCGGCAGATTTTACACCTTGTGTGGTGCCGGCAAAGAATAGTACCAACCCATACATACCCGTGGGTGTCGTAAGAGGCGACTAAGGGTTAACTGGAGGATGGGCAGCAGCATCCTCCTTTTTATATTACATCTTACTTACTGCGGTCACCTACAACCGCGGTCCATGGTGCCAGCCGTAACGCTAACAAGCGAGGTGACTATGGTACTTCCCCTCCACATTTTTTCCAGCAAAAGTTAGAATTCTGGAGGGAGCTCCCTGTCCTGTAGTGGACGTTTCTTGGGATGTTTTATGATTGACTATTATACAGAACGGACACTCTCCGCCCCCCGCCCGCAATCCACCTCGAACCCACGCGCGCACCCGTCCGCGTAATTTGCTTCGTCTTGGTCTTTTGTAATGAATATGCAGGCCTACGCGACCTTCCAATTCCAAATTTCAATTTCGCGCTCGTTCGGGGTGTGGTCATAGAGATTTTTTTTTTGGTTTCATTCTTTTCGGAAAGGCTAGGATTACAAAGCCCATACAGCCATTTCTTATATGTTGTAATTTCTTCTTATATTCTTTTCATTTCTTCTCATTTCTTTGTAAAAAAAAAAATGTCCGATGTAGATAGATGACTTACAAACAATGAAGTCCCGGATAACGAAAGGCATGCCCCCTTTTGTCGCGTCGCTGGGAACCTCCGACTTTAGAAGTTTGTTGGCGGTGAGCCCTGTTTCAGGATCCTTCTCGGCCACCACTTTTTCCCAGCAACAACATTTTTTATTGCCTGTTAGATAAAACAAATACCTAATTAGCTGTTTAAGAAGGCAATGAAGTGTTAATTATCGACTGCATGTGTAGGTGGGGTTCCACCAACAGCTCCAATAACAAATGAGAGTGTGGTACCTCCCCACAAACAATGGAACACCTAACCTCCTGTCCCGCATGTCCAGACACATGTACGCGTGATGACCTTTTTAAAGCCACAAATGACGCAGTAAATGTGGCAACGTTCTGGGCTACAAAAATTTAAATGTTTGTAATTGATCGACACGCTAAGAAGAAGATCGACATCAATAGAATCACAACAGTTGATTCTAGATACGGTCGTAAGTTTTACGTGGATATGTCTATGTATACCTAGTGTAGGTAGATACAGTAAAGAGCTCTTCAAGCTCCCAGCCACGTCCACTCAACCCCCCGTCCACTCACCGCCCCTCCCCTCACCATCTGACTGATCCAAAGTTCTATGTAGAACCAATTAGAGTGGGTTAAATAATTTAATTTTTTAAATATCAATTAAGTTAAATCTAGCTGTTAGTCTTCCTAAAATTAATAAAAATAAAAGGCATAAACTGCGGCAAAAAAGCTGGGTATCCTCTATAAAGTTGAACGATACTTCACTCCTGGACAGCTTCTCGTTTAACATATAGCACAAGTCCGATCCTGCTGGAGAATTGATGTCACCTTTGCAATTGCTCAGCCAAATACCAATAATTTAGTCATTGTTGGATATTAAAATCTCTTAATCTCTTAATAAACCGAATCAATTCATGGCGCGAGTGAACAGGCTTCTTCTGTCCCTGTCCTCAAGACTTGATCGAGGTCAAGAGTAAAGCCAGAGCCCTTGACAGTACTGAATCTGTCCACTATGATTCCGTGAATCTAGTATACTAACGCACGGCAGCAAGCACGTCGTAGAAACAAAACCAGTATAAGCTGAACCAGCAGCGCTACGCTTCAAACGCCCAAAACCAGAGACCTGCTCAAAGTCAAAGTGTTTCTACCGACCTCGCCATTAGTCAATTATAGGTAGAATATCACTCTTACACTTGGGGTCAAGCACGACGTAACTCCGTGGTGAGACATTAAAACTGAGGGCGCTGACGCTAGCGACTGTGAAACCGTGCACCCAATAGAGCAACTTCATCTGATCGTCGTAGAAGTAGATCTCGCCTTTGACGTTACCCAGCGCTACAACTCTAACAGACAAACAACGAGTTTTAGGGTAAATTTCCATCAGTGCTGTGCGTGGGAGCTAAGCCGTGAGCTGGTGAATTTCAGCCAATAGGATTTCTCCGTTTGACAAGCTAGGAAAATAGCGCAAATTGAAGGTGGTAAGGCTTTTGTGGAAAGTTCGTCTGGGGAAGTACCACCCCCTTGCTTTTTTCTGCCGTGAAGTAGCAGTATTTGCACTGCTGTGTTTCGGTTTGAAGGGCAAGGGAGCCAGTGAAATACTGGCACATGAGAGATACCATCTTAGTTCTCAAAGTGAGCAACACGCTTTGCTGTCTTATTAGTGTCAAAATATGCCATTAATAAGACAGTGGGTGCTATGGGCGGTGGTGACCACTTACCATCAGGTGGCCCACCTGCTCGTTTGCTCACTTATAACATAAAAAAATAAATCGTCTTGGTTGGAATTTTCCCAGCTCACTACATAGCTCCCTCGTACAGCACCGGTGGAAAAGCAGTTTATTTATGAAATCTTGATACGGCCGTAAGTTTTACATGGATACGTCTATGTAAGTAGGTACAGTCAAGAGCACGTCAAGTTCGCATCCACGTCCAATCACCCCCTTCCTCTAACCCCCCCCCCCCCCCCCCCCCGCCTCCCCTACATCCATTCCCCTACATCCTACCCTCACCCTCACACACCCCTCCCCATCTCTTATTCAAAGCTCGATGTATCACCAATTATTGCCGTATTGAGGGCGTATATATCCACTATTATCCGCTGACCCCCCAAAGATATAAACACGTCAAAACAGTGAAGGTGATAGGACATTTTTGTTGGGGAAATAAAGGACCCAAATGGGCCCAATACACCCCTTGCCGCTTAAAAGCTGTAGTGCTTTCGGTGCGAAAGGCAAAGTCATTTCGTGCAGTGGTAGGTACGGTCAACCGCTTGTCGGTAGAAACTTTTTCAACTCTATTATTACCACGCCATAAGGTCCAAAAGTGTTTCTACTTATGTACGGTCGTGTGTACTACATCGAGCTTTGGATAAGTCAGTGGGTGAGGGGAGGGGGTAAGAGGGTGTGAGGGGAGGGGTGAGTGGACGTGGGTGAGAGGTTGTTGTTTACCCCTCACACCCTAACCCCTCACCCCCCCTTACACGCCTTCCTATCTCTCATCAGTTTCGATTCAAATAGCATTCGAGTCTCTTTCCCAGCTGTTCGCTAAAAATAAAAGCTATGAAATAGACTTACTCATCAACCCATTTGATAACAGTTATCTTAAACTTTTGTATTTTGAGTGGCTTGATGAACTTCAAGTTTTCGTACTTGGACGAGTCCGTGTTAATTCTATATTCCATCGTGAATCCGTAGACCATCACAAAACCTCGATTCGTTCCCACCAAAACCTAAGCACCAATGGTAAACAATAATAACGTTTTATCGCCGGCAAGACTAATTAGGGTATACATAATTTGGTCTATTTTTTGCATTCACCGGATTCCAAATTGGTTATACTCTGGCGAATATGTTCATTCGCCTCAACAAAGTTTTTTTTAGTCACCAGATCCCAAACTAGGCAAAGCCTGTAGGGTGCTAGCGAGTGGTATAAATACATAAATAGATAAATAACACCAAGACACAGAACAAACACTCGTGTTCGTCACACAACACAAATGTTTGCCCTGCATGGGAGGTGATCGAGCTCGTGGCCCACGACGCAGAAGGCAGGCTCACTGCTGAAAGACGTCCACTGCTGGACATAGGCCTCCCCTAAAGATCTCCATGACGACCGGTCCTACGCTGCTCGCACCCAGCAGCTTCCCGCGACCGCCACCAGATCGTCGGTCCACCTTGTGGGTAGCCTGCCAACGCTTCGTCTTCCGGTACGTGGTCGCCACCCTAGAACCCTTATAGGGCCGCCAGACTATGCCCATCGCGCTGCTCCTCGCTCTGCCCCTCGCGCTGCCGCGATGTTGCTCTCTCCAGCCACATACTGCTCTACTCGCGCGATTAATCGCGACGCTCCGCACTACCAGTAATTATATCCTCTTAGCGCACTACGTCACTTGCCATTGCTACACGATGGACGTCGAAACTGTGGCAGGATGCGCGCTATGTATTTTTAGTAAAGCTAATTATACCAATTTCTTCTATAGAAATATACGCCGTACTAAAGGAGTTGATGTATGACATCTATTTATCGAAATAAGAATAGATTATTAATTATTGTAAATCGTCCGCAAAATTTCAAAGGGCAAAAGCATGAAGATAGGTACGGAATGTTAACGTTTTTTCATTAGACCATTCTTCTGCTGCTGGCAGCGACATGGTTTGACGCGTGAAATCGACGTGCTTTCGTGACCACCGCTCGATGCAGACTGCGTCCGCGGGCAGTGTGTGGCTGCCTACTCGCGCTCATATTGCCGGTCCTTTGACTCGCGCCCGAAAAACCGACAATCAAGGGATCGATGGGCATGATAGGGCCGCCACACTATGCTCCTCGCGCTGCTCCTCGCTCTGCCCCTCGCGCTGCCGCGATTATTCCCTTTCTAGCCACACACTGCTCTACTCGCGCGATTAATCGCGATGCTCCGCACTAGGTCACTTGCCATTGCTACACGATGGACGTCTAAACTGTGGCAGGATGCGCGCTATTTCTTTTTAGTAAAGCTAATTATATGAATTTCTTAAATAGAAATACACGCACTGCTAAAAGAGTTGGTGTATGACATTTATTTATCGCAATAAGTATAAATTATTAATTTTTGTAAATCGTCCTCGCGAGAGAAGCGCGAGTATGTGGCTGGCTACTCGCGCTCATATTTCCGGTCCTTTGACTTGCGCCCAAAAAACCGACAATCAAGGGATCGATGAGCACGACGAGGAGCAATACGTGCGGCATGACGAGTAACGCGGCCACACTACGTCTCTGCCTCCTTCCCTCGCTACTTCCCACGCCACTCAACGAGTGTCTGGCCGGGCTATTACGCCACTACCAATCACGCTAACGCAACGGGTCGGTCAAAAAATTTATTAACAGTAGGTAGGCAGTTACGAGGTCGAGTATAGCAGCTGCTTCTACTGTGTGAAACATACAACAATCTCCTATTGCGGGTCGAACCCGGAACTTACATCCATTGTAACTACAGAACCCATTGTTCCCTAGAACCGTACAGTCCATTAGATCCTTTGAACCCCATAGAATCCTATAATCTGGTGGAACCATATGGAGTCCAGCAGAACCTTAGAATCCGTGAAACCCTAGAGGTAGCTTACTGACCTGTGAAGTGGTTGAGATGAACGCGAAGCAAGTAAATCTGCCAGCTTCATTTGTGGCTTTTTTCTCAACCATCCGTACTTTCAGCTGGTAATTGTTCGTGTCTCGGACGACTCCCCTCTCCTTTACGAAGATTTTCTACGAATTTAATGCTATTTGTATTAATTATTCTTTAATTATTAAATTAAGGAAAATTAAAATAACACAGATCTCAGACATCTTCCGAAAACTGAACTTGCCGAATCAGACCATGAAACAGAAAAACATTGCCCAAGATAAACATCCTTCCTTCCTTCCTACACGCGGAAGTTTGTAATATGGATGGATGGATGTTTGTTACTTTTTCACGTAAAAACTACTAAATGGATTTTAATGAAACTTTACAATAATATAACTTATACATCATAATAACACATGGGCTACAATTTATCCTGCGCAGACGAAGTCGCGGGCACCAGCTAGTTAATAAATAAACCCGGCCAAATGCGAGTCGGACTCGCGCGCAAAGGGGTTCCATACCTTTCCCCCATAAAGCCAGATTTACACGACAGCAAAATTGAGGGATGCAGCTACACGAAAGAAAGAGAAAGATATTCGACTATTTCTTTCTTTAGCTGATTCTCCTTTGTTTGCGCTATGAGACCTAGCTAATTTCATGATTCTAGGTCAACAGGAGTACCCTTTAGGTTTTCGTTTGGTTCATAAATGTATGGAGATGGGGCCATAAATCATTGTGTTGTCGTAAACTTGAAATTTTTACAAGCTCCACGGATTTATATAGTACCCTGAGAGCCAAACTATTTCACTGTATGAAGATTCAACAAAAATTCATATCAGCATTTTTTTTTCGTCAAAAATTAGATTAGCTGGTCTATAAAATAATTCATTAGTAATCCACCCAAATTTACGACCGCAGGATTTAAAAAAATAATAATAAAGATATTATAAATTCCACAAAAAAAGGGCAAAAATGCTATAAATATTATTTACTTTACATTTGATTACCTTTATTAATATCTTTTTTTTAAGTATATAATCCTCCTATATTTGTAAAAGAAACACAATTAAATCTAGAAAAAATGTTTACGTAAATCTTAAAGTTGCATTACACCTATGATAAAAATACTATAAGATCAGTTCTTCTATGCTTTTGTTTCATTAACGTCCCTTAACATAAAGTGTAATAAATCCACCCAAAAAACTATATGGAAATTCAAAACGATTTTAGTGGTAATAAAAAACTAGTGAAAAAAATATAGCAGTTAAATTAACTAAGTAGACTTTTCTTTAAGGTCAAATAATATCATCCTTAATTAAAATCCACCTTAAAAACATAAAGTAATAATTATAATCACGAATCAAAGAAACAAAGGGTTGCGAGGGGTATACGCACGCGTCACAGGACGATATGTACCTAGATTTGTTTTAATTGCAGAGTCGTGAGCGCATTCAGTATTGTCACCATTATTTGCGAAAAATATTACCTTTGCCAACAAAGTGTTATAAAAACTTTAAGGTGATAAAAGAATGGAAGAAAATATAAGTTGTAAAAAATGCGGAATATGCAATTATTCATTGTGTTTTGATATTGTGCTTGTAGGCGAAAAAGGCCTGCATAGACTAGGTAATATACGAATCAAGTAAAATAAGACTCTAAGGATTGTTTTTGATATCCCAAAATTTGAGCAATGTTAAGTTACATAAAGAAATCCGGAATTATACACGTATCCGAAACTGATTTTAGCTGCGACAAAACGTATTGCTGCCGGTGAGACACCAGAAAAACCAGCAAATTTTGATTATAAATCTACAGGTTTTTTCTGTTGCGGCGATGCATCTTTGCATTGCAGTTTGAGGAAGAAGAACAACTGACTGAACTACTGATAGACCGTCGGCCCACAATAGAGGCCTACCTTATAAAAAATCAGAACGCACGCACTTTGCAGAGACAGAGGACATTAAGTAGATTCATAAACGACTGGTCGGCCGCGGCACAACTTGGAAAAACCGGTCAAGTGCGAGTTGGACTCGCGCGCCGAGGGTTCCGATAGTATTTACCTGTAGTATTTTCGGAAGCGATAAAGTCCATTGTTAGGACCGCAAAACTAAATTTGTTTGTAATGGTTTTTTGCAGATTACTAAAAAACTGTGCAACTTAGAAAGATTGTTTTATTTTCGCTGTAATATTTACATAAGACTTCTATCGACTGTAATTAATTCAGATTTTTTTCCTTTCACAAACTTCGGAGTTAAGGGGGGGGGGGGGGGACGACGTATGTTTTTTACATTTTTAGGGTTCCGTACCTCAAAAGAAAAAAACGGAACCCTTATAGGATCACTTTGTTGTCCGTCTATCTGTCTGTCTGTCTGTCTGTCAAGACCCTTTATCTCACGAACGAGTAAAGGTATCAGGTTAAAATTAATACCATATATTAGGATCTATGAACCACACAAGATCTGAAAATTTTAATTTTTTACAATGACTCAATCAAAAGATATGGCATTGGCTAAAGTCGGGCCATCTGTCAAGCTTGACTTATTGTTTACTTGTATACTGTAACTACGTAGTCGGTTATGGAAGAGCGGAGCCTCCTGACACAGGCATAAAAAGCTTAAAAGGAGGCTTCGGCAACTAGATGGTAAGCACACTTCTGGTTAATGAAATAAATATTTTGTATTTGTATTTGTATTTTTTGTATGTCCTCATCTCCATACATTTATGCAAAAAAGCAAAACCTACAGAGTATTTCCCGTTGACCTAAAATTATGAAATTTGGCAAGAAGCTAGGTCTCACAGTACAAATAATGGTAAAAGTCTGAAATCATTAAATATTACAACTAATGGTAACCAATTGTGGTGAGCTCCCGTTTCAAAAACATACATATAAAAGAGGGGTCAAGTTGGATGGTCGCTGAGGCGATTTTTGTTTTAGTTCTATTTTATTTACAAACTTGAAAATTGGTATGTTTATAGTGCATAAGCTGTAAAATAACAACAAATAATAAAATTTGGTCAAGCGCGTGTCGGAATCAAAAAATCTACCACATTAACTTACTGAAATTTCAACTAATACAATTATGATTATGTGGTGGTACGGAACCCTCGGTGCGCGAGTCCGACTCGCACTTGGCCGGTTTTTCATCATAACTTCGAAACTAAGAGTCTTAAAAAAATATAAAAATATATTTTGGAATTTACAAGTAAAGCCCTAACACTAACTGCGCTAAACCTGCTAAGTTTGCTGACCAGATGTTTTTGAAGCTAATAAAGGTCATCTGTCTCTACAAAGTGTGTTTGTTTAGTTTTTTGTTTAGTTAAACATATTTTTTGACAGCCTATGGGCACAGACAAAAGAAGTTAGACACGGAAAACTGCCAAGATGAGGTCAGGCCGACCAAGACGTATGTTAACAAATTAAATTAAGCTATAAATACGCATTGTGTCAATCCTTTTTATCAACGAGGTGAAATTTACCATTTCAGTGGTACCATAAAAGTAGTCAGACACGAGAACCTGCCAGGTTTAAAGGAGGCTGATAATGTTTTTTAAGTTTTGCTAAGTGGTTAGAAGCCCACAATTCTACTTTTCGATGAGGTATTTTAACCGGTCGGACGGGTAAGTTTGGGTGCTAACTGCGGAAATCCTGCCAAGTTATGCCGCGGCCGACCAGATTGTTTAAAGCTGCTAAAGGTCTTCTGGCTCTACAAAGTCCGTTTGTTAATTTTTTTATGTTTACGCTATTTTGTTTTTGGTCCTGAGCTCAGACAAAAGTTTTTTAGTCAGGAGGATTCAGACGGAAGCGTGTTTTGGCGTCCGCAATATATTTTAATTCTTTTTCATGGTGTTTTAACACTATTGAACAAGATTAGACAGGGTGTCGCCCTGACATCCTTGAGGATCTTGTATAAAGTCCATGATTAGATAAAAGAAGGGGAACGAAATAAAAATTTTGACCTACCTCATCGAGTGGGGTATCGTTGTTTAGAGCTCGTTGAGAAGATAAATGCTGTATTTTTTTGTTTTAAAAAATATTAAAAAGTAAAGGAATTAGATGCCACCAAATTCAGTTTTTTTACAAAATTTTGTTTGGGCTGTTATCTTATGAACAGTAATAGGTAGACTGTTGAAATATTCACAGATAATGGATGCCGCTATGACAAGAAATACTAAAAATTAAAAAAGTAATAAATTAAAGGGGACTCCCAAACTAAAAACCTGTCTTTTTTTGGCGATTTTTTAATCTATTTTTGTTTTAGCTCTATTTTAATAACGGGAACACTTACAAACGTGAAAATATGTACGTTTATAGTGCATGAACTGTTAAACAATAAAAAGTTTCAAAAACTGGTCAAATGCGAGTCAGACTCAAAAAATCTTGCACAGTAAGTTACTGAAATTTCAACTAATACCTACAATCAATATTGTAAGTAGTAACTTACTGTGCTAGATTTTCTGAGTCTGACTCGCACTTGACCAGTTTTTATTATTTTTTGTTATTTTATTGCTCATGCACTATAAACATACATTATTTTGACGTTTGTTCGTGTTCCCGTTTTTAAGATAGAGCTAAAACAAAAATCGAGAAGAAATCGCCTAAAAAGACAGGTTTTTAGTATGGGAGCCCCCCTCAATTTATTACTTTTTTAGTTTTTAGTATTTCTTGTGAAAGCGGCAACAGAAATACATTATCTGTAAATATTTCAACTGTCTACCTATTACAGTTCATAAGATACAGCCCAAACAAAATTTTGTAAAAAAAAACTGACTTTGGTGGCATCTTTACTTTTTAATATTTTTTAAAACAAAAAATACAGCATTTATCTTCTCATCGAGCTCTAAACAACGATTTTTATTTTGTTGCCCTCCTTTTATCTAATCATGGACTTTATACAAAATCCTCAAGGATGTCAGGGCGACACCCTCCCTGATCTTGTTCAGGAGTCCTTAAATATCAAGAAAACGCAAAAAAATGTATTGCGGACGCTAAAACACGCTTCCGACAAAATGTAGGAGACCGTCTGCAAGACTATTTTAGCTCTAGCTTTTATTTAGCTCTAATTTGGCGCTTTTGCCAATCTGATTTTTGATGAGAGAATCATTAAGAGATTTTAATATCCAACAATGAATAAACGATTTTGACTTTGACGAGGTAAAATGTAGAATTTTTTATGGCACCATAAAAGTGGTCAGATACGACCACCTGCCAGGCATTAAGTAGGCCTACAAAGTTTTTTAAGCTTTGCTAAGTGATTAGGAGCACAGACTAGTTTTATTTTGCTTTTCCATGAGGTATTTTAACCGGTCCTCTGTCTCTACAAAGTGCGTTTGTTCTGCTTTTTTGTAAGGTAGGCCTCGCTACTGTGGGCCGACAGTCTATGATTGTAGATACTTAAGAAAAACAAAAATAAAATGTTAAACCTAGGGTTTGGTATATTGAATGTAAGGGCTTTGAAAAAGTACTCATTCTAAGAATACGCTAATCATCATTTATTTTGAACTTCTTGTTATCTTTAAATAAAAAAAAACCGTTCAAGTGCGAGTCAGACTCGCGCGCCGAGGGTTCCGATATACCTTTAGTATTTTTGGAAGCAATAAAGTCCATTTTCAGAACCGCAAAACTGAATTTGTTTGTAAAGGTTTTTTGCAGATTTCTGAAAAAACTGTGCAACTAAGAAAGATCGTTTTATTTTTGCTGTAAAGTTTATATAAACCTCTGTCAACTGTAATTAATTCAGATTTTTCCCTACTCAAACTTCGGAGATAAGGGGGGGGGAATGGTATTTTTTTTGACATTTTTCATCATAACTTGAAAACTAAGAAACCTAAAAAAATACAAAAATATATTTTGAAATGTACAAGTAAAGTTCTTTCATATGATACCCCACTCGACCTAGTAGCGACAATTTGAAGTTTGGCCCCCCATATTTTGGCCCCCTTTACATTAATAATCATACTTTTTTCAAAATTTATTTCATGTGCAATTAAGTTGGGCAACTATATTCTAAAACTATTCCAAATTTCAGGTCGATAGCATAAGTGGTTGCTGAGATATACAGACAGAGCGGCACCATAAGGGTTCCTTTTTACCATTTTGGTATCGGAACCCTAAAAAAGATTTTTTAAACATACTAAGTTTAGGCTCGTTCAGATAAGAAATAGTAGATTTTTTTGCAAAACATGCGGCTAAAGACTCCTTATATCATCATACAGGGTGTCCCATAATTAGGCCGTCACGCTGACACTGGAGGTAGATAGACTTAAGGCGCATCAAATAAGCTTAACATGCCCATAGAAAAGTGTAATGAGTATTGAGTATGACCAGTTTCACTGATTTTTAAAAATTACAAATATTATTATTTTTTTTATTTGATGCGCCTTAAACTATTTAAAAAATATTGATTAATTTGATTGCGTGCCATAGTTCAGGGGCAGGATCAGTATCAGTAACTGAACAACTTTTCCCAAGGAACATACATAGGTCGAAATATGATAAAGCAAATTTGACCTGCAATACAAAATGCGCTATCAGCTGACGCAGTTTCTATGGGTGGTCAAAGATTGATTTTCGTATTTCAACCTATGTTCCTTGGGAAAAGTTGTTCAGTTGCTGATAGTGATCCGATCAGCTATGACACGCAATCAAATTAACACCCCGTATTTTTAGGTGTGGACGTTTGAGCGGGCTTTTTTTGGCGCGCTCCGAGTCGAATGCCCGCGGTTGCATTAATAAGAATAGTAAGCGTTCGAAAATGATACTTATTACGGAGAACTTAAGTCCTTATTAGTTTATGTACTATTAAAAATTTATTAAGATCGTAATTTTTTTGGTGGATTTCATGTTTCGTTATGCTATCTAGGCTTAATATTTAAAGTCTACCTAAATTTATAACTGCTACTTTTTTGCTGCCTATGTAAAAAGCTGATAAAGAATTACCTACTACCCAAATAAAAACAATGTTGGATTTTGAAAGAAAGTATATTAAAACGTTATTTGATGTTGATAATTACCAAAACAAATCTGCTATAATTTTTTTCCTAGAGTTTAAGGCACAGTTAGTGAAACAAACAACTTCTTCTCATATAATTAGTTTCCCGTTTATATCTTTGGTGGATCTCGATTTTGGTGCTTGAATATAGTGAACATAGACACATTTTCACGATAATATAGGTGCTACCTTTTTTGCTGTAAAATTGCGCCATCTTCGGGGTATAACTTTTTTTTGGTACATTCCAGTTTGAAATTTTGGAGGATTCAAAAATATAGTCTCTTAAAATTACATTTAAAGGCCATTTACAAAAATTTGGCCTGATATGAATTTTTCCCCCAAAATATAGGATAGCTCTTAGGGTATAGTTATTTCATATTAATTTCAACTTGATACTTTACCCGTTCTTTAAGGATTTTTACTGATACGGGGAACAATGATCCTGGGTTCCAATTTTTTTCTTTTCGGTACGGAACCCTGAAAATGGACTACCTATAGAAACTGCATTTATGAATAACTAGTTGCCCGCGACTTCGTTTCGAGGTATTCTATCAAATAGTGGACGTTCAGCCCTGACAAAGGCATTTGACGGCTTCTAAACACTTGAAGTCGGGGTGAGTCGATGCCCGTTCAAAAATTTCTAACAAATAAGAATAGGTACTGTCCGTGTGGTGCCGGGAAAGAGTAGTACCAACCCATCTCTACCCGTGGGTGTCGTAAGAAGCGACTAAGGGTTAATGAACCAGAGAATGGGCAGCAGCATCCTCCTGTGTATCCTACCATCTTACTGCGATCACCAACGGCGGTCAACAACAACAGCGGTCCATGGTGCAGCCGCAACGCTTACATGCGTGGTGATTATGGTACACTCAAGAGCAGGTCAAGCTTGACACTCGCAGTGCGATAATCATCTTTACGCTGACTAAGATAAGAGCGGTACAAAGTCCAATGTGTCAAGCTTGACTTGCTCTTAAGTGTACTTTCCCTCCACATTGTTCCAGCAAAAGCTGGAATTCTGGAGGGAGCTCCCTGTCCTGCAGTGGACGTCTCGTGGGATGTTATGATGATGATGACTAATCTGTGCTAATACTAACTTCAGCAATACCAATCCAGATGTCATTCTTGCTCATCAGAACGTATTGTTCCGTTCTAGATGGGTTAAACTCCACCGCTAGTATAGCATCCTTATTCATCGGAACCTCCAGCACGGCTAAAACATTTTTTTTTATGTAAGAAGTTCAATTAACATTAACTGCCAGTTGGCAAAGCGTCTGCAAAGTTATAGCTCCTTTAAGTCTATTGCCGATTCTGTTTTGTAAAGTTACAGCAAAACATTTCAAAGGAGCTTTAACTTTACAGACGCTTTATGCAACTGGTTGTGACTCAGTTGTCACTTTAGTTCATTTAAGTGCATGGCGAGGGACAGAATTTTTCATTTCAAGGATGGTTTTGGGGTCCTCAGGAGATAAACATCCTAAAAGTACCCGGCCCTGAGAGGTAAGGTGTGTGGGGGAGGGTCATAAAATTTTGGTATGGGTTTTTTTTTCCTTTTTTTTTCTTTTTTTTGTGTGGTGAATGAAACGGCTTTTGGAGCTCATTCTTAAAATATAGGTAGTGATTATCACATTTTGTGCTTCTTATGTTACCTTTAAATTAAAGAAATATTTTCACAACATACCAAGTTTCGGCCCCGCCAGGTAAGAAACGGCTGAATGTTTTTTGCAAAATATCTGCCAATTGACTCCTCATATTAAACGTCATGGCGACGTCGTAATATATTATATTACAATTAAAACGCAGGACCCGAAAACCCATACTAATCTATATTTCCCGTTCCTTTCAAAAATCGTTCTAAGTTTTTATATGAAGTACCTACCTGGGCGACCAAGCTAGCGAAGCTTGGTCGCCCAGTATAATAGCCGCCTTCCCGCCAACAGATGGCGCTGTAGATTTCTGTGTTTCGGTTTGAAGGGTAAGGGAGCAGTGAATTACCGGCACATGAGATATACCATCTTAGTTCTCAGGGTGGGTAACGAGCTTTGCAGACAGTGGATGTCATGAGCGGTGGTGACCACTTATCACCAGGTGGCTCACCTGCTCGTTTGCCCACTTTTCTTTATAAATTTAATTTATAAATCAAAAAGTCTTTACCGTGAGGCATATCCATTTCATAAGCCCAGATCCACCAATGCAGCTGCAAGTTTTCCCTAGTGTAGGCCAGGGTTAGCAAAAACTTTGCGTCGGCACTGAGCGCTAACTTCGCCAGCTTTAGATTTCTGTGAGGGGAGAAGATTGTCCTGTGAGGAAACACGTCTGTGTTGCTCCAGACAATGATGACATTTTCTGCGCCGGAGTCTGCTGTGACGATCCATTCGCCTTTGATATCTGCTGCGATGTTGGTGACGAGGTGTCTCTGGAAAAATGGGGCAATAGCATGAAACCCTAGCCTAGCTATAATCAGTATAGCGATCTTTTCATTTAGCAGAGAAAGCAATTGTTTTGAGAGATTATTGGGGTAGGTGATCGATGCTTTTCTAGCATTTTGAACTAGGAATCTGTATGAGCGATTCGTTAAACAAAATAACACCAAAAATAGTGGAGTGAAAAATTAAGTCGAGTCGGTAGTTTACTAAATACTATGGATGAATACAGTGACGTATTTCCCCTTCTGTACTCCGTGTATTTACCCTATGGGCAGGCTGCCAGACTTTATGCATCTTTCATAATAGTTAGCAATTTTATTTTGCTTTGGTGTAACCTAAAAGAGTTATGCTAAGTTATGCCAAAACTAAAACTATTATTTATATAACCACAAAAACTATTATAAAGCTATAAAGTAAAAGAAAACATTAAAGGGGTCTTGAAAGACAGACACAGACTGACAACAAATTGATCCTATAAGGGTTGCGTTTTTTCCTTGTGAAGTACGGAACCCTAAAAATTACTAGATACATATTTTTCAACTTTGTTCAAACCAAAAAATAAATCTGTATGGCCTTTTTGGTTCATTCGTATTTAATAGGGCGGCAAATCTTATTCGCGCGGGGCGCCAAATTTTTAAATACGCCACTGGAAGGGATGACATGAAACAAGAGGGAGGCCTTGCCCAGCAGTGATACCTTTTATGTATAAGTATGCTCTGAATGGCGATCACGATCTTGAAGACGGGTGGACAGGCCCCCCACAAACTGGACCGAAGTATTGGCAGGAAGCCGCTGGATGAGAGATCATTAGGTAGGGAAATGATAAAATACTGAAAATAACGGAGTGTTACTTACGTGTCCTTGAAGGATCCTCATTCTACAGTTAGTCCAATCGTACAGGATACCGAAGTTCGAAGCCGCGTAGAACAATATAGTAGAACCTCTGTCATTTAAATTGATGACACCAGCCTTGGGGTTGTAGCCATGCACCCAGCGCGTGTACTGAAACATCATAACTTCAAACTTGCATCGTCGACTGATCTTTCCGAGTTTCTTTTCGAAAGAAAGCAACATCGGAAACCAGATGGGGTCACCGCTAATGGTGATTCAACTATAGACCATCCTTCGTGCTTCGATAATGGTCGTGCCATGTCAGGGGTCTAATAGCTGCATGAAATCACTTTACAATAGGATTAAACATGTTTCACTGCCTGGCGGTGCCGACACTAAATCAGATAAACCCGGTTAGATGGAGACGGACGACGTACGTAGGCTTAGTATACGTTTAGGGACGGTATCTAAAAACAAGACTTACAAAAGGTGATGGCTTGAAATGGTAGTCAGCGAAATCAGAGTTCTTCCTTATATTAGAAAGAGAGACGCTGTAAGTTTTCTGGTCTGTGGTGTAACTATCAGACCGAAAGTTCGGCACCGAGGAGTACCTTTCCCATCTCTCTTGTAATGCCGGTTTTTGCTCGTTAGCTTGTTTGATACTATGAGATGACTTTAAAATTTCCGCTGATTTCAATACATCATGAATCGACTTTACGTTGTGCGCTGATTTTGCATCATGACCCGACTTTGCTTGTTGCGCTGATGCTGCTTCTTGATCTGACTTTTCTGATGTTGCATTTTGACCTGATTTTGCATCGGGTGCAGATGTTACATCATCACTAGGTTTTATCTGTGTAGAAGACGATGGCATTTTCTGGCGAAAATAAGTCAATAACTTGTTACAATAAGTTGAAAAAACTTGCTTGTGTTGTGCTGAAAATCTTACTAGAAAATATTTCTAACGTCAGGTTATGTCATTTCAGTGTCATCAACTTGGAAAGTGTCAAACATGTCAAAGTAGGTAAGTACTAAAAAGAAAATAAAATATGAAAATAAAACCTGAGGAAGTAGCTATGATGGAGATCTCCAAAGATTTCAGACCTCCTTGCTTCGCTCGGGAGATCTCAGAATAATGAACTCCTTGCGTATATGGATTAAATTACTATTGGCCAAAGAGTACTATAATAAGACAGGGCTATTGGCCAATTTCATTTGGAGATGGAGATGTTTGATTAGTCGCGTAAGGAGCGGGACATATCAATGAGGCGTCGGTCGAGGGCGAGGCGAGGGTATGGCACGGTCGCGGTACCCGTCACTTCGTGTTTCATACAAAATGTATAGAAGCGATATGGCGCCGTGCATATTGAGGTGGCGTGGCGAGGGTGGGGTGAGGGCGCAGCGCAGGCGTCGCTTCCCGCCCGCGCCGCGCCGCAGTTTGAGGTGGCACGCCATACGAATGCTTACCCTGATCCGTCTGCAGTATTATCAAAATTCATGACGATATGCAATTTAATATCGCGTTTTACGAGTTAATAGAAATGAAATGAAATGAAATTTATTGTGGAGCACAGGTAGGTAAGATGTCGCAATAGAATACAATATGTTCAGCTATGTCCCGCCATACAGGCATACAATACAATGTTACCCTTAATTACTAAAATTAATGTCTACAAGTCATAATTAAAAATGTCAATACAGTGATTATAAAATATGAAATTAATTAATTCATGTCTTTATCATTCAATCTTATCAACATTTAAATATTCTTCAAGCTTATAATAACATTTCTTTACTAGTATGTCACGCAATTTATTTTTAAAAGTATTTATATTGTTACATTCTCTAATTGATTTAGGTAACTTATTAAAAATATGGGGAATCCTACAGAACACGCTTTTGTGCATTAATGCAGTCCTTGCATTTAAAAACATTAATTTAGTTTCTAACCTTCTCCTTATATTAAACTTAACTAAGTCAGGATAATATTTTACAAAGATACAGCATTCATAAATATACATACATGTCACCGTTAAAATATTTAATTCCTTAAAATATGGTTTACATGAATCCGTCACTTTTATATTACAAATTGATCTTATGCATCTTTTCTGTGCTCTTAGTACAAGTTGTATATCTGTAGAGTTGCCCCAGAACATTAAACCATACCGAAGAATTGAGGCAACATAACCATGGTAAGCAGTAAGAACACTGTTTCTATTCACAATCTTACTAAGTCTACGTAGTGCATAGGACGACTGATTAATCCTCTTACAGACGTTTTCAATATGTATTTTCCAGTCCAGTTTATTGTCAACATAAAGACCAAGAAACTTTGTGCTTTCAGTTTCGTCCACTTTAGAGTTTAGATAATTTACATTTAATGTCATATTTATATTACATCTTTGTCTAAAATTCATAATTTTTGTTTTATTAAGATTAATTTTAAGATTGTTTCTATTTAACCAGTCAATTATATTTATAAGTGATTGGTTTATCTCGCCCACCAGTTCATTTTGGTTAGCTCCTATAAATAACATAGTACTATCATCGGCAAAGAGAGTTACGTGATGTTTAATAGCAAGAGGCAAGTCATTAATATAAACTATAAAAAGCAATGGGCCAAGGACACTGCCTTGTGGGACTCCGTATTTAAGTTGTTTAGGTCCAGATGTGTAAACAACTTCATTTTTAGTTGTTGGACAAATTTTTGTTATTTCTGTTACATGTGTACGATTTTTTAAATACGATTCTAACAATTTATACACATTTCCTCTCACACCGTATGCATATAGTTTTTGTAACAATATAGGATGACTAACGCAGTCAAAAGCTTTGGACATATCCATATAAAGAGCAATTGTGAGTAATTTATTATCCATCCCAGTCAGTACCGTCCTCAAAAATTCATAAAGGGCAAGATTGATATTTTTATTTTGCCTAAAGCCGTACTGCATGGGTGTTAAGATTTTATTTTTTTCAAAAAAGTTGTTCATCGTTGCGTAAATTACTTTTTCGAATACTTTTGCAAAAATAGGAAGCAGCGCCACAGGTCTATAACTGTCCATTTCAGCTCTATCTCCTTTTTTAAAAATAGGTTTTATGATAGAATGTTTCAATGCGGTAGGGAATTCACCCTGCTCTATACAAATATTGAAAATATGACTAAGTACTGGTGATATTAGATCTGAGACGTCTTTTATAATTGTTGTGGCAATGTCATCATTGCCTGTGCTATTAGAATTTTTTAATGATTTAATAATGTTATTTATATCTTGGGGTGATGTCGGAGGCAGAAAGATAGAGTTGCATTGAAAGTTTTTTAAGAAAACTTTTTCTGATTGAAAATTATTTGTATTATTTTCAGCTACGTCTGAAAAAAATGTGTTTAAGCTTTCAACAATAATATTTGGGTCCTCTATCAAAGATTCATTTACTTTAATCTGATTTAAAGTCTCTCTTGGGTAGTTATTTTTAATGTTATTTATTATTTGCCACGTGGCTTTCGACTTATTTTTCGATTGATTTATAAAATAATTATTTTGAGATTTTTGAGTCAGTTTTATTATGGCTTTATAGCGCTTTGAGTAGCTTTTAAATTTACGTTTATTTATCTCTGATGGCGCTCTGCGATGTTTCCATAGCAGATCCCTTCTTTTGCGACTGCAAAGCTTAATGCCACGAGTCATCCATTTTGGTTTTTTCGTCGTCGTGATTTTGACTCTAACTTTTGGAAAGCACAAGTTATAAAACGTTTTGAAAGTATCAAGAAAACAGTTATATGCTTTGTTAGCTTCCGTCTGCTCATAAACGTCTTGAAAACTTAGTTTCTTTAAACACTCTACAAATTTATCTCTATTTTCTTTAGAAAAATCTCTACGAAACCTAAACCAATAATTAATTGAACATGTTTTCTTTACCGGACATGAAAATAGCTGAGCAGTATGGTCAGAGAGATTATAATCTAGTATTTCGCCTTTGCACCCACGTATATTATGAGCTATATTATCTAAACAGGTTCCACTTGCCAGACGTGTGGGCTCTTTAAAAGATAGTTTTAAATTATACGATGTCAGCAAGTCGACAAATTCCGTCGAATACCGTGTCTTTTGCAATATATCTACATTGAAATCCCCACATAAAATAATTTTGTGTTTTTTAAAACCGTATCTGGATAATAATTGATTTAAAGTACTCATAAAAACTTCAAAATATTGCTTCTTATCCTTATTCAGTGGAGACCTGTAAATACAGAATATATAAATTTGATGTTCCAGTAGTTCTATACCAGAACACTCGACAACGTTAGAAATTGACATTTTATTTACATCAGATATTGAACAGCATTTATGGTGCGATTTTACTAAGATACAGCAGCCTCCGGATCTATTATTTCTACAAAAAGACGACGCGAGTTTAAAATGTGGAATACATAAATATTGTTCATCACTATGCATCATATTGTGCTCTGAAATACATAAGATGTCAATGTTTTTATTACTCTCTTTCAATTCTTCTAAATATACCGAGAGCATTTCTGACTTATTTATTAATCCATCAATATTTTGATGAAGAACATTTATATTGCGATAGACGAAAAAACCTTTCTGCTATATCCGGCAAAGCCTCACCTTGGGCAGGGATATCATTAGTCAGTGTGGTAGAGCTGCTCAATTCTTCGGCGGAACTTGGTACACGTTTATAGTAATATTTGTTAAATCGTAAGGAATAATTGATTTTCAATAGTTGTCTTAACAAAAAGCGTGACAGATTATTTACAAAATGTCTGCGTTTTGGTATTATATAAGAATAATTCATGTTCACAAAATTGGCATGGCTATATTTATTGCATAGCAATTTTATTTTATTGTTTATAGTATTTACATTCAAGTGCTCATTGGAAGAAGTTTCACATATAATAACGTTAGTGTGGCGTACAAAATTTAACCAATCATTTAATTCAGACTCTATTTTATAGGGGTTATTGTCGTTTGAGAATCCAATTAAAATAGTGTAGTCAGATTCAGTTAATTCTGAGATTTCAGATTTACAAGAATTTAGCAATTCACTAACTTTTGCTCCAGGTTTACTGAAGCAGAATACATCATACTTGTCTCCCAGTAAAATCTGTAAGGCTTTGCGCACCCCTCTGCCGTATTGGTCCGCAAGAATGATGACTTTACTCTTCTTGCTATCTTCATTTTTGCTTCTCAAATCTGTGTTTTCCTGTCTTGTGTGTTCTATAGTTTCGCTATTGACAGCGCAACGTAAGTCTCGATCAATCGATGAATACCTAACTTCTTCTGTGTCCTGAGATTCTGTTAAAAATGTCGGACTTTTTAAGGACGCTTGCTTAGTGCTAGTAACTGGAGTTAACGGTGACCCAAAGTTTCTAGTGTTTGTTTTTTTTTTCAAGGTGGTCTTTCTGTTAGATCCTGATCCACATATTTTTTTCAAATTCTCTATCTTTTCTTCAGCAGAAGCCAGTTTTTTTTGAAGAGTTGTATTTTCCATCAATAAGATTTCAATTTGCTCATCAGCTGATTTTAAATCTGATTCTAGCTCCAGAATTCGAGCTCTTATTCCAGGGAGATTGGAGCCATTGTCATTATAGGCTTGTTTAATTCCAGGCCAGCTTCTATTAAAAGTATCAGAGCAATCTATCTCCTCTTCAGAATCCAACTGACTTTCAGACAGTGAATGGAAGGAATTATTTGTAGGGACATTATATTTATATTCTAATGTCGGAATCATATTTATTGTACGTTGAATATCCAAGCTTTGACTAGTATTAGCTTTTGGTGACTGCATGGTAGGTGTAGTTAGTTGGTCAGTAGTGTCAGTATTGACTCTTAATGGCTTAGCTGCAGTTTTTTCCCTCGTAGTTGTATTGGTTAGCTCTGTATGTTTTGCTTTAGTTTGTGGGCCTCCCAAACATTCCTTGCATTTCCAATTTGCCTTGTGAGCTCGTGTCATTATATTAAATCTTTTGTCCGCGGTTGTACAAATAAGATGGTAATTTTTCTTACAAACTGCGCAAGTAAGGTAATGCTTTTCTGTAATTGATTTTAGACATTTTTTATTCGCACAGCGTTTATCCATGTTCGATTTTATCTCTGCTAGTGACATCTATCGTCGAATAGCACAAGCTTAATATACCAATACCTGAACCATCAAGTTATCGAACTGGTTATGTAGATCGGTGCACCACGTAGTTCCGCTACTTGTCACTAGATAGCGTCGTGCAGTGTTACTGAAGAGTTGAACTAGATGACGTCGTGCGGTAAGACAAAACTGGTTGTTGGCAGCTCCGGATCATCGCAATCTGATTGGTCGTAAGATCAGCTGTGTTTGTTTACATCAATTTTAAACTGACACTCAAGTAGATAACGGATCAGGCACTAGAAAAATCGATTAGTTATAGTAACAGATGTGTGCAGGATCAAGCATGGGAAGTTATAGCAAATAATTATTAAGTTACAAGGTCGGGTTTCAATTAACTTCTAGAACTAAATTTTATTCAATAAATTTAACCATTAACGATTTAGATTAACTTGTATAAATTTACATTTACTAATTACCCACTACAAGAATGCCCTAAATACATCCACTGCCGCCGCCATTTTGAGGCACCGCACCCGCGCCAAAACCAAGCCATAGCCTCACCTCACCCACGACCGACGCCTCATTGATATGTCCCGCGCCTAATGGGGCCGCCGCCACACTATGCCCATCGCGCTGCTCCTCGTTCTGCCCCTCGCGCTGCCGCGATGTTGCTCTGTCCAGCCACATACTGCTCTACTCGCGCGATTAATCGCGATGCTCCGCACTACTACCTCACTTGCCATTTCTACACGATGGACGTTAATTATAAAAAGGAAAGTTAATTATATCAATTTCTTATATAGAAATATACGCCGTGCTAAAAGTATTAATTATTGCAAATCGTCCTCGCGAGAGTCACGCGAGTATGTGGCTGGATGGGCTGGATATTCGCGCTCAATGGCGCTCATATTGCCGGTCCTTTGACTCGCGCCAAAAAAAGCGACATGACAGGAGCAATGCGTGCGGCATGACGAGTAACGCGGCCACACCACGACTCCGCCTCCTTCCCTCGCTACTTCCCACGCCACTCGTCGAGTATGTGGCTGAGCTATAAGGCGTGATCAAAACCCCTGCGTTTCAAAGTAACGCCCAATCATAGGTACTTACTTTGCACGGCAACGAGCACGTAGAAACCAAAACGAATCAGTATAAACTCAACCAGCACTACTCTACAAACGCCAGAGACCCGCCCAAGGTCAAAGTGTTTCCACCGACGTGCGGCCGCGTGTACCAACATTTATTTTAAACTACCTATCGCACACCATCACATATTAGCTGCTCAATAAGTTGCCAGTAACGTCCACCGCCGCGTGAACAATTCGTGGTCGATTTGTCTGCCATAGTCGCTCAAAACACGAGTGTTTTATTAATAAGATATGCGAGCCCATAGGAGGTATCCACTCCTCATTATTAGATAAGACCGAGGCCGTTCACCAGATCACAGATATTATACTTACCAATAACTTTGACTCACATACACTACATAATGCCTCATATCACCAGTCAAAGGTCAGATGCAGTAGCGTAAAAGCTACTCATCACGTTTTTATTTTATTTATTTCTTTGTTTGAAATATGTACGCCAAAATACTGTTTCTGACTGCTTTAGTTGAGTTTTCGGAGGCTAGAACTCTGTTTTTGGAGCTTCATTCACCTACTGACAAGGAGGTTAGTATTTGTATTTTAAGCATGAGTAAGATAATGTTATCTCTGAGATTCATTGAGTTGTAGCGACGCGATTCAGATTGATTACTATAACTTATTCATCCGTGAGGTGCCGACAAACAGTAGTACTAACCCATCTCTACCCGTGGGTGTCGTAAGAGGCGACTAAGGGCTTATGAACCGGAGGATGGGCAGCAGCATCTTTCTGTGTATCGTACCATCTTACATACTGCTGTCGCCAACAAGAGCGGTCGCCAGCCGCAACGTTTACAAGGGTGGTGACTGGTAGATCCCCTCCTAAGTAGCACGCGTTTTCGCTGAAGTTCTGGAGGGAGCTCCCTGTCCTGCAGTGGACATTTCATTGACATCATGATGAGGATGACTAAGTATAACTTGTAGCTCATGTCTTATTCGTAAAATGCTCCCGATCTCTGGTGCTTGCTCCCTCTTCTTCTATTCTATGGATTGTTCTTTCTTTCCAATTACGTACAAAAGTTAAGAATCGTCGGAGCTCGCCGCGAACCGTATAAGTTAGGGTTGGGTTTAGCCGTTTGTCCCTCTACAGTGTGAATTCTCATTGTATTGGTATTGCTCCCGAAGACCAGTGATGAATTTTGTATGGAAAACGGATCACCTTAAAAAGCAACTTTCGCGAAGAATAAAATGTTTAACTCAAAAAAAAAATCGTCTCCCCATAGTACCTAAAGTGGTCACGTGATCGACTTATTTTATATGGGAAATTGGGAAAGCAAAAAAATTTTTCTTCGAGAAATTTGCTTGTTATCATGAGTAAAATCACTGGGTTTCGGGAGCAAAACCAATTAAACATCACGCTGTATAAATGCGTGGTTGTTTAGTATGAGGCGAGTCCAATTTGCGCTAAAACGGGGCTAGTCTGATGGTCACTGATTTACGGCGCCAAACACAATAAATAATAATTGATGAATCATCATAACATCCCCTGGAACGTCCACTACAGGACAGGGAGCTCCCTCCAGAATTCTAGCTTTTGCCTGAAAAATGTAGAGGGGAAGTAGGTACTATAGCGAACACGAGGACCGGGGTTAATTTAAACGCAGTGGGTTCGCATTTATGTTTTATATTCTTTTTTTATATAGAAAGCTAATAGCAACGTCCGTACCCAGCCGTGGGCAGGAGTTGACTGGCGACTGTTTTCAGAACGTGACGTCATTATTCGAAATCAAATTCAATTTTAGAAATACTCGCCAGCCAGCTCTGCTAAAAGAAGGCTTTCGAGGAGGATCACTACATTATCCTCCCCCCGGGCAAAGAAATTTCCGAGTGAAGCTTGGAAATTTCTTGTACAAATAATTCCCTAATCTACCTACCTATGGTGGAAAATATTACAAATGCAAGCATAACATAACCCTGCAAAATATTGCTAATATCTAGCTCATGTGACAAAACATTGTTGCTTTCAGTTTCGGTAATCTCATGAACTACGGTGCACAAAACCACCGAAAATTACACCACAACAGGTGTTACGCTTTACTACTTGCTAAACCAAAAAATACAATGGTAAAAATTTTGAAAAAAGAACTATCTTAGATCAAATCTAAAATTATTTTACTAGTTACGTCTCTAAGAAAATAACTGATACTATGCTCTTTGACAAATAAAGTTTGACATCCAATAATATAAAACATTCTCTTTCGTAATTCATGGAACCTTTACATAAATTAAAAAAGAAAACTTCCTACTCTATACTCATCCTAAAAAAATAAAATGTTCCCACATTAGACATTGACATAGAAAAAACGCTCTGAGTTTGTCTAGAAGTTTGCGGCTGATGAAAGTCAATTTGACATAAGGAAAACGCTTGAAAAACGCTACGCGTTAAATTATGCAGCCTGCGGCTGGATAATGTCAGTGACATTACTGATATACCTTTCTCTTTCAAATAAAATAAAGGCGTTGCCAAATTGAGACAAAAGCTACCCTAAGATGCTCCCAAGATACTGTGACCCAACAAAAGCCACCCACTAACCCTATGGGCATAAAAGTGGTTGTACAAGATAACAACTAGAGGCAACAATATATCCCATCAAGCCAACCTATATTTTTAATCCCAAAAACTAATTAACCCCAAAAAGTGATGTTTTTCCAAAAGCATCATAATTTGAAATCTAGTTAACATCATATGGCCTGCGGCCGATGTAAAGCGGAAGCAAAGCTAGAAAAATACACGTAGTCATACCAGCTACAAACACGATACTTGAGCCTGATCCAGACCCACTATCTAAATACATATGATTTAATAATAGTTGTACCTATGTTCTTCCCCGATAATGAAAACTGTGACATTTATCCTAACTGAACCCACTCTTTATTGAAATTATTAGAAAAATCTTTAGAAAGTTATGTCTGTAGTATAGACTTTAAAGAAAATACCGATACTTACTTGTTTACCGTCATCATAACACGTTACCTGTAGATTACCAAACAATAATACCGTCCATAGGACATACCATACCATTATTAGAACTTTACCATTGAAAAATCTTTTATTACCAATTTTTTTTTGTTACCAGGTAGTAGAATAAAATAAACAAACCAAGGAATGATTGTAATTAAATCATAATTACAAACATCCAAAAAACACCCCGTTTTTCTTTCCCAGATGATCAATAAAGTTGCAATCGTTCGCAATTACAACCCTAATGAACAAACCCAAAAAATAAATTTATTAATACATGGATAGCAAAAATAAAACAATCTTCTTTTTTGAGATGGCTGAAGAGCTGCTTGCAGCCTAGCTCTGCTGGCGATGCGATGGTCGGAAGTAGCACGTCCGCCATCAGTCGTCAGTCAGGATAGCCATCTTAGTGGTGTCGCTCATGGTTAGCGATCACCGATGTGGACACGCTGAAGCGCATCCAAGGATATCGACACTCGATATCACAACTCATTGAGCATAGTATAACATGAAAAAGAGAATTAGTGTTAAGTACAAAATAAAGTTAGGACACCATGAATACGTTTTTGGACGTCTTTCATCTATACATACATCGTCAAGTAAAACATTTATAACTCACGCTTTTAACTATATGAGAGGTTCTTTGACTAGAAAATTGAAAAATATAGTGAAAACCTGCTAACAAAGATTTTAGTACAAAATCATACATATATCTTTTTTACATTTACAATATTGCGTACAATGCATTTATAATCATAATGAGCTTATCTATATTTTTTTATAGGACAATATTTCGTGATTATAGGAATAATATTGTACACGTAATATTATCTACGCAATATGAACAAATACTATAAACAAACAAAATATGACATGACATCTTTGTCAGATTGTCATCCAAAAGACATGCGCAGTTACTCTGTCGCCATCCGTCGCCTTGGAGACTTGCAAACACAAATGAATACGAAATTGGTACGTTTGTAACCAATTCAAGCATGACGAACAATATGAAAAAACTTTGATGAGGGTGATTCTCTGCTTTAGACAATACAAAAATAGCTTACAGTTGTACGGCACGTGTTATGCGTGCCGTGTCCATAAAAATTGGCACTCATAAAGTATGACGCGTCGTGGTCATCAAATGGCATCATCTTCTTCACATACAGGGCATCATCTTCTTCACATACAGGGCATCATCTTCTTTATTAGCATCCTCTTGTCTTACTTAGGACCGGTGACCGCGTAACTGTAACACTACATAAAATGGCAATAGGGGCACGGCGGCGCCTCCACCATTATAGCGAACACGAGGACCGGGGTTAATTTAAACGCAGTGGGTTCGCATTTATGTTTTATATTCTTTTTTTATATAGAAAGCTAATAGCAACGTCCGTACCCAGCCGTGGGCAGGAGTTGACTGGCGACTGTTTTCAGAACGTGACGTCATTATTCGAAATCAAATTCAATTTTAGAAATACTCGCCAGCCAGCTCTGCTAAAAGAAGGCTTTCGAGGAGGATCACTACAGTACCATAGTCACCTCGCTTGTTAGCGTTACCATGGACCGCGGTTGTAGGTGACTGCAGTAAGTAAGATGTAAGATACAAAGGAGGATGCTGCTGCCCAACCTCCAGTTTATAACCCTTTGTCGCCTCTTACGACACTCTCGGGCATGTATGGGTTGGTACTATTTTTTGGCGGCACCACACGGGACAATTGATAAATACAAGGTGTAAAATCTGCCGAAAACTGTAGCCCTGGATTTTGATCATAAAACTGAACAACTTTTCCCAAAAAAGGTTGAAATATGAAAAAAGTATGTTTCTTCTTTTTTATAATCATGCATTTTCTAAGGGATGTAAAAAATTCGAGATTCAACCTATTAGGAAAAGTTTTTCAGGATCTGAGTCCACAGTTTACTATCTTCTTACACCCGTATGTATTATATCTTAACAGATATCTTTTTTGAGGAAATACGGGTACCTCCCCGATGGCGAGGGCGAAATGGATGGTGCTGTGTACACGGCGCAGTCAATCGAAAAGGCCGTTAAGAAGATGCAGGCCTTCGCCGGTATACCGCAGTCTGGGCTGCTGGACCTTGACACTAGAAAGGTAAGACGGTAGAGGCTCCAACGAGGAAATTACAAAATACAGGACTACCTTCCAAAATGTTGGTCGATATCCCTTCATACGGCATTATGGGTCCCGACACTCCCGACAGGTGTGACCTTGCTTGGTTCTGACCGTGTATTTCACGTTCCGCCTGTGTAGTTCGCAGTTTACAACCAATTCTCTGTAGACCCCGAATGATTGCCAGCAATGCCAGCCATGGTCACCTCTGTCGGGACCCATGTTGCCGACCGTGTATCAGGCACTTAAGGCCGGTATTTCACTGGGACACCATGGCAGCGCAACCAGTCGTCGCTACCAATAAAATGGCGACTCTGGTGTCTTTACGGCCGGTATTTCACTGGGACACCACGGTGGCGCGACTGGTTGCGCGACTGGTTGCGCCACTGGTGTCCGGAACTAGACACCAGTAAATACACCAGTAAAGACACACCCTGCGGCCACAGTATTAAGGGCTATATTTCACTGGGAGTGGTAGCGCGAACTGGTTGCGCCGCCAAATTGGTTGCGCAACCAAACGGACACCAGGTGAGTAACTCTTTATAGAGCTACATTTATAGAGTATACATTTTGTTGGTAGCGGCGACTGGTTGCGCTGCCATGGTGTCCCAGTGAAATACCGGCCTACTGGTGTCTAGTTACGGACACCAGTGGTACAACCAGTCGCGCCACCGTGGTGTCCCAGTGAAATATCGGCCTAAAGGGTGATTTCGCATATACATATCTGTATAGCGAGAATTTTCATTGGTTTCGCTCGAAGCCCAGTGATTCTTCTTATGAAAACAAGCTTTCCAAAGAAAAACATTTTTTTACTCGACACAGTTTCCACCATCCTAGATACAATATTAGTCGATCACGTGACCACTTTACCATAAAGAGACGAAAATTTTTATTTTTCGGGATAGTTGCTTGTTATCATTAGTATTGGAAGCAAAACCAATGAAAATTCACTCTGTTGGGTAAGAAATAATCTGTTTCTTAAGGGACTACCTCCCGTCCACTAGCGCCCCCATCAGTTAAAAAACCGGCCAAGTGCGAGTCGGACTCGCGCACTGAGGGTTCCGTGCCACCACATAAACATAATTGTATTAGTTGAAATTTCAGTAAGTTAATGTGCTAGATTTTTTGAGTCCGACACGCGCTTGCCCAAATTTTATTATTTGTTGTTATTTTATAGCTTATGCACTATAAACCTACCAATTTTCAAGTTTGTAAGTGTTCCCGTTTTTAAATAGAACTAAAACAAAAATCGCCTCAGCGACCATCCAACTTGACCCCTCTCTTATATGAATGTTCTTGAAACGGGAGCTCACCCACCACAATTGGTTACCATTAGTTTTATGATTTCAGACTTTTCCCATTATTTGTACTGTGAGACCTAGCTTCTTGCCAAATTTCATAATTTTAGGTCAACGGGAAGTACCCTGTAGGTTTTGCATTTTTGAATAAATGTATGGAGATGAGGACATAAAATGCCATATCTTTTGATTGCGTCGTTGTAAAAAATTAAAATTTTCAGATCTTGTGTGGTTCATGGATCCTAATATACGGTATTAATTTCAACCTGATACCTTTACCCGTTCGTGAGATAAAGGGTCTTGACAGACAGACAGACAGACGGACAACAAATTGATCCTATAAGGGTTCCGTTTTTTCTTTTGAGGTACGGAACCCTAAAAAATGGTACTCGCTAAATACAAAACTTATCGAAAATCCGGAAAGACAGATTGAAGTAAAGGTACCTTTGTTTATTTAGAAACTATTTATTCCGTAAAATTAAATTCACTATAGTTACAGATACAAGAACTGCTAAAAGCGGCCGTTTTTCGCACTTTTTGTATCTGTAACTACAGTGAACTTATATTTTGCAGAATTAATAGGTTCAAAATAAACTGGGATACCTTTACTTCAATCTGTCTTTCCGGATTTTCGATAAATTTTGTATTTAGCGAGTAATATTTTTTTTACTGATGGGGGCGCTAGTGGACGGGAGGTAGCCTCTTAAAATTTAAGAAGTGAAGCGTGTCGAGAGTTCAGTGGCCTCTATCATCCTCTATGATAATTTTTGTGATAAAATCCAGACAATAGTAAGTAACTGTTTTGCAGCTGTTCAAAATGAAGCGGTGCGGGGTGAAGGATATCGAGGATTTGGACACCCGACGTCGTCGTCGTCGATACGTCCTACAGCAGGGGTGGGACAAGAAAGTCATCAGTTACAGGTAGCTTAACGAATGTTCATCACGCCTGTTATGGACGGTGCTGATCACTGCACAAAAAAAAGTAATAGTAGGTACTACCATACAGAACGGACACTCTCCGCCCCCCTTGCAATCTCCCCCGCACCCCCACGCGCACCCGCCCATTCTCGTAGTCCTTCTGGGGGTCTTGTATTGTACTCAATATGCGCGACGTTCCAATTTCAAATTCGCGCTCTAGTTTCCGGGGTGTTTATATGTTACCGAGTGCCACCTGCTCGTTTGCTCTCT
This sequence comes from Athrips mouffetella, assembly GCA_947532105.1. Lineage (NCBI taxonomy): Eukaryota > Metazoa > Arthropoda > Insecta > Lepidoptera > Gelechiidae > Athrips > Athrips mouffetella. Next base: position 28,875,063 of record OX383967.1, read on the forward strand.
TGCGAAAATAAAAACAGTCAAGTGCGAGGAGGGTTGTGATTTAAGTATTTATAGGATTTTTAGAAGCGATAAAGTCCATTTTTAGGACCGAAAAACTAAGTTTGTTTGTAAAAGTTTTTTGCAAATTTCAAAAAAACTATGTTACTATAGAGAGATCGTTTTATTTTTCTGTAATATTTACATAAACCTCTAACGACTATCTTTAATTTAGATGTTTCATTTAGCAAACTTCGGAATTATTTAATATTCTATTTTAATTAAAACATTTTGTTTTGAAAATTAAGGCTCGTAAAAAAATACAAAAGCCTAATTTGGAATGTTAGCAATTTCATATGATACCCTACTCGCACTAGTAACGACTTGGGCTCCATTTACGTCAACAATATTTAGTATGCAATAAAATTCAGCAAACATTTCTAAAACTATTCAATAAGTATTTCAAGTCGATAGCATGAGTGTTTGTGAGATAAACAGGTGTGACTGACAAACAGACAGACAGACAGACAAAGTAGCACCATAGGGTTCCGTTTTCACCATTTTGGTTCGGAACCCTAAAAATTGACTATACCAACGCACTTCTATTTTAACTCGTGTCGCGAGCTTAGTTGACCAATATTTGTGACTATTATTCACAATTTTTTTTTCAATGGGCTTACTCTTGACCTCTATATCTAGTCTTGAGGACAGAGATGAGGTCGACGATAGAACGAGCTTGCCCAGAAGAAGCCTATTATAAGGTAACTTTCTTCATTCAGAGTAATCAACGGTTCCAGCACAATGGCCAAGCCTCAGATCGAGGAGTGGATGGCTACCGGTCTCGAAGTGTGGGCTCCTCACGGCGGGCTACAGTTCCTCAAGAAGGAGGACGATTCCGCTGATATTCAGGTCTCCTTCGCCAGTGGAGACCATGGGGACGGGTGAGTAAGACAGACCGGACATCCAAATTGTTTTTGCAAATAACTATAGTTGTATAACTTCAAGTTCAGACCCAAGAGGTTTTGCGTAATTTAGTTAACACCCTGTATATGGTAATCCAAAGAAATCGGACTTCCATGTTTCGGGGTAACCATGAAACTGTGCATTCAGATCATATATACTATGAAATTCAACAACTTTCCCCAAGGAACGTCATCATCATAACATCCCAAGAAACGTCCACTACAGGACAGGGAGCTCCCTCCAGAATTCTAGCTTTTGCTGGAAAAATGTGGAGGGGAAGTAACATACTCGTAGTCACCTCGCTTGTTAGCGTTACGGCTGGCACCATGGACCGCGGTTGTAGGTGACCGCAGTAAGTAAGATGCAAGATATAAAGGAGGATACTGCTGCCCATCCTCCAGTTAACCCTTAGTCGCCTCTTACGACACCCACGGGTATGTATGGGTTGGTACTATTCTTTGCCGGTACTACACCGGCACCAAGGAACGTACTTACTTAGGTCGAAATACAAAAAAATAAATTATCTCCCATAAAGAATGTGCAATCAGCTGGTGCAGTTTTCATTGGAAGTAATTTTTTTTACCGTATTTCGAGCTAGTTCCTCAGGGGTAGTTTTTCAGTTTCAAGGTATGAATAACCAGTTTCAGGGACCCTGTAATTTTATGTTCTAGTTTCCCATTCGACGGTCCAGGTCGAGTGGTGGCCCACGCGTTTCCCCCTCCCCACGGGGCGATGCATTTCGACGACGACGAGATCTGGGGCTCCGACCCTGAGGAGGAGTTTGATGACGTCACAGACTTCTTCGCCGTCGCCGTGCATGAGATAGGGCACGCGCTAGGGCTGGCACACTCGCCGGTCAAAGCGTCGGTCATGTACCCGTACTACCAGGTACCTGTGGAGAGGCTGCACATGGACGATATACTGGGGATGCAGGAGCTTTATCGTAAGTAGAAATTTCGTCGCCATTTAGTAGGACGAGTGCCAGATGGCATTGTTACCTGGCTATCGAAAATTGCCCCTTCGGGAAGTCACCCGGCCACTATCCCGTCGGTTCTGAGTGTTAGTCGTACGTAAGTAAATCGTCGTAGCTCTAATTACTAAGGAATATAGTTATACTTATAGTAATAATAATAAATTCTTTATTTGCAACTTTATTGGTGTAGAAACTTAGAAGCTTGTGCTAGTTAAAACTGTGTTACAAGCTTCAGTTGTCAGATTTATAAGTAGTTTATCATTAGCTCGCCGTAGGTGAGTATTATACGAGTATGTTCCTTGATCATTAGTTAGATTTATATTTGGTCGACCCTGTCACAGATCATATAATACTAGTAAAACCCGTGAGTAAAACCCTGTGTAGGAATTCTATTTGGTCACCGACTTCTTTGCCGTCGCCGTGCATGAGAAATGAGATAGGGCACGCGCTAGGGCTGGCACACTCGCCGGTCTAAGCGTCGGTAATGTAGGTACCAGTATTACCAGGTGCCTGTCGAGAGGCTGCATATGGACGATATACTGGGGATGCCAGAGCTTTATCGTAAGTAGGTACTCTGACCTATGTTCCTTGGGAAAAGTTGTTCAGTTTCAGTCACCTTTCTGTTACACACTGTATAGATGACGTCGTCCCTCCATGATCCAGATCCCTTCCAATGTACAGTCAACGACAGGTCAAGCTTGACACTCGCATCGCAACTCTAGCCCATACGTTTATTGTAATAAGAACGGTACAAAGTCTAATGTGTCAAGCTTGATGTGCTCTTGACTGTACCACGCGTTTTTGCTAGAGTTCTGGAGCTCCCTAGTGGAAGTTTTATACAGATCGCCTTCGATCTATTCTAGGCAATATATCATTAAAGGCTGCTCATCCATGAATCTTATCACCCAACTATTACAACTAGTTTGTTCACATATCCATTGCCAATCAATCTTCTTTTTTCTTCTCCCTAGTAAAAGACCAGCTTGGTGATTCAACCGACGAAAACAAAGGAAAGAAGGGAAGAAAGAAAGGAAGAAAATCCCTCCCTGGCTATTCTCCTACGCCACCTGTGCCTCGGTTCACAAAAGCCAACTTTGACAGCAGTGAAGTCCTAGGAGCAACTTCTTCCGTACCTCACTTCACTAAAGCAGATTCTGAAAGCGACGAAGACAACGATATCCCAGACCTGTGTTTTACAAACTATGATACGATACAAGTGCTTCAAGGCAAGATATATGTCTTTGAAGAAGAGGCAAGTATTTGACGTCTCGTTCTATTTCTATCAGATTCTAATAGCCTTCCGAAGAAATCCTTTTTTTATCATGTGAAGAGTGAGCAAGCAAGCTGATGGTAAGCAGTCACGACCACCCATAGCACCCACATCGTATTAGTAGCATAATTGATATTAACAAGACAGCAAACCGCGTTGCCCACCCTGAGAACTAAGATGGTGTGTCTCATGTGCCAGTAATTTCACTGGCTCCCTTGCCTTTCAAAACGAAACACATCAGTGCAAACACTGCTGCTTTACGGAGGGAAAAAAGCAAGTGGGTGGTACTCGTACTTCCCCGAACTTTGCATAAAAGCCCACCACACTTCTACGGTTAACGATATTTCGTGTAAGTATATATATTTGGGAAGCGATGTAAAGTGACGTCGTAAAGTGATAAAAAAAATCCTAATATGAATAATCTATAAGCGTGCGATCGATGTAACGTCAAAAATTGATTAACTTTCGTTTAGGACTTGGAATCAGATGATGATCAATGGATGCGGTTTGTAAAACTACCGGCTTTGGTCTATCGATCTACAGTCAATGGACATTCTTGAACACGATCGGTCTGATAAATCAATCAATATGATGATCATTGCACCCATAGATAATATGCTGATCAATTCAATACCAATCATCATTGCCAATCTTGCATGCTGAAACCCTAAAGCCAGTGGTAGAAAGCTAAATTTTACGACTTAACGTCGCACAAAATAACTTTAGCCATGTCATTGATGCGCAGAAGTCAAAAATTATTTATTTTCTTATGACTTAACTTCTGCGCATCAACTGACATGGCCAGAGTTATTTTGTACGACGGTAGTTACAGTCAAGACTCAAACGTCGAATCCAAGATCTATAATGTGTCGATAAAACAACAAACAAACACAGCATTTGAGGTTATCTAAATGTAAGGGGTCCATAGATTATACAAATGTCAAAATGACATTTCCGGCAACCGTTCCACTAATTCACGGTTGCCGGCTCCGGCAGCGAAGCCATTTCCTAATAAAAAAAATTCCTAGTTATAATTTTGTTCCAGTGGGTGTGGGTACTTAGTCAACGCAAACAGATCGAGCCGGGCTACCCGCGGCGCTTCCACGAGTTATTTCACGGTCTGCCCGAACACGTCAACGTGATCCGAACTGTGTACGAGATGCGCAATGGAAACATACGTGTTTTCTCAGGTAACATGATTACAACTTAACACAGACTGTCCACATAACAGTACAGCAGTCGAACACACTTCGGCAGATACTTTTCAAAAAATTCCAAAAATCAGTAACTCAATTCTTGAAAATCACCGGGTGATAAAATATCACTTTTGAGACTTTAAAAATTCACATTTGCCCTGATAAACTGTTGAAAGCTAAATCAGAATACATGAAAATTAACAATCAAGAACTGCTTTATATTTTACGAATGTCAATCTTCAATAATCTGTGATTTTGAATTTTTTGAGTGAAATTTTATCACCCGGTGCTATTCAAGAATTGACTCCCTGTTTAATCTTAACCAAAACCCACTAACAGATGGCGCTGTAGGGTAACTTCCCCATGCATATACAAGGCACCACACCGGGGTACGTTCCTTGCCATAAAGAATCTAAACCCAACTAGATCGAAAAGTACTGCGTAGGTTAGGTTATACAAAACAAGGTTTAACCTAATACCTATCCTACCCAACACATTTCAGTTTGGGCAATCGGGTTTGGTCGGTAACATACAACGCGATTTTGTAATGCCTGACTATACTTGAATATACTACTTAGTACATGATACTGAACAACTTTCCTCAAGAAACATAGGTACGAAAATGAAAAAAAAGTTTGGCTTCCCAATAAAAACCTTGCGCCGTCAGTACTGGAATTTGTATGGGACAACCAAAAAAAAATCTCATCTTTCAACCTATGTTTCTTGGGGAAAGTTGCCCAGTTTCATGTCCTAAGTACGATACTCAAGTATAGTCAGACATTCAAAATCACGTTGTATATACTTACAAATACTGCTCGTTTAATAAAAACCCTAGGCAAAACTAGTTTGGCCTAAAATCGGGTTTGGTCGGTAACATATACGTGTTAATGGAATAAGATAAACCTTCACACCCCAACAGATTTTATTAAAATAAATCCATTCCCGAAAAAATATCTTTAAAAAATCATTTTCTAGATATTTTTATTTTAACGTTGCATCGTTGTTCTAGTAGATTGTCAAGCTTTTTAGTGCATCATGAAGCGTGCGCGCACGCCACGCTCACTTCCCTCCCCTCCTCACCGCTCATGCGCCGCGTATCCTCAGAAATATTTTAGAAGCGGTAAGAATATAAAATAATAAAAAAATACCCCTATTTTGATAGGGTAGCCCTATATACAATTGATTCTAATCACGATTATGAACAAACTATTTTCTCAGTTTCGCTTATTCCGTTACGCGTTGTATTAGTGCGGTCAGTTAGCTGTTTCACGTAGACACGCCTTACAATTTCACCAAATTTTTTCCAGGTACTAGTTAGGTAAGCTCTCAATTTTTGATAGGAGCCAATTCTTCAAAAATTGAGAGCTATGTACAGCCGTTCAGGACGTATCAGGACGTTCTGAATAAAGGCCAGGTTAAAAGTACCCTAAACCGACGAGCATGTATGAAAGGATTGATAAAGGTTCAGGAAGCAAGGGAAGTATGTCAAGATCGTAGCAGGTGGAGAACTGTGGTCTCTGCCTACCCCGACGGGAACAAGGCGTGATGTTATGTATGTACAGCCAACGACAGGTCAAGCTTGACAGTAGCCAGTACGTTTATCGAAATAAGAACGGTACAAAGTCTAATGTGTCAAGCTTGATGTGCTCTTGACTGTACCTAACTAGTACCTGGAAAAAATTTGGTGAATTTGGCGATATAAGACTATAAGGGACCGGACTATATACAAATACTGCTTGTTTAATGGTATAGGCAGCGAAGGTATAGGATATTATTTCTTCAGAGCGCAGATACTGGGAATTCGACGCATCATTTAATCTGACGCACAAAGGGCGCATCTACGACTACGGAATTCCGCACGAAGTGGCGGAACTGACGACGGTGTTCGTGTCCAATTACAACAATAAGACGTACCTCATCGAGTACGAGCGGTTTTGGAGATACGATGAAAGTAAAGGTAAGTAGTATAAACTTTCTTAGGTCCTTCCAGCGTGGATTTTCATTGGTTTTGCTCTTGAAGCCCAGTGATTCTACTTATGAAAACAAGCAACTTACCCGAAGAAGAAATTTTTCGGCTTCCCATACCATACAAAATGAGTCGATGAAGTGACCACATGAGGAGAGCATGGAGTCTTTTTCGCGCAAAAAAAATTGTTTCTTAGGCAAATTTGCTTGTTATCATGAATAGAATCACTGGGCTTCGGGAGCAAAACTAATGGACTTCACGCTGTATGAATCAGAATGAGATTTTTTCGAAACGTGATTTTGCCACTGTCAGTCGCCGGCCTGTTTTTAACCCCCCCAAGATGGCGTTCAAAGAATAGTCGATGACGTTATTTTCAATTTACGGTGTGCAAAATGTTGCGTCGTAGCGAAGTATTTTTTTTCATAATCCGTAACAAAGACGGATTAAGAAAATAAAATAATAACCCATGACGCAACATTTTGCACACCGTAAATTGCAAATAACGCCGTCGGCCCAGGTCTCAAGTTAATTAGTACAGGTTATAGTACTCGTATATTATGTGTTTAATTCCTTACGGTAATTTTTCAGGCATGATGGACGAGGGGTACCCGAAAGAAATGTCAGCATGGAGACAAGTGCCGTACCCGGTCGATGGCGCTGTCATATGGCAAGGAGGTATGTCCGTTGGCATTCAATCAATTACAATACCTGAATCCAAGGGTTTTTAAGGGAATTTGAACCTTAGAAATGAGCAGCAGAGTCTTTCTGCGTGATCAGTGCCAAAATGTTGAATCCGCAGTTTTCTTCTTAGTCGTATCCTCATGAGTGAGGGACGTGACAATTGTGGGCTGCTACTTGTGCCGCCACACCTCTCCAGATCGCCCTATCTTGAGCACGCGGCTGGCCTGTAGTGTCGCTCCAGGGGACCAATTCTTAAATATCGCCGGGTGATAAAATATCACTCAAAAAACTCAAAATCACATATTTTTATTTTCAAAAGTTAAGATTGATCTTCGTAAAATATAAAGCAGTCCTTGATTGTTAACTTTCTTGTATTCTGACTTACCTTTTAACAGTTAATCAGGGTAAATGTGAATAAAATAAAATGTGAATTTTTAAAGTCTCAAAAGTGATACACCCGGTAATTTTCAAGAATTAAGTCCCAGTAGCTTCTTTTATAGAGTCGGCCCATCGCATTGGCATACGTCCTCTGCTCCGTTTACCCTCCATTCGGCCAGAGATGATAAGCCTTTCCAGGTTATCTGTACTCGTACCTCTTCTGACCGTGTGGCCGAAGAATTTTAGGACTCGTTGCTTACAAATGGTGGAGAGCCTGGTCTTAATTTTCATCTCCTTAAAGATAGGATAGATTTGGAGGTGGTAGGGCTTTTGTGCAAAGTCCGTCTGGGGAAGTACCACCCTCTTGCTTTTTTCTGCCGTGAAGCAGCAATGTTTGCACTGCTGTGTTTCGGTTTGAAGGGCAAGGAAGCCAGGGAAATTACTGGCACATGAGACATATCATCTAGTTCTCACATAAAAAAAAAATAGATTCATATTAACTTTTTATTATGTTAAATTCGTACCGTCTTTCGTACGTCGTACCCATTCTGAAAACCATGGGCACCCTTGTGGGAACCCATTCAGAACACGTAACCTTCCTCAAGAAACATAGGCCAAAAACCGGCCAAGTGCGTGTCGGGCCACGCGCTGTACAGGGTTCCGTAGTTTTGTTACGATTTTTATCGCAAAGCAGGTCTTGATTGAGTATTTTATAACGTTCATTTATAACTTTTTTTTAACTGTTTTTTTTTATTTATTAATTTGGGAAGCATACAGTCATGTACAAGTATTACAATAAATTTATAATAACATACCTAGAGCTCCAGACATGAATTATTTAATTTCTTCTTTCATGATCATTTTTTTTTTATAGTATTAAGGAATAACATTGTATTGTATGCCTGCATGGCGGAACATAGTTGGACTTATTCTACTGTACTGTGACATTTTACCTACCTGTGCTCCACAATAAAAAAAAATTTATTTCCACATAAACATGCAAAAAAGAGCTCAAATGATATAAGTACTGCTAACTGCAAGTAAAGAGTGTAATGAGGCCTGCCACACGACGCGTTGCGGTTGCGGTGCGGTGCCGCAGCGGTGTCGCTGCGTTGTTTTACATACAAATAATCATAGTGTTCACACGGTGCGGTGCGGTGACGCAACGCACTCACGACGGAGCTGCAGCCCCCGAGACGAAGCGGGCGGGGGTGTACTCATTGCGACGCCGCAGCGGCACCGCACCGCACCGCAGCACCGCAGACGTGGAAGACACAAGCAAGCTCATAATTTTTTTTTGGGTTTCGTACCCAAAAGGTAAAAAACGGGACCCTATTAATATGCCTCCGATGTCTGTCTGTCTGTCCATCTGTCACAAAAAAAATGGAAACACTTACAAGCATGAAAGTTGGTTTGTTTAAAGAACAATAAATATATATATTTTTAATTTAAATAAATAAATAAAATGTTAAAATGTGTGGTTCTGAGGACTCCAATAAACATTCAAAGCTGGATATGCTCATTCTAAAAAATTATAAAACTTCTTTTCGTCATAGAGCAACTCCCGATATTCTAATAAAAAAAACTGTCCATCACTATTTCTTAATGAAATTAAGGGACAAATCCAATACCGTCTTGTGATTTTGCGTCGATTTCGGCGGTGACGTAGTAATAGGAACAATGCCAGACGTCTATTCTGATCCATGTTTTCTATTAGACTGACTGCAGTTTTGTACAAAATGCTCGACGGAACTCTTGTGCGTCACCGCTGCGGTGACGGAACGACGCTGCGGTGCCGCAGCGGTGACGCAGCGCCCGTGTGGCCGGCTATGCGTTGAAATATTTGCGTTGCGGCACCGCAACGCACCGTGTGGCATGGCTCGGGACAGTGTGCCGAAAATTGTAAGGCCGTGCTCAGACAACGAAACTGAACAACTTTCCCAAAGAAACATTTTTGGGAAATGAAAAAAAATCTACCTCTCCATACAAATTTCTCACTCAGGTCGAACAGTTTGTATGGGGAGTAGGGTTGTAGGGGAGGGAAACTTTTTTCAAATCCCAGAAATGTTTCTTTGGGAAAGTTGTTCAGTTTCATTGACTGAACACGCCCTTTCAGTTTTCGGTACACCGTCCCTTACACCCAAATATAAACAAATGGGATCGGTAAGGTTGTGTTTGATTTTTCGAAAGTTTATTACCAGGAAATTGATCAATTTACTAGCTCCTCCAAGAAGTTACGATTCTAATGATTTTCCTGTGACATTTATATCCGTTTTCAGACACATACTTCTTCCGCGGCCCCCGCTTCTGGCGTTTCGACAACTTGCTGGTTCAGGCTCACGAGTACTACCCGCTGCCCACGGCGCAAATCTGGTTCCCGTGCGAGGGGAGCGAAGATATGGACAGATATGTAGTGAACGATGGACCTTAGGATGACCTTAGGAGTGAGTTCCAAAACGGTAATAATTACCCTTTGACAGCAGTCTGTCTCGGCCACACCGATGGACGTCATATAACGCTATCCTGCTATCAAGGTAATTTTTACCCGATTCGGAACGCAACCTAGATTAATATTTATTGTACGGTCTGCGACAGTACAATAGCGTATCAGAATTTTTGAAATAAATTGTACTGACAGCACGGCAGCGGAAACCAAAGAGATTTGAACCTCGCTGCGCTCGGTCACCGCTGACCGAGCGTAGCGAGGTTCAAATCTCTTTGGCGGAAACAATCTAATTTTGTCATCGTATTTACAATTAAGTACTATGGATGGATGGATGTTTGTTACTCTTTCACGTAAAAACTACTGAATGGATTTTAATAAAACTTTACAATAATATAGCTTATTCATCAGAATAACATATAGGCTACAATTTATAAACCTGCGCAGACGAAGTCGCTGGCACCAGCTAGTTTTTATCATAAGCAACTAATTTATGCAAATACAGTGTAAAGGTGTATTCACATTGAAGTTAAAATTTGTTGTTTGTTAGGTAACGTACAGAGGGAACAGCCGCTTATTTTGAAGGTTTACCTTCAGTTAGTCATTGTGCATTTGACTTTATAGTTTCAAGCGACCTGATTGGTGACGGGGCTTGGCTACCAGCGATGGAAAACGATGACTCACTGCATTATGATGGACGAACTATGGACCGAAACATCCACATTTATAACGCTTTTACATGAATTTGAGATTATTATTTAGTTGACAAATCGCGACGGTCTATCGAAAGTGGTAACACAACTATAGTTCGTCCGCGTTAAGCATGTAGTAAGCAGCGAACTACAATACCACAGTAAAGAGATGGGCTTATCAGCAGTATGGAAACTCGATCTATTTTTTGAAAATCGAATCTTTCATCATTGGAGCGTCAGGGTTGTAACAAACACAGAAAAATAAAGAAAAGGTCCGAAATCTTTGGTAACAAATCAAACATCAAATCAAAATTTTATTTTTCGAGCAACAAAGACCCATACATTGCATAACCATACAATAAATACACACATTAAATAATAAATGAAAAACGAAAACAAATTTTAAACAAATTCAATTTCAAACAAAGATTAGGACACTTAGTCGCCTTTTATGACACAAGGGCAGATTAAGACACTTAGTCGCCTTTTATGGCACAATGGCAGATTAAGACACTTAGTGGATGATTAGGACACTTAGTCGCCTTTTATCACACCCGGAAAGGGTAAGTCTCTAAGTCGCCTTTAATCGCAAAACGTCACTTAGCCGCCATTTATCACACAAGGGCAGGGCAGAAATAAAAATTTTATATCCATATGCCGCACAATATGACATGAAACATCCGACAGCAAACTAACCCACCGTTTCCCTTCACGCGACAACCGCGATTGAATTGAGGGCAAACTTTGCTTAGCGGCCTGTAAAAACGTGCGTCTGTGTGAGTGCGCCATTTTGGACGTTTGTATGAAGCTTCCATACTGCTGATAAGCCCATCTCTTTACTGTGACAATACTATGGAACTCTAACTCAAAACAAATTCCACACAAAAAGTGGCCCTACGTGAAACCAAAAGGACGTATATTCAAAATACGAATCAATTGGTTCAAATTCAGAACGAGAGCAGGGATTGGTTCGCGCGCGTGCTGCAATGTCAGCTAGTGGGTAGTTGAGAGGTAATTATTTTAGCTCCGCCTACTTAGGTAACTATTTCGTGGGGTCATGTTTGAAGCGTAGTTATCGTTCTATAGTATTGTAGTTCGCTGGTAGTGTCATTAATTCAAATGCAGGATAAAGGTGTATTCACAATAGAGTTAAAATGCAAGAAAAATATTTTTTTTTTTTTTTTTTTTTTTTTAGTTTTTTAGGTAACGCACAAAAGAAACAACCGCATCACGAAGGTTTGCCTTCTGTAGTCATTGTACATTTGACTTTATAATTTTAAGCAACTTGATTGGTTACGGAGCTTGGCTACCAGCAGCGGAAAGCGATGACTCACTGCATTCTTACGATGGACGAGTCATATTTTTTTACTTGCCTAAAATGGGAATAAAAGAAAAGACAGTTGTTCAGTATCGTTGACTGATGTGCCTTTTCAAATTTCGGAAAACTGTTCCTTACACGCCTTAAAATTAAAAATAAATTAAAATATCTTGTCCAATAAAAATATCACTTTTATTAAGAATTCAAAAATCATACAAGAAAACGTAAAAAAAAGAATATTGATTTGTAACGTGGTGCACCACAGGAATGTAATGGATCATTTTGTGAGCTAACAATTAAAAGTATAATACTGTATTTTACTATTTATCTACTTTTTAAGAGCATAACAGAATATTCAGGAGAAAATTTGGAAACGAAATAAGGCCGCAATTTTAATAAAATGACGTTCACATTTCTTTACGAGTCGTATTTCGCCCAATGTCAAAATACATTCATAGTTAAAAATATGCCGAGATGGCCAATATCGAGTGACAGATTTACATAGGAATACGAGTACTACAACTCGAGGACTGCTAGGGCCTGTGTACTTTGATGACTCGATAAGTTTATACGGAAAATTATTAAAGCCACGCGGTCAGCCGTTTAACATGATTAAAAAATCTCAGTAAATGAATGCGTTTCAAGTTTCTATTAAACGTGCCTTCCGAAGCATGAAATCATCTTGCGTTTCGGATAACCTGCAATGTCCTATGAAACTGTGGACGGTATGAGAAAGTAACTTTTGTTTTGGCTGTATCTCCCCCGGGATTCGAACACAAGACGTCCTGGTCGAAAGCCGAACATTTTAACCACGTATCTGCAAGAGCCATTATGTTACAGCGCCATTTTGTTTCTAGATTTCCTCCCTACTTTGTTCAAAACATCGGTTTTAGACATCAAGAAATTCAAGCCTATACAATGGATGTCAGAGACTGATCGTACATAAATATATAAATAAACATCTAAACACAGAACAAACACCAATGTTCAGTACTCCAATATTTTATGGTGGGCTTTTGTTTAGGACATGATCAAAAAATTGGTCGGTATCTGATTCATGATCAATCTATCGACCGATTCTTGGTTTATGACCAACAAACTAATCGGCAGTTGGTTCAAATTCAACTAATTGTCCTATGTCTAGAATTTCGGTTCTTTATGAATTTATATCATAGTCTTCTTCAAAAATTTTTGGATCCGGTGGAAATGTTCTGTGCGGGAATCGAACTCGCGACTTAAGACGCAGTGTCACTGCCAACTACGCCAAAAGGCCGGCAAATAAGTTTACTAAGAGTGTTTTTGTACAAATATAAGATTTTAATCTGCTAAACTATCTCTAATATTATTTTGTTTCACATCAAATCCTATAAACAATTTAAATATTTCATAACAAGTAAACAAGTAGACCAATCCCTGTACCTAATTTTAACATTCCATTTCTATTTTAGATATATTTGAACGCGTAAAGAACTTTATCTATCTACTTACTGGTCAAAGTATACATATATTGTGCAGAGGCATTCCATGAAAATTTCGTTAATGCGGGTAGTCTGCATATTTGAAGGATGTAGGTATGCACGGCAGCAAGGAAGTGGAAACAAAACCAGTTTAAGCTGAACTAGCGCCACGCTACAAAAGCCCGTATTCAGAGACCTGCTCAAAGTCAAAATGTTTCTTCTGACGTGCTGCCGTGTGTACGTAACCATTTATTCGTGCTAACTTCATAAGCAAATAGTACTGTAACTTTCAGAGTATATAAAATGTACTGTGTAGACAAATAGGATCCATTAGTGGGTAGTTTTTAAATATATCTTTTTTTCAGTAAGTTTTACACTATATAAGGTGTTTCTGACGGAAATTCTTTTAAGAGCTTCTGTTTATCTTTGTGTGTTTGTGGGTTTTTTTGTTGAGGTGTTTGTGCATGGGGGTGCTTAACTGCAGCAGGAAGCTGGATTGGGGTCCTTGCCGGAGCGTTTGGTGATGTTGAGCCGGGTGAATTCTTCGGCGACTGTCGGGTGGATGCCCACTGTATTCATAAGCTGCTCCATCGTTATGCCGCATCTGGAAGACATTTCAGAATTAGAATAAAAATCGCTGGTTGGCTGGTACATATTGTCATCCCCTCCCATATTCATGATATACAAGGTTATTTTTTCGGGCCTGATATGCGTATGCCCACCTTATTACAGTGGTCAAAAGCAACAACTTTTGTTCTACGACTTCGCTAACAACGCACGAAAAATTATCAACTTACCATACAAAATGGGTCGGTCACGTGACCACTTTAGTACGGGGAGTCGAAATTTTTTTGTGCGTTGTTAGCAAAGTCGTAGAACAAAAGTTGTTGCTTTTGACCTCTGTAATAAGATGGGCATACGCATATCAGGTCCAAAAAAAATAACCAAGTATAAAACAGAAGAATAAATCCTAATTCTTTTTCATTCATCCGAATGAACGAAGATTGACGAAAGAGATCTAAGCAATGGTCAATGGAAATGTAAGATAAAGGGCAAACGGGCCAAGCCAAAAATTCCGGTCGTACCCTAAACCGACGTCCGTGTACATACGTTGTACAATATAACTGTGGCCGTGACCGTTAATGCGCAGAAGTTAAGAACATTGTTGCAGTGGTGAGCGCGGTAGGTGCGGGGAGGCGAATCGTTCATTATCTCTCCGCCTGTCACCCATGCGCAGAAAATAACCGTCAAACTTATGCTGAACGCGCTGTAAAAAGGTTGATGTAACCCAAGAATGAAATAGATTGAAGGATATCTCTGCCTACCCTAGGAAGAGGCATGATTATGTATGTAAGGGTTATGACTTACTTGATGGCAGCTGCGAAGCCCTGGATAACTTCTCCTGCCACGGGGCCAACAAAGTGGAGCCCTAAGATGCGTTGCGGGGCGTCGCGCAGGGCCACCGCCTTCAGGTAACAGTTGCGGATGTTGCGCTGGGGTATGAAGAACTCGGTCGGTTTATAATACGCGTGGTATACTTCGATGTTGTCTGCGCCGTGTCTGGAATAGCGAAAACCAATGGTTAGATAAGCCTTAGAATATTTTTTTTTGTCAATTGACTTACTCTTGACCTCGATCTAGTCTTGAGGACAGAGATGAGGTCGACGATGGGACGAGCTTGCCCAGAAGAAGCCTATTCACTCCTGACTTAAATAGATTCTGGTTATATGAACTCGGGAACAACGACGCAGACAGAGTATTCCTCAAGAAAAAATAATTAAAGAAAAGAAAAAGAAAATCTGTAAGAAATCACCGGAAGATAACACGGAATTGTAAGGTGATCAATTCCCTAGTAAGTTGATCAACTTTCAAAATATGAACTGTACCGAATTCGCTTCTGGCACTCCCCTGCTGCTGGTGCTGCACGCTCGCTCGGATCGTGCGTTTGGTCGAAAGAGAACGTAATGGATCTTACGAATTTCTTACGAGTTTATAATTTTTCGAAAGTTGATAAACTAACGCGGAAATCTATAAACTTACGATTCTTACTATTTTCCGGTGACAAATCCACATTGAATAAATGAATCTAAATCTAAATTTAGACCAACCCTGCAGGATATAAATCTATCCATGAAACAAAGCATAGGTCAATAACATAGGTCAAAATACGAAAAAAAGTATTAAACTCCTATAGAAACTACATGAGCCAGCTGGTAGAGCATTTTGTATGGCAGTTCAATTTAAAAAAAAAGGATTTAACTGCTATAGAAACTACATGCGAACGGACTACGCTAGCCACAAAAAATCCACGTGTAATAGGTCCTACATATTACGAGCGCCTACCCGATGACCTAAAAAAAGAACCAAATGACGATACGTTTTGTCACCGGCTTAGAAACCTTTTGTTGGATAAAGAACTATATTCTGTGAACGAATTTTTAAATTTGACATTTTAATATATTGTATTATTAAATTTTACATTTTGACTTTACAAACATGTAATTGCAATTATTTAAATTTATTTATTTTTTATTTTTTAATGACGATCACTTTACCATGTAATCTTATATTGACATGAAATGACAATTAATGTGTATATGTTAAAGTGGAATAAATGAATCTAATCTAATCTAATCATGAGCCAGCTGGTAGAGCATTGTGTATGGGAGTTCAATTTTTTTTTATCTATGTCCTTACAATAAGTTATTCAGTTATATGGTCCGGGTAACATACTCAAAGGAACGCAGTTTATTAGGAAGCGCTGTATACAAAGTGTTATGGAAAGGGTATATCAACCCTGAAGGATGAAATTTGCCCATGAAACTGAACAACTTTCCCCAAGAAACATAGATCGAAATACGAAAAAATGTTTTTTTGACATATATAGGATGACTTTTAATTAGTTCTTGATAGCAAAAGATATACATGTCCTTACGATGCTGAACAACTTGTCCCAAGTAACATAATGTCGAAATACGAAAAAACAAATTTGACCTCCCATGCAAAATGCGCTATCAGCTGATGTAGTTCCAAAACTTGATTTTCGTATTTCGACCTATGTTCCTTGGGGAAAGTTGTTCAGTATCATGAGTACATTCATACCTTTTCCTACCAAGAACTAATTAAAAGTCACCCTATACAGGGTGTTAATTTGATTGCATGCCATAGCTCAGGGGCGGGATCAGTATCAGTAACTGAACAACTTTTCCCAAGGAACATAGGTCGAAATACGAAAAACCAAATTTGACCTTTCATACAAAATGCACTATCAACTGATGCAGTTTCTATGGGAGACCAAAAATTGATTTTCGTATTTCGACCTATGTTCCTTGGTAAAAGTTGTTCAGTTACTGATACTGATTCCGCTCCTGAGCTATGGCACGCAATAAAATTACACCCTGTATACAAAATGCGCTATCAATAAAAAGTTATCAGACAGACATACTTCAACAATCTATGAAACATAATCGATCTGCAGACGCAATATCACGTCATATCTAATTACAAGCGTTTCTTATCTCCATGTGTTTAGTAATACAATCTATTAGTACCCATCTGATAATATGATGATAAGTATAATTTTGTAGACAATAATATGCGATATTCGTAATCATAAGCATGAAACATTGTTCAAAAGTGTCACATTATTGACATCAACACATCATCAGTGTGACATCATTTAAAGACGTATAATTCGATGTGAACTTTTTTAAACTCCAACACAATAAAATAAATCACCTCTGAATAGCAGTTTCCTCGCTTAACCCAACGAATCTGTTCCAAAGGCGTGAAGACAGTTGTAGCAATGTTATCATATCACAGTCCATCCATAGTTGGTGTTAAGGTGGTGGTGAGCCTGCCTCTCACGCCCCACGTCTCTAATCCCCGCAAAGGGCAAACATCTGTGTGATGAACACAAATGTTTGATCTGTGTCTGGGTGTTATTTATCTATTTATGTATGTATATCAGTCTCTGGTACCCATAGTACAGGCTTTGCCTAGTTTAGGATCAGACCTTGTGTAAAATGTCCCTAAATATTTATTTATTAATATGCTGGCTTCCTCCGATGAACATCCGCTTAGCCAACAGCTTTCCGGCGTGAAGACATGATATCATCTAATCTTATCTAACCCTATCTAATCTCATCTAACACACAACTCACCTCTGAATAGCAGTCTCTCGTTTAGTCCAACGAATCCGTACTTCAAGGGAGTGAAGACATTGCCACCTAACTACTAGTAGTAGTGTCATGGGAAATAGGGTAATCCACGGGAAATTTTGTTGTATGAACCGAATCAGCCAATGAGAACGGTAGTGTCATGGGAAAAGAAAATCCCCTGTGACACTACTGGCAGTGCCACGCTGTAGTGCCACGGGCAACAAACGATCATATCATCTAATCTTACCTAAACCTATCTAATCTTAAAAAACTCACCTTTGAATATCAGTTTCCTCGCTTAGTCCAACACATCCGTACTCCAGCGGCGTGAAGACAGTTGTAGCAATATTACTATAGTCCATGTGCTTACTACTTCCGATGAACATCCGCCTAGCCAACAGCCTTCCCGCGTCAAGACATCATATCATTTAATCTTATCCAATCTAAAAAAAACTCACCTTTGAATATCAGTTTCCTCGCTTAGTCCAACACATCCGTACTCCAGCAGCGTGAAGACAGTTGTAGCAATATTACTATAGTCCATGTGCTTACTACTTCCGATGAACATCCGCCTAGCCAACAGCCTTCCCGCGTCAAGACATCATATCATTTAATCTTATCCAATCTAAAAAAAACTCACCTTTGAATATCAGTTTCCTCGCTTAGTCCAACACATCCGTACTCCAGCAGCGTGAAGACAGTTGTAGCAATATTACTATAGTCCATGTGCTTACTACTTCCGATGAACATCCGCCTAGCCAACAGCCTTCCCGCGTCAAGACATCATATCATTTAATCTTATCCAATCTAAAAAAAACTCACCTTTGAATATCAGTTTCCTCGCTTAGTCCAACACATCCGTACTCCAGCAGCGTGAAGACAGTTGTAGCAATATTACTATAGTCCATGTGCTTACTACTTCCGATGAACATCCGCCTAGCCAACAGCCTTCCCGCGTCAAGACATCATATCATTTAATCTTATCTAATCTAAAAAAACTCACCTTTGAATAGCAGTTTCCTCGCTTAGTCCAACGCATCCGTACTCCAAAGGCGTGAAGACTGTTGTTGCAATGTTATCATAGTCCATGTGCTGATTGCTTCCGATGAACATCCTCTTAGCCAGCAGCTTTCCGGCGTGGATGGCTACTGGAGTGAGCTCCGGCCGGCCTTCTAACACGTCGCCCACGGCGTAGATGTGGGGAACGTTCGATTGCTCCGTCAAAGCAATTATCTTGCCGCTGTCTGATAGGCACTGGGGATTATAAGGATTGATGAGTTCTTGTGTAAAGCAAACGTTATGTAAAAAATCTTACTATAGATGAGATGACTATATCAATGACAAAGAGGTATGGTGCTCCGATATTCCAGCGAAACACAAGAAAAAGCCGACTCTTATAGTAGGCCGTGCTGCAGTGGTTTCTTGCCGTTTCTTTTACGCTGCCATAGCACGATCCGAAACTGCGTAGACTAGCTCTATTTGCATTGTATTCTGCATGACATACAATAAGTATTCTGTAAAGAATCTACATTGAATAAAATTATCTGAATCTTATAACGTGTTGACTTGGATATGACTATGGTGCTTTCCTTTACAAAAAAAATACAAAATTTGCTTTGAGGGGGCCATATCGTGCAAAGTGGATCTAAGGCCCTCTGGCGGTAATAAACTTATTCCATTATCAATTATCATATGCACACAGCCAGCGAGCGGGTCGTCGGCCCTCGCACGCACGTTATCATTTCGGCACAGATTACTCTACTCTGCGCGCGCGCACCCCGCATCTCTACTATCTCTCATCTACACAATACGCTATCCTTATTGTTTTACTTGTTATTATGAGCTGTAGTCTTAATATACTTTGTATTATGTGATACTATTTAAATTTTATTTTCATATTAAATTAAACTCAATCTAGCTCTGTAGGCACCGATGAGTTCGATGACTGAACGAGCTCTCCTAGAATAAGCTTACGAGTATGTTATCAAAATCATCACTTTTCTCAATCTATAATCGAAGCGGGTCAAAATCATGGAGCCACGGTGAACCCCCGAAATTGTAGCGTTATGCAACACCTTCGGTCCATTTTAGTGCTGTTGAGGAAAGAAACTGAAAGAGCTGTACACACGGCTGCGCGTCGGTGGAAACACTTTGACCTTGAGCGGGTCTCTGGTTTCGGGTGTTTGTAGCGTATGGATCAGCTTACACTGGGTTTGTTTCCAATTGCTTGCTGCCGTGCGAACAAGAAAGCCCGCCCAGTGGCCAGTACTAGAGGCTCGCCTACTTTATAGGCTTATAGGTAATTGTATTTGCTTATAGTAATTCTACCGATTTCTACCATTATCTGGGCAATACATAACGTACATCTGTTTCATGGGGGGGGAAATGGACGATGAAAACTTAACGTGCTTGACTGTACCTACCTACATATACGTAATCCATGTAAAGCCTACGGCCGGGCCGTATCAAGTATATTATATAGGATAGGCACTGGGCAGCCAGAATCCTTCTGTGTACTATATTATCTTACATACTGCGGTCATCAACAAACGCGGTCCATTATTCAAAAACAAAATGAAAACCTTGAAGGATGTGAATTTTACCATGAAACCGAACAACTTTTGCCAAGAAACGTAAGTCGAAATATGAAAATTGTTTTAGTATCCCAAAACTTTTGTGAATTTCATTTCGGCTGCGCCTCAGGCCTCAAACGACACCCTTATTGGGAATCAGTCACTGTTTCTTCTCAATGAGCAATAATGTACGCACGGCAGCAAGCTCGTAGAGAGAAACAAAACCAGTATAAGCTGAACCAACGCTACGCTACAAACGCACGGAACCAGAGACCCGCTCAAGTTCTAAGGTGCAAGGCAGACAGAACGGGCGCGGCGCGCATCGGGTGTGTCTGTGGCACGCTACGAGCGCACATAGTTTACGCCCGTGGCGCGCTTCGGGTGCTACGTCTGAACCGGCGCCGAACCGGCGCGTCACTCACAGCAGACTGTGCTGTGCAGCGGCGTGCACCACCGGCGCACCGCCGGCGTAATCGCCGATGCGCCGGTGGTGCACCGACAGTGCGCCTTTGGCATACCGTCTCATCGCCTGTTCAAATCACTTGCATACAAAATGTAGGAGAACGACGCGGCGCAAGCCAGACAGAAGAGATGCGCTGAAGGCGTGCCGTACGGCGCACCGCTGCTGTCTGGCCTACGCCTAAGTGTTTCCACCGACACGAGCGACCGTGTGTACAGTACTATTCCTGTATTTGTGTCTTGACTTATTGTGGCTCTCGTTTCTTTTCAACCTTTTTTCTTTTAAAAGTTCCTATTGATTATAACATGGTAACAGAAATGGATGATAGGTACTTACATTGACTCCGGCCAGGTCAAGGTTGAGTGACTTGGTCAGCGCATACCGGCCCGTCGCCATTAGCACCGTGTCAAATACATCTTCATGCCTGCACAAACGCGTAACTGTTACCACGAACAATAAGAAGGACTGACCATCCCCTTTTAGAAATCGTAACCCGGAAAAGTATAAAACTAGATGGCGCTAATAAACGGTCCGGGAAGTTATTATGATTTATCGAGTATTCTGCTAAAAAATAAACCGAATTTCAATGTTAGCGTTTCTTTACATTGAAACTATGTTGAAATTCTGAATGATTTTTTGGCAGAATACTCGGTAGACCATAATTAATTTCCAGATTATTTGAAAACGCCATCTAGTTTCCATCTAGTAGCCAGTTAGGGCCTGTATTGTTTAACATTTTTAACGATATAAGTGATTGCTTCGTTAATTCGTCTTTTTATCTTTTCGCTGACGATTTAAAGTGTTTCAGGCGAGTTAGCACCACACATGACGCTAGTCTCTTGCAGAGTGATCTTGACAGACTTGCTTCTTAGTGTGTCGCTAACAATATATGCCTTAATGCGAAAAAATGTTCTGTTATTAGATTTACGAGAGAGAAGAGGCACATGGTCAGGTCTTATACCATCGATGGTGAAGCTTTGGATGAAGTGAAATGCATTCGTGACTTAGGGGTTTTACTTGATAGCAAACTGCAATTTCACTCACATATGGATAGTATATGTAACAAAAGTTTTAAAATCTTGGGTTTCATCTAGCGTAACACAAAAGAATTCCGATATTCTAATACAATGATAATGTTGTTCAATGTCTTAGTGCGTAATAATCTCGAGTACTATAGCGTAGCATGGAATCCTCATTACGAAGTATATGCAAAAAAAATTGAAAGTGTACAGAAAAGATTTTTGTGGCATCTGTCTTATAGATTTAGGTTGGCTAAAAAGTTAAAATCTTATTCAGGAAGGCTCAAGCATTTTAAGATGTGTTCGCTTTCTGATCGCAGACGCTACCTAATATTATAAATCCAACTAATATTATAAACGCGAAAGTTTGTAAGTATGGATGGATGTTTGTAACTCTTTCACGTAAAATCTACTGAATGGATTTTAATGAGACTTTACAATAATATAGCTTATACATCAGAATAACACATAGGCTACAATTTATAAACCTGCGCAGACGAAGCCGCGGGCACCAGCTAGTGTTTTTCTATAAATTGGTGAAGGGCTCCCCGGATTGTCCTGAGCTGCTCTCAGGTTAATATCAATGTACCAGCTAGGGTATCACGCCCTAATAAATACAGACCTTTTTGTAGGAGATCAGCCAGAACTAATCTGGGGTTCCACTCACCTCTAAATAGAATGGCCTGTGAGTTATAATAAGCCTGCTTTACAGAGTGACATTTTGGCGGATAACTCTTATACTTTAAAAAAATCTGTTAATAAATTTTTGTTCAATTAATTATTTTCCCGTTTCATTTTATTTTGATTTATGTTTGATTTTATTTTTGTAGATGTTTAACTTGGTTGGAAAATTTTATTGATTTTTAGCTTAATGTATAAATCTGTTTGAACCGTCTCCTTTAGAAAGCAGTTGTCACCTGTAATTGGGTTACCATTTAGTGTTAAGCTCATATACTCGTATGTTACTCGGTTATAATTGTATTGGTGTGTAATCTGTAGGTGACCTTATCTTTAAATGAAATGAGTTTTATGCCTTCCCGGGTTACGTTTTCTAGTATGGGGATTGTCAGTCTTATTATTGTTCGTCCATTCTGTTACAGATACTAGGTACCATCCATTCCGTACTACGGTTTTTTCGACGGAGTAAATAGCCCGAATTCATTTGACCCATTTGTTTCTAATAATGAAACTAAATGTTACTACTAGGTTGGTAGGTAAAGGTGTAAACTATGACATTAATTCAATTTTAACATCCAGATATCAATTTATTCTAAGAAAATACGTTATGGAAAAAATTGCCCGAACAGTTTTCGGCACAAATTCGTTCTATGACGTGAGGCATCTGTACTAGTATAGTATTATATTATCTGTGGTACCATCAACAAAGTTTGTGCCTGACCAACTTAAATATTTGTTTCGTGTGTAGAAGTGGCTAACGGGAATCTCCGCCTTGCAAATTTTTGTACGCTAAGTGCAAGTTTTATTTTAACTGACCAACGTGTTGGCCGCGGTCAGAACCTGGATGGGTGACCGCTAAAGGCACGTTAAGCCGTTGGTCTGGGCTTCCTGTCAATGATAGTAGTCGTTAGGTCAAGTCAGAGATCATTTGGCAGCTTGAAAAACTCTGACAGCCAGGGTGGCCACTAACCTGGCAAAGCCTAAAATAGAATTGGATCTAGTTTGCCCTGTAGTTTGCGGAGGTCAGATGGCATTCAGTCTGTGTAAAACCCAGTGTCCCCGTCAAATCGCTTAGGTTAGGAGCAGACTCCGTAAAAACCATTTGACAAAAACGGAATAAGGCTAGTAGTGTAGGAAATGAAGCAGTTGACCCCTACATAATTCTCTGTGGCAGATTTTATTTGACAGGATGATAAGGTATCATGGATTTAATGTAAATTCAAATTATCCAAAAACAATTTTACAAAAAAAAAAACATTTTTTTTTGTCATTTTTGTATAGAAAAATTAAAAGTATTGATTATTTTTGAATTTTGTTTGATAGGTTTTTTTTTAATGTTCGGTTTTTTTCATACAACAATTCAAGTTCTAAGAAAAAGCCGAAACGAATCGAACATGTGTGTAGCAACCCTAATGAAACTGAGGATTTATTGCGGGGGTCTTCATACAACGATCCGCTTCATTTACTAGACTATCACTACAGTTTATTACTCGCATATGAGCACTGTGTGCGGTGTTACCGTGCTCAGAGTCGGTTCAAAACTTGCTCGTATTCACTCGTTCAAGCGACGTGACGTCATCAGTGACGTCACTTTAGCGCGCTATCATTGCATATGAAAATGAGGTAGTGCAGCGTGTGCGAAACGTCAAATTTAAATGACATTTGTCATCAATCATGTTTTCGATAGATTTTTTCAACTTTTTTTGGGGTTTTTGGATTAAATTATCTTATCGAATAATCATTATCTCTCAATAAATTCCAAAAACGCAAAACAAAATCAGAATTTTAATGTAATAATTTCTCAGTGACATTGACATAAGCGCGCTCTAGTCCGGTTTAAAACTGTCTTCGATCGTATTCGACGAATGCACGCATATAGAAAAAAACCGACTATATTCAGTGAATGTAATGTGTGCAATGTATTCAAGTAATAAACCGTAGTGTATAGGCGACTATGATGATGACTTACTGTTCCTGGGTTTCGGTGTTCAACCAGCGCGCCTTCAGTTCTCCATTCTCCAGTTTCTCGACGGACAGCGGCACACACTTGTGCTGGAACTTGACTCCTCGCTGCTCCATCTCGTTGGTGACCATCCGCGCCATCTGTTGGTCGAACCCTCGCAGGGGCACCGAGCGGACCAGTACGGTCGCCGGGAAGCCGAGAGAGTTCAGGAAACCAGCGCATTCTAGACCGATGTCTGCAGTTGGGTGGTTAAGGAAATCCGGAAAACACTTCGAATGCTTATGGTTCATGTTCAGATTATTTTATTCAATGTAGATTCTTTACACAAACAAATAGAGCGAGTCTACTACCGTTTCGGATCGTGCTATGGCAGCGTGAAAGAAACAGCAAGAAAACACTGCAGCGCGGCCTACTTTATGAGTCGGCTTTCACAATGTGTTTCTAGTGTTTCGCTGGAATATCAGAGCCCCTTATCTCTTTGTCATTGATAGAATCATCAAATCTATGGTCTTTTTAGGGTTACGTACCTCGAAATAAAAAACGGAACCCTTATAGGATCACTTTGTTGTCCGTCCGTCTGTCTGTCTGTCTGTCAAGACCCTTTTTCTCACGAACGGGTAGAGGTATCAGGTTGAAATTGATAACGAATATTAAGGTCTATAAACCACACAAGATCTGAAAATTTCAATTTTTTACAACGACGCAATCAAAAGATATGGCTTTTTATGTCCTCATCTCCATACATTTATGCAAAAAAGCCAAATCTACAGGGTACTTCCCGCTGACCTAAAATTATGAAATTTGGCATGAAGCTAGGTCTTACAGTACAAATAAAGGGAAAAGTCTGAAATCATTAAATATTTCAATTTTTCTCACAACTAATAGTAACCAATTAAGGTGAGCTCCCGTTTCAAAAACTTTTCTTTGAAAGAGGGGTAAAGTTGGATGGTCACGGAGTTTTTAAAATCAAAGAGCAAAAGCTTGTAGTATATCATATAGTAGATAGGTACGGAACCCTTAGGGCGCGAGTCCGACTCGCACTTGGCCGGTTTTTTATATAATGTTTGCTTTACACGTACTTTAAACTTTCTCTTAGGTAATTGCACTACATTGTCAGGTATTTTGTAGTAGAGAGGTGATAAGGGGTTAGAAGTGAGAGGTATAATATTATAAAAACATTTGCTTTGTTTCGGGAGGATAGAATATTAATAGCGAAAAGTGCATATTTGCCAAGAATTCGTGTATTACGAATATACAGTTTAGGTTTGCGCTAATTGCACTTTAACCATTATAATCATGTGATTCGTTTCAGGCTATAGAACTCGTGCTCACTCAAGTGAGAGAATGCAATTAGCATTGTGGATGGAGTATGTTTATTGAATGAATTAATGTGTTTCGGACAATAAAAGTACAAGCATCTGTAAGTCAAAGAATGCCCTACACACGGCCGCACATCGGTAGAAACACTTTTAGACCTTATGGCGTGGTAATAGAGTTGAAAAAGTTTCTACCGACAAGCGGTTGACCGTACCAGGAAAACGTAATAAAGGTATACGAGCATTTTAAAGCGCATGGACAGACATGCATTTTATATGCAGGTGTTGTTTTTTTTATGTAACAAGTGAGAGCAAGCGAGCTTGTGGGCCACCTGATGGTAAGTGGTCACCAACATCCATAGCTCCCACACTTATTAGCAGCATAATTGACACTAACAAGACAGCAAAGCGCGTTGCCACCCTGAGAACTAAGATGGTCTGTCTCATGTGCCAGTAATTTCACTGGCTCCCTTGTTTTGAGGGTAAAGGGGCCGGGCTCCTAATTCCCAACGGCCACTGCGACCTGCACAGATCTATTGTAGCCAACACTGGCTCCCTTGCCCTTCAATCCAAAATAAAGCAGTGCAAACACTACTGCTTCACGGCAGAAAAAAGCATGTTTTTTTTATAATAATAATATTTATTTTATTAATTAAATATTATTATTATTAAAAAAATAATAATAATTATAATTAAAAATTAATTAAAAATTGATTAAATTTATTAATTACATGTGGGCAAACGAGCAGGTGGGCCACCTGATGGTAAGTGATCACCACCACTCATAGTACCATGTCACGTAATGAGACAGCAAAGCTCGTGGCCCACCCTGAGAACTAAGCCAGCTGAGGCATATGAGATATGCCATCACTGGCTCACTTACGTAGTTTTAAGTGGCTAGGAACGTGAGCTCGTCAAGCTCCTAGTCACGTCCACTCCCTCCCCAACAGAAGCAGTGAGGAAACTTTTCAAAAAATACCTGGGTACCTGATGTCGATTTTCTGTTATAGGATAGGCAATGAGATGTCTAGGATAGGTACAGCCCACCCTTGCCACCCCTTGCACGTCCTTGGAAAGAGGCGTAATGTTATGTGTCGCAGCCATATCGTAAAACACGCCAGATGAAACGGCGCGCCATTTTACATAACGGCGAGGAATGCAGAATGCGCCATTTCACAAAACGGCGCGTAATTCGTTTCTGGCACTCGCCAGCCGCTACTCAGGATCGGTTAAGTTGGGTTTACCTTGGCTAACGAACCTAAAATACAATCTGGCGACGCTCAGTGATTGCAATCTGCCCACGCCGCCGTTTTACATAATAGCGCCCGTTTGCATGTGGCTGGCCGTTTGTGATCCGGCGTGTTATACGATATGCCTGCGACATATGTACGTATGTTTAAAAGGATACATCCGGCGCCAACGACCAAGGTCTTCCCAGGAGCATGACTCAGGCTGAAGATGTCGTCACTGCTGATGCAGTATTCTATCGCGCCGGGGATGTCAGGGTAGTGGGGCCTTCCTCCCACTGCGATCACGATGTTCTTCGCTGTAAGCTCCTTCTTCGTACCGTTCTTTAGGGTTGCCACGATCGTGTGAGGGTCCTGTTTCAGTTGACAAGAATATTTTTTTTATTCACAATGGACTTACTCTTAATCATTACTCTTAATCACGATCGAGATGAGAGATGAGGTCGACGATGGAACGAGCTTGCCCAGAAGAAGCCTATTCACTAGTGACGTCAATTGATTCGGGTTATCTGAACTCGGGAACACAGACGCAATCAGAGAATGGCCGTGCGCATTATAAAAGATGTTTCAAAGTGTGGGTGAGGTTCTGCAGTGCGTCTGGACTCCCGATGGTATAGGGGGAGAGGAATAAGTTTGTGGAGCTCTTGAGCACACTCTCCGAAGTACAATCTATATTATTCTCTTTCTTACTTGCAAAAGAGACCTTTTCAATCCTACTGCCTAAGCACGATGCCCTAAATAAAAGATATCTTAGGTCAGTGTGTCACCGAAAGCTACTCAGCGGCAGGCAGAAGTTGAGACTCTTCAGGGTGGGAAATCCAAAATGCCAATATAAAGTTAAGAGTTTATTATGATAAAGTAGGTAAATACAAGGCGGTGGTCGTGCTGCGCGCGGGCACGTCCGAGCACGACCAGAATCAAAGGTAAACTGACTGTTTTTGACACGAATGACATCGAAAGACAGAGATAGAAGACATTTGAAATAGGAATTTGGAATTTTGGGCCAGGTCAATAGAGCCAGGATCACGAAAGGAGGCAGCATGCGAGGCATGCAGCCCCGCTCCGTGACAGGTTTTTGGAGTTTGCTCCATACATAACACGTAAAAAAAAATTACATTTGGCCTTAGATACGATTCTCATCAACGGGCTCGTGTTGCCGCTGCAGTTATGATAAACATTATTTTAAGACAATTAAAAACGGTTTCCTCCGTGTAGTGCCGGCAAAGAATAGTACTAACCCATCTCTACCCGTGGGTGTAGTAGCCGACTAATGACTTCGTGTATCGTACCATCTTACATACTGTGGTCATTAACGTCTGCCGCAACGCTTACAAGCGCGGTGACTACGGTAAATCCCCTCATAAGTACCACGCGACCCCCCCGTGTCCCAAGGTCCAAGTAACATCCAAAAATTTTTTAATGAAATAGTAAACATAATTTAATTATGTTAATTTAAATTAGGACCCTTTAAACAAAAAAAGAGAAATTCTAACGAGTCGTTCGAAGACTCGATAGCTCAGTTGGAAAAGTTTTGTCATGGCACGACAAAGGTCGCAGGTTCAAGCCCGACTCGCGTCGAACTGTTCTCTTTATTATTTAAATCTTACCTTAAACTCGCCGAGTCCGTTAATGTACTCGATCTTCTTGTCTCTCAAGTCCACTCTGGTGACCCAGTTAACGGACTTAATGTGGTTCTGTACAGATTCCGTTAACGCTTCCCAGTTTATCTTTATTTTGTTCGGGTCCGGTACTTGCCAACCGTATGATACTGCTTCCTACAATTTTAAAACATAAACTTACAGATGAATTACATCCCGACGCATGCCACGTTCACAAAATGATACATTAGGCTTTACCATAGCACAACGTCACCTTCGCAGAATGACACATTCACAGAATGTCACGTTTGCAGAATATCGCACCTTGTTGTGATATTGTGCGAAAGTGACATTCTGCAAACGTGACATTCTGCGAAAACGTGACATTATGCGAAAACGTGATATTTTGAGAACGTGACATTATGCGCCGGTAGGATGGATTGATTCAACTACGATGCTGACGGTTAATGCAATGAAATTTAAAAATGTATCGCGGGAGAGCGCGGGGCAGTCGTGCGAATCGTTGATTGGTTACCCACCGCGCCGCCCCGCGTGTCACGCATGCGCAGCAAATGACCGTCAGCGTCAGAGTTACGTGTACAAACAATTTTTTAAAGATCTTACAATAGGTGGATTAAGTGATAATTCCTTGGTTTGAAATCACTTTTATAATTTATTTCCTGACATAGGTATGTTTATATGATAAATTGTTGAATTCTGGTTCCTGAGCTCAGCCCAAGTTTAGGGAATTTAAAAGTTTATTGGATTATATTATGCTGCCATTCAGTTTCATTATTAACACCACATTGAGCTGCAAAACTAGTTTAACCCGCAACAATAGTTTGTTTTTTTAAAAGCTTTAGAAATGCTACAATCAAATAAATAAAATTTTATTATAACAACTGTAAATGAAATAGTATTTATGACAATAAAGTTGATTTTGCGCTGACTTGGAAATATCATTGTAGGCAAAATTAGTTTTGCAGCTACGTTATTGTCAAACAATCTTTAAATAATGAAAATTGACAAATAATTAAATAAAAATTTTTGAAAATAATTAAATAAAAAAATTACAAATAATAAATAAAAAAAATTGACAAATAATATACCGTACCATTATGAATAACTGGTTCTAACAGTTAAATCAGTTATCCTCATAGCTTTGCCTCGAATGTACAGCGATTTTTTATATAGCATGTAAAGGAAAGGTGTGATATGCTGACACTGAAGGGTGTGAATCTGCCCATGAATCTGAACAACTTTTCCCAAGGAACATAGGTCATAGAACAAAATAAATTTTTAACTTCACATGGAAACTGCGTCAGCTGATAGCGCATTTTGTATGAGACGTCAATTTTGGGAAAAGTTGTTCGTTACACGCTGTAGAATTAATTTGCCTCAATTTTTCATACAAAATGCTACCGGCCACCTAGAGAATAAGTACTGCTTTCACAGCCTAAAGTAGTGTAACTTATTTTTTTCTGACGGAAAAAATGTCAAGATTAAAACAGAGATTTATTATAGGTACTAGCTGACCCGGCGAACTTTGTTCCGCCTTACAGGCAATAAATAAGCAGATTTTATTTTTTATTAAGTACAATTTTTTTGCCCTGCCCTTACCCGTACCCCTACCCCTACCCTTACCCCTCACCGTTACCCCTGCCCCTTCCCTACCACTACCCCTATCCTTACTATCCTATATCCTTCTCCTGGTTCTAAGCTACCTTCCCACCAATTTTCAACCAAATCGGTTCAGCCATTCTTGAGTTAAACCGTTCTCCTACCCCTACCGTCCTATATCCGTCTCCTGGTTATAAGCTACCTCCCCACCAATTTTTAACCAAATCGGTTGAGCCGTTCTCCTACCCCTACCATCTTACATCCTTTACCTAGTTCTAAACTACCTCCCCACCAATTTTCAACCAAATCGTTCAGCCGTTCTTGAGTTATGCCGTTCTCCTACCCCTACCCCTTCCATCTTATATCCTTCTCCTGGTTCTAAGCTACCTCCCCACCAATTTTCTGCCAAATCGGTTCAGCCGTTCTTGAGTTATACCGTTCTCCTACCCCTACCATCCTTTGTCCTTCTCCTGGTTCTAAGCTACCTCCCCACCAATTTTCAACCAAATCGGTTCAGCCGTTCTTGAGTTATAAATAGTGTAACTAACACGACTTTGTCAGCCATTCTCCTACCCCTACCCCTATCATCCTATATCCTTCTCCTGGTTCTAAGCTACCTCCCCACCAATTTTCAACCAAATCGGTTCAGTTGTTCTTGAGTTATACAGTTCTCCTACCCCTTTCCCTACCATCCTATTTCCTTCTCCTGGTCTTAAGCTACCTCCCAGGCAATTTTCAACCAAATCGGTTTTGCCGTTCTTGAGTTATAAATACTGTAACTAACACGACTTTCTTTTTATATAGGTAGATATGCGTTTTCCCGTGGGAATGAAGTGTTTTCCCGCGGTAAAAAGTAGCCTATGTGTTATTCCAGGACCTAACCTATATATGTGCCAAGTTTCATTAAAATCCATTCAGTAGTTTTTGCGTGAAAGAGTAACAAACATTCATCCATCCATCCACACTTACAAACTTTTGCGTTTATAATATTAGTAGGAGTAGGATAATACTAATGTTTTTAAAATAAAAAGAATCTGATGATAAATCTTAATAAGGAATAATATTTGATAATTATAAAATTGTGTTTGACTGTCCATATACTTACTACATAATATGTTATTATTAAAATCTTGTTTTTCACTGTGACATTCAAAAACTTATACCCTGGTCTCCTTTCGGTCTATCTATCTTGGGCACGAGTTTACTCCGCCCGCTATGCCCCATCGGGATTCGGGAGTCAAGGAAGTTCATTGATTTTGCCCCCGAACCCCAGGGATTCTACTATTGATAACAAGCAACTTTCCCGCCTTCTTCTTCGCCTTCCCATCAGTTCCCATACAAAATGAGTCGATCACGTGAAAACTTTACTATGGATACGAAAAAATTTTTCGATATGAAGTTATTTTTCTTCGGGAAATTTGCTCGTTATCATGATGAAAAAAACCAATGAAAAATCCCGCGTGATGCGTATTGCTTGACTCCCGATGGTAGAAGGGGGATAGCCAGCGGAGTAAACTAGTGAGCAATACAGATCAGGGTAAAAGTTTTTGAATGTCACAGTGAAAAACAAGATTTAAATAATAACAAAATACCCTGATCATGTCCCGTGTGTTGCCGGCAAAGAATAGTACCAACCCTTACATACCCGTGGGTGTTGTAAGAGGCGACTAAGGGTTATAAACTGGAGGATGGCCAGCAGCATCCTCCTTTGTTTCTTACATCTTACTTACTGCGGTCACCTACAACCGCGGTCCATGGTGCCAGCCGTAACGCTAACAAGCGAGGTGACTATGGTACTTTCCCTCCACATTTTTCCAGCAAAAGCTAGAATTCTGGAGGGAGCTCCCTGTCCTATAGTGGATGTTTCATGGGATGACCCTGATCACACATAATATTATGTAGGATATGGTATGGACACTCAAAATTCAAAAAACTCAAAATTTTATGATTATGAAATACAGGGTGTAAGGGACGGTGTACCGAAAACTGAAAGGGTGTGCTCAGTCAACGAAACTGAACAACTTTAATAAAAGAAATATTTCTGGGAAAAGAAAAAAAAATGACCTCTTCATAAAGATTGCTCCCTATGGTCGAACAGTTTGTATGGAGGCACAGATAATATAATACTATACTAGTACAGATGCCTCACGTCATAGAACGAATTTGTGCCGAAAATTGTTCGTCCTATTTTTTCCATAAGGTATTTTCTTAGAATAAATTGATATCTGGATGTTAAAATTGAATTAATGTCATAGTTTACACGTTTACCTAACAACCTAGTAGTAACATCCAGTTTAATTATAAGAAACAAAAGGGCCAAATGAATTCGGGCTATTTACTCCGTCGAAAAAACCGTAGTACGGAATGAGACCCCATGATGGAGGTCAAATTTTTTTTCATTTGCCAAATATGTTTCTTTGGAAAAGTTTTATTAGAAACAAAAGGGCCAAATGAATTCGGGCTATTTACTCCGTCGAAAAAACCGTAGTACGGAATGAGACCCCATGATGGCGGTCAAATTTTTTTTCATTTGCCAAACATGTTTCTTTGGAAAAGTTTTATTAGAAACAAAAGGGCCAAATGAATTCGGGCTATTTACTCCGTCGAAAAAACCATAGTACGGAATGAGACCCCATGATGGAGGTCAATTTTTTTTTCATTTTCCAAACATGTTTCTTTAGGAAAGTTGTTCAGTTTCGTTGACTGAGCACGCCCTTTCAGTTTTCGGTACACCGTCCCTAACACCCAGTATTATTCTTCACTTTTTAAGATTTATTATCGGATATTTTTCACGCTGTATATTCAAACTTGGTTGATATTCCACATACACTATGCTTTTCGCAACATGTTTCGAGCAGTGTCTATAGTAGGTGGATATAACCAAGTAAGTCGCACGGTCAACCGCACGTCAGTGGAAACATTTGCAACTCTATTGTAATGACAAAGTCCAAAGTATTTCTACTGACGTGCTGTTGGGTGTACACGCCTCGCATGGTGTAATGATAATGACTAACGACTTTGTAGTAATTATGATTAACATACAAACGTAGGTATTATACTATAGTTACATGGTATACGTCGCACAAAATACCTTTGGCCCTGTCATTGATGCGCAGAAGTCAAAAATGGGCCATTTCTTTCTTCTGCGCATCAATGGCAGGGCAATGATTTTCTATACCTTTATATCCCTTTATAACCATATCTATACCTTTCTATTGTAATGTAACCCCATCCTATTCCTATCGATTCATAGGTATTCTCCTATATCCCTCTCTATCAACCTATCAACACCCATCCATCCGATTATATCCCTATCTACTAATTTCATACAAACTTTCATAACCTACTATACCCCCTTAGGTGTGGAATTTCCAATCTATATGCAAAATTTCAAGTCTCTAGGTCCAGCGTTTGGGCTGTGCGTCGATATATCGCAGCCATTCATTCAGTTAGTCATTTTAACCTTATATAAAGGGTTTAAGGGACGGTGTACCGAAAACTGAAAGGGCGTGCTCATCCAACGAAACTGAACAACTTTCCCGAAGAATTTTTTTTGGGAAATGTTAAAAATTTTTGAGCTCTCCATACAAATTGCTCACTCTGCTCGAACAGTTTGTATGGGGAGGTCAAATTTTTTTTAAGTTGTTCAGTTTTGTTGACTGAGTACGCCCTTTCAGTTTTCGGTACACTGTCCCTTACACCCTGTATAACGTGTAACGGAAAGGTGTGATAATACTGAAGAAGTTCGTATTTCGAACTATGTTCCTTGGGAAAAGTTGTTCAGTTTCATGGTCTGATTCACACCCTCTTTAGTATCATCACACCTTCCCGTTACAAGTTGTAGGGGAGAGCGGGGCTGAAAGTGCCGATTTTGACAAATCCTTTAATAAATCAAGTAATATGAATGATAAGAATGGTAGTTGTAGACTATCCGACGTTAAATTTAATCTACTTGTAATATTTGAAAAGAGTTTTTGGACTTTCTTAATAGTTTTTTACAAATAGTGATTTTTAGAAGCAGTGGCGGCTAGGCACAACCAACCCCTCTCGGGGGCAAGTTGTGCCGGGGCTGAGGTTGGTTGTGCCGGTCGTAATATTTGATTATTTTAATGGCTTAAAATGGATTAAGAAATCAGAAACCATCAAATATATCGACAATTCACTAACCAATAACTGAATTTTAATAAAAAGACAGCTACCTGGTCCTTTTTATTCCTTACATATTTAAAAATTTTATGACAGAAGTTTTGGTCAAATCAACTATTGTTCGTAATCAAAACTAAACAAAAATATTCTAACTTCAAAGTAGATTTCTACTCAAAAAAAAATAAAATGTTCGTACATACTTTTTATAAAAAGATCATAATTAAAAATCAATTGAAACAACCTACGACAATAGTAATAAAATGATGTGCGTAATTTGTATACATAATTTACATGTATCCTTAATCGCAGCATCAGCACCCTTTTGTAGAAATTCTTAGGAAATGCTCCCCTTACGCTTCTAGGTTCTCATTCTGTCAAATCAAATAATCAAAAATGGTAGGGGTTAGTGCTGGATTCGCGGCACAACCAGCCCCAAATTAAAGGAACTTTTTACCCCGTTTCGAAGACAATGAAAAACTTAACTTTTTCAAAAAAAACTGATACATAGCATTGAAACCGCATAGATTAACATGAATGGATAAATTACGATCACTTCAATAGAACTCCCATGTACGTAGCACCATAAATGCCGACTAAAGCCCAAAAAGTATAAACACGAAAAAAATTACTAACGGGACGACCGCTACCCACCACACACCCGCCAGGTCGCATCTAAAATGGCAGCCGTTCGGGCGCGACCGCTAGGCATTTCGCGGTGCATTAAGAAACTTTTGCTATCACTTTTTGTTTTTGAGATATTTGCGTCGGAACAACTTACCCCCGGCACAACCGGCCCCGCTCTCCCCTACCTATACAACGTGTTAACGGAATAAGCGAAACTGAGAAAATAGTTTGTTCAGAATCAGAGTAGAACCAATTTCACGGGTTTTTGATAGGGTTTTTATTTTTATTATTAAAATTTTTGCCGCTTCTATTCTAAATATTTCTGTGGATACGCGCGCTGGCAGCGGCGCTCCGCGCGGTTCATGAGCGGTGAGGAGGGGAGGGAAGTGGGTGTGGCGAGCGCGGAGCGCGCGGACTTAAACAACGCAACGGTAAAACTAGAACAGTTATGTAACTTTAAAATAACAATATCTAGATAAAAAAAAAACTTTTTTTAAGTTTTTTTTGCGGGAATGGATTTATTTTAATAAAAATCTGTTGGGGTGTATGAGGGTTTCGCTTATTCCATTAACACGTTGTATATAGATAATACATATTTAATAATCATTTTGCTAATCGCTACTGCACTACTACTGGCTACTGGAAAAATGTTTCAATACATTAAATGAATTTTTTGACAGTTAACTTTATAGAACAATTTGTAAATAAATTTAAGAATTTTTTATAATGTGATTTTGTGACTTCTGAATGAATTTACCTTTTAGTTTATTATTAAGAATTATTTTATATTTCACGACAATTATTGTTAATTTACTGACCAGTCACGTAGTTACCATGTAAATAAGAAATGCATAAAATATATTTGCCTATGTAGGAAAAATTATGCATGCTAAGTACCTATTTGGTGAACCATGAGATACTTTCTGTAATTGTTTTGACATATTTCTACCACGAGTTCCAGCAAATAAATTTCATTTCACAAACGTGTGGTGTAATCAATCATGACTTTCATATTTTATAGGTAATATAGGTGAGGTGACGCATACCTACTCTATTTCATACATGTGACTGTATCATAATAACAAACATTACTATAATAGGCGTCATTTCGTTTATCACAAACCACTGAACGCTGACGTAATAGAACCGCGACGATGCAGTTTACTTACCTATAGTTTGAAACATAGGTTTAAAAAGTCAATTGGAAATGTAAATAAGTTCTAAATAATTAAATAACTTATCCCAAGCTAGTTTACTTGTATTATATGATCTGAGTCCCATGGAACATAAATCTAAAAAGGAAACCAAAAATAAACTTCCATACAATGTGTTTACATTTTGAACAGGACTATCGTAGCGGCACACTCCAAACCCTACATACATCGAACGCGAATTTGAAATTAGAAGGTCGCGTAGGTACGCATATTCAGTACAAAAAATACCCTCAGAAGGACTACGAGAATTTCGCGGGCGGGGGTGCGGGGAAGATTGCAAGAGTGCCCTTTCTGTATGACACTTAGTACTATTACTTTATTCTGTGGTACCGCACCGGCTTCGCACGTCGGTTGCAAAAGTTTTATAGACACGTTTTTTTCCCGAGTTAGTCTCTGAAATTAACAATACAGACAGGATTACGACGGAAAAACGGATCGGGGAACTTATATTTTTAATTTGTAGTGTTCAAGTGAAAAAAAAATGTTACAGCAATAGAAAAAAAAAATATTCCGACCTATGTTAGGCTAAAAGAGCACCAATTAATCCAACTTTCCTTGTTAAAATATGTATTATTCTATTATAGGTATATAAGTAATATGGTATGCAGTCAGTATAATAATATGTAGATAGTATATATAACTATGTAAGTATGATTAATATATAGTGCATATCAACCTACGACAATTGATTTTTATAATCGTGTACCTACACGTTATTGTCCTCGACTATATACTTATATTTTTCTTACTTAGGTATGGTTGTCTGGAAGAGATCTCTTTAAAGAGATAAGCTCGCCATTGTAAGCTTCATCTCTAACATTTGACAATTGTTTTGTTGTGTACAATAAAGAATATATATATAAAGCCAAGCCAATGCTTTGTAAAACAATTAATCTGAACGTCGAAGAACGAGTTCGCGACCTTCAATTTTAATTCACGGTTGTGTCGTGTCGTGTAATTCCCACCCGCCCTATGTCACACTTCGTTTAATCAAATTATCGTGTCCAAAAAAATACGAACTATTACAACTATTATGATAAATTTTGACAGGATCTTATGGGAATAGCTGTCACCGGAAAATAATACGGAATCGTAAATTGATCGATTTCCTAGTAAGTTGATCAACTTTCGAAAACTAATAAACTGTACCGAATTCGCTTTTGGCAATGAGCGGCTGCTACCGCAGGACACTCACTTCGCTCTCTCGGTTCGTGCGTTTGGTCGGAAGAGAACCTAACACAACTCAACCAACCACCAACCCCGAATGGGATCGGTCAGGTTGTGTTTGCCTTACTTAACGGACCCAAAGATCTACGAATTTCCTACGACCTTATTATGATTTTTCGAAAATTTATCAACTTATTAGGGAATAAATCAACCACGAAATTGATTACGATTCTTATCATTCCAACCAATAGGATTGTTCCATTTTCCTAGCTTAGCGCAGTGCAAGCGCAGCTTTTGTGAGCTCCCGGTATTTCGCAGTATTGCCAACACCCCAAAATTTCGGGAACTCACTAAAATCCTACATCATGGTAAGAAGTAAGAACCCGTCGAAGTGATATAACAGTAATAGTGACCGCGAAACTCAAACAATAACTACAAAATGGTACAATAGATGCTTATCAATAAAGTGCATCATTCTGCTTCATACCTATCTTTATTTAACAATCACATAATACTCCAGTAAAAATACGGTTTTGCAAAACATTAATTGTTAATAGCTACTTTTTTGTGTATATCGTATGTAAATATGATGTTAAGACACTATATTAACGAATCCACCTAAAATTTAAAGGGGAATAGTTTTATCGAAATACAGCTAAGGCAAAAATAGTAATAGACAATTATATACTTTATATCATAGATAAACGTATACTTTACATATAGGCATCAAAATCCACCATAAATATATTTCAAAATATGTTTTTTTTTTCCAAAATATAAAATCTACACTTATTTTTACATATTAGGCCCAATAAAGTCGAGGTAAAATAATAGAAATAAACTGAGCTAAACTTAACCTTAATGCAAGTGATTCTTGTAATTCACAAAAATCCCATACGAAATAAAATAAAAGTTTTTTGTAATCGGTGGTTTACAAAGATTTTGTAAACATTTATGTTGGATTTGCCAAAGATTTGAGTACTTAGCATTATTTAAATTATTGGAAACCAAAACGGCTCTATTACAATTTTTGGTTGCGAACATACATACATACATACATAACATCACGCCTCTTCCACAGCCCTCCACCTGCTACGATCTTGACATACTTCCCTTGCTTCCTGTACTTTCATCAATCCTTTCATACATGCTCGTCGGTTTAGGGTACTTTTAACCTGGCCTTTATTCAGAACGTCCTTAGGATAAAAAAAAACCGGTCAAGTGCGAGAAGGACTCGCGCGCCGAGGGTTCCGATATACCTATAGTATTTTTGTAAGCAATAAAGTCCATTTTCAGGACCGCAAAACTAAATTTGGGACTAGGTACCAACTTGTCCAAGTCTTATTTCGTCCAACCGCGAAACTATGTCCAAGTCTCATTAAGTCCAAGTCTTATTTTGTCCAACTCTCATACCGTCCAAGTCTCAAATCGTCCAAGTTTCATCCGGTCCAAGTGCGACGAATAAAACAAAACCGGTCAAGTGCGAGTCGGACTCTCGCCCCGAGGGTTCCGATATACCTATAGTATATTTGGAAGCAATAAAGTCCATTTTTAGAACCGCAAAACTAAATTTGTTTGTAACGGTTTTTTGCAGATTTTAGAAAGATCGTTTTATTTTTGTTGTAATATACAGGGTGTTAATTTGATTGCGTGCCATAGCTCAGGGCCGGGATCAGTATCAGTAACTGAACAACTTTTCCCTAGGAACATAGGTCGAAATACGAAAATCAATTTTTGACCTCCTATAGAAACTGCATCAGCTGATAGCGCATGTTGTATGGAAGGTCAAATTTGGTTTTTGGTATTTCGACCTATGTTCCTTGGGAAAAGTTGTTCAGTTACTGATACTGAACCCGCCCCTGAGCTATGGCACGCAATCAAATTAACACCCTGTATACAGAAACTTCTATCGACTGTAATTAATTCAGATTTTTCCTTTCACAAACTTCGGAGATAAGGGGGGGAGGGGAATGATATTTTTTTGTAAGTATCTATTCATTTCAACAAATTATTGCAATGTAAAAGAAAAATCAAATTTCATGATCACTCAAAATAAAAAAAAATAAAAAAATCTGTTATACGGGGTGTTAATTTGATTGCGTGTCATATCTCAGGGGCGGGATCAGTTTCAGTAACTGAACAACTTTTCCCAAGGAACATAGGTCGAAATACGAAAAACCAAATTTGACCTTCCATACAAAATGCGCTATCGGAGGTCAAAAATTGATTTTCGTATTTCGACCTATGTTCCTTGGGAAAAGTTGTTCAGTTACTGAAACTGATCCCGCCCCTGAGCTATGGCACGCAATCAAATTAACG
Source organism: Athrips mouffetella (assembly GCA_947532105.1). Lineage (NCBI taxonomy): Eukaryota > Metazoa > Arthropoda > Insecta > Lepidoptera > Gelechiidae > Athrips > Athrips mouffetella. The sequence goes on from OX383967.1 coordinate 28,914,480, forward strand.
GTATATTCTTTTACAACCTATTAGTGATATAGAATCAGCCCTTAGAAGGATCATTGTACTTTTCTTTACACCCTGTATATAAAACATACTTTCATATTGTTTGAGAGATTTGTGGTCACTATCACTATGGGTGTAAGGGGCAGGTTGGCAAATACTGAAAGGGCATGATCGATCAGTCAATATCACTGAACGACTTTCATTAAATAAAACTTACAGGAAATGAAAAAAAAAATAGGCCTCTTCATACAAACTGTCCAATCAAGTTTGCAATTTTGTATGCAGGACGATTTCTTTTTTAATTTCCTGATAGTTGTTCAGTTTTGTTGAGTGATAAACTGATCATGCTCTTTCAGCATTTGCCAACCTGTCCCTTGTATATTTTTTGTTTTGTAATTTAACATGCCCCGGACTCCAGTTCATCCGTAATCATGGTACAGAGCCGAAACATTGGGAGCTCATAACAAAATCCTATAAAGTGATATAAGATAAAGCAGTTGACCCCCGCATTAAATCCTCAGTCGATGAAACTTTGCTGGGGTATTACACTATATACTAGAGCCGAAACACTGGGAGCTCATAAATATCCTATAAAGTGATAAGAATCTGTCTTACTTTTTACAAAAATGTTTCCCATCTTCACAAAAAGCCAAAGATGGTTTGAAACCATGACACAAAACAATAAAAGTATAAACATAAGTCCAAACAATTGCACATAACTGTCATAGCTCTTAACTGTGAGAATTATGCTGCGCCTGTCTGCAAGCCACTTATACTAAGATTACAATCTTTTTTCAAATAAACCTTCTTTCTTGATTGCTCTTTATTGCTCCGTTTTTAGGGTTCCTTACCCAAAAGGTGTTGTTTGTCTGCCTATACTACCTTTAAAGGGCTGTATCTTTTGAACCATTGTAGCTATACATATGGTTAAAATGACAAATAATAAAAACAATGAAAAGTTAAAAATGAGGGGGGGACAGGAAACGGGATTGTTAGTTTTTTTTAGGGTTCAGTACCTAAAAAGGAAAAAAACGGAACCCCTATGGAATCACATTATTGTCTGTCTGTCTGTCTGTCAAGACCCTTTGTCTCCCAAACGCGCTAGCTAAACCCAGACTACTCTACACACTTACGTTAAGAGAATATGAGAAAAGATAGATATTTGACAGCGCGCGCAGTCTTTTCGCTTGAAAGAAAGGGATAAAGAGCGCAATCCGCAACGCATTAGATTGCGACAGATATACTGTGTGGGTTATCAAAACTAAATGACGTAAGCGCCTGATATAAAATATCGACTTTTTGTAAAAACTAAGTAATAAAATAAAATTTTAGGTTGGGCAAACCCTAGCAACTACAAATACCTTATGTTTATGTTTTGAGGGTAAAGGGGCCGGGCTCCTAATTCCCAACGGCCACTGCGACCTGTGCAGATCTATTGTAGCCAACCCTTTATATTACATTTCCTCGGCCACACCGACAGCCTCAAAGAAGCTGACAATCTGCCTAGGATTGAGAGTTCGAGCATCTTCAGGGTATAGTATGTGTCCTCCCGTTTCCCGACTTCTACTGTGAGTCAGTGCATCACAGTGGCAGATCAGGTGTATAGGCGTTTCATTACAAATACCTTTCTGTATACCTAATTTCACTACTTAAAAAACCTAAGATTAAACAAAAAAAAGGGAATAAATGAAAATAGAAGAGGCAACTTTGGATTTTTATTTTATCAAGTCGATTTTCACTAATCATGTTTTGGTCTTGGTGATTCCCTCACTTGAATATTCAAGAAACACATACCTCAAAATCACGGCAAGATACTGAGTAAATAAAAAAATATTTGTCTTCAAAATACCCAAAAAACCTTACATACATATATAAGAAAACTGTTTTAAACCTGTTAAAAGCATCATCACATCACATTTTCCACAGCCTGGATTTGTTTAAATTTTTGACAAGCCCGTTGGTGTGGTTTGTAGTGAACCTGCCTTACACGCCGTGGGCCACGGGTTCGATCCCCGCTCAGGGCAAACATTTGTGTGATGAATGAACACAAGTCTTTGCTCTGTGTCTATATTTATCTATTTCTGTATGCAAATAAGTATCTGATAGCCACAGTACAGACTTTGATTAGTTTGGGATCAAGATGACTTTCCGCCAGTTGCACAGACCATCTTTAAAGTTAAAGCTCCTTTAAATCAATTGCTGACTCTTTCTTTTTCGTTGGTAGTGTCAGAAATAGTTTTTTAAAGGGGCTTTAACTTTAAAGATGCTTTGTGCAACTGGCTATTTGTGTGAAATGTCCCCCAATATATTTTTTTTTATTCTAATGTTACATCAAATATCCTAATTACGCGAGTGAATCATTATTATAAAATTATTTATTTTCCCTATCAACCATAATCTCCAAACCTCATTCATTATTCATACCACATGTAACACGATTAGTAATACACTAAGGAAAATAAAATAATTGAGGAGTAGGAAAAGGATATTGCAGTATGGAGAGAAAGAAGTAGGTAAGAGTGATTTTTGACACTAAATTCATTATGCTATAACTGAAAACTGACTTACAAATAGGCAATAGCACAAAGCTTCCTTAAAGCTAAAGCTCTGTTAAGCCTATTGCTGTCGCTTTCTGTTTTGATGACAAAGAAAGTGACAGATATAGATTTAAATGAGCTTTAACTTTGAAGACACTTTGTGCAATTGGCTGTAAGAGCATAACCATACAAATTTCACTATAGTAAATCGAATAAAGAGCCATTTTTGATATCTCAATACAAAAACTCGACTTCCTTCTTTTAGTCATCAATCATTATTATCATTACATCGCATGAAACATGCACTACAGGACAGGGAGCTCCCTTCAGAAGTCCAGCAAAAAGACGTGGTACTTTGCAGGGGATTTACCATAGTCACCACGATGGCGGGTTGGGTTCAGTGTATATTTCTGTATTTTGACTGTCTTTAGCTTCTAAAAGGACCTCAGTATGAATATGTTTATCTGGCTAGCATAAATTATCAGATGTCTTATCAATTATAAGCTTTTGTTAAGATGAAACTTTACCAAAATCACTCTTAAATTACTGTACATTACAAAAGGAAAATCCAGGTTTCAGGGTTGAGGAGTCAGGAAGGAGGAGCAGGATTCCACTTACCATGCCCTAAAATAAAATAAAAAAAAGCTGTAACATTGGGCTTTTTAGCTATGAGGATAAGAATGCCTATTTTTGTGATTGGAGTACCTAGGTGTAACGGTAAAAAACCAATAGTTTTTCAAAAATATTTTACAAATAAAATATATCATGATAAAAAAACCAAGAGAATGTTCAGAATAATAATCTTAACTTTTATAAAGAATTAAAGCATACTCACATGAATACTTTCTCCGAGTAAAGCTGCTTGATGCATCAATTTTTTGGGTATGCATCCTACATTAACACACGTTCCACCAAGGCCCCACTTGGTGCCTTGTGGTGACGGTGTGACATAGTCCAGTACTGCCACTTTAGCTCCATTGTTCACCGCTTCCTTTGCACAAGCAAGACCACCGGATCCACCACCAATGACTGCCAGGTCATAGTCGAAAGTTCCATCTACAATGTGTGAATGCAAAGATTCAGTGATTGCGCTCCAGACACCACAGTGCAAGCGTGAGGGACAGAACAAGACAAGGAGCAACAGCACAATCCGCAAAAAGTACAATTTTACCTTCAACAATTTCTATTGGGGCAACTGTCTTGTTTCTACGGCTACAACATACCAAACCTCCTGGTAAGACCACATAGAGTTGTTAATAAAAAGAAATGATAAATAAATAATAGAAAATACACAAAATTCACAAAATCAGGCCTATGGTACAGTCAGCCACACTTTAGTGGAAACATTTGCAACTCTATTACAATGCCATAAAGTATTTATAAAGTGTTTCTATCGACATGCTGTTGGATGTACAGTCATCTAGTTAGTAGATAAGGCATTTCCAGTACTGACAGAGAAAATATAGGTTCAAATAGTAATCAATTTCTTCTAGCAAGGTTTTTCTCTTCTGTTGTATTTGTTTTCACTGAATAAATACTTTATCTATCTCAATACTGCCTGAAGTTGTGAAATCTTGTGATTTTCTAATTTATAGAACTTGTAAACACAGGAAGAAAAAACACAATTTGTTGTGCAATAATAAAACCTTTACAAGAATTGGAAGGACTGAGAATCTAAAGGAACAGGCTTTAGAAATAGCCAATAAGATGGTTTATATTCTAGTAAAGTACAAGATAATTAGGGTATGAAAAAAGCGGTCAATCAAGTATGCTGGCTCATTCAGCGTTGAGGTTAGACGTCGAAACGACCCTCAAGGTTATAGAGCTTAGCACTAACTGCAGACTACTTACGACTCGCATAATTCCGCCGTGCGATTACCAATAAATTATCTACCAATTTCGGCTGATTTACTAAAAAATTAAATCTTACAAAATTACGAATGATTGTCATTTTTGACGTAAAACCTAAGTGACAGAGGCTGTGTTCCAAATTGTACAAACGCTGCTAAAAGCGTATACAGTACTGACGGACGGTCCAAATTGATTTTGCACGCTCACAAAGCTATCACTGCTTTAATGGCTCTAGTCAATTTGGAATGGATTTAAGCGCGCTCACGTGTTCATCTGTCAAAATGTCAGTTTCGTTTTTATTTTCTTTAACAAAGCCTAAGCTAATCGCTGAAAAATGTGCGCCAAATCCACTCTCATTTCCATTAGAGACAAACTCATTAAAATCAAAACTTAAAAGACATCAGCTGGCTGCAAATGTGTGGGATTTTATGTGTCAAATCGATTTTGACATTAGCGCTTTCACTGCTCCACCTATTTGACTAAAGCACTGATAGCAGAAACGATGACGTCATCAATGACGTAAGGCGGTGAACGAGCGAGTGCTTTAGAGCACGCTTTTGGTCAATTTGGGCTGTGTTCCAAATTGTACAAACGCTGCTAAAAGCGTATACAGTACTCACGGACGGTCCAAATTGATTTAGCACGCTCACAAAGCTATCACTGCTTTAATGGCTCTAGTCAATTTGGAATGGATTTAAGCGCGCTCACGTGTTCATCTGTCAAAATGTCAGTTTTGTTTTTATTTTCTTTAACAAAGCCTAAGCTAATCAATGAAAAATGTGCGCCAAATCCACTCTCATTTCCATTAGAGACAAACTCATTAAAATCAAAACTTGAAAAACATCAGCTGGCTGCAAACGTGTGGGATTTTATATGTGTCAAATCGATTTTGACATTAGCGCTTTCACTGCTCCACCTATTTGACTAAAGCACTGATAGCAGAAACGATGACGTCATCAATGACGTAAGGCGGTGAAAGAGCGAGTGCTTTAGAGCACGCTTTAGGTCAATTTGGACCGACTTAAGCGCGCTCACAGTGCTCTAAAGCAGTCTGTTAGTGCATATTGGAACGCACAGTTGGACCGACTTAAGCGCGCTCACAGTGCTCTAAAGCAGTCTGTTAGTGCAATATGGAACGCACAGAGAGATGAAACTTCACGCACGCACGAACATAGAACGGAACAGGGAACTTTATCGTGAGATAAGTAAGTTTACAGCACGTTTCCAGAAACAGCACAAATTGTCTAACAGTTCCAGCAAGATGAAAAGTGTTCTAATAACTGGTGCTAATCGAGGACTGGGTCTGGGGATGGTCAAATATCTCACAAAACAGAACAAGGCCGAGAAAATCTTCGCGACTTGCCGGAACCCCTCCGAGGTAAGCGAGGTTACTTTATTGACTTACCTATAGGCGCCATGACTCCAGAAGTTATATTTTCACAGCTTGATTTACACTTTCACAAAACACCCTAATTATAAAGCAAAATCACACGGTCGAATAGCAGTCACCGCAAAATACAAGGACTTTTTGTAGAAACCAACAACCACTGTGCTGTGTACGAAAGAGATAGAACGAGCGTTTGAGTCCGTTCGACTGACAGGTGAAGTCATCGACCTTGAAATTTTGATGGTGCACGATGACGTCACAGTTTTGTGTTCTTAACTCACTTTTTATTTTATTGGTGTCATAACATTTTAGGTAAATTACAAAGCATTTTTATATTGATTTATTAAATAAATTTCATTTTATTAGAAGTTGTCTTATACAAGAAATAAACTACATCTCCATAATCGTCTGCAGTAACCCAGCGGAAGTAAACTTTATTAGAAGCGGTAAATTTTGCGCGGTAAATTTGAATAAGCACTTCAAAGTTTCTACGAACTTCTACCAAACTTGCTACGAAAATAAAATAAACCATTTATAAAATGGAAATATTATATTTTCAGGAACTTTCTCGACTAGCGCAGGAACATAAGAATCTTCATGTTTTACAACTGGGTATGTTACCAACCAACCAAGGTTTTAGGTACAGTCAAGAGCATATCTTGCTTGACACTTTAGACTTTCCACCGTTTTTATTTAATAGACGTACGGGCTAGAGTCGCACTGCGAGTGTCAAGCTTAACCTGCTCATGACTGTACCTAGTTATTGTATGTTTTTTCTTTTATTTGCTAATAATTTTATTATTTTTAGATTTGAACAACACATCAGCTTACGGCGACGTCGCATCGGAAATATCGAAGTCGGTCGGGAACCAAGGATTGAACTTGTTGGTCAACAATGCTGGAATCTCCACAAAGTTCACTAAACTTCCGTTGGTGAAAACAGAGCAGCTTCTAGAAAACTTGACTGTGAATACCGTTGCTCCGATTATACTCACTAAGGTAATTAATTTAAATTGTTTTTTTTAAAGCTACATTTTAGAGTTTAAACTTAAACGAGCAATGTATGGCGAATTCGTTTCTGATAGCGGCTAAAGGGCCCCATACAAAGCCCTGCCTGCAGGGCCCTGCTTGCAGTGCCACTGCCAATCGTACTTTGTGTGGGCATGCAGGGCCGACAAAATGTAACCATCGGCCCTGCAACACCACACACGGTACGATTGGCAGTGCGCACTGCAAGCAGGGCCCTGCAGGCAGGGCTTTGTATGGGCCGTTTATAGAAATACACTACGGATTGTTTCTTGAAATCAACGCACACATCACATTCACTGAATATAGTCGGTTTACTTCTATATGCGTGCATTCGTCGAATATTATCGAATACAGTTTTAAACCAGACTAGAGCGCGCTTATGTCAATGTCACTGAGAAAAATTAAAAGTTTGATTTTGTTTTGCGTTTTAAGAAATTATTGAGAGATATTGATTATTCGATAAGATAATTTAATCTAAAACCCCAAAAAAAGTTGAAAAAATCTCTCGAAAACGAGATTGATGACAAATGTCTTATGAATTTGACGTTTCGCACACGCTGCACTACCTCATTTTCGTATGCAATGATAGCGCGCTAAAATGACGTCACTGATGACGTCACGTCGCTTAAACGAGTGAATACGAGTGAGTTTTGAACCGACTATTAGCGCGCTAAAACCGCACACAAAGCTCATGAGCAGGTTTTAATCCGTACTGATAGATTAAACGTAGGTAAAGTCTGTACAACGAAAGCTGTCCAAACGAAACCGCGGGAAATTTAAAAATAACAAGTTTTAAACCCTGAAAATACTGCAAAATAACAATTTGATACTTTTAGTTGGTTTTCAAGACTACAAGTTACTACCTTAAAACCAACTAAAAGTATCAAATTGTTATTTTGTAGTATTTTCAAGGTTTACAACTTGTTATTTTTTAATACTTAGACTTTAGAAAGGCGTTCGACGTAGTAAATAATGATATCCTGCTCGAAAAATTGGCTAAACTTGGTTTTACCCCGAAATTATTACAATTTTTTGTTAGTTACTTAGGAGACCGTCAACTACGTGGAGTATTCAAATCATGTTTCAGAGCCATATGTGACACACTCGGGGGTTAGTCAGGGCAGCAATTTAGGCCCCTTAAAATTTATTATCTTGATTAACGACCTCCCAGAAGTGATAAGCAGGAATACTGGATGTCTATTGTTTGCTGATGACTTGAAGTAATACAGGAAAATAGATAGCTTGTCCGATTGTGTCCAACTGCAAGAAGATATTAACAGAGTAGTAGAGTGGAGTCATATAAATAAGCTATATTTTAATGTGGCAAAGTGTAACGTCATGTCATGCAGTAGAGCTAAAGTTATTTTGGAGCACAATTACATAATAGAGGGCCAGGACCTCTCGCGAGTAGTCATGATCAGGGACCTTGGTGTTATCGTTACTAAAGATCTTACATTTCGAACCCACATTGTTACTATTTGTAAGAAAGCTTTTAGGAATTTAGGATTTGTGTTCAGACAAACCAAGGATTTTTCATGCACAGCGGCTCTGAGGCTCTCTATAATGCGTTAATTAGAAGTAGACTTGAAAGTAGCTCAATCGTATGGAATCCCCAAGAAGCAAAGTACAATCTTATGGTGGAGAAAATACAGAATAAGTTTATTCGATACCTTTACTGGAAAATGTATGGAGTTTATCCGTTCTTCCCGCTAATGTACCCGACTCTCTTCGTGCTGGGTATGGTTGGATACCACAGTTTAAAGGTGAGAAGAAACCTTGCTTTAGCAAAATATGCTTTTAAAGTATTCCGTGGCATAATAACGAACCCAGAGTTGCTGGCGGCGATGGGATTATTGGTCCCAAACAGACGTTTGCGAAGAGGGCCGAGAGAGCAGACATTTGCCATGCCACATTGTAAAACGAATGCTCTAGCTCATGCTCCTATTACAATAGCGTTGGGGATATTAAATGCAGTCGCTAGCTTGGTGGATTTGTACCATTGTTCGGTGGCAGGATTTACCGAAGTTACTATTGTATATTTAAGTAATAATTAATTCTAATGTTAATTTTATTAACATTTAATGATTGGTAATAATTGGAAATAACATAATAATTGGAAATTAGTTAATGTAGAATATAAATTTGATAATGATATTTAGTAAATAATGAATAATATTAGATTAAGGAATAGATAAGATTTACAGTCATATTGACGTCAACATTGTCGCTTTGGGTTGAGTACCTGTTATGATAATGATTGTAATAAAATAAATATAAATAAATAAAAATAAAATAAATTTCCCCCGGTTTTGCATAAACAGCTTTCGTTGTCCAGACTCTAGATTAACGCTGCGTTCACACCGGCGAAACCGTGCTTTGCTGTCGCCTGTAGATCCGGTATCGACCAATACAACGTGTAGTTCCAAATACGCTAAACATGTCGATCGGGGGTAGTTCTACCCATGTAACTGATCAACTTATGTTCTACAACTTTTGGAAAAATTTATTCCGATTCGGTCAATTTGTATGGAGAACCAAATTTTTCTCTTATGCAAATAAAGTTGTTCAGTTTATGTATTTGGAATGACACATTGTACAGCGAAGGCCAGCGAACATTCATTTGCAACAACATCAAAGGAATGAAACGTTTGTTGAAACCTACCCCCAGTCAGCCAGTCAATTTTCAACAAGTTTCTAGTTTTTCAAATAACACCGGTATTTACTTATTTCAGACTCTCCTGCCACTTCTAAAACAAGCTTCCGAGGCGAACGGCGACAAACCGGTTGGCACCGAGAGAGCTGCCATCATCAACATGAGCTCCATTCTAGGATCCATCACACAAAACGACCAGGGTGGCTTCTATCCATACAGATGCTCCAAGGTTGGCTGAACCTTTATATTCTTGCTTGGCTTAGGCTCCAAGATTAGCTGGACTTATAAAACATGTGAAGGATTATCTGAAGTATGTGACTTTCCAAAATGCGCTATCAGCTGATTTAGTTTCTATGGGAGGTCAATAAAATTTTTCGTATTTCGACCTATGTTGCTTAGGGTAAGTTGTTCAGTTTCATGAACAGAATCACATCCTTCAAGTTGTTTGTATACCCTTTTTGTTACACAGTATATTCTTGCTTGGCTTGTTTACATGAGTAATTTTTGGTCCTTCAAGCCGGCGAAAATTCGTTAACTTTCAAAACGACTTCAGTTTGCTTTGTAGAAGATTGATTTCTTTTTAAGTTTTCGAACGCATTAAACTAGCTTCGAAGGCTTCGAAAGTAGACTAGATTTTGGCAGCCATCGCTCGAAACTGCCGAGTAGAGTATCGTCATACTAAGTATTTCTTTAATTAGTGGTATCGTCACACTCCGGTCACTACGTACGGTCAACCGCTTGTGGGTAGAAACTTTTTCAACTCTATTACCACGCCATAAGGTCCAAAAGTGTTTTGTACCGAAGTGCGGCCGTGTGTACAACGAGCGCGGAAGTTGGAAGCGTGCGTAGGCTTCCATATTATTCAGTTCAACTGCACCGGGCGAGGACGCGGGCGGGTGCGCGCGGGGGTGCGGGGTGGATTTAAAGGGGGGCGGAGAGTGTCCGTTCTGTATGATAGTACACACGGTCGGTAGAAACACTTTTGGACCTTATGGCGTGGTAATAGAGTTGAAAAAGTTTCTACCGTCAAGCGGTTGACCGTACCTTCAACTTTATTCTGTGGTATCGTGCTGCCACTGCATGCTGGGCGGCTTTTATTGTTCTATTTTCAAAACATGTACTCCAAGAGTGGTAGCCTTTTCATTCTCGCTTAAGTTTTAGAACGTATTTTAGGCTACGGTTCCTAGAAATAACCGTAATAGTCAATGTTTTCGTTATTTACAGGCAGCTCTAAACGCAGCAACAAAATCAATGAGTATAGATCTGAAGAAGGACAAGATTCTCGTCGCTTCGATGCACCCCGGCTGGGTCCGCACGGATATGGGCGGGAAAAGCGCTCCCTTAGATGTGGACACCAGTATCACGGGCATCTTTGAAACAATCAGTAAACTGCAGGAAAGTGATAGCGGAAAGTTCTTCCAGTACGATGGAAGTCAACTGCCGTGGTGATAACATTAAGAAACTCAACGTCTCTTGCTTTTAAGTAGGTATACTTCTTAGGAGTCAGTAAAATGGACTCAGTACATTGCTTGTTTAATATGTTCTGTACGAAAACACTTGAATGCAGTACGCAATGTAAGTTAACTAACTCGTTTTTTGTTTGCAATGTAAATTCAGCCAGGTGTAATTAAACGTGCCTAAACCAGCTAAAACAATGGGTGCACAGTCAATCTAATCGCGATCCGGTAGAGATGCAGCTATAGGAAACAAAGAAATAGTTATACACACCTAGTCTATGGTCCTATGGCTTTCTCTTTCTTCCTTATAGCTGCATCCTTATCTGATCATACATCTGTTTGACCGTCTGCGGGAACCCAATGTCTTAAAACTAAATGCAAACCCCGGACACTACATACAAAGTGCGCGAATTTGAAATTGGAAGGTCGCGTAGGCCTCCATATGCAGTACAAGCGTTAGCGCGCTTTTGCTGTGAGTACAACTGACCCGCAGGAGCCCCGGGGTTGTGCGCGGGGTGCGGGGTGGATTGCAAGGGGGGCAGAGGGTGTCCTTTCTGAATGATAACTAAAGTTAAGCCACCGTAATAGGTCTTTTCTGACAGCTGTCAAACCTATGCAAAATTACGACCTACAAAGAAAAATGAACCTTGTGCGTTGGTGTTTAAGGAAACGTCAAAACGGACGTCTTACGTTGGCGCTACTTTAGCTATTACTTTATTCTGGGCACAGATAATATAATACTAAATGTTTATAACAGATTTTGTACTCGAACAGAGTTTGCGAGGATATACGATCACCATCTGCAAACTCCTAGAAAATGATGGCAGGAAATTATTAAAGTACGATGGTGGCGATGTACTGCATTGTCTCTTGCAATAGTTTATCTTAGTTATACGCGCCATGGTGATAGAATAATTGTTTATAATCACCACAATAGTATAGGTACTGTGCACTTGCGGAACCCTAAAAAAATTTTAAATGCATAAAATACTATTTAGAGGAAGTGTCAAGAAGTGTAACAGGAAACGGGGAGTAAAAAAATATGACAAGGAGTGACAGTCGTGACAGGGTCGGGAAAGAGTCGAAAAGGGAAAATGAAGGAAAAAAGCTATTTTTGCTGATAAAAATGAATAGTTGCTAAAATTTTGATAAACGAAAGCAACAGAAGAAAACTAAGAATCAGGATTGGTTGAATAGTGAGGGCATTGGAGCTCAAATAGTATTTTAACATGTTTTGCTAGTTTCAGGTGAGAGAGATTTTTGGGCCGTCAAACAAGGAAAATTGGGAAAAAACGGAGAAAAATGGAAGAAGGGAATCGGTAAACGCTCCAAATATCCTTGTTGTTACTTTGAGACGTCTGTGAAAGAACAGAATCGATAGTAAGCTGGATTTCTGTGAGTTATATTTTTTTTTTATTTTTGTAGCTCGCGAAAGATAGAATTCATACAGCTGATGAGACGAATCTTTTGAAGGAGGCTATGATCCTGGATTGTGGATTCCTTCAATTGAGATAAAGATAGGGATTGCTTCGTGTAGGATATAGTATAGGAAGGTTTATTTGCGCATAATTTCAAGTTGCTAACATTCAGGGTTTGATTCCAAAGTGTAAAGAATAAGTGGAGTGAAACTAATGTTATGTAAGTATTCAATTTTGTGGTTTTCCATCTTTTATTTATTTTCGGTTCAAAGTTGTTGTGTGTATTTGAGTTAAGGTGAAAAGTGACTTAATGAAATTTATAGTTTCTTCCAGGTTATGTGAGCTAAATAACGTTGAGTAAATCAAATTTCAATGTCAAAAGAGGAAGAGTTGAATGGAGAATATTTGCAGCTTTACAGATCTACCTGCGAGGTCATAAGAGGCTTGTACTGTGTGATACTTTAAGTAAATTGATATTCCCACTTAATGATTTTCGTTTGTAAACATTAATAACTCTGCGGAAATTATAACATACTGTGTTTCTAATCTGAGTCGTTATTTGTAGATAGTAATAAAGATTTTCTTTTCCCATAATTAAGTATAAACTAGTTCTACAAGTGTCTTTGTTCGCGTATAGCTAGGCAGGATAATGTTCTATTTCTAAACAGGTACAGGAATTACAAGGAACATTATAGACATGGAAAAGCAAACCACAAATGATAAAACGTGAAGGCTAAAAAAAGGTATTGCTTGGATTGTAAAGGTAATGTAAATTTCATTGTGTTTAATTCTTTCCTTTACAGAGAAATTGATTAAAATAGTCCTTGGTGAAATCATGGAAACTGGACTCTGATGTATATATATTGTCATCGATTAGGGGTGGCTTTAGGTGTTGTATATTTTGTCAACATTTTAAAATAGTCTTTAGACGATGTATATTATTATCATCAATTCAAGGAGACTTTAAACGATGTATATTTTTATACTTTTTTAGGTAGAATTGTCTATTTGACATTATTGTCAAATAGTCAACAAATAAATCATTTTTGATTTAGTTTTACTCAAAGCTAGACGCTATTTTGAAATCTTTATAAATTTTTTAACTCTTTAACAAAAAATAAATCAAAACCCAAAATCAAAATGGAAGAAAATATTAATACATTAAATAATTACCTTTTTTAGAAAATAATATAAAATCTTTGGCCCTAAATCAAAATTCCAGTTTTTAATATACTAATGTCTTCATATGATAAAATTTAAGAAAAATATTCCGTCAGATCAAAAGAATTAGAACGTCAATTCAAAATCTAAAAATAATATATCTGAAAACTAAAACTTGGATATAGATTGTGATATTTTATTGTGAAATAAAAGGTAAGTTTAAGTAGAGTGAATATTATAAATAATAATATTTCAAGTAATAATAAATTGCTTTGATAGTGATTTTGAATCTTTTGCCTCAATTTCCCAAAATTGGAACATGCTGAGAGCACTACTACATCTCAGTACTCAAGCTCATAGGAGGTGCTTATCTTTCCTTTTACTTTCATACTATAGGAGTCCCAGATTTTGAGATTAAGAAATGCCTGCTCTCAGGTTTATTTAGTTCAACCAAGCATGGATGGATGCCCTCGTGACATGTGTCCCCGATGTCCACTATATTGGTTGTGGCTAATGTATGTCGCGTGTCGCTGGAGTATCTGTCTAAGTCTATCTGATAATATCAACCTTCGGATTTATTTATTTTAATCATTCTTGGGCCGGAGCCTTCAAGCCTAAAAGGGTCTGATACTAAAGTTCTTCTCTTTCTATTTGTGTGAGGTTTCGCTGATTCATCCTGATTTCCCTCTTCTGTATGTGTGGGATGAATTGGTGTTATTCCGGTACAAATGGAGGGATATTAGCAAGGTGTTTTAACGTTGGATTTTGGAAATAATGTTTCTTGTGTTATGTGCTGACAACGCTTGCCCACTATTGGTTGCGTCGTTTGAGTGGCATATACCGCGGGAGGACCTCCTGATCTTAGCGTTAGATTACCAAATGTAAAGTAGTTAGACAATTTAAAACTTTCTTCTTATGTGAAGGGACATTCTAGTTTAGTCTATTGACATTAAATTGTTCATAAAGAATAAATTAGAATTGTCCTGAATCAATAGGAAGAATATTCTTGAAGGAGACATTACGTTCGTTCGTGGGTTGCTTCTTGTAAAGTGTGTTGACGACGTTCGCCCGCAAGGCTGCGACGGCTGTAAGACACTCTGACCTTGGGGGACCTCTGAACTTTATGTGTGTCATCCTAAAGTAGTTAAATAATTTATTTAATCTTCATTGAATCATACAGGAATCTAAACTTTATAAGATTCTAAGTTTTATTTTCCCTTAATAAAACTTGTCATAAATTATCATACTTAAAATTATACTTTGACTCAGTGTGAAACCACCTTAACTTTACTAAATAGATTCTTGAAAACAATAATGGAACAGAAGTTATAATGTTTAGTTTCTTTTCATTGTAGATAAGTTCCGAATATTTAAGTATATACAATAACCCCATTTTTATACTTCTTTTGAGTCCTCTTTTAAAGAACATCGAGTTTTAGCTAGTGTTGTTTACGCTAAATTCTCCCAGTGTTCTTGATTTTGAATACTCGATGCTTTTGATTTTCCTTTAAGATCTTAAATCATAAATGTTTGGCCCAACCTAGCTTAGATACTACTATCCCGTATCTTCTCGGTTCTGGTCATCATACTTCACTTTTAATTAAGGATTACCTTCAGTAATCTTTTGTTATACTTACTTCTTATATGTTCTTCTTCGAAATATGCTGGGTAATCCCATTTTAGTTTAGATGCAATTCATTTTATTTAAATGAGTGTTTAGACTGGGGTTACTCTACATAATCCTTGTCCTGCGTGGGTTGGTAACGGAAAAGAGATTTAGCTACGCATCACAAGTGAGAGCTATGAAGGATATACGGAGACCTTGTTGGTGCAATAAAGTCACTCAGTGACTGGGGGGAGGGAGATTGCCCTTCAAACTCTTTATGTCTCTCGTTATAAAACCGTTATTGATCTAGGCTGGCCATGCAAGCAATAATACTATACCCGTATCTAGTACAGACTTCACACTTGGACGTGTGGAGCTGGCTAATTATTTTCAGTTTAACTTATTTCAAAACAAACTAAGGGATTCGATGATGTCGATCATTGTCTGCCCGGAGGGATTACAGGAAGAGCTCTTATAGCTCATGATGGAGAGTGCCCTGTTTTCCTAAAGGAAGACTGTATGCTTCGTGTGCCTGGCGGGCTCGGTGACCAGCTCTGGTATGGGAGACTAAAAGAAATAGTCAATACCCTGTGAACCCTGGATGAGTCAGTGATCGTCCCTTAAAGGTGGGCCACGTGGAAGTCGGGTTTGACGCGGGGCATGAACATACCGGGGGGAGACATCATCACCGTCTGGGTTGTACTGTGGTTAGTTAGTTCCGCTCTCCACATACATTAACCCTAGTCTTTACTGTAGTTTAAGTTTTCGGTGGGATTTCCAGCTCCGCGAGGATGATCAGAATCCTGACGATCCAGTTGGATTGTTAGGGTAGTTTAGCGTCATGTCATCGTGAGCTGGGTGATGATATGCCTCGGACCTAGGACTTAGGGTAGAGGAGGCCTAGGACGAGCTGCTTGGGGCGATGGCGGTGCCCCAAACCTGGGGATTGTCCCCACATTATTTTTATTACTTCGTTTATATTAACATAGGTTTCTTTTCAGAAACTTATCGGCTCTAATATTGCATTGTAAATGAGATGAAACCTTTCCTAAATTGATGAAACTACATGAATTCAGATGAACTACTCCTGTCAATATGAAACTAAATTTAAATAAATAGTGATATAAAATAAAATAAAAAACATAAATTAGACATGTAAAGATTAGGTTTATATTCAAATATAAGTATTAAAATAACAAGTGTGTTTCCTTTTTCATTCTTCTATTGCCACTCTCCACCGAGCAGAATCTGTAAATTACAAAATATTATAAATATATAAAACGGAATGACGTAGGATTCAGGAAAAATATAATATTCTTAAAGGATATTATTCTAGACGATCAACCTTGGCCAAAACTTTCACGTATCTGATTTGAGGATCCTATCTGAAGGGACTTCAGATCTGTACAGCAGGTGCCGTGACCAGGATATGCTGGTTTCAAGCGAGAGAGGTATTGAGGAGTGAAAAAAGAAACAAAATGGAAAATACACTAATTTCTAGTTTTGAACTGAAGAAACTTGAGAGTAAAGTCTATCTAAGTTAAAGTTGTTAAGCGGGACGTTAGAATTGGTTTTAGCTTAGGGTTATTTGTTTTGGAGACCATAGAAAATATGATGCATTCCTTGTTTCAGAATAAAGATGGGAAATTTTACAGTCTCAATAGAAGGAAACATAGGGTCAGGGAAGTCTACTTTGTTGGCAGCTTTGGGAGGCAACTCTGATTTTGAGATAATACCAGAACCAATTGATAAATGGACTAATTTATCTGGCGTTAATCTCTTCCAGTTATTTAAGGAAAACCCTAAGAAATGGGGTTTCTGTTTTCAAAATTATGTTCTTCTAACAATGTTAGAGAATCATACGAAAGAATCTAGCGCTAAGATTAAAGTTATGGAACGTTCCATCTATTCAGCCAAAAACTGTTTTATTAGGGAATTGCAAGAGAGTGAATTGTTGCACCCGGCTGAGTTTGCAGTTTTAGATGAAACCTATTCTTATTTCAAAGAACAATTGGTTACTCGAATTAATTTAGTGGTTTATCTTAGGACTTCCCCTATGGTTTCTTATCAGAGAGCCCTAAGTCGTGGTCGACCTGAAGAGACAGGGATAACGTTAGATTATATAGAGAGGATTCACAACATTCATGAGGAATGGTTATTGAACCCTAATATAAAGGAAGATTTTGACAGGATAGAGATTATCGATGGAGATCAAAATATTAGCTCCATAAAGCAACAGTTTTGGGAAGTTAAGGAAAGAATATTAGATAAGCTTTCTATTCTTTAATTTAAACAAAATTCCAACCTATAATTTGTAATAAACTTTCAGTATCCAAAGAAAAGAAAAATGCCTCCTCGTTATAATCTTAGATCATCTCAGGGACAAGATGAATTAGAAAGGACAGGTCAGCAAGAAGAACGTCCACGACCTTCTTTACGCAACTCCACTATGTTTCGCCAACTTCGAAGAAACATGGGAATTCTGACACAGAAGGTGTCGAACTTAGAGAATCAGCTGTCGCAAGCTCGGGAAACTAACGCTGCATCAGCTTCGTCTGAAAGGCATGAAGCACCGATTAATATATGCCCGGTGATTGATACAAGAGTCGAAAAACCACGTTTTCCTGGAAGATTTGGGGTACATCCAGTGTCGTTTTTGGAGGATCTTCAGAATTATTTACGGAGAATGCCTAATGAAGATGCTACAATTGAAACTATAATCAGTTGTTTAGAAGGTGATGTTCGAAAATGGGCCAGAATTTATAGACAGAGATGGTTTACACAGTCGGATTTCAAAAGAGATTTTTTGGATGCTTATTGGGGAGAAGCCGAGCAAAACACCTTGAGAAGAATGATTGTAAATGGCACTTGGTCTAAGGAAAATGGAACAATGCTAGAACATTTCGTTAGTTTAGCAGGGCAAGCAAAGATGATGTCTAGACCAATTCCTGAATGGCAAATAGTGGAGGATTTGATGAGACACTTTCCGAAGGATGTACAATATGCTTGGCGGATGAAGAAAGGAAATACTTTGATTGAGGCAACAGAGTTTCTTCGTGAATTGGATGACGTGAATAAACAATGTGGATCTTCTTCCTTTGACTCCTCTACTGGAGCTGATAGGGGAACAAAGCGTCAAAGTCCATTCGTTTCAAATAAAGACAAGCCATTTTATAAAAAACCAAAAGTGGTGGCTCACATCGAGGGGGAGACTTCAAGGGGAAGGATCACTGATGAAATAATTCAAGAAGAAGATTTAAACTAGTTGGGGCCATTTCCAATAAGCAGGAGGTGGCCGCAATTAACAAAAAACTAAATTATCTTTTTCCTGTAAAGTATTTAATAAAACAAGGTTGGAAGCCAGGGGTAGGATTGGGTTGTGACCAAGAAGGGATCTTATATCCTGTTTCCCCGAATAATACTAGAACGAATTGTGATAGAGAAGGTTTAGGATATTCTTCAGAAGATTATAATAATAAACAAACAGTCGTAAATTTAATTAAAGTTTTTGACGTTTCCGTGATTAAACAAAATCAACCAATGTATAACCAGTTCATTAAAGAATATGAAGGTAACTCTTTATATGATGAAGAGGTTTGCTTTGAGAATGAGGGGCCCAAATTTAAATCAGAAATAGAGTTACAAATTTTGGGGCAATCTATAGTACTCTTGGTAGACACTGGAAGTGAAGTAACTTGTATTTCGGAAGAATTCTTAGAGAGTTTACAAGGAGAATTAAAGTTAGAATTCCCTGCGTTACCAGTTAGACCAATATGTGTGAGGGGAGCCGTTGGACAAAAGAGTCTCCAAATAAAAAAACTAGTCTCTATACCTTTGACGTGTGGTTCATTTGATATTGATACGGGATTTTTAGTGATTGCTAAATTAACTTGTTCTGCTATCCTTGGGGTAGATTGGTTAGTTGCGCACAACGCTGTTTTGCATTTAAAAGAACCACAAACATTAGAATTGGGTATCGTTGGACAAGGAGAAATTACTATTCCGTTTCGAAATCTTTCTAGTGGGTTTTTAGAAGAGAATCGAATAAATCTAATATCTGGAATAGAGGAACAAAACGAAAAAGAAGGCGGTGAAGAAAAGCAATTATTAGATTTGTTTAAAAGTATTCGGTTGGGAATGGATTTGTCTGATGTAGAGAAGGAACAAATTTTTAATGTTTTGAGATCCCATATGCAAGTTTTTACAAAGGAACTTGGAAGGGCAAACTGTTATACTCATGACATTAAAATGATTGAGGGTACTCCAAGGATTCAACGAACCTATCCTATACCATATGCACATAGGGCAAAAGTAGAAGAAAAGTTGAGGGAGATGGAAGAATTAGGGATTATATCGAGGAAAACTACAAATTTTTGTAGTCCTCTAACTTTCACTGGAAAACCCGATGGATCTGTTAGAATATTACTTGATGCTAGGGAAATCAATAAATATATGGTTCCAGAAGTAGAAGCACCGCCTTTACAGATTGACATACTTAATGCTTTTCTTGGTGTAAAATTTATAACATTGATTGATTTAAATAACGCTTATTTTCAAATACCGTTGACTGAGGACAGTAAAAAATATACTGGATTTACAGTTAATGGAAAATCTTACGTATACAACGTGCTTCCGCAAGGACTTAAAACGTCAGTAGGGTCCTTTTGTCGCGCAATGGACATTATATTGGGTCCTGGTGTTAGAGAGTTTTGTGTCAATTATTTGGATGATCTTGCAATCCTAACGAGTGGGACTTGGCAAGACCATTTGGATCATATTGATATAGTTTTGGATCGTTTAGAATCAGCTGGAATGACTTGTAATTTTGCAAAGTGCAACTTTTTCTGCAGTGAAGTAAAAATGTTAGGGCATATAGTTACAACTTCGGGAATTAAACCTAACCCGGATAAAATAAAAGCTATAAAGGAATTCCCTATTCCAAAGAAACAAAAACAGTTAAGAGGATTTTTGGGACTTTGTAATTATTATAGACGTTTTATTAGGAACTATAGTATTTTGACTGCTCCATTAACTAGGTTATTAAAGAAAAACCAAACATGGTTTTGGGATGAAGAATTAGATCGAGCTTTCAATAATATAAAGGAAGAATTTATTACAACGATTCTATTGAGCCATCCTGATCAGGATAAATTATATTATTTACAGACCGACAGTTCAGGGATCGGAATAGCCGGATCATTGTTTCAGATTGGAAATAATGGTGAGGTTAAAATTTTGGGATTCTGTAGTCGTGCACTACGGGGTTCTGAATTACGATGGACTGTAACTGAACAAGAGATGTGGGCTATTATTTATTCTGTGAAAAAGTTTGAGACTTATTTAAGAGGAGCGAAATTTGTTATTCGTACAGATCATAAGGCATTAACTTTCATGAAACAAATGAAATTATACAACAGTAGAGTCACACGTTGGATTTTATTTCTTGAACAATTTGACTTCGAAGTCGAACATGTAAAAGGTGTAGAAAATATTGGGGTAGATATTTTATCTAGATATCCGCCAGGGGGAGTTTTGCAAGAAGAGAAGGTGTGGTATCCAACTGTTATGTATGTAGGTGTTTCTACTGACCGTGACTTGAAAAATAAATTACAACGTATGATGGAATATCAACGGCTTGATAACGTCATATGTGGGATTAAGGAGAGAATAAATGGTTCTAGAGTACCCGAAAGAACAGATAGATTTACACGTATAACTTTGCGCTGTATTGTCAATAATGATCTACTTTATTTTAAAACTGTACGTGGAGATTACGTTTTGTTTATGCCCAAGGTACTACAAGAAGAGATTTGTAAACAGGTACATATAGAGATGGGTCATCTTGGCGCATATAAAACTTTGAAATATTTACAATTAAGGTGTTATTGGATAAATATGGGTAAGACAGTGAAATTTTGTGTTCAGAAGTGTCATGTTTGTCAGCTTTCTAGACCTGACTATATAAAAGGGGTAGGGAAATGTAAATCGATTTTAACTGAAAACCCGGGTGAATTAGTAATGGCTGATATCTTCGGACCATTACCTAAAACTGA
Source organism: Athrips mouffetella (assembly GCA_947532105.1). NCBI lineage: Eukaryota > Metazoa > Arthropoda > Insecta > Lepidoptera > Gelechiidae > Athrips > Athrips mouffetella. Next base: position 28,935,629 of record OX383967.1, read on the forward strand.
GGCTGGTTATATTTACATTTTTGTAATACAGGATTCTTTTAGTAAATTTATTAAACTTTTCGGACTTCGTGGAGCTTCAGCAGACTCAGTGCTTTATTGCATGAGAGTGTTCACTGAAATAATACAACCTAAGGCTGTTATGACAGATAACGGAAAACAATTTATTAGTCACAAGTGGAAAAATGGACTCAGAGCCTTGAGAATTAAGACTTTGTATACTACTATTCGTAATCCTCGACCTAACACTACAGAACGAGTGAATAAAGAATTAAACAAATTCTTTAGAATTTATTGTCATGATGACCATACTAGATGGGATCATTACTTGTTGGAGATTGAGGAATTGTATAATAATACGTTCCACGAGAGTACGAAATTTTCTCCTAATGAAATATTATTTGGAAATTCAGAGAAACTTAAAGTAGACTGTTTTCTACCACGGGCACTCACGAATAAAACGTTAGACCAAATTAGAGAGGAAGTTAGAGAAAACCTTAGACTTTCGAGTCAGAAGCGGCAGGATAGATTCAATAGAACTCATAAGTTGATAGATTTTCAAGTTGGTGATTTGGTAAAATTAAGGAGGCTTAATAAATCGGATTCTAGTCGAAATAAAACTAAGAAATTTGATTTATTATATGATGGACCATATCGAATTGGAGGAATAAAATATGCTAATGTGTATATTCTCGTTGATCCTGAAACTCAAAGTGTCAAAGGAGTTTATAATGCAGTCCATTTGGCTAAATATTATACTTAGGATGTTAGCTACTGAGATTTTCACGGGACTATTTCATAAATTTTAACTTTAGAGGAATTGAGATATTCCTGGTCACAACCTAATTAATATAATTTTATTAGTTTTAATTTAATAATTAATATTAGAAGACTATTTTGATTATAGTATATAGTGAGCCAATTTGTTAGTGAATTGATTGGCATTAATAAATTGACTTCGTTTTAAAAAAAAAAAATATAATGAACTATAATAATTTATAATTTAATACAAATTTAATTTGTTTATATAATCAGGGTTGAACTGAAATAAATCTAAATTTAGATAAACATGTTAAATAATTTTAATAATTTTGAATAAAAAATTAATTTAGTTTAATGATTTATAATATTAGTAGTTTAGTTATTTGTTTTGTTTATTGTATTTGTGAATAAAAAAATTTAAGGGCCAATATAGGAGGTTTTATTTTAATAAAATAATAATAATAATAAAAAAAAAAATTAATTTAAAATTGAAAATTTTAGAATTCTCGAAAAAAAAAAAAAGTTTTCTTAGATTTTTCGAAATAATAAAATTTTGGGGGAGGCTGTGCACTTGCGGAACCCTAAAAAAATTTTAAATGCATAAAATACTATTTAGAGGAAGTGTCAAGAAGTGTAACAGGAAACGGGGAGTAAAAAAATATGACAAGGAGTGACAGTCGTGACAGGGTCGGGAAAGAGTCGAAAAGGGAAAATGAAGGAAAAAAGCTATTTTTGCTGATAAAAATGAATAGTTGCTAAAATTTTGATAAACGAAAGCAACAGAAGAAAACTAAGAATCAGGATTGGTTGAATAGTGAGGGCATTGGAGCTCAAATAGTATTTTAACATGTTTTGCTAGTTTCAGGTGAGAGAGATTTTTGGGCCGTCAAACAAGGAAAATTGGGAAAAAACGGAGAAAAATGGAAGAAGGGAATCGGTAAACGCTCCAAATATCCTTGTTGTTACTTTGAGACGTCTGTGAAAGAACAGAATCGATAGTAAGCTGGATTTCTGTGAGTTATATTTTTTTTTTATTTTTGTAGCTCGCGAAAGATAGAATTCATACAGCTGATGAGACGAATCTTTTGAAGGAGGCTATGATCCTGGATTGTGGATTCCTTCAATTGAGATAAAGATAGGGATTGCTTCGTGTAGGATATAGTATAGGAAGGTTTATTTGCGCATAATTTCAAGTTGCTAACATTCAGGGTTTGATTCCAAAGTGTAAAGAATAAGTGGAGTGAAACTAATGTTATGTAAGTATTCAATTTTGTGGTTTTCCATCTTTTATTTATTTTCGGTTCAAAGTTGTTGTGTGTATTTGAGTTAAGGTGAAAAGTGACTTAATGAAATTTATAGTTTCTTCCAGGTTATGTGAGCTAAATAACGTTGAGTAAATCAAATTTCAATGTCAAAAGAGGAAGAGTTGAATGGAGAATATTTGCAGCTTTACAGATCTACCTGCGAGGTCATAAGAGGCTTGTACTGTGTGATACTTTAAGTAAATTGATATTCCCACTTAATGATTTTCGTTTGTAAACATTAATAACTCTGCGGAAATTATAACATACTGTGTTTCTAATCTGAGTCGTTATTTGTAGATAGTAATAAAGATTTTCTTTTCCCATAATTAAGTATAAACTAGTTCTACAAGTGTCTTTGTTCGCGTATAGCTAGGCAGGATAATGTTCTATTTCTAAACAGGTACAGGAATTACAAGGAACATTATAGACATGGAAAAGCAAACCACAAATGATAAAACGTGAAGGCTAAAAAAAGGTATTGCTTGGATTGTAAAGGTAATGTAAATTTCATTGTGTTTAATTCTTTCCTTTACAGAGAAATTGATTAAAATAGTCCTTGGTGAAATCATGGAAACTGGACTCTGATGTATATATATTGTCATCGATTAGGGGTGGCTTTAGGTGTTGTATATTTTGTCAACATTTTAAAATAGTCTTTAGACGATGTATATTATTATCATCAATTCAAGGAGACTTTAAACGATGTATATTTTTATACTTTTTTAGGTAGAATTGTCTATTTGACATTATTGTCAAATAGTCAACAAATAAATCATTTTTGATTTAGTTTTACTCAAAGCTAGACGCTATTTTGAAATCTTTATAAATTTTTTAACTCTTTAACAAAAAATAAATCAAAACCCAAAATCAAAATGGAAGAAAATATTAATACATTAAATAATTACCTTTTTTAGAAAATAATATAAAATCTTTGGCCCTAAATCAAAATTCCAGTTTTTAATATACTAATGTCTTCATATGATAAAATTTAAGAAAAATATTCCGTCAGATCAAAAGAATTAGAACGTCAATTCAAAATCTAAAAATAATATATCTGAAAACTAAAACTTGGATATAGATTGTGATATTTTATTGTGAAATAAAAGGTAAGTTTAAGTAGAGTGAATATTATAAATAATAATATTTCAAGTAATAATAAATTGCTTTGATAGTGATTTTGAATCTTTTGCCTCAATTTCCCAAAATTGGAACATGCTGAGAGCACTACTACATCTCAGTACTCAAGCTCATAGGAGGTGCTTATCTTTCCTTTTACTTTCATACTATAGGAGTCCCAGATTTTGAGATTAAGAAATGCCTGCTCTCAGGTTTATTTAGTTCAACCAAGCATGGATGGATGCCCTCGTGACATGTGTCCCCGATGTCCACTATATTGGTTGTGGCTAATGTATGTCGCGTGTCGCTGGAGTATCTGTCTAAGTCTATCTGATAATATCAACCTTCGGATTTATTTATTTTAATCATTCTTGGGCCGGAGCCTTCAAGCCTAAAAGGGTCTGATACTAAAGTTCTTCTCTTTCTATTTGTGTGAGGTTTCGCTGATTCATCCTGATTTCCCTCTTCTGTATGTGTGGGATGAATTGGTGTTATTCCGGTACAAATGGAGGGATATTAGCAAGGTGTTTTAACGTTGGATTTTGGAAATAATGTTTCTTGTGTTATGTGCTGACAACGCTTGCCCACTATTGGTTGCGTCGTTTGAGTGGCATATACCGCGGGAGGACCTCCTGATCTTAGCGTTAGATTACCAAATGTAAAGTAGTTAGACAATTTAAAACTTTCTTCTTATGTGAAGGGACATTCTAGTTTAGTCTATTGACATTAAATTGTTCATAAAGAATAAATTAGAATTGTCCTGAATCAATAGGAAGAATATTCTTGAAGGAGACATTACGTTCGTTCGTGGGTTGCTTCTTGTAAAGTGTGTTGACGACGTTCGCCCGCAAGGCTGCGACGGCTGTAAGACACTCTGACCTTGGGGGACCTCTGAACTTTATGTGTGTCATCCTAAAGTAGTTAAATAATTTATTTAATCTTCATTGAATCATACAGGAATCTAAACTTTATAAGATTCTAAGTTTTATTTTCCCTTAATAAAACTTGTCATAAATTATCATACTTAAAATTATACTTTGACTCAGTGTGAAACCACCTTAACTTTACTAAATAGATTCTTGAAAACAATAATGGAACAGAAGTTATAATGTTTAGTTTCTTTTCATTGTAGATAAGTTCCGAATATTTAAGTATATACAATAACCCCATTTTTATACTTCTTTTGAGTCCTCTTTTAAAGAACATCGAGTTTTAGCTAGTGTTGTTTACGCTAAATTCTCCCAGTGTTCTTGATTTTGAATACTCGATGCTTTTGATTTTCCTTTAAGATCTTAAATCATAAATGTTTGGCCCAACCTAGCTTAGATACTACTATCCCGTATCTTCTCGGTTCTGGTCATCATACTTCACTTTTAATTAAGGATTACCTTCAGTAATCTTTTGTTATACTTACTTCTTATATGTTCTTCTTCGAAATATGCTGGGTAATCCCATTTTAGTTTAGATGCAATTCATTTTATTTAAATGAGTGTTTAGACTGGGGTTACTCTACATAATCCTTGTCCTGCGTGGGTTGGTAACGGAAAAGAGATTTAGCTACGCATCACAAGTGAGAGCTATGAAGGATATACGGAGACCTTGTTGGTGCAATAAAGTCACTCAGTGACTGGGGGGAGGGAGATTGCCCTTCAAACTCTTTATGTCTCTCGTTATAAAACCGTTATTGATCTAGGCTGGCCATGCAAGCAATAATACTATACCCGTATCTAGTACAGACTTCACACTTGGACGTGTGGAGCTGGCTAATTATTTTCAGTTTAACTTATTTCAAAACAAACTAAGGGATTCGATGATGTCGATCATTGTCTGCCCGGAGGGATTACAGGAAGAGCTCTTATAGCTCATGATGGAGAGTGCCCTGTTTTCCTAAAGGAAGACTGTATGCTTCGTGTGCCTGGCGGGCTCGGTGACCAGCTCTGGTATGGGAGACTAAAAGAAATAGTCAATACCCTGTGAACCCTGGATGAGTCAGTGATCGTCCCTTAAAGGTGGGCCACGTGGAAGTCGGGTTTGACGCGGGGCATGAACATACCGGGGGGAGACATCATCACCGTCTGGGTTGTACTGTGGTTAGTTAGTTCCGCTCTCCACATACATTAACCCTAGTCTTTACTGTAGTTTAAGTTTTCGGTGGGATTTCCAGCTCCGCGAGGATGATCAGAATCCTGACGATCCAGTTGGATTGTTAGGGTAGTTTAGCGTCATGTCATCGTGAGCTGGGTGATGATATGCCTCGGACCTAGGACTTAGGGTAGAGGAGGCCTAGGACGAGCTGCTTGGGGCGATGGCGGTGCCCCAAACCTGGGGATTGTCCCCACATTATTTTTATTACTTCGTTTATATTAACATAGGTTTCTTTTCAGAAACTTATCGGCTCTAATATTGCATTGTAAATGAGATGAAACCTTTCCTAAATTGATGAAACTACATGAATTCAGATGAACTACTCCTGTCAATATGAAACTAAATTTAAATAAATAGTGATATAAAATAAAATAAAAAACATAAATTAGACATGTAAAGATTAGGTTTATATTCAAATATAAGTATTAAAATAACAAGTGTGTTTCCTTTTTCATTCTTCTATTGCCACTCTCCACCGAGCAGAATCTGTAAATTACAAAATATTATAAATATATAAAACGGAATGACGTAGGATTCAGGAAAAATATAATATTCTTAAAGGATATTATTCTAGACGATCAACCTTGGCCAAAACTTTCACGTATCTGATTTGAGGATCCTATCTGAAGGGACTTCAGATCTGTACAGTACCTACAGGTATAGGTACAGTCAAGAGCATATCAAGCTTGACACACGTTCTTATTTCAATAGAAGTACGGGCTAGAGTCGCACTGCAAGTGTCAAGCTTGACCCGTCATTGACTGTACTAATGAGTTTTCCCGGGCACAAAGTAACGATAAATTAAGAAGCGTGATAGATAACTTTTAGATACAGATGAAGTTTAATGCATCCAACCGAGGTAGAAGAATCTCTAGTTATTATCAAATCCGTACGATTAACAATATTTTTTTTGCTCTGCATAGTCACATCAAGCTTTATAGACTAAGAGCGCGCAGGTGGCAACCCTACCTCATCGGACACCAAACTCACTAAGGTTGCGTTCCGAATCGGGTAGAAATTACCCTGACAGCAGGATAGCGTTATATGACGTCCATCGGTGTGGTCGAGACAGACTGCTGTCAAAAGTTAACTACTCGTATTACCGTTTTGGAACTCACTCTAAGTATCATGGTTGAGCAAAGCTATCCTGTTAGTTTTGGTACTTCTTAATTAGTACTTTTGTATGCACTATGGTGCTTACTTGGTATACGATTTGATAAAAAAAAATCTGTTTTTTTTGACTATACATGACTACACAAAACGTGGCAGGTTGCGCCTAGGCAACCCTGTTTTTTGGGTTGCCAATTGCGCAGTCTCCGCCTACGTCAGTATCTCCTAAGTAGTCTGTGTCCGCCTATTACATCAGCAGCTGCAGTTAAAATCACTTCAATTTTAAAATGTAAATCTTGAAGTGCTTTAGATAGTATCCGATTTAATTTGAGTGAAGTTCCATATTTTTAATTTAGATTGATCAGTGCCGGATTTACACATTTGCTGCCGGCAGGCTATTAAAATTTTTTAATTAAAATTTTTTCGGAGTGTTTTTGCGTTGAAAAAATTCAAAAAAATAAATATTTTTGCATTTAACTCGTGTTTTTGTTACATTCTAGTTTATGAAAGTATCCTTGCTGTAAAAATTAATAATCAAGGGTCCAACTTACCTTCCCACGCAAATCTCGATGATCTGCTCCGAGAAATTTCTGTAGGGCAGGGTACTTTATACCTTCCTGCTCCTGTGATACAAAATTACAATTTAGTACCTGGGACTCAATTCTCGAAAATCACCGGGTGATAAAATATTACTTTTGAGACTTTAAAAATTCACATTTGCCCTGATAAACTGTTGAAAGTTAAATCAGAATACCTATATGAAAATTAACAATCAACGACTGTTTTATATTTTACGAAGTTCAATCTTAACTTTTGATAAGGAAAATCTGTAAATTTTTTAAGTGATATTTTATCACCCGGTGATATTCAAGAATTGGTCCCTGGGACTCAATTCTTGAAATCACCGGGTGATAAAATATCACTTTTGGGACTTTAAAAATTCACATTTGCCCTGATAAACTGTTGAAAGGTAAATCAGAATTCACGAAAATTAACAATCAAGGACTGCTTTATATTTTACGACTATCAATCTTCACTTTTGAAAAGAAAAAATTGTGATTTTGAAATTTTTGAGTGATATTTTATCACCCGGTGATATTCAAGAATTGGTCCCCTGGTCGACCGAGTACGGTGTCCCGTGTGGTGCCCGCAAAGAATAGTACCAACCCATACATACCCGTGGGTGTCGTAAGAGGCGACTAAGGGTTATAAACTGGAGGATGGGCAGCAGCATCCTGCTGTGTATCATACTATCTTACTGCGGTCACGGTCATACCTACAACCGCGGTCCATGGTGCCAGCCTTAACGCTGACAAGCGAGGTGAGTACGGTACTTCCCCAGTTCCCCTCCACATTTTTCTAGCAAAAGCTAGAATTCTGGAGCCCTGTCCTGTAGTGAACATTTCATGGGATGTTATGATGACCTGGTTGACCGAGCTTCGTGAGCAAGCTATGTACCCGCCAACAGATGGCGCTGTAGGTTTCTGTCTAAAACGCGGTATTTTTATAAATGCTTAAAAACACAGGCAAAATGAATTTTTTTTTTCGACTTAGCTAGATCGATTTTTTGCCCCAGAATGGTAAATTACATCGAATTCGTTAGAGCCGTTTTCGAGAAACCGATTTCAAATATTGCTCGTTAAAAGTTAATAGGACATACATAAGTCAAAAACTGAAAATTTATTACTTTTAAGTTTTGACTGGCGTGCTAGCGCCGTTGGTGATTTTGGGCTCCGTAAGTCGCGGGTTCGATCCCCGCCCAGAACAAACATTTGTGTGATAATGATAATTGATGAACATTATGTTTGTTTATTAGTCTTCAGTATTCAAACAGCAAATCAAATCGCCTGGCCTTAGACTTAAGGCAATATTTTACACTAGCTTATTCCCAAACTAGGCCAAGCCTTGTATGTACGAAATATCCCCCACATCTTATACTACTAATCGAGAAATATTTGCAAAAGTTTGTAATCGGTTTGCAAAAGTTTGTAATCGGTTTCTAACCGTCCTTCAGAGCCAAACATATCCTGCACTCGCAATAGCACTGGTTTAGGAAGGTTTCGATACATACAGTCAACGACAGGTCATGCTTGACACTCGCAGTGCGACTCTAGCCCGTACGTACAAATAAGAATGGTGCAAAGTCCAATGTGTCAACCTTGTTGTGCTCTAGACTATACCTACAAGATGATTATCCCGTCGCGTGGAAAGTGCGGGAAGGCCGTATTTTTAGGATATAACAATCAGAAGAAAACTTACCACCCAACCTGCTGCATTCATCCGCATGGGTACAGATATTAGCAAACTCAGGCTTGGACTCCATACCGGTCTTTTCTTTGAATAGAAGATGAATCAAGGAATTGAAATACGGACTGAATTTAAAAATCGCCGCCGTCTTTTTAACAATATGAGAACGATAATTTCACAAATTCTAAGAGGAATTTGGCTATTTTTTATAACATTTTTTCACGAATAACTTCGATAGTGGTCTATGGACAGACATGACATGAATCGACACAAACATGCCCAGATCAAAGATTTTGGAAACTACGCCAGAGAAGCGCAGCGTTTTTCTTACGTCAATGGCCCAGATTAGTACAAATGTGTACAGGTTGCTACCCTGGATTGACGTAAGAAAAACGCTGCGCTTCCCCCCGCGCGTAGTTTCCAAAATCTTTGGATTCGTGAGTTTGCATCAGCTGCACAGAATCAGAGGCGCTACCGCCGAACTCAATCGTTATCGAATCTCTCTTTTATTCTTGTATAGAAAAAAACCGGCCAAGTGCGAGTCGGACTCGCGCCCTAAAGGTTCCGTACCTATCTACCATATGATATACTAAAAGCTTTTGCTCTTTGTTTTTAAATACTCCGCGACCATCCAACTTGACCCCTCTTTTATAGAAAAGTTCTTGAAACGGGAGCTCACCTTAATTGGTTACTATTAGTTGTGAGAGAAATTGAAATATTAAATGATTTTAGACTTTTCCCTTTATTTGTACTGTGAGACCTAGCTGCTTGCCAAATTTCATAATTTTAGATCAACGGGAAGTACCCTGTGGGTTTTGCTTTTTTGCATAAATTTATGGAGATGAGAACATAAAAAGCCATATCTTTTGATTTCGTCGTTGTAAAAAATTGAAATTTTCAGATCTTGTGTGGTTCATGGACCTTAATATTCGTTAACAATTTCAACCTGACACCTCTTCTCGTTTGTGAGAAAAAGGGTCTTGACAGACAGACGGACAACAGAGTGATCCTATAAGGGTTCCGTTTTTTATATTGAGGTACGGAACCCTAAAAAAGAGAGAATCGATAACGATTGAGTTCAGCGGTAGGGCCTCAGCTGTTATTCTAGCGCATTAGTATGGGAGGTCAATTTTTGTCTCTGGTTTTTTTTTAAATAGGAGTACGAATTGGAATACGAATAGGAATATGAATAGCAATACGAATATGAATACAAATAAGAATACGAATAAGAACCAGACTAGGAATACGCATAAAAATAGGATTTTGTTTAAATAGGAATAGAATAGCGCAAATAGGAATAAGAATAGGTACTAATAAAAATACGAATATGCATTCGAATAGGGATACCTATAGGAATCGTTTTTATTTAAATAGGATTATGAATACGAATAGGAATTCCAAAAGGGTTACGAATAGGAATACAAATTAGGAATACATACATTAAAATTAACTTTACATTTACCGAATATAAATCTCAGATTTCAGATAATTTTATTCAATGTAGATTCTTTACAGAATACTTATTGAATGTCATGCAGAATACAATGCAAATAGAGCGAGTCTACGCCGTTTCGGATCGTGCTATGGCAGCGTAAAAGAAGCGGCAAGAAACCACTGCAGCACGGCCTACTTTAAGAGTCGGCTTTTTACAATGTGTTTCTTGTGTTTCGCTGGAATATCAGAGCACCATACCTCTTTGTCATTCATATAGTCATCCAATCTATAGTAAGCTTTTTTACATAACGTTTGCTTTACACATTCTTTAAACTTTCTCTCAGGTAATTGCACTATATTGTCAGGTATTTTGTTGTAGTATCGTATACACAGACCAACGAAAGATGTATTGACTTTAGTTAATCTAGTATATGGTTGATCAATTTTATGCTTATTTCTAGTATTAAAATTATGCCTGTCACAAATTTTAGGTAATTGATGAATGTTCTTTCTAGCATACATTATATTTTCATAGATATACTGGCATGGCACTGTCATAATGTTGATTTCCTTGAACAGTTCTCTCAGGGAATCACGAGTCTTCAGGCAATAAATTGCTCTTATAGCCCTTTTTTGTAAAACGAATATTGAATGTATATCAGCTGCTCGGCCCCAAAGCAGTATGCCATAAGACATAATGCTATGGAACTTATGAAACTTATGAAAAGAAAAATAAGTGTGTTGAGTGTCACCTAGTGATAAAAATTGAGTCCCAGCACTACGCTTCGAACATCCGCTCATGGTCAAAGTGTTACCACTAACGTGCGGCCGACTGTACTGAGCACTGGGATTGTGATTTCTGTTGTGAAGCAACTTTTGCCGCAATCCCAATCCACACAATTCGATAGAACAAATCTGGATCTAATTTTCTGTACCACACACAGGTCTCTAGGACAGGGGGTCCCATGGTGTAGAAAATGAAAATGAAATGAAATGAAAATGAAATGAAAATTATTTATTTGCAGAATACACGTAAGAAAGATGGTGATATAAAATAGTGTCAGCATATTCTACCATATGGCGGCATGCAAAAACTTTTACAACTAATAATAAAAAATACATGAAATAAAGCCTTCTACCCAAAAATGACACACATGGGTGACCGCTATGCGTTATCAGCATAAAAACCTCAAAAAAAAAAGCCGGTCAAGTACGAGTCGCACTCGTGCGCAGTGTTCCGATATACTTTTTGTATGTACCAGGCCACTCAGAAAGTATTGCGAAAAATAGTTTTTATATATGGGAGACTGGCCGGTCAGAATCTTTTTCGAAAATATGATTACTTGTAAGTAAAAATATGTGTGTTCCATTTTCAAAATTTCCCTCCACATTTTTTGCGAGCCAATTCAAAGTATCGTGTCTTACTGAAAAATGGATCTGCGCCGGGAACATTTTAGAGGTTACCTAGTTGGGATTTCGAGCTGTCAGGTGAGCAAGATAGCAGTTTTTTCAAAAATATAATTTCAATATTTTATTAGCTGCTCAGTTTTGCTTGCTTTTTCTCTTCTTTGTTTTTTTAATAAGTTTTTTCTTATTTTCTCTCATCTTATGGTAGATTCCGTTACCCCATCGGGGGATGACCCCGGTGGGGGGTCTTTTTGTGTTCCAAAGAGTCCAGGAGCATATGTTGTTATCTCCCAGTCCGATGATACTCCTTTTACCCCTAATCTGGATGCAGCTGAAAAAGGGAGACACAGTCGTTCGAGGAAAAAGTGCCGCAAAAAAAAATCTGGAAGAGGCGTTTCTGTCTCCAGTTCGCGATCTGGGTCTCGGTCTCGGGATTCTAGATCTCGATCTCGACATTCCAGTTCACATTCTCAGAGGTCCGTGGTGGCCAAATCAACACCTGACTCTATTTTAAATTTAGGCCAAGGTATTCAAAACTCCTCTACTGTTATTAACCCCTTATTAGTTCTTTCTTCCGAGACTACCTCTACCCATCAAGAGTCGCAGTCTCAGTTGTCTTTGAGTGGTGTGGGCAGACAATTATATAATGATAATGATAAAGGGCCGTTTTTAATTCATGTACAACGATTGGAGGATTCACCCAATTCAGGCACTACCCTCCATCCCATTTCATTCGGGAAATTTCTACACAGCAGGATTAGAGAGTTTGCAGATGTTATTGATGGTTCATTAAAGAAAATTGGCCGCAACCGGATTTCTTTACTATTCCATTCAGCAATTGCGGCGAATGCTTTTTTGAAATCCCCTACCTTGACGTTACAAAAATATAAGGCTTTTATACCATCCCACAATGTTACTCGGCTTGGATTGGTTCGTGGAGTTCCAACCGATTTATCTGAAGAAGTTGTTGCCTCTTTGGTTACTCTTCCAGTTGGTTGTGGTCGAGTCCTCAAAGTCCGTCGGCTTAATTTTAAACGGCTTTCCACTGATGGCTCTTATGTATGGTCTCCTTCTCAGACGGTTTTGATCACTTTCGATGGTCAAGTTCTGCCGCAGAGGATTTTTATTTTGTACAACTCCCTCCCCGTGGAAATGTATTCTTACCCTATAGTACAGTGTTATAAGTGTTGTAGGTTCGGTCACGCACAGAATAAATGTCGTGCTCGGGAGTTACGCTGTTTTCGTTGCGGTAAAGATCATTCTGGTTCTAGCTGTTCCAATGAGGAAGTTATTTGTGTCAATTGCCCTGAAGGTTCAGGTTCGAATCATCCAGCTAATAGCAAGAATTGTCCTGAGTACAACAGGCAATGCAATATCAAAAAGATGATGGCGGATCAAAATATCTCTTATTTTGAGGCAGCCCAGTTCCATGCCCCTAAAAAGTTATTCTCTTCTGTTGCTGCTTCTCCAGTCTCCTATAAAAAGACTGTTTTTATAAATCGTCGTCCCTCTCCTTCTGTTCAGCAAGGCTTTGATCGGTTTACTCACCAGGCTTTAGTTAGGGATCCTAACTTATCTTCTGAAAATGGGTCTGTCCTAAAAGATTCATTCTCTTCTTCGGAATCAGATAAATTAATCATGGAACTTATTTCCATTTTTAAATCCCTTCTTAAAGTTTTTTCTCCTTCCCTTAAAGGAGATTTGTTGTCCAACGTTGCCCCTCTTGTTTCATCTTTTTTATCTACGTTAATTAATTTTAATGGACGTCCTGATTCAATGGAATCCGAGAAGCGTTTTAAATAAAAAACATGATATAATTTTTATTATCAATAAATTTAATCCTTTTATTTTAGCTTTTTCTGAAACTTGGCTTAGACCAAATTCTATTTTTAAAATTCCTGGATTTATTTCTGTTTGCGATAATCGTTCTCATGGTAGTGGTTGTGCTCTTTTTGTTCGGAATCATATCCAATTTTCTGTAGTTGATGTTCCTCATAGTGACAGTTATTGTATTGTTGCTGTTAGTATTAGGAGGATTACTTTTGTTTCCATTTATATACCTTATCCAAGTCGTTCCTTGTTACTTGAGGTAAGACACTTACTTGATTCTCTTCCTCGTCCAATAGTTATTATGGGGGATTGGAATTGTCACCATCCGTTATGGGGTTGTGGCAAGTCGGACTCCTTTGGTTTTCAGCTGCTTGATTTAATGGATTCTTGTAACCTTTGTTTGCTTAATTCTGGCTGTGCAACTCGCCGTGTTCGCCCTGGTGATGCGGTAAGTGCTGTTGACGTTTCCCTTTGTTCGCCGGATTTGGCATCTCAGCTATCTTGGGAAACAATTAGTAACAGTTTTGGTAGTGATCATTTCCCTATTTTACTTCGTTTTCCATCTATTTCTTTACCTAGTACGCCCTTGAGTAACCCTCTCTTGAAACATAACTTAAGCTCTGCTGACTGGAGTGTTTTTTTGTCAGCTTTAAATAATAATTCTTCCAGCTTGCCTCCAATTTCATCGGATAATATTTTTGTATGCTGTGAAGCCTTATCCTCTGCCTTGATTTCTAGTGCTGATTCTTCTATCCCTCGTAAGGTTTTTTCTTCTAGGAAAATCCCTTCTCCTCCCTGGTGGGACCGTGATTGCTCTCGTGCGGTATTTTCTCGCAATGAATCTGAGTTGATGTATGCGTCCGACTTATCTCTTGATAACTATTGCAACCTAAATCGAATTATTGCTAAAACTAAGTTACTCCTTCGTTCAAAAAAGATGGAGGGTTGGAAATCTTTCTGTCTATCTATTACTCCTACTACTCCTTCTTATTTGGTCTGGAGAAAAATTCGCAGTTTTCGTGGTGCTTATTGCCCTCCTCGTCATTTTTGTCCAAGTTCTCTTCAATGGGCTGATAGTTTCATGGATATTTTAGCTCCAGCTTATGTTCCTGTTCAACTGGAACTCCCCACTTTTGCATCTCCTTCTATATCTCATGATTTGGATCGTCCTTTTTCTTTATTTGAATTAAAATTTGTTTTAAAATCTGTTAAAGATTCTGCTCCTGGTTTTGATGGTATACCATATTCCTTTTTTGCTAAAGCTTCTGATAAATTTCTTATTTATTATTTGGATTTAATAAATTCTATGTTTGTTTCTGGGATCGTTCCGTATATTTGGAAATCTCAGCTGATCATGCCGGTACTAAAACCGGACAAGAACCCTGAGGATCCATGTTCATACCGTCCGATAGCCCTTTCATCTGTGTGTATTAAACTTGTTGAGCACCTTATTAAAAACAGGCTTGAATGGTTCGTTGAAAATAAGGGCCTTTTGGCCCGGTCTCAATTTGGCTTTAGAAAAGGTAGAAGCTGCCTGGATAGCTTAGCAATTTTTACTACTGACATAAGGTTATCATTCACTAGAAACGAGTCAGTTGTTGCAGCTTTTCTTGACATCACAGGTGCTTACGATAACGTACAACTTCCTTTACTTTGGCAGAGGCTACGTGAGTTGGGTATTCCGGCTAGACTTAGTAATTTTATTTCAAACCTTCTTTCTGAAAGAGTGATAACTTTTAGATGTAGTGACCCTTCGGTGGCTCCTAGTCGAACAATTTGGAAGGGCCTGCCTCAAGGTTCTGTTTTGAGCCCTTTGCTTTATAATTTATATACCTCTGATTTGCATAAGTCGGTTGGTTTAAGTCGAATTTTGCAATATGCTGATGACCTTTTAATTTATTATTCTGGTCATGATATAAAGAAAATTACTGATATAGTTACAAATTCTTTGACGACTTTAAATTTGTGGCTTTCGCAGCATGGTCTCTCTCTATCTCCTAGTAAATGTAATGTTGTGGTCTTCTCGAGAAAACGAAATATTCCAAATTGTCCTGTATTTGTTGATGATTTTCCTTTACTTTCTAGACCATCTGTTAAATTTCTTGGTGTTATTTTAGACTCAAAATTAACTGGAGTTCCTCATGTGGACTTCATTGTGACTAAGTGTGAGCGTAATCTCAATATTCTTAGATGTTTGTCTGGTGTTTGGTGGGGGGCTCACCCATTTTCTTTAAAATTGTTATATAATGCCATAATACGGAGCTCTTTAGATTATGGGATTTTTCTCTTAGATCCGGCCAATAAGGCGGCTTTTCAGAAATTAGACAGGGTTCAATCTAAGGCTCTCCGTATTATTGCTGGGGCTATGAAGTCTTCCCCTGTGAATGCCTTACAGGTCGAATGTGTTGAACCTCCCTTATTTTTGAGACGTCGTTTTTTAGCAGATCGTTATTTGTTTCGTGCTATCCGCTTCGCTGACCATCCAATTTTTCCTAAGCTCTAACTTCTTAGTAGATATTTTCAATCTTCTCAGTATTGGAGATGTAAGGATCCTCCTTGTTTGGTAGGTAGCTTTAATAAAAAAGAATCTCTTAAAGATCCTATTGATCGTTCTATTAATCTTCCGCTCTTTGATTTTAGTTTTAATGTTGTTACTTATATCCCTCGTGTGATTCTTAATTTTGGTATATGTAAAAATGATCCTCATGCTAATAAACTATTTTCTGATTTAATCAAACGAGATTGGCCTCAATGGCATACACTTTATACTGATGCTTCCAAACTTTCTACGTCTGGCTGTGTGGGTGTTGGGATTTTTCATCCTCAAGTTTAATATTCATCAAAAATTCAAATGTCCTCCAGAATCTTCTGTTTTTTCTGGTGAATGTTTGGCTATTCTCGAAAGTATTGATTATGCTCTATCTTTTAAATTAAAACAATGTTTGATCCTTACTGACTCTCGTAGTGCTTTGCAGTCACTTTTAGGCAACCCTTTTAAAATAAATTCTCATGGTGCTATTATATTTAAAATTAAAGATCTTCTTTTTCGGTGTACTAATCTTGGCATTGATATCGTTTTAGCCTGGATCCCCAGTCATGTAGGGATAACAGGGAATGAATCTGCTGATTTGGCTGCCAAGGATGCTGTAGCTTGTGGAGACAAACGTCATTTTAAAATTTATCCCGATGACCTTGCAGCTTTGCCTAGAGTATACCTTTCTCGGGCCTGGTCCGCGTACTGGAGATCTTCTAGTGTTCGACGTGGCTCCTTTTTTGCTAAAATACAACCTTCTATACCCGTTAAGCCGTGGTTTTCAAAAATTCGCCTTCCTAAACTTTTTACATCCATTTTGATCCGTCTTAGACTTGGCCACTGTTGTTCTCCCGTTCATTTATCAAAATTACATATTCGTGACTCTTCTATTTGTGAGTGCGGCTTAGAGGAGGGTACTTTAGACCACATTTTCTTTCATTGCCCTTTAATTTCACATTCAGATTTTTATGTTTCTTTACGTTTCTTAAAAGTGCCTTTCCCTACCTGTTTAGCTACTCTTTTATGTTCAAAAGATCCCAAAATTTTTTATGCATTGGCCTATTTTTGTAAATATAATAACTTAAAACTTTAATCTGTTATTTATTTATATTTTATGTTATAATTGCAAGCTTTTCTGTTTTTTATTTTTCATTATTAAGTTTTTTATTTTTTCTTTTTGCTCTTGCTCTCTGGCAGTGATACTCTTTTAGAGTAATTGCCATAAAAAAAAAAAAAAAAAAAAAAAAAACATTTTAGAGCTATGATTTTTTACGATTTCAAGTGTCGCCTGAAACCGGATGAATCGTTCGATAGACTTCAAATGGCATTTATGGATGAAGGCCCCTCCAAGGCAACCGTGTATCGTTGGTATAACGAATTTAGGCGCGGTCGACCAACCTTGGGGGATGAAGAAAGAAGCGGTCGCCCTTTGACGGCCATTACGGAAGAAAACGTGCTAGCAGTGAAAAATTTAATCCAAGATAATAGGCGAATTACATATCAGGAGATTCAGCACATATTAAAGATTGGATCGGGAAGCGTTCACGAGATTCTACACGGGCATCTTCGCGTGAGGAGGATAGTATCGCGCTGGGTGCCGCACTACCTCACCGACGCTCAGAAGCAGGCCCGGGTGGAATGGTGCCGTGATATGCTGAACAAATTTGAAGCAGGCTCGTCTCGGCGTGTTTACGACATCGTAACAGGTGATGAGTCCTGGATTTATCAATACGATCCAGAAACCAAGCGCCAGTCGACAGTTTGGGTCTTTCAAAATGAACCAACGCCTACCAAAGTGAAGCGATCTCGAAGCGGGGGGAAGATTTTGATCGCCAGCTTTTTTAATTTGACTGGCCACTTGGCCTCAATTCCCTTACGAGATCAAAGAAGCATCAACGCCGAATGGTATACTACCAAATGTTTACCAGAAGTTTTTTCTGTTGTGAGCAACAAGCGACCAAACACAGGGCTCCGCGGACTACTGCTCCACCACGACAATGCGCCTGCACACACCGCGCTCAAAACGAGGGACTTCCTGGACAGCACACCAGTCAAACTCCTGGGTCACCCTCCTTACAGCCCTGATCTAGCACCGTGTGACTTCTTTTTATTTCCAAAAATAAAAAATCAGCTCAAGGGGATACAATTTTCGTCGCCGGAAGATGCGCTGGCTGCGTTCGAGCAGGCTGTAAACGAGGTGTCTACGGCGGACTGGAAAAAGTGTTTTGAAAACTGGTTCAGACGCATGAATCTTTGTATAGAGGCTGGTGGAGAGTACTTTGAAAAGATTTAATAAAAATATATGTACCTGTAGAACAATTTTTTTTAGTGTCGCAAATATTTCTGAGTGTCCCACGTATTATTGGAAGCAATAAAGTCCATTTTTAGGACCGCAAAACTAAATTTGTTTGTAAAGGTTTTTTGCAGATTTCTAAAAAACTGTGCAACTTAGAAAGATTGTTTTATTTTTGCTGTAACATTTACATAAACGTCTATCGACTGTAGTTAATTCAGATTTTTC